>CM060884.1:10382500-11125000 GCA_030762935.1 Hymenopus coronatus
TAAGCTTTTGACAAAAGTATACCTTTCTCATATAAAAATTTGTCAGTTGCTGTCCTTACAAACAAGAGGACTTCAGTCACATAGCAACCAGCTTTTGGCTATCACTATAACCTATGGTACTCCCTTATTTCGCTTCTACTTATAAGGAAACAAGTAATAAGTCTATCGTTGTTAATTTTTTACTTTCTCTAGCCCCATATGTACAATGTACATAGGGATAGTGAAGTATTGTATTCCACCCAAAAATTCGATACCGAGATTTCACCGGAAATATATGTTTTAGGGTCCCCTGTGTCCAAAAAAAGCATTTTCACAAAAAGGTCCGTGTGTGTCCGCGTCTTTGAACACGATAACTCAAAAACGAAAAGTCTGTAAAATACCAAACTTGGTATTTAAGTTTAGTATCTTCCAGGGATGCGACTCGAAGATTTTGAGAAAAATCCCCCCACCCCAAACTACCCTTTACATGGAACTTTTTCGAAAATTTTGATTTTCTTAAAATTGTTCCAATGATTTTTATTAAAATGTCGTATATTAAAGATATTTACCTGACAAATAAAATTTTCTGGGAATAGCTTCTGAAGATCTGTTTATTCTGGATGAATTTTGCTTAATTTGGCATAATTAGTAAACCGTAAGAGATAGACAAAAACTTACTATACAAAATATGTAGGTCTTGTTAAAATACACAAGTTATGTCATATACATTTCTCTCGAGGAGCTTACCGTTTTCGAGGTATTCCTTGTTATTAGTTTCAGTTGTGAAGTACTTATACTTTTCTCAGACGGGAGTGTTCGGTTTTCTTTGTTCTACTCCTGGCCAAGAAAAGAAGGGATTTGCAATGACAATCGCATAACGACAGCTTTTAAAACATTTGACTATGGCTTTAGCCTAGTGTATTCCCTTATTTTTTCCTACTTATAAGTAACAAAATAATAAGAACATTGTGCTAATGGGTACCTCGATTAGCAAGATGCAGCAAGAAGAATAATCTTATGTAAGAAGTTTGTAGAACAGCTAGAGAAAGTCATGTGAGTGTAACACATCAGATTCTTGACGATTAGCATGAAGTAAATAGAAGTATAAGCTTTGTTGCAGAGATTTAGAGGAAGTCATGTGAATGGAACACATCAGATTTTTTTATGAACAGCGGAATTGAAAATGGTATGTGTGTCTAAAATAAGAGCAAGGAGGAGAGGAAGGTCCTGGAACACAAGGGAAAATTGCAGATGACCACCACAGAGGACGATATAGACACCATTAGCAGTGCAAGCATTAACGCGTGTTGACTAGTGTAAATGAAACAGAAGTGAGTACAGCAAGAGCCTATAAATCAACTGAGAAGCGACAGACACCGAGACAAATCATCGCCTGCAGCTCAAGCGACATGTTGAACACTTTACCGCAGCTGTTAACAATTTGACGAGTTCATTAGGCTGTCCTTGTACTGGGCAACTCATGACGCTTTCAAATTAATATCTCATCCAGGATGAAGAATTTCCGCGCTCCAGACTTCCACAGCTGATTAATGCCTCGCATTTACAAGCGGATTACTGCAATCGCTTAATTCCATGTGTCAGTAGTAATCAGAGAGAACATGAATTTACAAATAAACTTACACACTCTATCATAAAAAACAACTTTCTAGGCTCACTTTAATCTTAATAATATTTATAAGGGAGCTATGCTAATGCCGTTGGCACAGGAATTTCGAAATGTTTTTGGTTCGGGTTCGCGATGAAGGCCAAGCGAGGCAGGAAACAAACAAAAATAAAAAACGGACAAAGAAAGCAGAAGAGAATGCTTCCAGTAGCCAAATTACATGCTTACGATATGATGCTACAATATATCAAGTCGGAGAACTTGCCCACACGTACTTGGGTTCATGCATAAGGCAGAAGAACAGTGGCTGAAGAAATTAAATGTTCTGGATGCAATAACATCTATTCAAAATCCGTGTTCATCAATGACGGTTATTTTCCTTTTTTCTCTGCCCCTGAAGGTCGCCCAATAAAGGACTGCGCGCTAAATGATCATTAGACCTGGCTGTGTTCCTCCACCTTCCTAAGACGGAACACATTCCTTGTTTATTTTCCCCTTTGTTTGTCAATACAGCTTCCTTCCTTACGTTGATAAATATTTATAGTTTCATTGTTTGGAATGTTTTCCACTTTACCTTGCTCTTACTGCTTTAGATAGTTATGTGCTATTATAATTAAAAAACTTACAAATGAAATGCAGAAATCAGCCATAGCTATTCGATTAACTATTAGCAGAAACAAGTGTCCGTTTATCACTGAGGTAAAACCATACTAAGATGCGTAGATAACATTTTAAATGGTAAATTATTAGTAGTATTAAAACTAGCGATAGTGAAAGTGGTTTATATATATCGAATGATGCTTCATTTATTAAGGTAGTTGACATTATTGGTTACATGTTTCACAATCATTACAACACAGCTTATATACCTGTTTTAAAGTCCTCAAAGTAATCCTCTGCAACCTTCGCAAAAAGCTACCAACGATGAGGAAGGCGCTGAATATCATTTACAACACTATTTTCCTCCCATGTGTGTGCGCAAGGATTTTAAAGGGCTTTAAGTGGTTAATGTAGGGCAGAGCTGGCGCAGGAGCTAATGCACATACATAGGAGAGATGGGAAATTCAAGGAGGAGGGAGACCCTAGCGAGAGAGTAGGGCTAGGACCAGTGTTGCCAATTTAGCCATTTTTACTTTCTCTACTCGTACTATTACATAGTGTATAGAGAAGGTTTTGCACTCCACCCAAAAATTGGATACCGAGATTTCACCGGAAATATATGTTTTAGGGTCCCCTGTATCCAAAAAAAAAAGTATTTTCAGAAAAAGGTCCGTGTGTGTCAGTGTGTCTGTGAACAGGATAACTCAAAAACGAGAAGTCGGTAAAATACCAAACTTTGTATTTAAGTTTAGTATCTTCCAGGGATGCGACACGAAAATTTTGAGAAAAATCCCCCCACCCCAAACTACCCTTTACATGGTAAATATTTCAAAATTTTTTATTTTCTACAAAATGGCTCTAACGATTTTAATTAAAATTCGTATATTAAAGATATTTACCTCATAAATAAAATGTAAATTTTGAATTTTCTGGGAATAGCCTCTAAAGACTACTTTATTCTGGATGAACTTTACGGAATTTTGCACAACTGCTAAATCATAAGAGATACACAAAAACTTAACACACAAAAATGTAGAGCACATTAAAACACACAATTTATGTTATGTTTTTTTTTTTCGTGGTATTGATGCTTTTTAAGATATTCCTTGTTTTTTTGTTTCAGCTTTGAAAAACTTATACCTTTCTCATGCAAGAATTTGTCAACTCCTGTACATACAAACAAAGGAACTTCAGTTACATACCAACCAGCTTTTGACTATCACTTTAAGTTATGGTACTCCCTTATTTCGCTTCAACTTACAAGGAAGCAAGTAATAAGACTATTTCTGCTAATTTTTTCTCGATTAGAATGAAGTAAATAGAAGCATAAGCTTTTTAACACAATTTGTTGCGGAGTTGTAGAGAAAGTCATGTGAATGGAGCACATCAGTTTTTATAGCTAGTTCTAGCTATTTTGAGAAGTGATTTGCTACACATTTTTGAATTTCGTTATTAGCTATATTTTTGGCCATAATTTGTTTTTCATTTATTTTAATACAATTTTTAGTGATTCGTGTTTTTCTATCCCACAAGAGTCCGTACAGCGACTACACATTACAGGTCATTGACGCGGGATTCGGGAAATTCCCTAATCCCAGGGGTTGGCTGCTCATCTGAAACTGTAACTCAGAATTCGCGCTGTGTTTCAGCAAAGTTGTATAGGTATAATGTGGAATAAATTGGCACGCAAATACGACTGAAGCTGACAGTGTAACATAAATAGTAATATTGTGAGAAGGATGAGGAGAATATCTTTTTCATTGATTAGGTGAGTTAGTATAGCCTTTTCTTTAGCTATTTTTATTTTAGCCACTTTTAGCTATGTTTTTGAAGTAGTTTAGCTACTTTAGGGCTGGTTAGGGCTAATGCTCAGAGATAGGGAATTCAACGGGACATGTTACGAGGAAGGGAAACCTAACGTAGTCACAAAGTTTTAGATGTATTTACAAATAAAAAGCAGAAATCAGTGATATCTATTCTAAATGGGTTCCTGGTCATCCGAACCTTGCAGATAAACTGCTGAGTGCAGTTATTTTTAATTATTCCTAAACACTTTCTCAATGTCAATGTTATTTGAATGAAACGTTTAATCCCCAAACAGCCATTCTCACTCAGCAGAAAGTCATAGGTCAAAATAGCCCAAACAAATGTGTTACTATCACTTACCTCAAACGTCAGCAAATTTTAGCATTTTTAAGATCTTATCTAAGTCACTTGATAACATTGCGGGTCTCAACACAACAGAAGACCTGTTCGAGTATGTTAAGTACATAAAGGGAATTCAAATCTAGTGACTAGCAACGTAAGCAAAGTATAAATGTGCAGGCTAAAATCACAATTAGCAGAAACAAGTGTCCGTTTATCACTCAGGTGAAGACATGCTATGATGTGTAGATAACAATTTTAAACGATAAATCGATTAGTGGTACTAAGGGGATGAATCACGGAAGGAATATATAAAGCAAAGAAAAACTGCAAGTCATTGGGTCCGAGTCAAGCTGCACTCTGCCGCCAAAACAGTCTCTGTTTCACGACCGGATATATGCTGTTGGTGGAGTGTAGGGAGGCCCGCCGGCTGCTTTATCTCGGCTGTGGTTTAGGTTGGGAAGGGCCCAGGTTAAATAATCGGTGGTAGACCTGTGAGAGACCTGTTTTGTAAGTTATGAAACATACTCACATTTTTAGTTATTAGTGCATATTATTGTATTTTCAAGTTTAAATAGGAACATTTAAGGCCAAATGTTATTGGTCAAAACCAAATTTCGGATTTTTACCAATTTTTCACCACACCCACTTACAGTTATCCATTTAAATCGTCACAAGATACGGTTTAAAACGCCGCATAATAATAAAAATAACAGGAAATTGTACTACAAGCATTACGTTATTTAATTAGGTAAAAAGAAAAAGATATCTCTTTAGGATTTTGGGTAATATATCCCCTTAATACTAGTGATAGAAAAAAATAATTTACATACCTCATAATAGTAACACTTCGTAATTTGGAAAAAGAAATTTTATTTCACATAGCAGTGTAAGCTATGCTAAATCAATAGGGGCTTAGATATTTTCGTGAATTAGTCTCATATATCTAATTTGCTTTAAGCCTTCGGGTGTAAATATTTTTATATTTTCCTATAAAAACAAATCTGATGTGTACCATTCACATGACTTTCTCCATATCCCTGCAACAAATAATTCTTAAAAAGCTTATACTTCTATTTACTTTATGCTAATCAGAAAAAATTAGCAGAAATAGTCTTATTACTCGCTTCCTTGTAAACAGAAGTGAAACAAGGGACAACCGTAGGTTAAAGTGATAGTCAAAAGCTGGTTGCTATGTCAATGAAGTTCCTTTGTTTGTATGGATAGGAGTTGACAAGTTCCTGTATGAGAAAAGTATACGTTTTTCATAGCAGAAACCAAAAATAAGGAATGTCACAAAAACGACGAACTCCACGAAAAGAATGTATATACATAAATTGTGTGTTTTAAAGTGCTCTACATTTTTTGTGTAGTAAGTTTTTGTCCATCTATTACGGTTTAGCAGTCATTCAAAATTTAGTAAAATTCATCCAGAATAAACCACTCTTCAGAGTCCATTCCCAGAAAATTCAAGATATACATTTCATATGTCAGGTAAATATGTTTAATATCCGAAATTTTAATCAAAATCGTTAGAGCCATTTTTGACAAAATCAAAATTTTCGAAAAAAGTTCCATGTAAGGGGTAGTTGGGGGTGGGGGGATTTTTCTCAAAATCTTCATATCGCATCCCTGGAAGATACTAAACTTAAATGCCAAGTTTGGTATTTTACCGACTTTTCGTTTTTGAGTTATCGTGTTCACAGACACACGGACACACGGACACACACACACACACACACACGGACCTTTTTGTGAAAATGCTTTTTTTTTGGATATTGGGGACCCTAAAACATATATTTCCGGTGAAATCTCGGTATCGAATTTTTGGTGGAGTGCAATACTTTCTCTATACACTATGTACATAGCGCATATGGAGAAAGTAATATATATCACAAATACGAAATAGTATGTGTTAAGGGGTAGATAGACTTGTACTAATGTGTATTAGCAACGTCAGATGGTGCTGCAGTGGCCAGTAGGAGCGTGGTGAACTCTGTGATAAATGTCTCGTATTAAATGTCCGAGCGATCACCTTGCCAGATGGATGTAATCTGTGTTGGGCAGACTTAGTACTTCAAAACAACCATTTCATGTGAGAGAACTGCCAAAGAATACCACAGGGCATTGTGGAAGTTGTTTGGAATAATGCCCTGCCATACCGGACAGTCGCGAGGTGGATGTGTCGGGTGGCTATTGAATCGTTGGGAATGAGAAGAATTGGAGCCCCATTATCCTAAACTGTCTTCATGTGACGTCAAGAGACGTAAGAACAAGCTGAAAGAACCATTATGTGGCAGGCGGTTTATAACATGTGGGGATATTAGAAATGCTGTAGAGCTGCCGATCACCAGATTTCCACATGGGAGGAAAATAGTGATGCAGATGGTCTTCAGCTCCTTCCACATGGTTGGCAGTTTTTTTTAATTGTTGCAAGGATTACCATAAGGACTTTAAAACATGTATGTAAGCTGTGTTGTAATGAGCGTGTAACAAAACCTATAATGTTATGTCAAAGCTGCCAACGATGTGAAAGGCGCTGAATACAATTTTACTTTCTCTATATGTACTGTGTACATAGTGTATAGAGAAGGTATTGCACTTCACCCAAAAATTCGATACCGAGATTTCACCGGAAATATATGTTTTAGGGTCCCCTGTATCAAAAAAACAAACAAACATTTTCAGAAAAGGGTCCGTTTGTGTGTGTCCGTGTGTCCGTGTGTCTGTGAACACGATAACTCAAAAACGAAAAGTCGGTAAAGTACCAAACGTGGTATATAAGTGTAGTATCTTCCAGGGATACGACACGAAGCTTTTGAGAAAAATCCACCCACCCCAAACTACCCTTTACATGGAAAAAATTTTGAAAATTTTGATTTTCTAAAAAAATGGCTCTGACGATTTTGATTAAAATGTCGTATATTAAAGATATTTACCTGACAAATAAAGTGTATGTCTTGAATTTTCTGGGAATAGCCTCTGAAGACTACTTTATTCTGGATGAATTTTACGAAATTTTGCATAGCTGCTGAACCGTAAGAGATAGACAAAGACTTACCAGATCAAAGATGTAGAGCACGTTAACACACACAATTTATGTTACATACATTTTTCTTGTAGAGTTGTCGTTTTTGAGTTTTCCTTGTTTTTTATTTCACCTTTAAAAAGCTTATGCTTTTCTCACACAAGAACTTGTCAACTCCTGTCCATACAAACAAAGGAGCTTCAGTCACATAGCAACCAGCTTTTGACTATCACTTTAATCTATAGTAGTCCCTTACTTCGCTTCTACTTACAAGGAAGCAAGTAATAAGACTATTTCAGTTAATTTTTTCTCAATTAGCATGAAGTAAATAGAAGCATAAGCTTTTTAACAACAATTTGTTGCAGAGCTATAGAGAAAGTCATGTGAATGGAACACATCATATTTTTTGGTAGTGTTTAACGCCCGCTTTTAGTGCAATGGCACCGCAGGCGATGACATTGATGATGATACATGAATTTGGAGCCCCGTAGAACCCGGAGAAAACCCGCCCCTTCTCCGCATTGTCCACCACAAATCTCACATGTGGTTGCTTGGGATCGAACCCGGACCGTCTAGGTGAGAAGCGAATGGTCTTACCACTCGGTCACGGCGCGGCCTGAATAGCATCTGCATCACTATTTTCCTACCATGTGTGCGCGCGCTCGCAAGGATAGGACACCGCATATAGAAACCAACGTATAAGTACACCGCAAGTAGTTACATATTAATGTGAATATATAATATATTAGCTGTATTACTAATTTAACTGTAAGATTAATATTGTAAGTGAAATTTCTACATTTAATTCTCCCACCGGGCACTACCCAATTGCGGAGAAAAAATAGATAAATACATACAAATATGAGAGCCTTTCGTTAGAAATTAATTCTCATATTGTTCGCGTTACAATGCGATTATAATTATATTTTGCAAGTATTAAGCTACAGTTATCAATTACAATCAAAACTATGAATGCTTGTATATCTTCATAAGAGAAAGTAAATGTTATTTTAAGAGAGACTATAATAGAGCATTACACGTATTCTATCAATCATGAATCTACGAATAGGATCAGTCTATGAAAGATTAATTGCGTATTTCAAGCGTAAACGGTTGTATACTGGCACAGCACAGAAGGAAGTTTCTATTCTTGCCTTCCGCGCAGTTGGTCACACAGTGCACAGAAGGGGATTCAGAGGAGCAGCGAGCAAAGTTGAAAAGAGCAACCAATTACTTATTTCTTATCTTGATTATCTTTTATCTGCAAAATTATCGTTAGTGCCATTCTGCTTTTAGAATCACTTTGTGGTGGCAAAACTGACAATAGACATATTTTGCTAATGTTCGTTGGCAAACATGTCGTGAGTGATGGCCGAAGGGCAACAGGATTTCTACTGTGCTCAGTGTTAACGAATTCAGTGTTTGAATAAATAATTTTGTTGTTTCTTTTATTTATTTGGGTCCGTGTATATTTTGACGACAATTTAATTAATGCCTATGAGTATGTTAAACAAGGAGCTCATTGTGGATTCAAGGCATGCATTAAAACGGACAGGGGAACAGGTAGCAGCCCCCGCCATGCCCTCCTGCTGTCTCTTCTTTTTGCAATTATGTGCTCACCTGCGATGATAAATATTGTACAGTTAGAACGATATGGAAATACTCATTCCGTCATCTTGCCTTAACAAGATTAGGAACATTCATTTCAGAGCGATGCTAAAATCTATCTTTGTAATTGCCGCAACTGATTAACTGGGCAAGAAAAATACTGGTCTAGAAAGGTTTCTACACCCATTCTGGATTCTAATATCTAGTCTTGCTTAGGACAAAACTAATCGTGTTGAGAATATTTATTTCAATACTCTGAAATAAGGATAGCAAATTCTATACTTAGGGTTGTTTGAATGAAATATGAGATTTCGTCTGACCTCCTATCGAATGTTGTTTTCACTTGTGTTTATCTTAACACGAGATTATAGTGAAGTTAGATTAGTACTCTGAAGTCAATGTTTATTATTCTTAATTAATCTGTAATCATTAATTGATCTTAAAATGTTGACAGCTTCACCTTACTCTCCTCTTATTTACTATCATATAAAAGTATCGAGTCATTGATTTAAAACATTTACATCGAATTTCAGCTATTTTGATTGCGTCCTGATATGAACTTGAAACTGAGTTTAATGTTCTGGGTATGTACGCTGATCAAACATTTTAAGTTTAATTGCACATAAAAATGCATGTTTTCTGATGTTTTATGTAACTGAATATTTTTGTATATTCACATATATTACAAAAAATCGCAGAAAGAAATTTTTTTTAAATTAATTTTCACATAATTTCATAAAATCACAAAAGCAGCAGCAGAATTATTTTTAGCAAGTCACTGTCCACTTCTGTAAAGCTCAATTACACATGCCAGATGACGTGTCTGCTTTCAGTTTGAAGACAGTATTCTTTAGTTACATGAGCTCGCAAGATAAGAACGGGAATTCCTCCACTGCCATATGCTTGAAATAAATAAACACTGAAATCGCTTCACAGCCAGGCTAGTATATACTGATACTTGTTAAACTGTATAGTCAATTAGTTACTCATTTGTCATTTGTGAATCCACAAAGTTTAGACAAACTTCTGGTTGTGTTGGGAAGTTACATATCCACAGTTTTGATTTCACAATGCATTAAATATGCCCGAGTGAAAAGTAGTGCAAGAAAATGATGCGAAATTCCAGGATATTTTCAGTTCTTATGACAAAACCCTGAAATTATTGATGTGTGTATGTAACATTGCATGTTATAATTACGCTTGAGTTACTCCTTGTGACGTGGAGAGACCATTTACTTTTTAGCGCATATTTTTAACATTTTTAGTGCATAAAAATAAATATTTCCCAAGTTTTTACCATCTAAGAATCCGAGTCTTAGTGATAAGCTATTGTTTCTTTAATTTATTTAAAACGTTGGTCACGTCCTAAAATGGTTACTGTAGAATAAGGTTGTCTATGACATTTTTAATTATAATAAGTTATATTTGAAATTTCCCACGTCTTTGTTAATAGATTACTCGTTTTTGCTTCATCTTTCTTTCCAAATAAAACAACAATATTATAAAAATTTGATGTGTTCCATTTACATGACTTCCTCTTCCTTTATTGTTAAAAAGCTTATGCTTCTGTTTATTTTATGCTAATCGAGAAAAAATCAGCAGAAATAGTCTCATTACTTGCTTCCTTGTACGTAGAAACGAAATAAGGGAGTAGCATAGGTCAAAGTGATAGTCAAAATCTGGTTGCTATGTGATTGAAGTTTCTTTGATTGTATGGACAGGAGTTGACAAATTCCAGTACGAGAAAAATGTGTTTTTCAAAGCTAAAACCATAAACAAGGCATATCTCAAAAACAATAAACTCACGAAAAAAATGTGTAGAACTTAAATTGTGTATTTTAACTTGCTCTACATTTATTGTGTTTTAAGTTTTTTTTCCATCTCTTACGGTTTAGCGGTTATGGGAAATTCCGTAAATTTCATCCAGAATAAAGTACTCTTCAGAGGATATTCCCAGAAAATTCAAGATATGCATTTTATTTGTCAGGTAAATATAGATTTAATATACAACATTTAAATCAAAATCGTTAGTCATTTTTGAGAAAATAAAAATGTTCTAAAAAGTTTCATGTAAAGGGTAGTTGGGTTGGAGGAATTTTCTTGAAAATCTTCTTGTATCATCCTTGGAGTAAACCAAACTTAAATAACCATTTTTGAGCTCTACTGTCCACAGACACACATAACACCCACGGACCTTCTTCTGAAAATGCTTTTTTTGGATTCAGCGGGACCCAAAACATGTATATCCGGTGAAATCTCGGTAGCGATTTTTTGGGTGGAATTCAATACTTCTCTATACAATATGGACACAGTACATGCAGAGAAAGTAAAAATGGGAACCAGTGAGAAATTAATATTCCGCAAGCAAGTTTTTTGGATGTGGTTAGTTTAATCTTCAGCAATATGCTTAATTATAAGGGAAAACGATGCGATTGTGCACAAACTCTACAGGCATTGAGTCAAGGTCTGGATCGCTGCTTTTACAGCGTTAAAACTGAAGCACTATTGCATTGCATTGCGAATAACCCTAATTTATATGTATGAAAATGACATAGATGTCTACATAAAACTCAGCAAAGCACTTAACTAAATCATTATTGAGTTCAATAGTTACGCGGTTACTTTCCAGCTGCTCTAAAGCACCATTACAATAGATATCGACGGAAATGAATGCCATAAACCCATATAATGTATGCATGTTACACTGGACATTGACCTTTGGACCCCATCAAGATGTTTGAGGTGACTCTTGTCTTTATGAGCCAATACTTTCTGAGTATTATGTTGGCTAACGGAAGTTTAATCTTGGTGGAAATGGCGCTATTACAGATTGAAACACCTGATCTGTCTTATGTCTGTCTGTTATGCAGGTATATCAGTTCTGTACGTTACGATCCTGTCCATGACAACACACACACTTAAATCAAAGGGTTATGTGCTGTTTATGCCATTACTTGTATATGAATAAGCCCAGGTTGTAGCGGTTTGCTTTTAGTTTACACAGCTTCAAATGTATTGACTATTCAGACTAGGCCGGTGGGAATTGTATATGCCTGATTTGTGGTTTGCTGGAGAAATAAGTATTATACCTAAAAATGTATATAATGTTATAAAATATCCTACATCCGTATACATGCAGGTGCTGATGAACTACACCGAAATAATTTGCGAAAGTGTGCACGTGACTGATATAAGTAATTTGAGATCGGCGAAGCATGGTCCCCGGATAAACATAACGCAACGTTAAACGTGTGGGTATCAGGTGCTGATAAGTTGGTGTTAAAGCAAAGCAGGTTGAAAAAATGGCTTAGAATGTCTTTAAAACTGTTGCCCGAGTATAGAAATATAGCAGCTGGTTACTAGCGTTCTCAAGATTTAATGTCGCAAAAATCTGTAAAATCTCGACGGTGAGACAATGAATAATCATTAATAACGTTCCTGAGTTATGTCTTCTACTCTGAAGGCTCTCTGTTTCAGCTGCTCTGGTGGTTTAATGCGTAACGCTGGAAGCTACTACGGCAAAGGTCATTGGTTCGATTCTTGTCGTTGAGAAAATATTTTTTATTATTATTTTTATCATCCCAGACGAAGTGCCGCGGTACGAGGCGTACTGGCACTTTAGAAACTTAGAGCCGTTACTTCGACATTTCAATAAACAGGCTACAGGTCTCCTATCTCAAATTACTTATTTAAGTAATCTACATATTCTGTGAAAATATTTCGGTATAGTTCATTAACATCCTGTATATACATCTGTGTGTGTGTTTAAGGGATTACAATTAATTTATACATTTTATTTCACATATAAACTTAAGTACACCAAGATATGAAATGGGAAAATCCTGAGTGCCAAAAATATTTTTAATGAAAACTTCGTCATAGAATTACATTATGTTACAAAATAGTGCTACACCCTTTTTGAAGTAAGAGAAACAAATATTTTAAAGTTGCGTTTTACAAGGTTCTCGAAAACGCTTCTGACTTATGGTGGTGCATCTGTGAAGTGTTGAAATTCCGCATGTTATTGAAGTTTATATCATTATACATAATAACAGTGATATTTCAAGCAATATCTAGCATTGCGACCAATACCCATGTTTGTTTCATGTTTTATTTGTATTGTTGATAGCCTTCTTTGTAAGAATACCTCTTTTTCCGCCATTTTTATGGCATTAATGTTTTCTTCTATACCTTCATGCTTATCGAGATAAACATTAGCAGAAATTGTCCTTATTACTTGGTCCGTTGTAAGTAAAACGGAAACAATCTAATGAGGTCCATTCATATGATGTCCTCTAGCTGTTCGTGCAAACAAACCTTTCATTCAAAACATGAATCTGTCACCTACATCATACTAATCAAGATAAATATAGCCACAATAGGTCTTATTACTAGCATCTTGTAAGTAGAAGGAAAATAAGAAAATGCACAGGCTAAAGCAATACTCTCGTCCTTTAAAAGCCGGTCGCTATGTGAAGCAATTGAAACTCCAACACCTGTGCTTTCCAAGAGTAAACAAACAGAAACGAGAAGAAAGATGTACTCCCGTTTGAGCAAAGTTTAAATGGCTAAAATTTAAGCCAATATTCCGGAATATCTCGAAAACGATTAGCTATTCAAAAAAAATGTATATAACATTGTGTTTTAACGAGATCTATGTTTTTTTGGGAAGTAAGTCTTTGTGTATCACTTACGGTTTGCCAGTTATATAAAAGTCATCCAGAATGAAGAGGTTTTAAAGGCTATTCCCAGAAAATTCAAGATATACATTTCGTTTGTTGTAAAAATATTTTAAACATACATTATTTTAATCCAAATCGTTAGAGCCATTTTTTATGAAATCAGAATTTTAAAAAAATGTTCCATGTAAAGGGCAGTTGGCAGTTTTCTTGAAAATTTTGTGTTGCATCCTTGCGAGATACCAAATTTAAGTAACAAGTTTGGTATTTAATGGTCGTTTTGTTTTAAGCTAAGCTGCCCAAAGATACACATACACAACACACACACTCACACACATACATACATATTCATAGACACTCTCACGGACACTTTTCTAAAAACATTTGCTTTATTCAGGGGGTCTCAAAACATGTATATGGGGTGAAATCTTGGAATCAAACTTTTGGGTGCAATACAATACCTTCTCTAGTATGTGTTGAGAAAGTAAAAATCTGATGTGTTACACTCACATGACTTTCTCTAGCTGCGCTACAAACAAACTGATTACAAAAGATTATTCTTCTTTCTACACAATGCTAAGCAAGATAAACATTAGCAGACTGTCATTACTTATTTCCTTATAAGTACAAGTGAATTAAGGGAATGCACTAGGCTAAAGTGATAATCAAATGTTTTAAAATCTGTCGCTATTAGATTGTCATTGCAAATCGCTTCTTTGCTTGCCGAGGAGTAGAACAAAAGAAAAACGGACCCTTCCTGATGAGAAAGTATAAGTACTCTTCAATTGGATCCAATAACAAGGAATATCTCAGAAATGGTTAGCTGCACAACAAATACATAAAGGACACTAGTTGTGTGTTTTGACGAGATCTACATTTTTGTGTGCAGCAAGTTTTAATCTATATCTTACGGTTTAGCAGTTAGGTAAACTTCATCCAGAGTAAGCAGATCTTCAGACGCTATTCCCAGAAAATTCAAGATATACATTTTACTTAGTATGTAAATTACATTTTTGAGAAAAAAACTATTTCGAAAATTTTTTCATGTAAAGTGTAGTTTACCTTAGGGAGATTTTCTTGAAAATCTTTGTGATACATCCTTGGAAGATACTTGAATTCAAAATTTGATATTTAACAATTTTTATAGACAGACACACACACATACACACACAAACGAAAACTTTCTTTTAAAAATACGTTTTTCGGACTAAAGGAACCAGAAAACATATATTTCCTGTGAAATTTCGGTATCGAATTTTGGGTAGAATACAATACCTTCTCTATCCACTATATACATTGTACATGCAGGCTAGAGAAAGTAAACAGAAATAAAGGAATTCCTCTAAAGAAAACAATACATATTTAAAAATCCAAGCCAACGCCTAAGAATATCTGGAAGTGGTAAACGCCAAAAAATGTATTCGACATATAGTTACATGCCCTAACAGACATTTTTTGTGCAGTTTACAGTTTAGCAATTCAGTTTGAGAACGAAGATGGCTGTATAGGCTATTCCCAGAAAATTAAAGGTACAAAATATTCAAACAATTTTAAGTTTAATTAAAGACTGTAGATAGTTTTCAGAAAATGATAACAATTAACACACATTTTCCATGTAAACGTAGGTAGGGCTGACAACATGTCCTTGATATCTTCAAGTCGCATCCTGGAAGATGATAAACTTCATTACCAAGTTTTGTATTTAATAGAATTTTCGTTACAGAGTTATGTTGCCCCCTCCCATACCCACACACACAGATATACACACGCACACTCATTTACGTACAGACACACGTACGCACACACATAAACAACACTAATTCGCACACACAGATATACACACACACCCACACACACAGATATACACACGCACACACACATCCACACACGCACACACACCCACACACAGATATACACACGCACACACACACATCCACACACAGATATACACACGCACACAAACCCACACACAGATATACACACGCACACACATCCACACACAGATATACACACGCACAAACACGCACACACACCCACACACACAGATATACACACGCACACACACCCACACACACAGATATACACACGCACACACACATCCACACACACAGATATACACAAGCACACACACACCCACACACACAGATACACACACGAAGAGGCAGGCACACACACACTAAACACACTCATTCACACACCCACACACACAGATATACACACGCACACACACATCCACACACACAGATATACACACGCACACACACACAGATATACACACGCACACACACCCACACACACAGATATACACACGCACCCACACACCCACACACACAGATATACACACGCACACACACCCACACACACAGATATACACACGCACACACACCCACACACACAGATATACACACGCACACACATCCAGACACACAGATATACACACGCACACACACACCTACACACACAGATATACACACGCACACACACCCACACACACAGATATACACACGCACACACACATCCACACACACAGATATACACAAGCACACACACACCCACACACACACAGATATACACACGCACACACACATCCACACACACAGATATACACAAGCACACACACACCCACACACACAGATATACACACGCACACACACATCCACACACAGATATACACAAGCACACACACCCACACACACAGATATACACACGCACACACACATCCACACACAGATATACACACGCACACACAGATATACACACGCACACACACATCCACACACAGATATACACAAGCACACACACCCACACACACAGATATACACAAACACACACACCCACACACACAGATATACACACGCACACACAGATATACACACGCACACACACCCACACACACAGATATACACACGCACACACACATCCACACACACAGATATACACAAGCACACACACACCCACACACACAGATATACACACGCACACTCATTTACGTACAGACACACATAAACAACACTCATTCGCACACACATACACACACTTTCATTTATTTACACACATACACACAGATACACACATAAACCACACACATAAAACACCCTCATTGACACGTACACTCTCATTCATACACATACACACACACACACTCTCACTCTCATTTACACATATACACACACACACAGATACACACACGAAGAGGCAGGCACACACACACTAAACACACTCATTCACACACACACACACACACACACACACACACATTCTCTCACTCTCATTTACACATATACACACACAAAGATACACACACGAACAGGCACACAGACACACATTAAATACATTCATTCACACACACACACACACACACCACTCTCTCATTCACATACTCTTACACTGATACTTACACACACACATAAATGCGCAGACTCATACACAAGAAGCTGTATTTGTTATAACGTATGTAATTTAATGAGATTTACATTTGCTTTGTGTAGGAATATTTTGATTATCTCTTACTATTCTCCAGTGATACAACACATGCTTGCTGTTTTGGATACAAACATATTGTTTTAATATAATTGTTATATGTTTTTAAAGAAATTAAATAACAACTTAATTTTTCCATGCAGATGGAAGTTTAACGTGGGGAAAGATTTATTAAACATATTATAATCGACTCTTGGTATACATGGCACATATTGGTATTTAAATTACCATTGTTTTCTGAGTTATATTACTCACTCAGAGGTACATTATTCTATTACTTTTTTATCAGAGAGCCCCAAAATATTTATTTTCAGTGAAAGCTTGGCGTCAAATTTTTGGGTGGGATATAATAATTCTTTCTCTTACTGGATATTACAGAAATTAAGTCAATAGGATGGATTCATGGACAGATGGGTTACTCTTGTTCAATGGGATTATTAAATCACATTGTTATTATTATTATTATTATTATTATTATTATTATCATCGTCATCATTAATTATATTCTATATATATAAATTTCACTAAATACATTTATCCTTGAAAGGGTAATACATTCGAACAGCAATACTTCATAGCAAGAGATATAGAAAACTCGATATTAAGTGCAGGAAAGACGTGTATGTAACAGCATGTAACTTAAACAGCATATAAACAAATTCTGAAAATGAGTTGAACAACACAGTTGCAATAACTGCCTTATTTAGTGAAATTGAGGTTAGTTTTCAATATTAAGACGATGTTTTACTTCCTAATACAAACACCCACAGTTATTATTTCTGAATGTAAATATACAATGACAGATTAGTGAAGTATTTAAGCTCCACAAATAAAGTTTACACTTTTTTAGAAAATACCTACACAAGCAAGCTTAGCTTTTGGTTAACAAGAGAACTCCACACCTTTAATAGAACAACGTATATACTTTCCGTCACCGTTCAATATTTATTATTAAATAAAAATATATTTTAAATTAGCAGTATGAATTCACTTTGCTAGGATTAGGTATTTTATGTAGGTGTGAATTTTAAGTGGAGTGTGTGACTTAAACAAGAGAGAAAGCAAAGAGAAACAAGGATGAACTTGCCAAATTCGCCAATTACCGCCAAGAGGAGTAATAAAGCTCCTTTGGTAATAATAATAATAATAATAAGTTATGTTATCATGATTATATTATTGTTTTTATTATTTAGGTATTTTTAGTTTCTCAACACGTTTGTATGTGCATAGAGAAGATATTGCACTCCACCCAATAGTTCAATACCGAGATTTCACCAGAAATATATGTTTTAGGGTCCCCTGTATAAAAAAAAAACATTTTTAGAAAAAGTTCATGTGAGAGTGTGTGTCCCTGTGACTGTGAACAAAATTACTCAAAAACGAAAAGTCGATAAAATACCAATCTTGGTATTTAAGTTCAGTATCTTCTACTCCTTACATGGAACATTTTTCGCAAATTTTGATTTTCTAAAAAATGATCGCATATTAAAGATATTTGCCAGACAAATAAAATATACATTTTGAATTTTCTGGGAATAGCCTCTGAAGATTACTATATTCTGGATGAAGTTTTCGGAGTTTTGCATAACTACTAAACCGTAAGAAATTGACAAAAACTTACCTAAAAAATGTACAGCCCGTTAAAACTCACAATTTATGTAATATACATTTTTTCGTGGAGTTAATCGTTTTTAAGGTATTCCTTGTTTTTTGTTTCAGCTTTAAAAATGTTACACTTTCTCATATAGGAATTTGTCAACTCCTGTCCATACAAACAAAGGTACTTCAGTCACATAGCAACCAGCTTTTGACTATCACTTTAACCTATGGTACTCCCTTATTTCGCTTTCACTTACAAGGAAGCAAGTAATAAGACTTTTCTGCTAATTTTTTCTCGATTAGCATGAAGTAAATAGAAGCATAAGCTTTTTAACAATACTTTGTTCAGAGATGTAGAGAAGGTCATATGTATGGAACACATCAGATTTCTATTATTACAAGTAATAAACTTTATTCATATTAGACAAACATTTAGCTTTAGGTAGTTATCTTTGGTTAAGTGAACAAAGATGTACCTGTGAGCAGTCGTGACTTGCTAAACAAGTGCAAGACGATTACCTAAATGCAGATCCATGTAGTTCAGTTTAAAGTTTTCTGCAATCATTAAAAACAAAGCAATTGCCTCCTCAATTTGTTAAATTAATTCAAATTTCGAAACACTCATAAAGTTCATTTACATGCCCACCTATTGCGCTAATTGGATGCCAAGAAATCCAATGTGTATTTGAACTTCCCGTACGTAATTCTGTTAAAACTCAACAATGACGGTCGTACCCTCTTCCTGTCCGTGTTGGACGTGCAGTAATGTTTGGGCTTGCGACTTGGAACAGCAAACACATAGCAATCGTAAGAATTTAATTATCATAAGTAAAAATAAAATAACTCTAATAATAAATTCTAACAAATTATGAACCTCTTGGCTTCCCTTTGATCTAATATAGTTATAACCACAACAGTCAAATTATTTTACATCCTACCTTGATTTACATTTGTTCATAGAGTCCTCATTCACAAAGCTAATTGTGATATATTGGTTCTTTTTTACTTTCTCTACACGTACTATTTAAATAGTGTGTAGAGAAGGTATTGCATTCCAACCAAAAATTCGATACCGGGTTTTCACCGGAAATATACGTTTTAGGGTCCCCTGTATCCAACGAAAGTATTTTCAAAAACAGTTCCGTGTGTGTGTGTGTGTGTGTGTGTGTGTGTGTGTGTGTGTGGACAGCATAGCTCAAAAACGAAAAGAGCGCTAAATACGAAACTTGGTATTTCAGTTTGATATCTTTCAAGGATGCGACACGACGCTTTTCAAGAAAATCCCTTCATCCCAAATTACCCTTTATATGGATCAATTTTTGAAAAGTTTGTTTTTTTCAAAAATGGCTCTAACGATTTTGATTAAAATAGCACATATTAATGCCATTTCCATCACAAATAAAATGTATATCTTGAATTTTCTGGGAAGAGCTTCTGAAGACCTCTTTATTCTGAGTGAATTTTACGGAATTTTGCTTAACTACTAAACTGTAAGAGATAGACAAAAACTTAGCGGATATAATATGTAGATCTCGTCAAAATAGTCAATTTATGTCCTTTTTTGTTGTGGAGGAAACCCTTTCCGAGATATTCCTTGTTGTTGGTTTTAATGATGATGTATTTTCGAGTACTTTTCTCAGACATGTCTTTTTTCTTTTGTTCTACTCCTGTCCAAGGAAAAATGCAATTTACAATGACAATCGCATAACGATAGGTTTTAAAACATTTTACTATCGCTTTAGCATTACGCATTCCTTTAGTTCCTTTATGCCTATTTATAAGGAACTAGGTGATAAGATCATTCTGCTAATGATTATCTCGATTAGCATGGTATAGAAAGAAGAACAGTCTTTTGTAAGAAGTTTGTAGAGCAGCTGGAGAAAGTCACGTGCGTATAACACATCAGATGTTTGTTTTTGTTTTCTTTCTCAAAGTTGGAGTTTATGATGTAAGGAGAAGTTCATATATTAAGAGTTTTTTGGTTACACACTATTCATTATTATTCTTTGAATTTGACGTTATAAGGAAGGATGTAGATGCGAAAGTAGTGTAGCTGTTAAAAAGGCTGCCATGGAATAGCAAGTTGTCGGAGTTCCAGAGACTGTTGCATTTAAACTCGGGACGGTAACCTGATGCCACGCCTCGCTCAGCAATTGAGCATCGCTGTTACAGATTTCTATCATCTTAATCTGCAAGCAACGGGATTCGTCCACAATGAATGCGTGCAGGTTGGAACCAAACCAATAATTAATACCACAAAGTCTATTAACTATGTCTTGTATTACTAGCATCTTGTTTTTACTTTTATTTACAGCCAAGATAACGAGCAATTAACATGGCTTCTGTTTTTATTTGTGTAGGAGTAATAGCCTTTACCGCAGGTTCCTCTGCTTGCATAGCCTACTTTACCGTATACATCTGCAGGCTTTTACTCTGTGCCTTTCGAGATCAATGGTTTGGCAAGTAGTAGTTTCTATATTTTTACTTTCTCTGCACATACTATGTTCATAGAGTATAGAGGATGTATTGCACTCCACCCAGAAATTAAATACTAAGAATTCACCGGAAAGCATTTTTGGAAAAAGGTCCGTGTGTGTCTGTGTGTATGTGACAAGCATAGCTCTAAAATGAAAAGACCGTTAAATACCAAACTTGGTATTTAAGTTTGGTATCTTCCAAGGATGCAACACGAAGATTTTCAAGAAATACCCCTACCCCCAACCATTCTTTACATGGAACTTTTTTCGTAAACTTTTCATTTTCTCAAAAATGGCTCTAACTATTTTGATTAAAATGTCATATATTAAGGATATTTACCTGCCAAATAAAATGTATATCTTGAATTTTCTGGGAATAGCCTGTGAAGACTACTTTATTCAGGATGAATTTTACGGAATTTTGCACAACTGCTAAACCAAAAGAGATAAACAAAAACTTACCGCACAGAAAATGTAGAGCACATTAAAGCACAACATTTATGTAATATACATATTTTTCGTGTAATTGTTCGTTTTTGAGATATTCCTTGTTTTCGGATATGTATACAAAGTTATACATTTCTCATACAGGAACTTGCCAACTCATGTACATACAAACAAAGGAACTTCAGCCACATAGCAACCAGCTTTTGACTATCACTTTAACCTATGGTACTCCCTTATTTCGCTTCTACTTACAAGGAGACAGGCAATAAGACTATTTCTCCTAATTTTTCCGCGAATAGCATGAAGTAGATAGAAACATAAGCTTTTTAACAATAATTTGTTACAGAGATGTAGAGAAAGTCATGTAAATGGAACACTTCAGATTTTTATTTTAATAATCTCATCCATTTAGGGTTTGTCGTTCAAACACGGAATTATATACAAAACTTTAATGGAAAATACATTAAAATAGTTTCTTCTAGGAGAATATAAATTTAATATAATTATTTAAAATTAATGCGCATTCAGTATGACTTCGTGGCACATCTCACTAAAAGCCTTGGCCTACCGCCCGGCCGCTGCAATTCCCATCTCGGTCCATTATGGATCCCATGGATGAGGTGCAGTATTGTGGGGTGAGACGTGGTCAGCCGATTGTGGCAGGGGAATTTTGAGGTAAGAATTGATGGGCTGAGCTGGCATAAGGTAGCTTAATCCGAATGTCAAAAAGTATAAACCATTTGCAGGAATTCTTAAATAGTGCTAAATGTGCCTATGGTTATGTTGTTGCATTAAATGTTAGCAACATTTTGATATCTACAACTACCTCGGATTAATAGTCCAGAATTATATATTTAAAATTTCAAACGGAATATTGAAATAAGCAAAATTGAAAATATAAATGAGTACCAGATACATATATTCATTTTGACACTTGAAAACTAAAACCATTTTCTAATTTCATAAATTTAAATCCAACACTAACCAAAGTTCTCTCTCCGACCACTCTTATATAGACCTCCCCTCAAAAGCTTAGTGCACTTCTTGCCTAGAAGAGTCATTTACTTACCAACAAAATCTAGGATATAGCTAATTATTATTTCATTCTCCTTCTCAGCATTGCCCAAATCTAACAGTAAGTATCGTGTATTGTTATCGTCTAGCTTCTTATAGCTAGTCTCCCCCATTTTCCTTATTATTTACAACTGAGGTTTAGATCTGGGCGTCTGGGCTTCGCGTACATTCCTATCAATATTTGGTTGCGATCTTCTTATAGCTAGTCTCCCCCATTTTCCTTATTATTTACAACTGAGGTTTAGATCTGGGCGTCTGGGCTTCGCGTGCACTCCTATCGATATTTGGTTGCGATCTTCTGAGCCTAATATATACCAGGTGCCCCAAAGTGTGCATATCGGTGGTTTAGCGTACACATGTGTTAAGTACATGAGTTAAGCGTAAAATTGTAATCATTTAATATATTTCTCTCTTATGCACTGATGTGATAAGTGGAAACTAAGCGTTTTCCTTTACAATCTATCATGACAGATATGCTAATTACTGTACTGACGTGCACAAATGTGATGAATGCGTTTATCATTTATGTGCACTTGAGAGTCAGTGGCCTAAATGTGTAAGTGTTCATTAACCACTTCAGCAATGTGTACTCTTCCAACAATGTGGCGGCATATACTCATTGTTGATTTGGCGGCTATATAGCCTTCCTCAGCTGCGTGTGGTGATGCGTTGGCATTGTGGCCCCCGGGCGGACGCCCGAGGCAATGGTGGATGCGGACCCTCAACTCAGAGTGAAGGCCCCTGGCAACCCACACACCATCCACGAGGTCAAGGACGGGCATTCGTTATTGACTTCGCGATCATCAAACAATTCCCGTTTCATACATCTCTCACCTCGATCAACGCACTTCATTCCGATCATAATCCCGTGTTAGCTGAGGTTAACACACGGGTTGCCAGTCATGACGTCTCGGTTCAAAACCGCGACGTCGACTGGGAATGCGTCAGGGTTTGCCTCAACGACTCCATCCCGCCGAACCCTAGGATCCCTGGCGGATGCGGTCCAATCCTTTAGCTCCATCGTGGTACGAACTGCTCATAACCTAACCAATCACACCCCAGCACCTCTACATCCGGATGTCCTTCCCCTTGAAGTCCATCTGCTCGTCCGCCGTTCCTGAGCTGCCCGCAGACTTTACCAGCGTCACCGTACGCCACATAACCGAGCACTCCTGAGGCGTTTAAGCCGAGAGGTCCGGACTCGACTACGCGAGCACAGGGTGCGAGCGTGGGAGGAGACGATGATCCGCTTGAGGCTCGAGGATGGCGACATGTGGAGGATTGCCAAAGCTCTCCGACACCGCGGAGGTCAAATCACCTCCCCAATCCAAGGCACCCAAGGCCTGGCTTATGAACCCCATGCCAAAGCCGATGTGTTCGCTGACTATCTCGAAAGGACTATGTGGCCACGAGACTACCCCCAGGACTAAGACTTCTCGGACCGTTCTCGGCGGGAGGTGCGTCGATACCTTCGACGTCCCCCCGACTAGGCGTACCGACTTCCTGTCATCCGACCCAGTGAACTCCAGGACGCACTCCGGTATCTCAACCCCAAAAAGGCAGCGGGTCCTGACGGTCTAACCCCCGCCATGCTCCGCTGCCTTCCCAACAAGGCGGTGCTCTTTCTAACCAAGGTTTTCAACATGTGTCTCACCTTGTGCCACTTTCCAAGCGAGTGGAGTGAGGCCCGGGTGATATGCATTTTGAAGCCGGGGAAAGACCCACTACATCCTTCCAACTACCGATCCAGCAGTCTCCTAACAGTTCTCTCGAAGGTCTTCGAGAGGCTACTACTAAACCGCTTGACCCCTATGTTGGGCGACATTCGAGCCATCCCTAACCATCAGTTTGGTTTTCGTCCTGGGCATTCTACACCCCAGCAACTACTGCGAATGGTGGAGGCCGCTGCCCTGGGTTTCCAGGACAGAGCCTACACTGCGGCGGTGTCGCTGGACGTGGAGAAGGCCTTCTCTACGACCTTGCACGCGGGTCTGCTCCTCAAACTCATCCGACTGGAGCTCCCGACACATATCATACACCTGCTACACTCATATCTCAAACGCAGATCTTTTGTTGTTTCAGTTGCGGGACACAAATTAACACATAGGTCAATAAGAGGCGGAGTCCCCGAAGGCTCTGTACTATCCCCCACGCTCTTCAGCGTCTACATGACCGACCTACCAACAGTGCAGCAAGTCAACATAGCCCAGTATGCTGATGACGTGCTGTTATTCTGTACAAACAAACACCCACGCAGAGCCTTCAACCCCATTCAGAGACACCTCCGCCTCCTCCAAGAGTGGTGCGAGCGTTGGCGATTATCCATCAATCCGGAGAAAAGCCACGCCACTCTCTTTACCAAGTGCTGCTTTCCCCCTAAACTTCCCTACATTCACGTACCTCAACCGAAGGAAACAATGGACGAACACCATAACCTACTTGGGGGTGAAGCTTGACAGGGGCGTCACTTTTGGGGAGCACATCAGGGAACTGAGGAGTCGGAGTCACGGGGCTACGGCCTCCTTGTACCCGATGCTGAAGTCCACGATGCCGGTTCCCCTTAAGTTGCGCCTTTTGAGAGCTCTCATAGTCCCCTTGCTAATCCTGTACTACTGGTATCCAGCAGATTAGTTTTTCCTTTATCTTAATAATCTAGAGCATAGTTTTATGGGTAAATAGCTAGTTACCAGTTATTTGTGTTACTGGATTCCAGTACTTAATACTAGATGATTTAGTGTTAGTGAAAGTTGTTTTATGGTTGGATTTATT
Organism: Hymenopus coronatus; assembly: GCA_030762935.1. Taxonomy (NCBI): domain Eukaryota; kingdom Metazoa; phylum Arthropoda; class Insecta; order Mantodea; family Hymenopodidae; genus Hymenopus; species Hymenopus coronatus. Next base: position 10,408,010 of record CM060884.1, read on the forward strand.
ATATTTCAGTTTATATTAGTTTGTTATTGTTTTAAATTAAAGTTTGAGTTATTAGTATATAAGCATTATCTGTAAAATAATGATGTATAACAAAAATTTAAAAGTGGGAAATCAATTTTAAAGTTTGCAATATACGTACTGGTATAGGGAACAAGATGCCAGGATGTTGTATTACAGATTTTATTTTATTTTAGTCTCCTTGCTAATCTACGCCTTTGAGATCTGGGACATGGCGCCAGACTCCAGTCTGCTGTTACTTCAGCGGGTACAGAATAGATGTCTCCGGGCTATCTATTCAGTGCCTCGTGGCTTCCCAACGAGACTCCTGCAAGAAGTCTCTGGTCTACCATACCTGGAGGACGAGATTAGGCGTTGGGCAACAAAATTCAACGAAGGGTTAGCATTCCATCGGAGCGCCCTCGTTAGGTCTCTTGGGAATTACAATCCCACAAACAGCCACTTCAAGCGATACCGGCTTCCCCGCACGGCTTGCGGGCATCCCCGGTAATGAAGGAGCACCTCCAACAGCTACTACGGCTAACCTCCTACAATCCTTGGATTCAAAATTAAAACCTCAAAATAAACATTCTGAATAAACTCGCACCAGCGGTGCACAAGAGCCGTTGCACCATGATAGGGAACCGTCGAGGGGCAATACTTGCCTCCTCCTGTCACTCCACAACACTCACCCGCCATCTTGCAAAACCCCACAATCCCGTCAGAACGTGGTTAAATTCTCTCCGAGAAGAGGAACACGTCTATCACAGCTCGGGCTGCCCTCAGCCTGCCAACTGCTCTGATCTGGTATGGTGATCGCGGGCTAAAAAGCTAGTTTAAATGGCATTAGCTAATAACAAAACACCTACTTCTGCACAAGATAAGTTTAGTTTACATCGTTTTAAACTGAAACATGATGCAAAATTAAACATTGAGGGAGAATATTTTTTACATTCACGAATGTAATAATGTTGTTGAAAATAATTGTTAACGATACCGTCATTTGCGGGGATATACCCGCAACGCTAGTGTTTCTGGAGTTTATTACTCAATCATACCAGTAAGTATACTAGTGTGATACCGGCTCAATTATTAGCACACTACATCCTTTAATATAGAAAGTATTAGTCGCCAGATTACCTCACCTAGTCTATACTAATCTTGACGAAATTTGAACTTCTTCCAATTAGCTTTTAATGTCTGAGGGCTCAATAAATTGATTAAAGTATCAACTGTGATAGTTAATGACTTAATAATTAAAGAAATAACAACAGCTATTCTTCTGGTTCTCAAGCAGAACATTTATCCGAAGAGAAACAGACTTCAGTCATTGATTTTAGTTCAGGTTCCAGTAATGTGTACATTTCGATATAGGTATTACATCCCTTCGTGAGTAAAGAGAGTTGCAGAACTCAAAGGACATATTTCAAGTAAAAACCGCGAGAGCGACCTTCGGTTACGCCTTTCCTATCAGCGGGGACGGTCGCGTCCATTGACAAGCCCAAAACGAAGGTTGCTCACGCCAGTTCATCAATGACCGGTAATAACTTAAAACAGCCCCGTTGAGTTTTGCAACTGTTTTAAAGCACAAAGAGTAATTGCTATGTTTGCTCTGAAAACTCTTCTCTCGTATCTAGATAAAGAAACGCACTTTTAACCTATTCACACACCTCATTTAAGATTACATAATAACTTTTATTTCCTAAAATAAAGCACTTTTCTGTTAGATTTATTCTTCTTATTTCTAAATATAATCCATGTTCTAGCATGTTTTGTCTAAGATTAATTCTTCCTTTCAAAGCAATGATTTGGAGTATCTTTAACTTAACACAGCTCACATTTATCATTTGTTGAGCTCCCAAATGTGCTCAGACTGGACCAAATATTGCGAATTCCGAATATAAAATGAGCTTCTTTGTTTTATATCTGGATCAGGTCAAAACTTCTTCCTTAGAAATGTTGGTCCATTCAGTTTGCCATTCTTCCATTAGGTCATTTCTGATCTCATTCTTTGAAGTGCATTTTCTGTCACTTATATTGGTATTACTTTTCTTCAGTCAATAACACACAGACGTTTGCCCAATAGTCACATCTAGCGGTCATATTCGTATGTTGATGTTGCACCCAGAGCACTAGACTATGTTGCTGAGACTTTAGTTTAAAATTTTGCAGTAAACTTTTAGTAATCACTTGCCCCAACTTGTAGCAACACATCCTGCATTATTGTTATTTCACATTAATGAGTAATCACAAAACAATGATGCATTATTTCCGGGTCAGGCTTCATGAGTCAAATAGATCCACTCACCATTCTAACTCGTCCCTGTAAGATGGAATCAAGGTTCACAGAAACACGTGTTTTGAGAACACAAGGGGACCTCTGGTACTAAATCAAACTTCTATTTTATTCAATTGAACATTATTATTTTTACTTTCTCTAGCTCTCATGTACAATGTACATAGTGGACAAAGAAGGTTTTGTATTCCACCCAAAAATTCGATGTCGAGATATCATCAGAATATATGTTTTGGGGTCTCCTGTGTCCGAAAAAAAAACAGTTTTAGAAAAAGGTCAGTGTATGTGTGTCTGTCTATCTGTGTGCGTGTGTGTGTGCTTCTGTACAGCATAGCTCAAAAGCGAAAGACGGTTAAATACCATACTTGGTATTTAGGTTTGGTATCTTCCGAGGATGTGACACGAAGATTTTCATGAAAACCCCCCCTACCGCAAACTACCCTTTACATGGAAACTTTTTCGAAAATTTTGATTTTCTCAAAAATGCATCCTACGATTATGGTTAAAATATAGTATATTAAAGATATTTACATCCCAATAAAATTTATATCTTGAATTTTCTGGGAATAGCCTCTTAATGAATTTTGCCGAATTTTGCATAACTGCTAAAGCGTAAGAGAAAGACAAAAACCTACTGCACAAACAAGGTAGATTTCGTCAAAACACACAATATATGTCCTTTACGTTTTTGTAGTGGAGGTAACCGTTTTCGAGATATTCGTTGTTATAGATTTCAATTGTAAAGTACTTATACTTTACTCAGACAGGAAGTGTCCGCTTTTCTTTTGTTCTACTCCTGGCCAAGCAAAGAAGCGATTTGCAATGACGATCGCATTACGATAGCTTTTAAAACATTTGACTATCACTTTAACCTAGTGTATTCCCCTAGTTCCCTTCTATTTATAAGGAACTGAGTAATAAGGATTTTCTCTTAATGTTTATCTAGATTAGCATTGTGCGGAAATAAGAATAATATTTTATAAGAAGTTCGTTTGTAGAGAAAGTCACTTCAGATTTATTGTTTTTAGAAAAGTGCATACATTACCTATACTACATCGCAAGTTTTCAAACCTCTTCAATCGCTATTTTACAAAATATGAAATATTCATTTCTCAAATTTGGTATAAATTTGGGGTGAACTTTTAAAATTAAAATTTGAAGTTGTTCATTCAAAATCTGTATTTCATTATAGAGGTAAGTAGACAGTAATAAATCTCTGCATAGGGTTTATGTAGAATTTCTTTGATATAGTTGATGGGGCAACGGTGAAATGCGATGGCGGGGGAAACCAGAGAACCCAGAGAAAGCTCATCATTCCGCCGCTTTGTCCACCACAATCCCACTTGCGGTCGTCTCGGAGCGAACCCTTGGTGAGAGGAGAGTAGTCTAACTATTCAGCCTTATATGGAATTAATAAATTATTATACCTACTACATGTGGAGCATTTCAACATTTTAAGGAAAATAAAATTAAATTTACTTAAAATTTGATACAAAACACTAATATTAAGTCAATGTGTTCCATTCACAAAACTTTCTCTATTTCTCTCCAGCACATTGTTGTTAAAAAGCATATTATTCAATTTCTCTCGTGCTAATCGAAAAAAAAAAAATAGCAGAAATACTCTTTTTACATAATTCCAAGCGCGACAGCTTGCAAGGAACCTAGGCTTACCGCCCGGCCGCTGCGTCCCCCATTTCGGTCCATGACAGACGTCATGGATGGGGTGCGTATTGGAGGGTGAGGCATTTGAGCCGGTCCCCATGGCCTCGCTAGCCAAGGCGTTTCACACTGGTGCTTCATAGCGCAGGGGATCGTGGGTTCGAGTCCCGCCTTGGGGATGGGTGTTATATGTTTAATCATACAGCAAACAAAGTAAAACAATTAAGTAAATAAAAATAGGGTATACAGCGCCGGAGTCTCGACCAAACTCCGAAACTGCATTAAAAAAAAGATCCCCCCTTCCAGCTGGTTAATACGGTCCTCATGACCTGGAGCCACTACTTCTCCATCAAGTAACTCCTCAATTGGCCCCCCAGGAACCTCACGAGGCTCAGTGCACCCCGGTCCAGGTCTCCCAGCGGGGGAAAAATCCCCACGCCGGTACTGGGAATTGAATCCAGCTCCCCCGTTTGGAAAGGAACACTACCGGTCTTTTTACTTGCTTCCTTGTAATTAGAAGGGAAATAAAGGAATACACTAAGATCGTCAAATCTTTTAAAAGTCGGCTACCATGTGGTTGATATGTATATAGTGTATAAAGAAGGTATTGTAATGCACCCAAAAATTCGATACCGAGATTTCACCGGAAATACATATTTTGGGTCCCCCTGAATCCCCCCCCCCATAAAAAGCATTTCTGGAAAACGGTCCGTGTGTGTGCCTGCGAGTGTGTGTGTGCGTGCCTGTGGGCAGCATAGCTCAAAAACGAAAAGACCGTTAAATACCAAACTTGGTATTTAAGTTTGGTATCTTTCAAGGATGCGACACGAAGATTTCCAAGAAGATTCCCCCACCCCAACTACCCTTTATATGGAACTTTTTTCGAAAATTTTTATTTTCTCAAAAATGGTGTAACGATTTTTGTTAAAATATTGTAAATTAAAGATATTTACATGACAAATAATATGCATATTTTGAATTTTCTGACTATAGCTTCTGAAGACTACTTTAATCGGGCTGAATTTTATGAAATTTTGTATAACTGTTAAACCGTAAGAGATAGACAAAAACTTACCGCACAAAAAGTGTAGAGTACATTAAAACACACAATTTATGTTTCATGCATTTTTTCGTGGAGTTGATAATTTTTTAGATATTCCTTGTTTTTGGTTTCAGCTTTGACAAACATACTTTTCTCATACAGGAATTTGCCAACTCGTGTTCATTAAAACAAAGGAACTTCAGTCACATATCAACCAGCTATTGACTATCACTATAACCTATGTTACTCCCTCATTTTGCTTCTAAGTACAAGGAAGCAAGTAAGACTATGTCTGCTATATTTTTTCTCAGTTAGCATGAAGTAAATAGAAGCATTAGCTGTTTAACAATAATTTGTTTTGCCCGCCTGGGTAGTGTGGTGGTAGCGTGTCTGCCTCACATTAAACAAGTCGTGAGTTCGAATCTCGCTTAGGGTGAGTTACCCGGGTAAGGTTCTTTTCGGAGTTTGCCATTATCCCGAGAAGACGAATGTCGAGTAAATTTAAGCTCCATGTACCCCGAGATCATTTGAGCATCATTTCGTCCGATATGACCAACCAGGATAAAGGACGTTAAGCTAAAAAAAAAGCAACACATCAGATTGTTTAAGAATATATACGCTCTATAATCAAATAATCTGCTTGGGTCTCATAGTCTCTAAACTGAAACAACCATTTTAATATCGAAAGTGCTGAGAATTTTACAAAGTTTCAGTTAACTTGTCACAATCACAGTTTATGATACACCTATTTTGTTGAGATCCAGAAAGTATATATTTTTCGTAAATGAACATTTGTTAATAAAATAGGTCACCTATTCTGCCTTGTTGCCTCTATGTCCATTTTCTTTTTATCTGTAAACTTTAAACTTGTGACAGAAACATCAAGGTTTGCACTCATTCCCGCGCAGGGCTATCAGCCTCATTAACAACTTCCAACCGATAAGAGACTACAACTTCTAACTTCTCAGTAATGAGGTTTGAGAGTCCTCAAATTAAGACACGACTTTACCTTTAAACGACTCATATATAGTTCCTTGTCATTAATATTTTCTCGAATATGTCTAACCTGAATGTCATCACTGATTTCAAATAATGAGTTCATATAACACCTACAAGATTTAGTTCCATAATTTATCACCATACAAGCGACACTTTTGTGTAATGTTCACGATTATGTGTATAATATACAATCGCCGCTGTATCGATATATAGTGACTTACCTTTTAATCGATGTAGCTCCTGTATATTTATTACATCAAACATCATTTCTTCTCACAGTTCCAAATTTCGTATCCTACTTCGCAGTGAATTTATTTGTTGTGATATATTTCATAATCTGTTGCTATTAATCTATTTCAAAGTATCTATTAGCAATATTGTTCCCCTGGTCACTTTTGTTTCTCCTGAGACAGAACACGGGCAGGTTCTTTTCACATTCTGCTCTCGAATGATGTTTTCATTACAATGTGAATAAAACATTTTCTTAAGTTGACAGTACTTAGCTATATGTATAAAATCTTGATCCTAATTACACTTATCCAACAGGAAATGATTCATTAGAACTGCAGCTTAGAATCCAATATACAGTTCGCTAATTTCAGGATGAACAAGTTCCACTTGGAGGATACAATACCTTACCTTTCTCTTGATACCGTCCGGAATCTAAAACTGAACTCATTCTCATACTCTTGAACTAGTTGTAGCCATGCAATGCTGATGATACATGACATCGTGCTGCTCTTTAACAGCTGCGACATCATCCATAACCATTAAAGGTTTTACCTTTTTGACTGGTTTCATTTTAAGTTCATTATCTTTAAAGTTCTTGTCTTTTAAGATCTTCTTTTGTATCCGTTTCTACTAGTATTTATATGACCTATTAATTTTTTTGATACCTACAGCTTCAGACGCTTTGTTTCTATTTATGGACTTCTAACCCTTAATCGTGAGTTGATCCTTTTGTTGGATAGGTAGAGTCAGACTGAAAAATGCAATGCTATAGGCGGGATTTGAACCACGGATCTCCCGGTCTCTAGCTTCGCACAATGAAGGGTACAGTACACCGATCTTGCCAGCCGAACCGGCGCCGCGAGGTCATCCTTAGCGCCTGCGTATCGGTCACTCGCGGCTAAACGCACGGCTACCTTCTTCGCGCGAACCAGCTCCTATCTGTCAGACGTGCGATGTTCGACTGTCTGTTGCTTGATTGTCCGAGATTCCAACGTGGCCGGGAATCCATCGGCCTGGGAACCGCTTTAAATGCTGTTTTATGAGGCGACGCCAAATCCGTGGATAAAGTGCGCCGTTTTGTTGCCTCTATTGGCCTCACCAAAGAGATGTGACCTGTATAATTTTTAGCCTTTTTAACCTTTTATCCCATGTCTTTTACCATATGAGAAAGTTTTTTTTTGTGCGCGCGTGTGTGTGTAGTTTTTAGCCTTTTAACTCTTTAGCCCCTGCTTTTTGTCAGATTGCCTTGTTTTTCATGCCTACGTATGTAAGAGCTTTTAGCACTTTTTAACTTTTCACCATTATTTTTGTTTTTTTACCTTGTTTCCCCCTTTTTATAACTTCGGACCCAAATGGTCTAGTTCTCGACGGGCTCTTAAACACCACTCACTCTAGCCGGTCGCTCTGCCACTGAGCTACCATGGTAACATGCCGGCATTCAGCCAGTTAAGAAATTCAATGACCTATCCAACTCCTGTCCTACTCACGGCTTGTTGAAAAACAATTAAACCAATATCAATTGACCATAGTTGGCTATACTATGGGACTTAATGCACTTACAACATTGAAGTCGTGATTTAGGTTGTCATCTCAAAATACTTTGAGATCACCTTGTATGGTTTACCGGGGAACATACGAGTCAGTTGAGAAATTCAATGTTATGTTGCTATGGTAGCTCAGTGGCAGAGCAACAAGCTAAAGATCGAGAGATCCGTGGTTCGAGTCCCGGCTATTGCATTGTATTTTTCAGTGTGATTCTACGTATCAAACTCCTGTCATACACACATCTTGTGTGAAAAAATAATTAAACAATACCCTTTTGTTTTATGCCATCTTTAATACACTCCTCGTCGATAAGCAAACACTATTGTACGCTCTCACCTCTTAGGTTCTTTTAGTGCGTTACTCTCTGCTTTTAATCTGAGTTTTCTATTTTCTATAGGCACCTGTCGTCCTCAGCTACCATTTAATTAATCATAGGAATGTAATCTGCCAAGTGTATATTTTCACAAACACACCATCCATCAGATATTCTACAATCTGTCTTCGATTTTAGTTACCGCCTGAGTAACTGGGTTTCTAGATGCGTCACCAGTTTTGGTATTTATCGTAGATAAGATCTCATCAACTGAGCTGTACAATTCCTCTCCATCGCCTTTCCTCGTTAAGCTCATTTCAGCCACACAGAGAAAAAATCTGTTCCATTCACGTGACTTTCTCTACATCTCTGTAACAAATTATTGTTAATAAGCTTATGCTTCTATTTACTTCATGCTAATTGAGAAAAAAATAGCAGAAATATTCTTATTACTTGCTTCCTTTTAAGTAGAAGCGAAATAATGGGACTACCAAAGGTTAAAGTGATAGCTTCATATGTGGCTGAAGTTCCTTTGTTTGTATAGACAGGAGTTGACAAATGCCTATATGAGAAAAGTATGTTTTTCAAAGCTGAAACCAAAAACAGGGAATATCTAGAAAGAAATCAATTTCACGAAAAACTGTATATTACATAAATTGTGTGTTTTAACGTGGTCTACAGTTTTTGAGTGGTAAGTTTTTGTCCATCTCTTATGGTTTAGCAGTTATGCAAAATACCGTAAAATTGATCCAGAACAAAGTAGTCTTCAAGGCTATTCCCAGGAAATTCAAAATATACATTTTATTTTTCAGGTAAATATCTTTCATATGTGATATTTTAATCAAAATCATTATAGCCATTTTGAAGAAAATCAAAATTTTCGATAAAAATTCCATGTAAAGCGTAGTTCCGGGTGGGGGATTTTCTTGAAAATCTACTAGTCGCATCCTTGGAAGAAACGAAACTTAAATACCAAGTTTGATATTCAACGGTCCCTTCGTTTCTGAGCTATGCTGTCCACAGACACACAGACAGACACACAGACACAAACACACGCATACACATACACCTTTTTCTGAAAATGCTTTTTTTTTTCTTTTTTTTTTATTTAGGGGGACCTAAAACATTTATTTCCGGTGAAATCTCGGTACCGATACACTATGTACATAATACGTGTAGAGAAAGTAAAAACACTACTGCTTGAGTGAGGACTAGGACTCTGTAGGGAGTTACAGGACCGTTTGCATACACAGGATATTCTAAGGCCTAATTGGTACATGCAGACACTAGCTTAGGTTTGTTTAACACCAATAAGACTTTCTTTTAAGCGGGGCAGAGCACCGCACGTAGGCCATGTTACTCTTATGTTTCTAATATAATCTCTCCCCGGGGGCAGGGGGGGGGGGAGAAGAGAGATCAAAAGTGCGACCACATACTAATGACCAGGGCTAGGACATTCGTACCGTTCGCCGTTCCGTATACACGTTGCGACCGACCGTCTTGCCGCAACAATACAAGTCATTGATAAGACCGTAGGAGGAAGAGGTAAACAAATCTGTTGTCAAGTAAACAATACGTTTCCAAAAAACAAAAATGACTAACGAGACATTCGTAAAAGCACATATATTTAGATCATTATGTACAATATACATATAAGAAAAGACTCGCTCTGGCTGATTTCATTCCTTACATATGTACATTATGAAAACATCCAAGCAATTATAACACGAATTGTAATATTTAGTCATCGAGTGTAAAATAATATCCAAATAATAAAATTAATTTCTTAAATATCTTCAGATTCTTACCAGGAAAAAACGAAAGCTGGAATTAAACTAAATCTTTACTCATCTGCTATTACTGGAAACTATATTTACTTCTGAAGCCTTTCAAATGAAAGCCTCAACCTACGTTCCGACAAACAAGATTTGTAATGTGAAGAAGTTCGTTCCACTTCGCATGATGTATCAGTATCACCAAGCATTTGTTGGGATCTAAAAGTGCAGCTTGTATGCAATAAAGCACATTGAATCCTGCATTATTTTCATTTTCATTTTTATTTCAGGTAGGATGTTCGTGATTTGCTAGATCCGTCTTGACAGTTCTTCTACATGCCACACAGATTCAGTTCAGCTCCATAGCTCTGGACTCTAACAGTGTGATAATTACTTCTGTGAAGCTCTTCTGTTCAAGTCGTTTGACAGTTTGTTTACTAGAATTACCATCGGTTTTTGAATAAGAATATACACAAGTGCACTGCTAGAAAACTTACTATGGTTGTAAAGCAAATTAATTTTGCACACAGTTGAGCAGAAAAAAGATGTTATTTGAACGCCTTCCTTCCTATATGAGGTTCTGCATTATGCAGTGATAGCTGTTCTGCAGTAAAGGGTTGCACAATATGTTGATCTTTGCCCCCGCAAGTAGCGCCGTAGTAGCAATAGTAGTAGTAGTAGTAGTAGTAATAGCAATAAAAGTAGTGCTAATGATGGTAGTAGCAATAGTAGTAAAAGTAATAGCAATAATAGTAGTGCTAGTGATGGTAGTAGCAATAGTAGTAAAAGTAATAGCAATAATAGTAGTGCTAGTGATGGTAGTAGCAATAGTAAGAACAGTAATAGCAATAATAGTAGTGCTAATGATGGTAGTAGCAATAGTAGGAACAGTTATAGCTGTAATAGTAGTGCTAATGATGGTAGTAGCAATAGTAGTAACAGTAATAGTAATAATAGTAGTACTAGTGATGGTAGTAGCAATAATAGTAAAAGTAATAGCAATAATAGTAGTGCTAGTGATGGTAGTAGCAATAATAGTAAAAGTAATAGAAATAATGGTAGTGCTAATGATGGTAGTAGCAATAGTAGTGAAAGTAATAGGAATAATAATAGTGCTAGTGATGGTAGTAGCAATAGTAGTAACAGTAATAGCAATAATAGTAGTGCTAGTGATGGTAGTAGCAATAGTAGTAACAGTAATAGCAGTAATAGTAGTACTGGTGATGGTAGTAGCAATAGTAGTAGTAATAGTAATAATAGTAGTACTGGTGATGGTAGTAGCAATAGTAGAAGTAATAGTAATAATAGTAGTACTGGTGATGGTAGTAGCAATAGTAGTAGCAATAGTAATAATAGTAGTGCTAGTGATGGTAGTAGCAATAGTAGTAGTAATAGTAATAATAGTAGTACTGGTGATGGTAGTAGCAATAGTAGTAACAGTAATAGCAATAATAGTAGTACTGGTGATGGTAATAGCAATAGTAGTAACAGTAATAGCAATAATAGTAGTGCTAGTGATGGTAGTAGCAATAGTAGTAGTAACAGTAATGATAATAATAGTAGTACTGGTGATGGTAGTAGCAATAGTAGTAACAGTAATAATAATAATAGTAGTACTGGTGATGGTAATAGCAATAGTAGTAACAGTAATAGCAATAATAGTAGTGCTAGTGATGGTAGTAGCAATAGTAGTAGTAACAGTAATAATAATAATAATAGTAGTACTGGTGATGGTAGTAGCAATAGTAGTAGTAATAGTAATAATAGTAGTACTGGTGACGGTAGTAGCAATAGTAGTAGTAGTAATAGTAATAATAGTAGTACTGGTGATGGTAGTAGCAATAGTAGTAACAGTAATAGTAATAATAGTAGTACTGGTGATGGTAGAAGCAATAGTAGTAACAGTAATAGCAATAATAGTAGTACTGGTGATGGTAGTAGCAATAATAGTAGTGCCAGTGATGGTAGTAGCAATAGTAGTAGTAACAGTAATAGCAATAATAGTAGTGCCAGTGATGGTAGTAGCAATAGTAGTAGTAACAGTAATAGCAATAATAGTAGTGCTAGTGATGGTAGTAGCAAAAGTAGTAGTAACAGTAACAGCAATAATAGTAGTGCTGGTGATGGTAGTAGCAATAGTAGTAGTAATAGTAATAATAGTAGTACTGGTGATGGTTGTAGCAATAGTAGTAACAGTAATAGCAATAATAGTAGTGCTGGTGATGGTTGTAGCAATAGTAGTAACAGTAATAGCAATAATAGTAGTACTGGTGATGGTTGTAGCAATAGTAGTAACAGTAATAGCAATAATAGTAGTGCTGGTGATGGTAGTTGCTATAGTAGTAACTGTAATAGCAATAATAGTAGTGCTAGTGATGGTAGTAGCAATAGTAAGAACAGTAATAGCAATAATAGTAGTGCTAATGATGGTAGTAGCAATAGTAGGAACAGTTATAGCAGTAATAGTAGTGCTAATGATGGTAGTAGCAATAGTAGTAACAGTAATAGAAATAATAGTAGTGCTAATGATGGTAGTAGCAATAGTAGTAACAGTAATAGTAATAATAGTAGTACTAGTGATGGTAGTAGCAATAATAGTAAAAGTAATAGCAATAATAGTAGTGCTAGTGATGGTAGTAGCAATAATAGTAAAAGTAATAGCAATAATGGTAGTGCTAATGATGGTAGTAGCAATAGTAGTAAAAGTAATAGGAATAATAATAGTGCTAGTGATGGTAGTAGCAATAGTAGTAACAGTAATAGCAATAATAGTAGTGCTAGTGATGGTAGTAGCAATAGTAGTAACAGTAATAGCAGTAATAGTAGTGCTAATGATGGTAGTAGCAATAGTAGTAGTAATAGTAATAATAGTAGTACTGGTGATGGTAGTAGCAATAGTAGAAGTAATAGGAATAATAGTAGTACTGGTGATGGTAGTAGCCAAGTAGTAGCAATAGTAATAATAGTAGTGCTAGTGATGGTAGTAGCAATAGTAGTAGTAATAGTAATAATAGTAGTACTGGTGATGGTAGTAGCAATAGTAGTAACAGTAATAGCAATAATAGTAGTACTGGTGATGGTAATAGCAATAGTAGTAACAGTAATAGCAATAATAGTAGTGCTAGTGATGGTAGTAGCAATAGTAGTAGTAACAGTAATAATAATAATAGTAGTACTGGTGATGGTAGTAGCAATAGTAGTAACAGTAATAATAATAATAGTAGTACTGGTGATGGTAATAGCAATAGTAGTAACAGTAATAGCAATAATAGTAGTGCTAGTGATGGTAGTAGCAATAGTAGTAGTAACAGTAATAATAATAATAGTAGTACTGGTGATGGTAGTAGCAATAGTAGTAGTAATAGTAATAATAGTAGTACTGGTGACGGTAGTAGCAATAGTAGTAGTAGTAATAGTAATAATAGTAGTACTGGTGATGGTAGTAGCAATAGTAGTAACAGTAATAGTAATAATAGTAGTACTGGTGATGGTAGTAGCAATAGTAGTAACAGTAGTAGCAATAATAGTAGTACTGGTGATGGTAGTAGCAATAGTAGTAACAGTAGTAGCAATAATAGCAGTACTGGTGATGGTAGTAGCAATAGTAGTAACAGTAGTAGCAATAATAGTAGTACTGGTGATGGTAGTAGCAATAGTAGTAACAGTAATAGCAATAATAGTAGTACTGGTGATGGTAGTAGCAATAATAGTAGTGCCAGTGATGGTAGTAGCAATAGTAGTAGTAACAGTAATATCAATAATAGTAGTGCTAGTGATGGTAGTAGCAAAAGTAGTAGTAACATTAATAGCAATAATAGTAGTGCTGGTGATGGTAGTAGCAATAGTAGTAGTAATAATAGTAATAATAGTAGTACTTGTGATGGTTGTAGCAATAGTAGTAACAGTAATAGCAATAATAGTAGTGCTGGTGATGGTTGTAGCAATAGTAGTAACAGTAATAGCAATAATAGTAGTACTGGTGATGGTTGTAGCAATAGTAGTAACAGTAATAGCAATAATAGTAGTACTGGTGATGGTAGTTGCTATAGTAGTAACTGTAATAGCAATAATAGTAGTGCTAGTGATGGTAGTAGCAATAGTAGTAGTAATAGCAATAATAGTAGTGCTTGTGATGGTAGTAGCAATAGTAGGAACAGTAATAATAATAATAGTAGTGCTGATGATGGTAGTAGCAATAGTAGTAGTAATAGTAGTAGTAATAGCAATAATAGTAGTGCTGGTGATGGTAGTAGCAATAGTAGTAACAGTAATAGTAGTAATATTAGTGCTAGTGATGGTAGTAGCAATAGTAGTAGTAATAGCAATAATAGTAGTGCTGGTGATGGTAGTAGCTATAGTAGTAGTAGTAATAGTAGTGCTAGTGATGGTAGTAGCAATAGTAGAGGTAATAGCAATAATAGTAGTACTGGTGATGGTAGCAGCAATAGTAGTAGTAGTAATAACAGTGCTAGTGATGGTAGTAGCAATAGTAGTAGTAGTAATAGTAGTGCTAGTGATGGTAGTAGCAATAGTAGTAGTAGTAATGGTAGTAGCAATAGTAGTAACAGTAATAGTAATAATAGTAGTACTGGTGATGGTAGTAGCAATAGTAGTAACAGTAATAGTAATAATAGTAGTACTGGTGATGGTAGTAGTAGTAACAGTAATAGTAATAATAGTAGTACTGGTGATTGTAGTAGCAATAGTAGTAACAGTAATAGTAATAATAGTAGTACTGGTGATGGTAGTAGCAATAGTAGTAGTAATAGTAATAATAGTAGTACTGGTGACGGTAGTAGTAATAGTAGTAACAGTAATAGTAATAATAGTAGTGCTAGTGATGGTAGTAGCAATAGTAGTAACAGTAATAGCAATAATAGTAGTACTGGTGATGGTAGTAGCAATAATAGTAGTGCCAGTGATGGTAGTAGCAATAGTAGTAGTAACAGTAATAGCAATAATAGTAGTGCCAGTGATGGTAGTAGCAATAGTAGTAGTAACAGTAATAGCAATAATAGTAGTGCTAGTGATGGTAGTAGCAAAAGTAGTAGTAACAGTAATAGCAATAATAGTAGTGCTGGTGATGGTAGTAGCAATAGTAGTAGTAATAGTAATAATAGTAGTACTGGTGATGGTTGTAGCAATAGTAGTAACAGTAATAGCAATAATAGTAGTGCTGGTGATGGTTGTAGCAATAGTAGTAACAGTAATAGCAATAATAGTAGTACTGGTGATGGTTGTAGCAATAGTAGTAACAGTAATAGCAATAATAGTAGTGCTGGTGATGGTAGTTGCTATAGTAGTAACTGTAATAGCAATAATAGTAGTGCTAGTGATGGTAGTAGCAATAGTAGTAGTAATAGCAATAATAGTAGTGCTGGTGATGGTAGTAGCAATAGTAGGAACAGTAATAATATTAATAGTAGTGCTGATGATGGTAGTAGCAATAGTAGTAGTAATAGTAGTAGTAATAGCAATAATAGTAGTGCTGGTGATGGTAGTAGCAATAGTAGTAACAGTAATAGTAGTAATATTAGTGCTAGTGATGGTAGTAGCAATAGTAGTAGTAATAGCAATAATAGTAGTGCTGGTGATGGTAGTAGCTATAGTAGTAGTAGTAATAGTAGTGCTAGTGATGGTAGTAGCAATAGTAGTAGTAATAGCAATAATAGTAGTACTGGTGATGGTAGTAGCAATAGTAGTAGTAGTAATAACAGTGCTAGTGATGGTAGTAGCAATAGTAGTAGTAGAAATAGTAGTGCTAGTGATGGTAGTAGCAATAGTAGTAGTAGTAATGGTAGTAGCAATAGTAGTAACAGTAATAGTAATAATAGTAGTACTGGTGATGGTAGTAGCAATAGTAGTAACAGTAATAGTAATAATAGTAGTACTGGTGATGGTAGTAGTAGTAACAGTAATAGTAATAATAGTAGTACTGGTGATTGTAGTAGCAATAGTAGTAACAGTAATAGTAATAATAGTAGTACTGGTGATGGTAGTAGCAATAGTAGTAACAGTAATAATAATAATAGTAGTACTGGTGATGGTAGTAGCAATAGTAGTAGTAATAGTAATAATAGTAGTACTGGTGACGGTAGTAGTAATAGTAGTAACAGTAATAGTAATAATAATAGTACTGGTGATGGTAGTAGTAGTAGTAACAGTAATAGTAAAAATAGTAATACTAGTGGTGGTAGTGGTGGTGATGATGGTAGTTGTAACGGTAGTAGTAGTAATGGTAATAGTTGTAGTAGTGGTAGTAATAGTGGTAGTAGTTGTAGTGGTAGTAGTGGTAGTGGTAGTAGTGGTAGTGGTAATAATGGTAATAGTTGTAGTAGTGGTAGTAATAGTGGTAGTAATGGTAATAGTTGTAGTAGTGGTAGTAATAGTGGTAGTAGTGGTAGTGGTAGTAATGGTAATAATTGTAGTAGTTGTAGTAGTTGTAGGAATAGCGGTAGTAATTATAGTGATAGTAATTTTAATAGTTGTAGTGGTGGTAGTGGTAGAATGGTAATAGTTGTAGTAGTGGTAGTAGTAGTGGTAGTAGTAGTGGTAGTAGTGGTAGTGGTAGTAATGGTAATAGTTGTAGTAGTGGTAGTAATAGTGGTAGTAGTGGTAGTGGTAGTAATGGTAATAGTTGTAGTAGATGTAGTAATAGTGGTAGTAGTGGTAGTGGTAGTAGTGGTAGTGGTAGTAATGGTAATAGTTGTAGTAGTTCTAGTAATAGTGGTAGTATTGGTAGTGGTAGTAGTAGTAATGGTAATAGTTGTAGTAGTTGTAGGAATAGTGGTAGTAGTTATAGTGATAGTAATGGTAATAGTTGTAGTAGTTGTAGGAATAGTGGTAGTAGTTATAGTGATAGTAATGGTAATAGTTGTAGTAGTGGTAGTGGTAGAATGGTAATAGTTGTAGTAGTGGTAGTAATAGTGGTAGTGGTAGTAATTGTAATAGTTGTAGTAGTGGTAGTGGTAGTAATGGTAATAGTTGTAGTAGTGGTAGTAATAGTGGTAGTAGTGGTAGTGGTAGTAATGGTGATAGTTATAGTAGTGGTAGTAATATTGGGAGATGTAGTTGTGGTAGTAATGGTAATGGTTTTAGAAGTGTTAGTAATAGTGGTAGTAGTGGGGGTGGTAGTAGTGGTAATAATTGTAGTAGTGGTAGTAATAGTGGTAGCAGTAGCAATGGTAATAGTTGTAGTAGTTGTAGTAATAGTGATAGTAGTGGTAATGGTAATTTTTAGTGGTTGTAGTAATAGTGGTAGTAGTGGTAGTAATGGTAATAGTTGTAGTAGATGTAGTAGTTGTAGTAATAGTGGTAGTAGTGGTAATAATAGTAATGGTAATTGTTGTAGTAGTTGTAGTAATAGTGGTAGTAGTGGTAGTGGTAGTAATGGTAATAGTTGTAGTAGTTGTAGTAATAGGGGTAGCAGTAGTAATGGTAATAGTTGTAGTTTTAGTAATAGTGGTAGTACTGGTAGTAATAGTGGTAGAAGTAGTAGTAGTGATAGTGGGAGTAAGGGTAGTGGTGGTAGTGGTGGTATTAGTAGTAATGGTAATAGTTGTATTACTGGTAGTAATAGTGGTAGCAGTAGTAGTGATAGTGGGAGTAAGGGTCGTGGTTGTAGTGGTGGTAGTAGTAATGGTAATAGTGGTAGTAGTTGTAGTGGAGTGGTAGTAGTGGTAATAGTTGTAGTAGTGTTAGTAATAGTGGAAGTAGTAGTAATGGTAATAGTAGTAGTAGTTGTAGTAATAGTGGTAGTAGTGGTAGTAATAGTGGTAGTAGTAATGGTAATAGTTGAGGTAGTGGCAGTAATATTTGTAGTAGTAGTAATGGTAGTAATAGTGGTAGTAGTAGTAATAGTAATAGTTGTAGTAGTGGTAGTAATAATGGTAGTACTTGTAGTATGGTGGTAATAGTGGTAGTAGTAGTGGTAGTGTTAGTAGTAGTGGTAGTGGTGGTAGTGTTAGTAGTAGTGGTAGTAGTGATATTAATGGTAGTGGTTGTAGCAGTTGTGGTAGTAGTGGTAGTGGTAGTAATGGTAATAGTTGTAGTAGTGCTTCTAATAGTGGTGGTAGTAGTAGTGGTATAAATGGTAATAGCTGTAGTAGTGTTAGTAATAGTGGTAGTACTGGCGGTGGTAATAATGGTAATAGTTGTAGTAGTGGTATTAATAGTGGTAGTAATGGTAGTGGTAGTAATAGTGGTAGTAGTGGTAGTAATAGTGGTAGTAGTGGTAGTGGTAGTAATAGTGGTAGTAGTGCGGGTGGTAGTAATGGTAATAGTTGTAGTAGTGGTAGTAATAGTGGTAGTAGTGGTAGTGTTCGTAATAGTGGTAGTAGTGGGGGTGGTAGCAATGGTAATAGTTTTAGTAGTGGTAGTAATAGTGGTAGTAATGGTAGTGGTAGTAATAGTGGTAGTAATGGTAGTGGTTGTAATACTGGTAGTATGGTAGTGGTAGTAATAGTGGTAGTAGTGGTAGTGTTATTAATAGTGGTAGTAGTGGGGGTGGTAGTAATGGTAATAGCTGTAGTAGTTGTAGTAATAGTGGTAGAAGTGGTAGTTGTAGTAATAGTGGTAGTAATGGTAGTGGTAGTAATAGTGGTAGTAGTGGTAGTTGTAGTAATAGTGGTAGTAGTGGGGGTGGTAGTAATGGTAATAGTTGTAGTAGTGTTAGTAATAGCGGTAGTAGTGGGGGTGGTAGTAATGTTAATAGTTGTAGTAGTGTTAGTAATAGTGGTAGTAGTGGGGGTGGTAGTAATGGTAATAGTTGTAGTAGTGGTAGTAATAGTGGTAGTAGTGGGGGTGGTAGTAATGTTAATAGTTGTAGTAGTGTTAGTAATAGTGGTAGTAGTGGGGGTGGTAGTAATGTTAATAGTTGTAGTAGTGTTAGTAATAGTGGTAGTAGTGGGGGTGGTAGTAATGTTAATAGTTGTAGTAGTGTTAGTAATAGGGGTAGTAGTGGGGGTGGTAGTAATGTTAATAGTTGTAGTAGTGTTAGTAATAGCGGTAGTAGTGGGGGTGGTAGTAATGGTAATAGTTGTAGTAGTGGTAGTAATAGTGGTAGTAGTGGGGGTGGTAGTAATGGTAATAGTTGTAGTAGTGGTAGTAATAGTGGTAGTAGTGGGGGTGGTAGTAATGGTAATAGTTGTAGTAGTGGTAGTAATAGTGGTAGTAGTGGGGGTGGTAGTAATGGTAATAGTTGTAGTAGTTGTAGTAATAGTGGTAGTAGTGGGGGTGGTAGTAATGGTAATAGTTGTAGTAGTGGTAGTAATAGTGGTAGTACTTGTAGTATGGTGGTAATAGTGGTAGTAGTAGTGGTAGTGTTAGTAGTAGTGGTAGTGGTGGTAGTGTTAGTAGTAGTGGTAGTAGTAGTGATATTAATGGTAGTGGTTGTAGCAGTTGTGGTAGTAGTGGTAGTGGTAGTAATGGTAATAGTTGTAGTAGTGCTTCTAATAGTGGTGGTAGTAGTAGTGGTATAAATGGTAATAGCTGTAGTAGTGTTAGTAATAGTGGTAGTACTGGCGGTGGTAATAATGGTAATAGTTGTAGTAGTGGTAGTAATAGTGGTAGTAATGGTAGTGGTAGTAATAGTGGTAGTAGTGGTAGTAATAGTGGTAGTAGTGGTAGTGGTAGTAATAGTGGTAGTAGTGCGGGTGGTAGTAATGGTAATAGTTGTAGTAGTGGTAGTAATAGTGGTAGTAGTGGTAGTGTTCGTAATAGTGGTAGTAGTGGGGGTGGTAGCAATGGTAATAGTTTTAGTAGTGGTAGTAATAGTGGTAGTAATGGTAGTGGTAGTAATAGTGGTAGTAATGGTAGTGGTTGTAATACTGGTAGTATGGTAGTGGTAGTAATAGTGGTAGAAGTGGTAGTTGTAGTAATAGTGGTAGTAATGGTAGTGGTAGTAATAGTGGTAGTAGTGGTAGTTGTAGTAATAGTGGTAGTAGTGGGGGTGGTAGTAATGGTAATAGTTGTAGTAGTGTTAGTAATAGCGGTAGTAGTGGGGGTGGTAGTAATGTTAATAGTTGTAGTAGTGTTAGTAATAGCGGTAGTAGTGGGGGTGGTAGTAATGGTAATAGTTGTAGTAGTGGTAGTAATAGTGGTAGTAGTGGGGGTGGTAGTAATGGTAATAGTTGTAGTAGTGGTAGTAATAGTGGTAGTAGTGGGGGTGGTAGTAATGGTAATAGTTGTAGTAGTGGTAGTAATAGTGGTAGTAGTGGGGGTGGTAGTAATGGTAATAGTTGTAGTAGTGGTAGTAATAGCGGTAGTAGTGGGGGTGGTAGTAATGGTAATAGTTGTAGTAGTGGTAGTAATAGTGGTAGTAATGGGGGTGGTAGTAATGGTAATAGTTGTAGTAGTGGTAGTAATAGTGGTAGTAGTGGGGGTGGTAGTAATGGTAATAGTTGTAGTAGTTGTAGTAATAGTGGTAGTAGAGGTAGTGGTAATTTGTAGTAGTTGTAGTAATAGTGGTAGTAGTGGTAGTGGTAGTAATGGTAATAGTTGTAGTAGTGGTAGTAATAGTGGTAGTCGAAGCAATGATAATAGTAGTAGTTGTTGTAGTAATAGTGGTAGTAGTGGTAGTAGTAATGGTCATAGTTGTAGTACTTGTAGTAATAGTGGTAGCAGAAGTAGTAGTGATAGTGGTAGTAGTGGTAATGGTAGTTGTGGTGGAAATAGTAGTAATGGTAGTAGTAGTAGTTGTTGTAGTAATAGTGGTAGTAGTAGTAATGGTAATAGTAGTAGTAGTTGTAGTAATAGTGGTAGTAGTGTTAGTAAAAGTAGTTTTAGTAGTAGTGGTAGTAGTAGTAGTAGAGATTGTAGTAATAGTGCTAGTAGCAGTAATGGTAATAGTAGTAGTAGTTGTAGTAATAGTGGTAATAGTGGTAGTGGTAGTAATGGTAGTGGTAGTGGTAATGGTGGTAGTAGTTGTGTTAGTGGTAGTGGTAGTAGTAGTGATAGTAATGGTAATGGTAGTGGTAGTAGTGGTAGTAGTGTTAGTGGCAGTAGTAGTGGTAGTAATAATAATAATAATAATAATAATAATAACAGCATTTTTATTTGTATAATTATGTTCCACTTTAAGGAACAAAATAAAATTTAGATTTTAAGCTCTGTATTAATTATAAAACAAGACATTTTATTGTTTATCGGTGAAGCTGGGTATATAATGCCCTGAACAAGTTCACATATTTTTCTAATGAATTTTACTTATGTCCTTAACTTAACGCTGTCCTAAAATGTTTTCTGTTTACATTTGCAGAATGTGAGCGATCCAATCCACATATTTAGGAGGACCGTGTTTCATTTCTATCTGATTATTAGTTTAAGAGACATTCTGTGATGCAGTATTTAAATTACTTCTTGCTGGTGCAAAAGCCGTCTAATGGAGTTAAACATCGGGACATTAGACATCAAAGTGTCTATAGTTATTGGATATCATTCAATTTTATTAGATACTTCTGTTATAATAGTGTCAAGCTTTATACAAAATAACTAATTACAGAAATATCGAAATCTTATACCTTCAAAAATGTGGTAATAGCATATAATAGTTGTATAAGGAAATGATGTATAAGATTAAGTTAAGAAAAGAGTTTTGCTGCTCAGTGATGTTACAGGTTCCGAAGAAAGCAGGCTACTAACTTTACAAGGTAAACTTTGTTGTATTTAGCGAACTCCGTTAATGGTAATCGATCTTGATTCCCCACCATGGCGTGTTCAATTTATTCCCTTCGTGAGCAATCTAGATTGGGGCGAGTGTTTTACTGTCGGCATCTAATCGTTTGTTACAACGTGATCAGCAGTTAAACCTGTCTTTATGAAGACAGAAACGTTTCTCACCTTTTGCCGTATTGCTCTGCTCCACAGCTTTTCTGCAATTAGAAGTTTTTGCGCTTATAATCAGGAAATTTAAGATCTGGATGAATCGCACGGCCTCAACAATTAAGACATGTGCTGTAACTTGCTGATCCGACACTTTCTGGGGCGTGAACAATCCAAGGATCTCCCAGAAGTCTTCTAGAGCCTTGTCATTTACCCGACAGTCTTTCTTTTTACCTTCTCTACTCGTACCTTGTAGTACATGGAGTATACAAACTGTATTCTACCCAAAAATTCGATACCGAAATTTCACCGGAAACGCATGTTTTGGAAACCTCTGAATCCAAAGAAAAAAGAAAAAGCATTTGTGAAAAATCTCCATGTGTGTGTGTGTGTGTGTGTGTGTGTGTGTGTGTGTGTGTGTGTGTGTGTAGCTCGTAAACAAATAGATCGTTAAATACGAAACTTAGTATTTAAGTTTGGTATCTTCCAAGAATGCAACGCGAAGATTTTCAACAAAATACCCCCACCTCAAGCTACACTTTACATGGAAAAAATTTCGAAAATTTTGAGTTCCTCAAAAATGGCTGTAATGATTTTGATTAAAATCTCTTATATTTAAGATATTTACATGCCGAATAATATGTATGATCTTGAATTTTTTGGGAATAGCCTCTAGAGGTCGGTTTATTCTGCATGATTTTTATTAAATTTTGCATAAACGGTAAACCGTAAGAGATAGACAAAAACTTACTACACAAAAAATGAAGATCACGATAAAAACACAATTTATGTCATATACAGTTTTACGTGGCAATGATCTTTTTTTTTTTTTTTTTAGATAATCCTTGTTTTTGGTTTCAGTTTTGAAAAGCTTATACCTTTCTGATACAGGAATTTGTCAACTCCTGTGCATACAAACACAGGCACTTCAGTCACATATGAAGCAGCTTTTGACTATCACTTAATAAAGGATCTACATTTATTTTCACTTCTATTTTCTCTATTGTTTTATATAATAAAGTTATAGGTTTATTCCCAAATATTTTACTAGAACTCCAGTTTTAAACTTTAATTACAGGGAAAAAAATCTGATGTGTTACACTCACATGACTTTCTCTAGCTGCTCTACAAAACTCCTACAACAGATTATTCTTCTTTGTACACAATGCTAATCAAGATAAATGTTAGCAGAATGTTATTACTTAGTTCCTTATAAGTAGAAGGGAATAAGAGAATGCACTATGCTAAAGTGATTGTCAAATGTTTTAAAAGCTATCGTTATGCGATTGTCATTGCAAATCACTTCTTTGCTTGGCCAGGAGTAGAACAAAAGAAAAACAGACACTTCCTAAGTACTTCACAATTGATACCAATAACAAGGAATACCTCGAAAACGGTTACCTCCACAACAAAAACGTTAAGGACAAAAATTGTGTATTTTGTCATGAGGTAAATTTTTTTGTTGTAGTACGTTTTTTTCTATCTCTTACGGTTTAGCAGTTAAGCAACATTCAGCAAAATTCGTCCAGAATAAGGAGGTCTTCAGAGGCTATTCCCAAAAAATTCGAGATATACATTTTATATCGGACATAAATAGTTTTAATATACGGGGTTTTAGTCAGAATCGTTAGAGCCATTTTTAAGATAGTCAAAATTTTCGAAATTTTTCCATGTATAGGGTAGTTTGTGGTGGAGGGATTTTTTTGAAAATATTCAAGTTACATCCTTGGAAGATACTGAACCTGAATACCAAGTTTGGTATTTAACGGTCTTTTTGTTTTGGGGCTATGCTGTCCACAGACACACACACACACACACACACACACTTAGATACACACATGGACCTTTTTTTAAAAATGCTTTTTTCGGACTCAGGTGACCCCAAAACATATCTCGGTATCACCTTCTCTATCCGTATGTACATTGTACATATGGAGCTAGAGAAACTAGAAATGGTATGTAGTACACTACATAGTGGAGACAACTAAGGGTTAAACACTACAAAAAAGTACCATAATTACCTAATTTCAATAACACAAACTGAGGAAGTAACTACAAAGTATGATACGAACTGAAAAAGAAGACGAAACAAAAACAATGGAATTTTTTACTTTCATAATACCTTACAAACTTTGTCCCACAAATGTCTTTTGTAAAAATAACTATCTATGTATTTAAGTTTAGCAGCATCTTTCAAGGAGGCCAAATAACAAATATTACATTGCTTGTATCTAGTCACATGCTAAGAAGTGATTCAAAACCTGTGTAATAAATACATTTTGCTGGATAATATGCCACAGGAGGATTTTTTTTGTTAACAATGTCTAAAAGACGCATTGCTGAGCAGACAAGAGCACCCATGGGTCCATAGTTGAATTGACTTTGGAGCCATCTTGCGATCTCTTGATAAATATATTCACATAATAAATTCTTCTCTAATGTCAACTGGAGTTGCACACGACACTCCCTCATATCTCCAATGAAAGAAGACAAGTGGCGGGGGTCGCGTGAACGCGCTGTACAGAAGGCACAAAAAGAAATCAGCACTGTCTAGTGCCGTACACCGCATTCCTTACCGTTTGTAGGGTACTTTATTGCATATTTTTATTTTATTTGCTGATACTATCAGCTTGCAGACGAGTGTTCTATATTGAACCAATGGAGTATACCTATGCTGGGTTTTTCAACTCATTCGCTAGTAGATATAACCACCTCCCTCAACTGGAAGTGAGATTAGGTAACGTATCTCCTTTCAAAATGGTGGAGGCCAATTTTTGGTGATCTTTCGCATGGTTAATCGAGACTACAGAGAAAATGCCTGTTTGGAGTTTTCGGAATTGTTTTATGGGCATCTGGTAGTACAATGCCTAAAGTTACGGTGGGGATGGGGTTTGATCTGACGGAGAATAGAGCTGTGAAGCAGGCAGTAATCAGTATTGTTCGTGAACCTCCAAACCCAAAATCCCACACTTATGCGGCCACTTCTTTTCTTTGCAACGTGTTCTGGAACATAGCAAGTAGTATCTGGTCCATCCTTATCGATCAAAAACCTTTTCATTTGAGAAAATCACTAGCTGCCAAAATCTGTTTGGTTTGACCAAGTATTCAAGTGCAAACACCATTGGGCTGTCGCAGTGCTGTTCAGTAAAGTCTATTTTCTCTACTGCCTTTTGATGATGGATGCCAAATTCATGTAGGCGGCTTCTCACCGCAGTAAGGGAGCAAGATAGCTTCAAATCGCGGCGCAATCTTGTAGACGGTTTAAATGGTTCATCTCTGCTTGCATTTATAATCTTAGCGTCGTTGTTTTTCTTGGCTTTCCCGATTTTGGACGCATCTTTAATCCATCCTCACCGTGCTCCTGGAGACGTTTAATCCAATACTGCACAACAAATCTACTCATTTGCAAACTGTTTTACCATGCGCCCAAAATACGGCCGCGGATCACCTCGCTTGTCAAAGACATTGCTGACTGTCAGCAAGTACAATAGAAAAAGTATGGAATTACATGTTACTAGAACAAGCAAGCTACAACCCCTCCTCCTTCCCCAATTAGAGTGACGGAATGGCCAGCGAATATCAGAAGACACGCCCTATAAAGCCCCTATAGACAATCAGAAATTCGATACCTATTACTATTTGTGCTCTGTGTACCTCCTCTCCCTCCACCTGTAGGAGTTGTTGAGAAGTTTTGCTGAGCCTCGTCCTGCTGGAATAACATATCCACACAGTTTAAACCTGTGACTGCTCTCAACAGATAGTCTCAACATTTCTGGTCCAGACGCTGATAAAAAATCACTGCTGATGAACTCATAAAAGTACACGAGGTTATCATTTTCCCAAATTTGACTGCGGTTGCTGTTGCAATAACCTAAGTATATCAAATACGTAAATATCAACACCAAAAACAATAATAATAAAAACAATAATTAGTAATAATTATAACAATTAATAATGATAATAATGATAATAATAAAATAATAATAATAATAATGATAATAATAATTAAAATAGCAATTATAATCATAATAATCATATAATAATTATTCAATAATAATTATAATCATACTAATAGTAATAATAATCAGAATAATAATAATAGCAATAGTAGTAGTAATAATAATAGTAATAATTAATAATAGCTCTAAAAGAGTGGGAATGGCTGAGATGTTTTTAAGGATTAACTGCAAATTATAAAGTGACTCAAGAGCTTGCAGCAATTTATAACTTCTTCCCATTAAACTCCTATCACGTGGTGGAGCTGCCAAAAAGAACCGATAAAGCCTTGGTCAGCAAGAGAAGATATTTGGTCAGTGGGTTGGTTACACATGTATAGAGTCAAGGAATACGATTTGTTGTGTTTTGTTGTTTGTTGTATTTTTGTGGTGTTTAAATCCCGCTTTTACAACATTGGCATCACAGGAGATGACACTGGTGACACATATGGAGAATCGGTGGATCGCGATGGCGGGGGAAGCCGGAGAAAGTCCGCCTCTGCGCCGCTTTTGTCCACAAGAAATACGCTGGACAGTAGTCAAAGAACACGACAAGGCTATGATAACGCTCGAGTTGGTGTTAAGTACATTTTATGTATAGAAACCTGGAATATAAGACCAAGTTTTAATACAAAGGAATCTGAGCATATAGTTTGAAACAATGAGACAAATAGTTCTGTAATAGTGTTAGAAACGAATAAAAAACTCAAAGAAACTAAATACTTAAATAATTGCTCACACATTGCCGGTGGAGTAGAAAAAATCGAATGTGTTTCATTCGCATGACATCTCCGTAACAAATTGTTGTTAAATATTGCAATAATTGTTTTCTCACGCAAGCCGTGTGTAGGACAGGAGATGGGCATGTAGAGTCAGACTGAAAAATCAATGCCATAGCGGGGATTCGAACCATAGACCTTCCGTTGCTCTGCCACTGAGCTAACATGGCAAAATGCCGTCACACCATTGAATTGTTTATATGGACAGGAGTTGAGAAATTCCTGTAGGAGAAAAAGTTTTTCCAAGCTGAAACCAAAAACAAGGAATATCTAAAGAAGACCACCTCCACGGAAAAAAAAAACGTATATACATAACATAAATTGTGTGTTTTAATGTGCTCTACATTTTTTGTGTAGTAAGTTTTTGCCCATCTCTTATGCTTTAGCAGTTATACAAAATTCCGTAAAATTCATTCAGGATAGTCTTCAGAGGCTATTCCTAGCAAATTCATGACATACATTTTATTTGTCAGGTAAATATCTTTAATCAAAATTGTTGGAGCAAATTTTAAGAAAATCAAAATTTTCGAAAAAAGTTCCGTGTAAAGGGGATTTTCTTGAAAATGTTCATGTCGCATCCTTGGAAGATACCAAGCTTAAATGTAACGGTCCTTTCGTTTTTGAGCTATGCTGTCCACATACAGACACACACCCACACGCTCACACACAAACCTTTTTCTGAAAATGCTTTTTTTGGATTCAGGCGGACCCAAAACATGTTTTTCCGGTGAAATCTCGGTATCGAATTTTTGGGTGGAATACAATACCTTCTCTATACACTGGGTACATAGTACGTGTAGAGAAAGTAATCATTTGACTACCACTATAGTCTTAGTTTCCTTCTACTTAAACAGAGGCACTGCTAAAATTTAGCTCCATTGGCCTGAAGAACAAGCTTTTCAACAATAATTTGTTACAGAGAGGTAGGAAAAGTCAGATTTTTAGAAAAAGGTCCAACCTCGCGCATGTGTGTCCCTGTGTCCATGCAACAATGAACACGATAACTCAAAAAACGCAAAGTAGGTGAAATGCAAAATTTGGTATTTAACATTAGTGTGCTACAAGAATACGACACGCAGATTTTGAGGAACATCTCCCAAATGACATATAATTCGAAATGTTTGATTTTATCTTAAATGATTTTGATTAAAATACCGTTCATTAAAGACATTTACATGTTAAATAAAATGCATATTATGACCTTTCTGTGAATACCTCTTCATTCTGGATGAATCTTGCCGAATAAATAGCAATACATTTAATACGACCATTTCTGTTGTCTTCTGTTTATCTTGATTAGTACGCGATACAGAGAAGGATCAACTTTCGTAAGATTGTAATCTGTTGAAGATTAGCTAGGAAAAGTAATATGAATGGAGCACATAATTTTTACTTTCTCTATACGCACTATGTACATAGTGTATAGAGAAGGTATTGCACTCCACCCAAAAATTCGATACCGAGATTTCACCGGAAATATATGTTTTAGGGTCCCCTGTATCCAAAAAATTATTTTCACAAAAAGGTCCGTGTATGTGTGTGTGTGTGTGTGTGTGTGTGTGTGTGTGTCCCGTTAGATGTGAACACGATAACTCAAAAACGAAAAGTCGGTAAAACACCAAATTTGGTATTTAAGTTTAGTATCTTCCAGGGATGCGGCACGGAGATTTTGAGAAAAATCCCCCCACCCCTAACTACCCTTTACATGGAACTATTTTCGAAAATTTTGATTTTCTCAAAAATGGCTCCAACGATTTTGATTAAAATTTCGTATATTAAACATATTCACCTGACAAATAAAATATATATTTTAATTTTCTAGGAATAACCTCTGAAGAGTAATTTATTCTGGATGAATTTTGAATAACTTCTAAACCGTAAGAGATGGAAAAAAACTTACTAACAAAAAGCATAGAGCACGTTAAAACACACAATTTATGTTATATAATGTTTTTTCGTGGAGTTCGTCGTTTTTGAGACATTCCTTATTTTTGGTAAATTGCTATGAAAAACATATTTTTCTCATACAGGAACTTGTCAACTCCGATCCATATAAACAAGGGAACTTCATTGACATAGCAACCAGCTTTTGACTATCACTTTAACCTATGGTAGTCCCTTATTTCGCTTCTACTTACAAGTAATAAGAATATTTCTGCTAATTTTTTCTGATAAGCATAAACTAAATAGAAGTATAAGCTTTTTAAGAATAATTTGTTGCAGGGATATAGAGAAAGTCATGTAAATGGAACACATCAGCTTTTTTTATTATTGTTAATATACTATAGGCACATATTACCCACAGCCCACAACCCACATACACACACGCACGCACACACACACATACCATACTCCGCATACACCCACACACATACCCAGAAACCCATACACACGCACAAACACACACACACAACCACAAGCTCACATACTCACACGCACGTATACCCACTCACACCAATACGCCCTCACAAATCTCCACACACTCGCATATACATTCGCACACACATACTGTCACACCCACAGACAGCCTGACACCCACACACATGCATACGCACTTATATATGCTCGAACACAAATATACATTTGCACGCACACATGCATACCGTATATGCACCCACACACACAAACACATGCTTACACATGACATATACAATATCAAAATTGAAAGGACGTGTTTTTTTTTTTTTTTTTTTTTTTTTTTTCACTAAAGCAGAGCTCATTAATAGCGTTAATATTTTTAGTAATATGATACAGAAGATGTAGGATTTATCAGAAATACAGCGTTTCTCTCATTGTTTTGTCTAATTCTAGTTTTGTATAAATGTATATTGGTTTTATTTTTGTGCAATTTCATTTCGTTGAAACCTTTTGATTGATATACTAGATACAAAATAATTACTCCCAAATTAAAGATCTCTTATGCATTCAACTTTGTTTATAGGTTTTGTTGGATATAATTTTTTTTTTCTTTCCTTATCGTTCGTGGAACATCTGGTGTCTACCCGTTATAATTACTAAGTTTCGAGGTGTAAAAATGTACTTTAAATAAAGTTTTTCTCTACTATTCGTGCAGTTCAGAGAGAGATGATAATTATACTGGACGGTGAGCTGCAGATCGGGCCTGGCGCGGCCATTGAATCTTGTGTATTTTCCTCTCTCGTGCGTAATGCTATCCCACCCGTCCTGCCCTATTAGGAAATGTTCACTTTAATGGAGAAACAGATGCGAATTGCGACAACTCTTTTTTGTGATGCACGCACGCACGAGCTCACACAAACACAAGTGTTAGTCACGTGCAAACAAGGCGAGTACCGCTCTGGATAACAAAAACACCACACATAAACTAAAGCGTGTTTCTTTCTTTCCTTTGAACCTTACTGTGAATCTTGATATTTGCGATACCAAATATGTTTCTTCTCCCACAGAAGACCGCGGCCTGTTGTATTGTCTGGGAAGATATTTTTCTGCATTACAGGGAAGATCATTAGCGAGGTTTGTGACACTTTCCGTTATACCAAACGGCTCACCGCTATAATATCATGACACATCTTGAATTAGAGAAACATTATTTTTAGTTATGTCCTGGCAAATGATCTCTATGCGAGATAGTGGTTATGTCAGCCAAGTTGGAAACGAACGAGAGGCTGTCTGATCAAGAAGTAAGAACAGAAAGTAAACAAGAAAGGAATAAAACGAAAGGCTGGCTCTGAAGAACAGGCGGTAGAGCACCTGCTTGCCGTAGGAGGAGTCCCGGGTTCGACGCACGGCTAGAGTAGGTATTTTTCTCCAGCTGTATCTCGCTCAGAGCCAGGAAGTATTAACGTGAGTGTGAATTTGAAATAGTGATTAAAATTAAAGATAAAATAGAAGTCCAACAGCATCAGTACAGGAGTTAAAATCATTGGCAGTCTCTCCAAATGAAAACACCGCGTATCCGACCATGCAGTTAAACAAGGAGAAAATCTGATGTCTTCCATTCACATGACCTTCCCTGAAATAAAATATTATTAAAAAGCTTATGCTTCTATTTACTTCATGATAGTCGAGTAAAAAAATAGAAATAGTCTTACTACTTGCTTCCTTGTAAGTAGAAGCGAAATAAGGGAGTACCATAGGTTAAAGTGATAGGAGTTGATAAATTCCTGCATGAGAAAAGTATAACATCTCATGTCATCAGTCCCCTTGGGCTGTAGATATACCTGTATAGGTAGATACTTCATTAGTTACTTTAAGATTTGCATATCTGCTTCATATTCTTAAATTATTTTATTAAAAAGAATTTGATTGCTTTTCCGTATGGGTAGCGCATGTAAACCGGCCCCGCGTACGGACTGCTCCCCAGTCAATTACGCACAAATAGGTAAACATGTAATACTTACATAATAAAGAAATAACAAAAAATATAATGCAAAGCTATATATTTACAAAACTAGTGGAAACAGCTTCACAACAATAGATAACAATTGACGGGCGACCTTGAACAGTCTAGTACTTGCGGCCGGTTTTCTCTGCACTTTTCTGTAGAACCTTATTTCCCCGTGTTTATTAGATTCTTTTAATCAATTGACCATTTTTTCGTTAAAATTACATACAATACAACTTATTTGAGCAAATCAAACCCAAGAACCGTATTAATCATAATACAGAGTAAGTCTACAAAGCTGATAAACCAAATCGCATTGTTTTTTGAGCTTCAGACACTGGGACATTTAAGTAAGAAAAATAAAACTGACGTTTTTATTCACATGACTTTCTCTACATCTCTGCATAAAATTATTGTCAAAAAGCTTATTCTTCTATTTACTTCATATTAATCCAGAAAAATTTAGCAGAATTAGACTAAATAGTCTACTTGCTTCCTTATAAGTAGAAATGAAATAAGGGAGTAGCATAGGTTAAAGTGAAGTCAAAAGCTGATTGCTATGTGACTGAAGTTCCTTTGTTTGTATGGACAGGAATTGAACAAATTCCTGCATGAGAAAAGTATTAAGTTTTTCAAAGCTGAAACCAAAAATAAGGAATAGCTGAAAGCGAAAAAAATTGCGTATAACATGAATTGTGTGTTTTAACTTGCTCTACATTTTTTGTGTGGCAAGCTTTTTTGCATGTCTTACGGTTTAGCAGTTGAGCAAAATTCCGTAAAATGCACCCAGAATAAAGAAGTCTTCAGAGACTATTCCCAGAAAAGTCAAGATATACATTTTATTTGTCAGGTCTATTTGTCTATAATATACGATATTTTATTCAAAATCGTTAAAGACATTTTTTAGAAAATCATCATTTTCGAAAAAAGTTCCATGTAAAAGGTAGTTGGGGGTGGAGATATTTTCTTGAAAATCTTCGTGTCGCATCCTTGAACTTAAGTATCAAGCTTGGTATTTAACGGAATTTGTGAGCTATGCTGCCCACAGACACACGTACACATATGCCGGTAAAATTTCTTTATTCAATTTTGGGTGCAATACAATAGCTTCCCTATACACTATGTACATAATACGTGCAGATAAAATAAAAATTATATAAATTCCGTTGCATAGAAACAGCGAAAATTAAGGAATATGAAGATCTCTACAGTAAAACAGTAACGCAGACGGAGCTGCGGGTTCTGCTTCTGAAACTGTAAAGAAAGTTAAAATACAAAGTCACGAAGAGTCAAGACTGCGAAAGACAAAGCAGACAGGCTGTAATGTTTTCGAGGAATGTTCTTGTCCTTTTCCCATATATATACACACACTTAATAAGCTATGCACCCGATCATGAATGATGTCACCTTCCAGGACGTGCTTTACTAATGAGGCATTTTAAGCACGTTCTAAGAACTTGGATTTTCTGAATAAAGTACTCCCATAAAGACTAAGACTATAAAACTCGATTTTACGAGACCTTCAAAGAAAGATGAGGATATAAAGTCCGCACCTTGTGCAGTCTAACTTTGTTAAGAGTTCTTAAGATAAACGAAATAGATGCTATCGCTTCATTATTTATATGCTGTCGTTCCGCGAGAGGATCAGAAAAGAAGAAGAAGAAGCAGTGGTAGAAAGAAAGCATTAACAGCCAGCCGCACTTTTTGTTTTCTTGAGTACTAGCTAGCAGGCGTAGGTTGCAGCAATGTATCACTCTGCATGAACCGTCTCATCGCCGTGATTGGCCGCCACAGACTACATCAGGTGCACATGTCACGTGGTAAACCTGACATCACTCTCTTAGACACTTAGCACCGTTTGGCACTAACATTAACCGCGTTTATTGCTAAACAAGCTACCAGAGTGTCTCTGTTTACTATGTGCATAGTGTATAGAGGTTATTGTATTGCACCCAAAATTCGATACCGAGATTTCACCGGCAATACATATTTTCGGTCCCTCTGAAACCAAAAGAAGCATTTTTTGGAAAAAAGTTCAAACTTGGTATTTAAGTTTGGTATCTTCCTAGGGTGCTACATGAAGATTTTCAAGAAAATCCCCACACCCCCAACTACCCTTTACATGGAACTTTTTTCGAAAATGTTGATTTTCACAAAAATGGCTGTAACGATTTTAATTAAAATTTCGCTTATTAAAGACATTCACCTGACAAATAAAATGTATATCTTGAATTTTCTGGGAAGAGCCTCTGAAGACTACCTTAACTTGGATGAATTGTACAGAATTTTGAATAACTACTAAACCATAAAAGATGGACAAAAACTTACTATACAAAAAATATAGAGCACGTTAAAACACACAATTTATATTATATACTTCTTTTTCGTGGAGTTAATCGTTTTGGAGACATTCCGTGTTTTTGGTTTCTGCTTTAAAAACTTATACTCTTCTCATACAGGAATTTGTCAACTGCTGTCCATACAAACAAAGGAACTTCAGTCACATTGCAACCAGCTTTTGACTATCACTTTAACTTATGGTACTCCCTTATTTCGCTTCTACTAACAAGGAAGCAAGCAATAGGACTATTTCTGCTATTTTTTTCTGTTTAGCATGAAGTAAATATAAGTATAAGCTTTTTAAGAACTATTTGTTGCAGAGATGTAGAGAAAGTCATGTGAATGGTACACATCAGATTTTTATTTTCTCTACACGTAATATGTATATATGTATAGTATAGAGGCAGTATTGTAATGCACCCAAAAATTCAATAGAGATTTCATCGGAAATATGTTTTGGGTCCTCCTGAAACAAAAAAAAAGCATTTTTCGAAAAAAGTCCGTGTGTGGCTCTGTGGACAGCATAGCTCAAAAACGAAAAGGCCGTTGAATACCAAACTTGGTATTAATGTTAGGTGTCTTCCAAGGATGCTACACGAAGATTTTTCAAGAAAATCCCCCCACTTCAAACTATCCTTTGCATGGAAAAGATGTAAAAAATGTTAATTTTCTCATAAATGACTCTGAAGATTTTTATTATAATCTCTTATATTTAAGATATTTACGTACCAAATAAAATGTATATCTTGAATTTTCTGGGAATAGCCTCTAAAGACCTCTTTATTCTGGTAGGTTTTTATTGAAATTTGCACAACTGGTAAACCGTAAGTAACACTTACCTCACAAAAATATAGATCACGATAAAACAAACAATTTATACTGTATACATTATTGTCGTGGAGTTGATCGTTTTTAAGATATTGCTTGTTAGCGGTTTCAGCTTCAAAAACGTATACCTCTCTCATACAGGAATTTGTCAACTCTTGTTCACACAAACAAAGGAACTTCAGTCACATAGCAACCAGCTTTTGTCTATCACTTTAACCTATGGTACTCCCTTATTTCGCTTCTACTTACAAGGAAACAATAACACTATTTCTGCTAATTTTTCTCAATAAGCATGAAGTAAATAGAAGAATAAGCTTTTTAACAATTGTTTGCTAGAACGATATAGAGAAAGCCATGTGAATGGAACACATCAGTTTTTTTTTTTTTTTTTTTTTTGTTATCTTTCTTCATTATATAGCGAGCTTTATTTAGTCTTCTGAGTTTGTTTGGAGAACTGTCGTGGAGATGAAAGGCGATGGAAAACAACGACCTGAAAACATGGAAATTAATTTTAAAAGTACAATAGAAAGCTGATGTAATGTTTACAATATAGACCAACAAAGTAATTTATCTATTATTTTGACAAAGAGGAGGTTCAAAAATTGGTGTTGAACACACCCTGCTAAGATTATTATGATCAAGACAAATTTATTATAGCTTCTTCGACAAAATACTGAAAGAAATTGTGTTTAAAATGTTCAGATTAGTTAAAATGTTGTAACACAAACTACAGTAAACATGTTGAAAAAAGCAGTAAGCATATTTCTGTGAGAAAGATAAGATATTTATTCAGATTATATTAACAATTATAAAAACAATTTTATCAGATAAATAGAACTTTAAATGTAAGCAGTAACCTTAAGCCAGTCCACTTTTCTCTACCACTGCTACCATCATGGTTAGAACTTCAAGGTCATGAAGTTCTCAACTAATATTAAAGAATCATGGTCTTAGATGATACAGCTGATTCTCTGCTTAAACCACATGAAAGCTGGTCAGCTCCGTGGGACATAAAACATTCTATTGCTCATCCCACCGGGCAAGGAGTAGATTTAAACCGGAAAATACACTCTCTTACCATCACGCGTGGAAACGTACTTTTGGATTAGTGGATCTTGGAGAGGAATGTTTAAATGACAAGTGAGTAACACACGGTGTTAGTTTAACATCATATACTGTAAATATTAAACTCTTCACATGAACAAATACAACCTGGTTCACCTTTGAACTATGAATGCGTGTGTGTGTGTATTTAAATTTTGACTCAGAATGCAGAAGTCAACGTGTGTAAATATGAATATTAATACACATATCTGTTATATAATAACTTAACAAAATAGTGACAACAAGAATAAGTGTAATTAATAGACCAATAGTGATAAGTACAAACTTTGGAACACGTGTATAAGAACATTTAACACTTGGGGTAATAGCTAAACCAATAACCTCACTTGGACAATACATGTAATTAACAATTTACACTACTCTGACTTACACAAAGAAAGAAATTTAGTATGGGGATTTGAACCCAGGCCTTTGTATACAGCAACGGCTGCTCAAGGCTATAGCACTTAAACAGAATCTAACTCGTACTTTGAAAAACCTTCATCAGTTTGGAAAAACAATTTAATAGAATAGATTTTCCAAACGTACTCCACTCCTAACTTGGCGTCTTCCTACATAGCCGTCTACAATAGACGCTAAATAGCTAAAATCTATGCACATTTTAAGGCCTACCGTATACATTGGCAATTACAAAATATTATATCACAGGCGGCTGTTCTTTACACATAAAGCTAGAAGTATATTAAGCACGTCTCTGAGCTCGGTCTAATAGTTCTGATACATATCAAGGAGAGCCGGCATTTTTACCTTCTCTAGCCCCGTATGTACAATGTACTTAGGGATAGAGAAGTATTGTATTCCACCAAAAAATTCGATACCGAGATTTCACTGGAAATTAATGTTTTAGGACCCCCTGTATCCATAAAAAGCATTTTCAGAAAAAGGTCCGTGTGTGTGTCCGTGTGTCTGTATGTCTGTGAACACGATAAGTCAAAAACGAATAGTAGCTAAAATACCAAACTTGGCATTTAAGTTTAGTATCTTCCAGGGATGCGACACGAAGATTTTGAGAAAAATCCCCCCACTGCAAAACTACTCTTTACATGGAACTTTTTTCGAAAATGTTGATTTTCTTAAAAATGGCTCTAACGATTTTTATTAAAATCCCGTATATTAAAGATATTTACCTGGCAAATAAAATTATATCTTGAATTTTCTGGGAATAGCTTCTGAAGACCTGTTTATTCTGGATGAATTTTGTTTAATTTGGCATAACAAGTAAGCCGTAAAAGATAGACAAAAGCTTACTACACAAAAAATGTAGGTGTTTTTAAAATACATAAGTTATGTCATATACATTTTTCTTGTGGAGCTTACCGTTTTCGAGGTACTCGTTGTTATTAGTTTCAGTTGTGAAGTACTTATACTTTTCTCAGACGGGAGTGTCCGTTTTTCTTTTGTTCTACTCCTGGCCAAGAAAAGAAGCGATTTGTAATGACAATCGCGTAACGACTGCTTTTAAAACATTTGACTATTGGTTTAGCCTTGTGTATTCCCTTATTTTCTTCCTACTTATAAGGAACTAAGTAATAAGAACATTGTGCCAATGAATAGCTCAATTAGCAAGGTGCAGAAAGAAGAATTATCTGATGTAATAAGTTTGTGGACCAGCTAGAGAAAGTCATGTGAGTGTAGCACATCAGATTTTTTAATATAAAGAAGCCTCTGCAACTCTAAAAGATATCCATCACCGAGATTTCTTGAGGAAAGTGCACTCATATAGGGCTGGCACGGTTGAGATAGGTCGTGTCTGGCAGCTGGAAGTATGGCTGGGTTCTCGTGACGTCACCAACAGGAGAATGCAGAGATATATGTCCATTTAACATATGGATCTACACACCTAATATTGGCATTATTTGACCTTATGTAGAAGAGCGTTCAGCACATTTAAATGAGCAAGCTCAACTGCACCATCCCTGCTGCTGTGGTAACATGTCCCTTGACGTAGCGATCTAAATATGTTCGCCAACCATCGAAAGTAGTATTAATGCCATAATGTGCAGTTGTTAGATCTGGCAAAATAACTTCATGTTGAATATAGTCTGACAAACTAGACCTAGAGAAGCCTGGGCTGCAATAATGTCGCCAGGATGAAGAGCCAAAGTGAAGAAGTCAGCTGTCAAACTGTCGCAGAGAAACTCTGCCCTCATTTTCATGCGAAAATCCAGAGCAAAAGGAGAGAGGGGAAGGCGCACAACACGAAACATCGAGGAGTGCAATTCCAGACAAGAGGGGTTCCCCCAACTCCCCCAGGAAAAAGATTGTAATTTTTTGTTTTGTTATCCATACTTATTAGTCGGGCTTATGTTTTATATATGTGCTGTTGTTCGGCATGTTTTCAAATAATAAGCACGGAGAAGAGTACAATTCCAGTATTAGGTTAAAAGAGAATGCAAACATTGGTTCCTCAGTCCCAAACGCTACTCCGACGTTTCTTCTCTTATACACAATGTCAGTCAGCAACAAGTGCATCAGTGGAAATAGGTTAAAAGAATTACATTTGTCGCTAGAAACAGTATATCCTAAGAAAGATTGACACCATTCGCGGACATCTCTATCCAGAAGAACCTTTTATGTGCGCTTATAAGGACTGATCCATTTTATGGGAACATCACGGATAAGCTTGCTGCACTCAAAGAAAGGAAAATTGATTCAATAGCCGAGTCTCGCATAAATATTATTATTTAACTAAAGTATTGACTATAAATTTGTCTATTATTGTTTGTTAAGGTCTGCAGCCCTTCACCTACTATTTAAGGAATTGGCCGCCGTATTTTACTGTCCAACTTCTTTGTCAATACGCAAGCGTCACACCCTTAAAGTAATGTAGCAACAGCTATACTCTTATAAAGTTTTAATCCTAAATTTTACTTATTTAATCTTTAAACTATTATGAATAATAACATAAGGAAATTTAGGTAATTTATGTATATATAATCAATTTAATCAGCAACCTCATCAAATGATGGATTAAGCCAGTAGTCTATTCGTCTCCTAGATTTAGCTGGGCTATTCAACACTTCTTCGGTTTGTCGATGTTTCTCCTCTTTTTTCTTTTCTGATTTTTTTCTTCATTTAATCATGCAAAGTCTGAAGCATAATAACGTCGTCCGACTCATTTTATAAAAGCAGCAAATAGGGAATGTAACGAATTAATATATTTGTAAACGCTAGTAAGGATTTGGGGGGGTGGGTAGTTAATTGTAGGCCATGTCACATTTCTGCACCTAGAATCTCCTTAAGTGCGGCAGATTCAAAAATAGAGAGGTCCGGATTTCCAACTCTCAGCGTTCTTTTCGGGTAAAGATCTGCAAGTCATTAGCCGCGTCTCCAACAAACGATATCCAATAATATATGGCATTTACAATCCAGCTTGTTTGTTTGTCAGTTTTAAATTCCAAGGTCAAATAGAATCCCAATGAACACACTTGTCACCACAACATAGACAATCTCTGCCTTGCACCAGTTCCAAATAGAGCACAGCCCCTAGCTTAGGATGCAGCTATTCCAACTCAGAACAGCGAGAGCAGAGATCGACAATTCACAATTTGCCCGATGTGGGATCCAAACCCATTGAGATCAAGTAATATGCAGCTTTAAAGTTCATGGGGAATCTCTGGGTCCGTAAATTACTCTATACGGTATTCCAGCGTCGGTCGCAGCGAACAATTCCGTTGCACCAGAAGTAGAAAATTGGTTGTAGTCATGAGGGTTTATGAGACTAAGCTGACTGTTTAAAGGATAGTCGCTGAATAACTGTTTTGAGCAGGGTTGCAAAATCTGGCAAGAACAGCAAAATTTGGATAATGGATTTGCTCCGCCCAAAAAGCTTGCTAAAATGGAAGACCCTGCTCATCCAGAATGCACACTAGCGTTTGTCCAGGGAATGCCAAACATTTCAAATCCACTGCTATCAATCCATAATTTTAATTTTTTATTAGAAGACGCAGTCGTCCCTGGCAATCCGATACGCAAATCCAGAATAACAAAATAGAAATAGGACACTCACTCCTCTAAGCAGAAAACGGCTTAGAATCTGGTAACACTGATGAACGTACCAATTCCTACCGAGTGGATAATGTGCACATACATATTCGTTGATAAAAATTCAGTGCTCGTGTACTCTGCTTTCTAAGAGAACTCGCAACTTGGTCAATTTTCTATTCCACTTGAATATCATAGTCTCCTGTAAGTAGTGTGAAAACACAATACCCAAGATGTTCGTTTGGCTCACACTCCTGACACATAGGAGCTGAAGAGCCATTGTCAATAACGAAACCTCCCACCTGGTAAAATTTGATTTAGCTCCAATAAGCCCTCATGTGTTCGAAGGCACCGTTGTAGGGTGTCCATGTCAGCATTACTTGCCTGGAGTACCGTCAAATTATCACCAAAAGCTAGAGCCGATGATCATGCGTACACTGCCCAGATATGACTGTAGCTTTTGCAGAAGGGGATTGATATCCAAATCAAATAGTCCCTAATAAATCAATGTCAGACTGACCTTTCTATTCCGAGAATCGAAGAAAGCTGATCGTTGCAGGGTATCCTGGAAGTCGCTGCTGCGTAGAGGTCTCCAAGATGGCAATAAAACTCACTGGGATAATCGACCAAAGATAGCACTGACTAACTTTGCTAAGGCGGCTGAAAACTGTTTGGCTTTAACAAGAGAAATAATATTAATCAAAAAGCCAACATTCTCTAAGGTGTTTCTGTCACTGGATACTGCAGTTTAGATTTTGCTGAAGATTTCCTCATAATCTAAATTTAGATAGTAATGTCACGAGCAATTTAGACTCAAAATTCAGCAAGGTAATTGGCGAAAAATCGCAATGGTGTCAGGACAACGGTACTTTGATAGCAGAATGATTACACCTTCAAACAACAAGTTCATCTGGAATCACAGCATTCGGTGAAGATTCTTCAAACACTACGGTCATCAGTTCTGTACAATGACATCCCAAATTGCATAACAGAATACATTGGGAATACCATCCAGCTCAAGAGTTGTGCTTCGATTAAAGCTCTTCAGACATCCAGAAAGTCCCTTGGTGATAATAGGGCGCAATGAAGAAGAGCTGATCGACGAAGGTATCCGAAAAGATAGTGAGGATATGGCCGCACTGGTATCGGAACCTTTGGAAAACAATTCTCTGAAATAATCATGAAAACAACTAAGGATAGCCGAGGCCCCAGAACGTACTCCCCTAGCGTGACAAACGTCGTGTATAAAACACTCGTTGCATTGCATGCGATTTCTTACATTGCCAAGACGGGAGAGAGATGAATTTTCACGTTACGACACCCTACGAAAGCAAAACATTTTAATTGCTTTCGAAGATTTGTTCCTTGACTGTATCGAGACGGTTGGACAAATCGCGACTGCCATTTTGCAGTTTGGAGATATCCTGCCCTTTGAATGCGTTGTTATACAAGAACTTCATCATCAGGATAGAACATTTTTGTTTACCTATAGGTGCGAGCTATACAAGAACTTCAATACCAGTATAGAACATTTTCATGTTTACCTATAGGTGCGAGCTATACAAGAACTTCAATACCAGTATAGAACATTTTCATGTTTACCTATAAGTGCGAGCTATACAAGAACTTCAATACCAGTATAGAACATTTTCATGTTTACCTATAGGTGCGAGCTATACAAGAACTTCATCATCAGGATAGAACATTTTCATGTTTACCTATAGGTGCGAGCTATACAAGAACTTCAATACCAGTATAGAACATTTTCATGTTTACCTATAGGTGCGAGCTATACAAGAACTTCAATACCAGTATAGAACATTTTCATGTTTACCTATAGGTGCGAGCTATACAAGAACTTCAATACCAGGATAGAACATTTTCATGTTTACCTATAAGTGCGAGCTATACAAGAACTTCATCACCAGGATAGAACATTTTCATGTTTACTTATAGGTGCGAGCTATACAAGAACTTCAATACCAGGATAGAACATTTTCATGTTTACCTATAGGTGCGAGCTATACAAGAACTTCATCATCAGGATAGAACATTTTCATGTTTACCTATAGGTGCGAGCTATACAAGAACTTCAATACCAGGATAGAACATTTTCATGTTTACCTATAGGTGCGAGCTATACAAGAACTTCAATACCAGGATAGAACATTTTCATGTTTACCTATAGGTGCGAGCTATACAAGAACTCCATCATCAGGATAGAACATTTTCATGTTTACCTATAGGTGCGAGCTATACAAGAACTCCATCAACAGGATGGAACATTTTCATGTTTACCTATAGGTGCGAGCTATACAAGAACTCCATCATCAGGATGGAACATTTTCATTTTACCTATAGGTGCGAGCTATACAAGATCTTCATCACCAGGATAGAACATTTTTATGCAGCAGATACCTGTTGCTCGTCACGTTCTCATGATCCCGCACTAGATAAGTGATAAGTGTTCCATTACAAATTCTTCTACAAACGATTGCAGTTTCCAGAGCCGCAACTTCGGTGCTCACAGTAATTTTGCATAGAATTGGAAATAAAGCAAAATCAGGAATAGTAGTTACGTCGCGTCACGAACAGTGAGTGTTCAGTTCCCGCCCCTAGTTCAGACTCATCGATCCCCGTGACATTGTTAACTTGTAACCCCTTAGCATTACCCGTCTGCTCTCTTCAGTTATCACATTTGGAAGCAAGAGGGATGATGCAGGTGAATTTTCCACTCCTTTGTAAACGCGTGCGACCGTCGGGAGAAAATAATCTTCACGGGTGATCAGGGAGCTTAAGGGAAAGAAACCTGAGACACGGGTAGTTTTGTTTTCGATGCAGTTTCACTATAAAAGCTTGCAGCTCAATCTGAAATATGAGTGTGATAATTGCTCCTTGTGAAAAGGAAAATAAATTGCTATGTCAGTAGTTTATAATGAATATGTGTAATGGTTTGTTTTTTCACACAAGCGGCGTAGAGGACAACAGTTGGGTAGGTAGAGTCAGACTGAAAAATTCAATATCATAGCCGCATTTGAACCACGGATCTCCCGATCTCTAGCCGGTTGACTTATTTGTTTACAGCTTGACCACGTTTTCCATTATATGTTTGTTACCTTCAGTCGGTGAGTAAAGAATATTAATCCCCTTGCTTGGATGTTAGGATTTAGTACAGTAGAAAATTAATTTAAAAGATTTCTTTTTTTATTAATTTTAAACTTTTATTTCGTAAATCGTTGAAACAATGTAGTGAATTAAAGCACGCTACTTAAACTATCTCTTTTTGAGAAAACTGTGCCAAATATTTACTGTGTAATATGTACATACAACAAATCTCTTGTTGATAGTAAAATACAATATTTCACACTAAATTGCTGTATCAGAGATCTCGATTTACGAGATTAATTCTTAGCGTCTGTAGCCCTGTCTTCTAACTTGTAGAAAAGCGTCCCGGAACGTTTTAAAAGTTTCACACATATACTAAAGTTGAGCATCATTGTTTTATAACATTGTAATCTGTCCATTACCATTGGGACGACAGATTTCGTTGTTCTACTTTTCATGAAATACGTATTTACAATGATTTTTATACATTCATAATAATTAAAATTTATACTTTTGTATAATTTACATGAAAATAGCTGCCATTTCTAAAGCAACTATTTAACTCTGTTCTTATGCTTTGTTACTGGTAGAAATAATTTACAGCATCCGCTACCTCGTTCGCTTTTCTTCTTCTTCTTCTTCTCTCGTATTACTAAATTAATTATGTTTTATTATTAATATACTTTTTTAAACTAAAATTCTTAGCTATACATTATAATGCTTTGTATTCGTTACATAACCTTGGTTATTTTATTTTCTTAAAAGCACGCCATTTTAGGTTATTTTCCTGCGTATCGTGAGGTGATGACGTCACGCTGCCATTTCTGTACATACAATTCTTTGGCTTACAATGCAAAATCATATGTTTTGTTATTTTATAACATTATTTTATGGCAGTATTGTTTATTTTCTTATGACTTGATTTATTTAACGTTAAATACTGCGTCAATAGGTAGACTCAGACTGATATGCGTAATTAAACGACATGAGCCTTTCATTTCTTGTGCAGCAATTCTTGAGGCAGATCCCAAGCTGGGAATCAACCTGTGGTATTGGTAGCAGTTGTCACTAATCAACATTCTCAAGATATGGCCATCCAAATGTGTGTGTCACGAGCTAGTTATCAGAATACAAGAACCAGAGCATTTACATCCCGCCCGCCACACTCTTTGGAGGCCCATCAAAGGGTCACGACAGCATCTATCTCATGTAATCCCCTCGA
The DNA here is from genome assembly GCA_030762935.1 of Hymenopus coronatus. NCBI lineage: Eukaryota > Metazoa > Arthropoda > Insecta > Mantodea > Hymenopodidae > Hymenopus > Hymenopus coronatus. The sequence continues at coordinate 10,451,431 of CM060884.1, forward strand.
GTGAAACAGCTGAGTGCAGAGATAGCGAAAAGCTATTAAGGGCACGGTTGACAGCACACTTTAGTTGAGCCACGCGCCAGCTACACGCGGCCCAATGACAAACACCAAGCTCCAACGTGCACCAGAAATAAATGTTGCATGGTGTGGCTGTCGACTCCACCCTCATACTTCAAGATGAGGTGAGAAACAGTGGGCGGTGCGTTGCATTGCCTTACACCTCGCAAGTAAGATGGCACTGATTTTATTAATACGCGTCGCCTCCATGCTGCTCACAAACCTGGTGCATTATTGGAAATGTTAAATGTAAATGCAGCGTGATAAGCACGTGGCTGAGTTAGAACTCGTTTAACTAAGATTGAACTTATTTCAAAAAGGTAAATTATTTACCTGTGATGATTCAAATGGGCGTGTTAAGGAAGTGAATGGGCAATTTTAAAACCGTGAAAGGAGAAAAATCCTATGTGTTCCATTCACATGACTTTCTCTACATCTCTGTAATAAATTATTGTTAAAATCTTATCTATTTACTTCATGCTAATCGAGGAAAATTTTACCAGAAATAGTCTTATTGTTTGCTTCCTTGTAAGTAGAAGTGAAATAAGGGAGTACCATATGTTAAAGTGATAGTCAAAAGCTGGTTGCTATGTGACTGAAGTTCTTTTGTTTGTATCGACAGGAGTTGACAAATTCCTGTATGAGAAAAGCATATTTTTCAACGCTGAAACCAAAAACAAGGAATATCGAAAAACGATCAACTCCACGAAAAAAATGTATATTACATAAATGTTGTATTTTAACGTGCTCTACATTTTTTGTGTGGTAAGATTTTGTCCACCTCTTACGGTTTAGTAGTTATGCAAAATTCCGTAAGATTGATCCAAAATAAAATAGTCTTCAGAGGTTGTTCGCAGAAAATTCAAGATATACGTTTTATTTGTCAGGTAAATATCTTTAATATACAATATTTTAATCAAAATCTTTGAAAAAAGTTTCATGTAAAGGGTAGTTGGGGTGGGGTATTTTCTTGAAAAGCTTCGTGTCGCATCCTTGGAAACTACCAAACTTAAATGCCAAGTTTGGTAGTAAAAGACCTTTCGTTTTTGAGCTATTCTGTCCACAGACACACACGGACCTTTCTCTGATTTTTTTGTTCAGGGGATCTTAAAACATGTATTTCCTGTTAAATCTCGGTATTGAATTTTTGGGTGGAATACAATACTTCCTCTATACACTATATACATAGTAGGAGTAGAGAAAGTAAAAAAAAAAAAAAAAGTGATATTCACTCGGGCACTCCTTGTTTCTAGGTGCAGACTCAGCACCATGGGATATACTAAACCACTAGTATAATTATCAAAATCAAAATAACAATGCGGCCTATGTCGTCTGCAAATGAACATAATTCACAGCTCCATGGTTTACTTTGTCAAATAACGTATCGTTATTTCTCCAGGTCGAGGTGTAGGGAGAGGGGAAAGCGATATCTGGTTACCCGGCGAGCTGCTATGCAGTAATCATTCCTGCAGATATGTGTATTAACCTAATGTAGCCTACTTAGTATAATAAGGTGAAGTAGTTCAATGAACTAAGAAGATTTGTATTCTTTTCACCATGTCTGAAGTTAAGAAAAATAAGGTAGTGCTTTCAGAAGGTCGTGACCGTTATAGATGTATGTGCTGAAGAAGCTCTGAATAAATAGTATTTATATCCAGTGCCACAGGTTCACAACCAGTTGCATATTATACTGGTGGTCAAGAGGAGAAAATAGTAAATTGGTCACTTATGAAAAATAAGAAAACTAGACAGAACGTACCTTTGCGTAAATCAATGACTTTAATGCCACCGTTATACGAAGAATAATACGGTTAACTCATTTTACACTTATTTATTACACTTATTTATCAATGTCATAAAGTGTGTGTTTTAATGAATTCTACTTGTTTTTTGTAGCATGTTTGTCATTCTCTTACTTACAAAAGTCTCCAGAATGAAGAAGTCTTTAAAGGCTATTCCCAGAAAATTGAAAGTATATATTATGTTTGCAAGAAAGTATCTTAAACATATGGTATTTTAATAAAAAATCTTTATAGCTAATTTTGATAAAATAAAAACTTTCGAAAAAAATTCACATGTATAGGGTAATGGGGGTGGGGGGATTTTGTTGAGAATCTTTGTGGGGCGTCTTTGGAAAATTTTGAACTTAAATACGAAGTTTCGTGTTTAGCGCGTGTTTCGTTTTTGAGCTATGCCACCCACAGAAACACACACACAAATTAATCTTCTTCTTCTTCTTCTTCTTCTTCTTCTTCAGAAAATGAAACAGCTTGTGTTCAGAATTGGACACGGAATTGGCACGGCCACTAATCTATTAAGATAGACTGCATGTTATTGTTCAACAGCGTTTCTATCTGTCAGTGTCACCTTATCTGTACTCTTGTGTGTGTTGTGTACGCATTCCTTTCAGAGTCCACAAGTTGGGAACACAACTATAGTAATGATTAGGGCTCGGATTTTTAGGTAAATGCATATTTTGTTTGCGTCCTAATATGAACTTGAAACTGAGTTTAATGTTCTGGATATGTACACTAGATCAAACATTTTAAGTTTTATTGCAAATAAAAATGAATATTTTCTGATTCTTTATATAAATAAATATTTTTCGTATATTCATATAAATTACACAAAATTGCACGAAGGAAACCCTTTTAAAATAATTTTCAGATAATTTTACAAAATCACAAAAGCAGCAGCAGAATTATTTTTAACAAGTCATTATCCACTTCTGTAATGCTCAATTGTACATGCCAGATGACGCAATTTGTTGTTAATAATTAGGACTGATATGTCAGCTATATTATCCCTACAATTTGAAGAATGCATTCCTTAGTTATATGAGCTCTAAAGATAAAAAGTTCCTCCACTGCCATATGCTTGAAATAAATAAACACTGAAATCGCTTCAGAGCCAGGCTAGTATATACTGATATTTGTTAAACTGTATAGTCAATAAGTCACTCATTTGTCATTTGTGAATCCGCAAAGTTTAGACAAACTTCTAGTTGTGTTGGGAAGCTACATATCCACAGTTTTGACTTCACAGTGGATTAAACATGCCCAGAGTTTTTTTTTAATTTATTTATTCATTTTATTAATTACAAAAGGCATACGTTATATTATAAATACAATATATCAGTTCACATTTTTTTTTTTTTTTATAGTTATGAACTATGTTGTCTGTGCTTTTAAATTAAACATGTGCAGGAAGATGGTAACAAAATGAGAAGGTTTTGTAATCGCTATAGAATGAGCAAGGCAAAAGCTGTTGCCGACTGCAGTGAAAGACGCCTATGTTTTTGCAGATCTTCTCTTGCTGCTCTAAGATGACAACGTAAACCGTCGACGCTGGGATGCGTTTCAGACAGCATATAATGCTGAAAGCCTAGAGCGAGCTACATCTGTGCGAAGCGGTCGGTAGTACTTCGAGTCTCTAGTTGTGGTAATGTGCGAGCATAATCGTTGGGATTTTGCGAAGGAGCAAGACGGTGCAATTGCGAAACAACCCAGTGCCAAATCTGTCGTGCTGTTGTGCAGGTAACAAAACGATGGCGTAGAGTATCCCGCACACCGCAAATGTTGCATGTGGGGGTCCTCACCATATAGGATCGGAACTTTTTTTTCCTCTGTAGCCACAACATCATTGATGACCAAATATGCGCATGTAGTCCACTCCGTAGATATGTTGCGCAAATGGATGTTCCGCCATACCTGACACCAGGGTCTGTTGGGCATCCTATCCTCCACATGAATTGGTGCAAGCAGCCGCTGTAGGAAAAGCTTGTAGAGCTCAGTTGATAGTCCTCTAGGTTGCTGAGGTAGGACATCGACATCAATGCCATCCAAAACATGGAGTGCTCTCTTAAAACCCGCAGGAACAGCCCGAACTGGAGTTCCAAGAGAATTCTTGAAGGGTTCCCAAAATGCTATTTCTTGTTCCTCTCCATATCCCCTAGTGGCAAGTATAATAGATCTAACAAGAAGCGCTTTACTCTTAGGTCCCACTGCAATTAAACCTAAGCCGCCTTCGTTACGTTTTCGCCACAATTGGGTTTTAGCTACACGAAAGGGCTGTGCTCTCCATAGATAGTGTCCAATAAGTCGCTCAATTCGGGAGACGTGTTTTTCAGGCATGGGTAGTATCTGCGCCATATACCATAATTTTGTCAAAACAAACTGATTGATGTGCCACACTTTCTGTAGAAGGTTCAAGTTCCGACCAAGATGTGCAGTGGTATTCAGCCGAATCAAATTTATTTTGTGATCCCAGTTGTGAGCAATCATCGATGTAAACGGCTTGGAGAAGATGATGCCAAGAATCTTGGCACTATATTGTATCGGGATATCGAGAAATGTGTGATCAGTCGGCCACGATCTAAGAGGGAGCAGTTGCGACTTCGCGGTGTTCATTTTGGCATTAGAAGCTGCCTCATAAAGTGTGATGGCGGTATGTACCAAGGGTAAGACCTCGCGCCTACGGATGAGCTCTGGCACAAAATAATCGAGCAAGAATATGCTGTGGAATTTAAGGAGATTTTCAGTTCTGATGGTAAAATCCTGAAATGATTGATATGAGTGAGTGTAACACTCCACGCTTCTTGTGACGTGGAGCGATCGTTTTCTAAATTAAAGGCACATCTTTCGGGATGGAAAAGTTGAAGAAGCATGTGGTCGTGCACTGTAACTCTACTGTATTTAGTGATCCCTCCCACGAATGATGATGGGTGAGTAACACTTACATTTCTATTAGATCAGCCATTTAGATCTTTAAAATATATTTTATTTATTTTGTCATATATTCTTACTTTTTCTATACATACTATGTACATAGTGTATAGGTGAGGTATTGCACTCCACCTAAAAATTTGATACCGAGATTTCACCGGTAAAATATGTTTTAGGGTCACCTGTATCCAAAAAAATCATTTCCAGAAAAAGGTCCGAGTGTGTGTATCTCCGTGTGTCTTTTAACACGATAACTCAATAATGAAAAGTCGGTAAAATACCAAACTTGGTATTTAGGTTCAATATCTTCCAGGGATATGACACGGAGATTTTGAGAAAAATCCCCCCCAACTACCCATTACATGGTACTTTTTTCGAAAATTTTGATTTTCTCAAAAATGGCTCTAACGATTTTGATTAAAATATCATATATTAAAGATATTTACCCGACAAATAAAGTGTATATCTTGAATTTTCTGGGAATAGCCTCTGAAGACTACTTTATTCTGAATGAATTTTACGGAATTTTGCATAACTGCTAAACTATAAGAGATGGACAAAAACTTACAACACAAAACATGTAGAGCACGTTAAAACACACAATTTATGTTATATACATTTTTTTCGTGGAGTCGTCGATCGTTGAAATTTCTTTGTTGCAGTTGAGCACTTTCTTTGAGCACATGAGATTCTTGTACAACTCTGAAGATATCTTTCAAGTTCACGTTCTCGTGTTCTTGACATTTCAACATACATAAGAAATTGAGCTATAAAGTGGACATTTAGCAGTATTCTGCCTTCACCAGATACAATCAATGATTTCAAATCAGTAGGAAACCTACGTAAATACCAATGAAATGCCATAGAAATGTGCCCCTAGTTCAACGTCCTCTACATATTGAAACGACAGGTTCTAAAAAACATGAGATTCCTACCCACGTTCCGCCTAGTATGTTGCACAGATACATTATAATGGTGGGTACTAGTTTATATGGCATCGTCATTTATTAATATGCACAATACAGCTGTCTAGAGTGGCTAGTTACGAGAAGTACACTGCATGAAAACTAGATTTACTAGCAGTTAACGCCTAGAATGATTTCATCGGCTCCTGACACAAGCCATTTCCATTTTCATAGATTTTATCTTCTCTGCCACATACCCATTTGATTCAGAAATTCTTGTATTCCACCCAAAACTTTGATATAGAAGGCCCGAAAATATATTTAGAAAAGAGTCCGTGTGTGGGAGTGTGTCCGAGTACGTGTGTGATCAGTATAACAAAATATCTGATGCGTTACACTCACATGACTTTCTCTAACTACTCTACAAAAAAACCTCTTTCAAAAGATAATTCTTCTTTCAACACCATGCTAATCGAGATAAATATTAGCAGAATTTTATTACTTAGTTCCTTATAAGTAGAATGGAACTAAGGGAATGCACTAGATTAAAGTAATAGTCAAATGTTTTAAAAGCTGTCGTTATGCGATTGTCATTGCAAATCGCTTCTTTGCTTAGGCAGGAGTAAAACAAAAGAAAAATGGATAGTTTCGTCTGAGAAAAGTATAGGTACTTCACGTTTGAAACTAATAGCAAGGAATATCTTGAAAACATTAAGCTCCACGAAAAAAAAGCATATGACATAACTTGTGTATTTTTGCAAGATCTACAGTTTTTGTAAAGTGAGTTTTTGTCTATCTCTTACGGTTTACTAGTTATACTCAATTAAGAAACATTAATCCAGACTAAACAGGTCTTCAGAAGCTATTCCCAAAAAATTAAAGATATACATTTTATTTGTGCTAGTTATGGTGTTTAATATGTGGTATTTTAATCAAAATCTTCGTGTCGCATCCTTGGAAGATACCAAACTTAAATACTATGCTGACCACAGACCCCCCCCCCCCCCCACACACACACACACACACATAGACATGTTTCTGAAAATGTTTTTTTTTTATTCAGGGGGTTCTAAAACATGAATTTCCGGTAAAATCTCGTAATCGAATTTGTTAACTTCCAAAGATGCATGCGACAAAAAACGTTTCAAGAAAATCATCACTTCCCTAGTTCCCACTCGCCCCTCCCCCTGAGCCGGTTGTTGGTTTGAAAGCAGAAGATAAAATAACAGAGTTTAGGTTAGTTAGACAGTCTGGTTTACAACTTTGTTTAGTTAGATTCTTAAGGATTTCGTTACAGTAGAACAACAATAGACTAGCTGACAGCAATGTAATGAGAGTAGAAGAACTTCTCAATACAACAATAAGGCTACGGATTCGGATAATCGAACAGGTTTACCAATGAAGGTACAAGCACGAATTCTAATTAGATCCGAAGACGAAGTCTACAGAAATCTGAGGTAATAATCACAGATTAATACCAATTGCAATTGAAACTACTTCAGCTATTGAAATATTACTTGATTCGGTAATTTCTGTGAAGAATCATCAGATGAAGTAAGCGCTGGAAACCAAATATGGCAAGAGAAGAACCAGTTGGGACTCGTAAAGACAGTTTGGAAATGAAAACCTGCACAATGTGTAGCGAGAGTGATCTCAGGAGGTCTTAATTTCGAAGCGAATTCAGAAACACTTTCAGAATTCAACTTTGGATATTTATATGAATTGAAGTTGATGACAGAATTAAAATATACGAGGTGGCATTTCACATTTTCAGATAACCCTTCGTGAGATAAAAGAGTTGCAGCATTCAACGACGCAATTGGAAGCAAATACCGCTGAGTGGCGTGTGAGCAAATAGCGATCAATGGCGTGTGAGCAAATACCGCTCAGTGGCGAGTGAGCAAATACCGCTCAGTGACGTGTGAGCAAATAGCGCTCAGTGGCGAGTGAGCAAATACCGCTCAGTGACGTGTGAGCAAATAGCGCTCAGTGGCGAGTGAGCAAATACCGCTCAGTGACGTGTGAGCAAATAGCGCTCAGTGGCGAGTGAGCAAATAGCGCTCAGTGGCGTGTGAGCAAATACCGCTCAGTGGCGAGTGAGCAAATAGCGCTCAGTGGCGTGTGAGCAAATACCGCTCAGTGGCGAGTGAGCAAATAGCGCTCAGTGGCGTGTGAGCAAATACCGCTCAGTGGCGAGTGAGCAAATAGCGCTCAGTGACGTGTGAGCAAATAGCGCTCAGTGACGTGTGAGCAAATACCGCTGAGTGGCGTGTGAGCAAATAGCGCTCAGTGACGTGTGAGCAAATAGCGCTCAGTGACGTGTGAGCAAATACCGCTGAGTGGCGTGTGAGCAAATAGCGCTCAGTGACGTGTGAGCAAATAGCGCTCAGTGACGTGTGAGCAAATACCGCTGAGTGGCGTGTGAGCAAATAGCGATCAATGGCGTCTGAGCAAATACCGCTCAGTGGCGAGTGAGCCAATACCGCTCAGTGACGTGTGAGCAAATAGCGCTCAGTGGCGAGTGAGCAAATACCGCTCAGTGGCGTGTGAGCAAATAGCGCTCAGTGGCGAGTGAGCAAATATCGCTCATGGCGTGTGAGCAAATAGCGCTCAGTGGCGTGTGAGCAAATAGCGCTCAGTGGCGAGTGAGCAAATACCGCTCAGTGGCGTGTGAGCAAATAGCGCTCAGTGGCGAGTGAGCAAATAGCGCTCAGTGACGTGTGAGCAAATAGCGCTCAGTGGCGAGTGAGCAAATATCGCTCATGGCGTGTGAGCAAATAGCGCTCAGTGGCGAGTGAGCAAATAGCGCTCAGTGGCGAGTGAGCAAATAGCGCTCAGTGGCGTGTGAGCAAATACCGCTCAGTGGCGTGTGAGCAAATAGCGCTCAGTGGCGAGTGAGCAAATAGCGATCAGTGGCGTGTGAGCAAATACCGCTCAGTGGCGTGTGAGCAAATAGCGATCAGTGGCGTGTGAGCAAATACCGCTGAGTGGCGTCTGAGCAAATACCGCTCAGTGGCGTGTGAGCAAATAGCGCTCAGTGGCGAGTGAGCAAATAGCGATCAGTGGCGCGTGAGCAAATACCGCTCAGTGGCGTGTGAGCAAATACCGCTCAGTGGCGAGTGAGCAAATAGCGATCAGTGGCGCGTGAGCAAATAGCGCTCAGTGGCGTGTGAGCAAATACCGCTCAGTGGTGTGTGAGCAAATAGCGCTCAGTGGTGTGTGAGCAAATACCGCTCAGTGGTGTGTGAGCAAATAGCGATCAGTGGCGTGTGAGCAAATACCGCTCAGTGGCGTGTGAGCAAATACCGCTCAGTGGCGTGTGAGCAGAGTGTGAGCAAATACCGCTCAATGGTGTGTGAGCAAATACCGCTCAGTGGCGTGTGAGCAAATAGCGCTCAGTGGTGTGTGAGCAAATAGCGCTCAGTGGCGTGTGAGCAAATACCGCTCAGTGGTGTGTGAGCAAATACCGTTCAGTGGCGTGTGAGCAAATACCGCTCAGTGGCGTGTGAGCAAATGCCGCTCAGTGGCGTGTGAGCAAATAGCGCTCAGTGGCGTGTGAGCAAATACCGCTCAGTGGTGTGTGAGCAAATACCGCTCAGTGGTGTGTGAGCAAATACCGCTCAGTGGTGTGTGAGCAAATACCGCTCAGTGGTGTGTGAGCAAATACCGCTCAGTGGTGTGTGAGCAAATACCGCTCAGTGGCGTGTGAGCAAATACCGCTCAGTGGTGTGTGAGCAAATACCGCTCAGTGGTGTGTGAGCAAATACCGCTCAGTGGCGTGTGAGCAAATACCGCTCAGTGGCGTGTGAGCAAATACCGCTCAGTGGCGTGTGAGCAAATACCGCTCAGTGGCGTGTGAGCAAATACCGCTCAGTGGTGTGTGAGCAAATAGCACGAACGACCTACGTTGCATATCAGCGGAAATGGTGAGGGAATCACGCTCATCAAGAAGTAGACCTACACCAGAATCCATGCTGTTATATAAGAGATTTTCCACTTAAGTTATAGAGCCTTTAGTTTTTACCAGTATCCAATAACTAGTTTTGTAATAACTACTTAGTTTTGTATACACTGTTCCTTTTTAACATTGGAGACTAGATCGACTGTAGGGCAAGTAAACACCTCAAGACACCAATAACTTATGTTATTTTTAATGCAATTAATACTGAAAATAAATCTTGATAAAGATATAAATATTAATAAAAAAAGTAATAAAACATAACGATAAGTATATCACACAAAAACCATGCACGATTTACTGTATTATTATTAACATCATCATTATTAATATTTAATATTAAGGGAATTATAATAATAATTGTTACTTTTTTATTATTATACATTAGCAGAAAAAAATAAAGTGTTATAACGAAATATATGCAAACAAGAAAACTGGTAAAATTTCACTTTACTTCGTGTTATTTTTCATAAAATTCATTCTGCTAAGCGTAATAATAATATTATTGATAATAATACAGTGAAACACCACATGCTCTCTTGTGATGTTTTTTTTTCGATAAGGAATACTGCGTAATAATATTAATGATAATAATACAGTGAGCCAATATGAGCTCTCGTGTTATGATAGTTTTCGTTATGTTTTATTCTGATAAGCATATACTGCTAATAATACGGTCCAATAATAATATTACAGTAATACACCACAGTGATCTCGTGTTATCATGATTTTCATTATTTTTCTTATTTTGTATTATTTGATAAACGTATAGTGTTTAATATGTTTATTGATAATGATACCACGAAATACTACGTGCTCTAGTGTTTATACGATTTTTAGTACGAGGTTTTTAGGTTTTGGTTTATTCCACTAAACATATACTGAATAAACAATATATATTAATGATAATAATACATGGAAATACTACTTGCTTAGTTAAGATTATTTCGTGTTTTTTGTTTATTCTGATAATCGTGACCACCTGCGGTGCCATAAGTAGTTAAAGCGGGCGTTAAACACTACCAAGCTACCAGGTGATAACCTGGTGATGATGATGGTGATGTTGATGGTGATGATGGTGATGGTGATATGAAGGTGATGGTGATATGGTGGTGATGATGGTGATGATGAAGGTGATGATGATGGTGGTGATGATGATGGTGATGATGATGGTGGTGATGGTGATGATGGTGGTGATGAAGGTGATGATGATGGTGATGATGGTGGTGATGGTGATGATGGTGATGATGGTGATGATGGTGGTGATGATGATGATGATGATGATGATGGTGGTGATGGTGATGATGGTGGTGGTGATGGTGGTGATGATGGTGGTGATGATGGTGATGATGGTGATGATTGTGATGATGGTGGTGATGGCGATGATGGTGATGATGAAGGTGATGATGATGGTAGTGATGATGATGGTGATGGTGATGATGCTGGTGGTGCTGATGGTGGTGATGGTGCTGATGGTGATGATGGTGGTGATGAAGGTGATGATGATGGTGGTGATGATGGTGCTGATGATGGTGGTGGTGATGATGATGGTGATGATGGTGATGATGATGGTGATGATGATGATGGTGATGATGATGGTGGTGATGATGATGATGGTGATGATGGTGATGATGGTCGTGATGGTGATGATGGTGGTGATGGTGATGATGGTGGTGATGATGGTGATGATGGTGATGATGGCGATGATGGTGGTGCTGGTGGTGATGGTGGTGATGATGATGGTGATGATGGTGGTGATATTGATGATGGTGGTGATGATGGTGATGATGGTGACGACGGTGATGATGCTGATGATGATGGTGATGATGGTGGCGATGGTGATGATGGTGGTGATGATGGTGGTGATGATGGCGATGGCGATGATGGTGATGATGAAGGTGATGATGATGATGTTGATGATGGTGGTGATGATGGTGATATGATGATGGTGATTATGATGGTGGTGATAGTTATGATGGTGATGATGGTGGTTATGAAGGTGATGATGGTGGTGATGGTGATGATGGTGGTGATGATGGTGATGACGATGATTGTGATGAAGGTGATAATAATGGTGATGATGATGGTGATAATGATGATTATGATGATGGTGATGATGATGGTGATGATGGTGATGGTGATGGTGATGATGATGGTTATGATGCTGGTGATGATGATGATGGTGATGATGATGATGGTGATGATGGTGGTGATGATGATGGTGTTGATGATCGTGATGATGATGGTGATGGTGGTGATGATGGTGTTGATGGTGATGGTGGTGATGATGGTGATGATGATGGTGTTGATGATGGTGATGATGATGGTGATGGTGGTGATGATGGTGATGATGGTGGTGATGAAGGTGATGATGGTGTTGATCATGGTGCTGGTGATGATGATGGTGATGATGAAGGTGATGACGGTGATGATGAAGGTGATGATGGTGATGGTGATGGTGATAAAGGTGATGATGGTGATGATGGTGATGGTGGTGATGATGGTGATGATGGTGGTGATGATGAAGGTGATGGTGATGATGATGGTGATGGTGATGGTGATGGTGGTGATGATGGTGATGATGGTGGTGATGATGAAGGTGATGGTGATGATGATGGTGATGATGATGGTGATGATGATGGTGATGGTGGTGATGATGGTGATGATGGTGGTGATGATGAAGATGTTGGTGATGATGATGGTGATGATGATGGTGATGATGATGGTGATGGTGATGATGGTGATGATGGTGATGGTGGTGATGATGGTGATGATGATGGTGATGGTGGTGATGATGGTGATGATGATGGTGATGATGATGGTGATGATGATGATGGTGATGGTGATGATGGTGATGATGGTGGTGATGATGGTGGTGATGATGATGATGATGGTGATGATGATGATGGTGATGATGGTGGTGATGATGATGGTGATGATGGTGATGATGATGATGGTGATGATGATGATGGTGATGATGGTGGTGATGATGGTGATGATGGTGGTGATGATGGTGACGATGATGATGATGATGGTGATGATGATGGTGATGATGATGGTGATGATGATGGTGATGGTGGTGATGATGGTGATGATGGTGGTGATGATGAAGGTGATGGTGATGATGATGGTGATGATGATGGTGATGGTGGTGATGATGGTGATGATGGTGGTGATGATGAAGGTGATGGTGATGATGATGGTGATGGTGATGATGATGGTGTTGATGATGATGGTGATGGTGATGATGATGGTGGTGATGATGAAGGTGATGGTGATGATGATGGTGATGGTGATGATGATGGTGTTGATGATGATGGTGATGATGAAGGTGATGATGGTGATGGTGGTGATGATGGTGATGATGATGGTGATGATGATGGTGATGGTGATATGATGATGGTGATGGTGATGGTGATGATGATGGTGAGGATGGTGATGGTGATGATGGTGATGATAATGGTGATGATGATGGTGATGGTAATGATGATGATGGTGATGATGATGGTGATGATGATGGTGATGGTGATGATGGTGGTGATGATGATTGTGATGGTGATGATGATGGTGATGATGATGGTGATGATGATGGTGATGATGAAGGTGATGATGAAGGTGATGATGATGGTGATGATGGTGATGATGATGGTGATGATGATGGTGATGATGAAGGTGATGATGATGGTGATGATGATGGTGATGATGGTGATGATGAAGGTGATGATGATGGTGATGGTGATATGATGATGGTGATGATGGCGATGATGGTGATGATGATGGTAATGGTGATTGTGATGATGATGGTGATGATGGTGGTGATGATGACAGTAATGGTGATGGTGGTGATGATGGTGATGATGGTGATGATGATGAAGGTTTAATGGAGCTCAACTTCTCGGTCATTAGCGTCCTTATGAAACAAATTCTAAGTATATCATAATAAAAATCAATAAGTTAAAATAAAATAAAACGACAAAGGTAATACTGAAGCATAAAATCCTGGGCAAATACAACTAGTCATTGCTAAAGCCCAACAGTAAGTAACAGTGTAAGCCACAGGTGACTTATAAGATCCTAGAGAGAAATAAAACTACTAATGGCAGAAAGCTCAGTGAAATCTAGAAACTGATACAAATAAAGGCTGTACAAATAAAACTAAATTCTCTGAACTGAACTGCACATGTGTTAAAAAGTCAAAAACACTGTCTACACTTCATGCTGGTGACAGATGATAAAACTAAATGTAAGTAGCAGTCACCGCCGATAAAAACTTAAAAATCCTTCCCACCTGTCTGGTATCGTCCGCCAGGTCCTTCTCAACAGCTGTATGGAGTCTCGAATATCTGCTAGAGGAGTCTTTGAGAGAACATTTAGATGGTTTAAAATTGAAACAATAACAAGAAATATCTTGAAAACGGTCAACTCTATAAGAAAAACGTATATGACATAAATTATGTGTTTTAAGGAGATGTAAGGTTTCGTCCATCTCTTACAGATTAAGCGATATGCAAACTTTTGCAAGACTCATCCAAAACAAAGATATCTGCAGAGCTATTCCAAGAAATTTCAAAATACACATTTTACATCCCATGTAAATATTGTATTTTAATTAAATCGTTAGATCTATCATTGAAAAAATAAAAATATTCAAACATTTTTCCATGTAAAGGGTAGTTTGTGGTGTGAAGATTTTCTTGAATATCTTCGTATTGCATCCTCGGAATATACTAATCATAAATATCAAGTATTTTCTCTTTGAGCTATGCTGGCCATAGATACAAACACACACACACACACACACGCACGCGCGAACAGTTTTTTAAAAATGCTCTTTTCGGAAACAGGGATCTCAAAACACATAGTTCCCTAAAATTCTGACATGGAATTTTTGGGTGGAATACAAGACCGAAATTTCATCAGAAATACATGTTTTGAGACCCTCTGCTTCCAAAAATAGAATTTTTAGAAATATATCCGTGTGTGTCCGTGTATGTGTGTGTGTGTGTGTGTGTTTGTGTGTGTGTATCTTTGGACAACATAACTCAAACAGGAAATGTCGGGGAAACATCTAACTTGGAACTTAATTTCAGTCTCTTCCAAGGATGCGACACTAAGATTTTCAAGAAAATTTCATCCCCAACTATATGGGACATTTTTCGAAAATTGGCTGTAACAATTTTGATTAAAAAAATAAATGCATCTTAATGTTAATCTTTAATTTTCTGGAAATAGCCTCTGAAAACCTCATCAATTTGGGATGGCTTTTGCTTAAATTTTATGAAACTAGTAAGTCGTAAGAGACAAAAACTTATAATTCAAAAAATGTCGATCTCGTTAAAATACACAATTTATTCCAAATATAATTTTGTTGTAGAGGTAACCGTTAACGAGATATATCATTATTGGCTTCAGTTTTTAAGCTGCTTATATTGTTATGAAACGGGAAGATATCTTTCGTTTCGTTTCGTTTCTCTCTCTCTTGTTTCCTAACAAACAAAGGAAAACAAATTTAAATTTCCTCATACAGCGACCGGCTTTTAAAACATTTGACTCTCAGTTTAGCCCAATATACTCTTATTTTTGTTTCTACTTACACGGAAGCAAACAATAAGATCCATTCTGCTCATGATAAACATAAACAGAATTAGAATAGATATAGAATATTGTAAATAAAAGAATATTCTTTTGTAACGAAAGTTTGTTTGTGAACACTGGCATGTGAATGGAACACATCAGATATTTAGAAACATGTCCAATGTGTAGGTGTATGATTGCGTCTGTGAACAACAAAGCTCAAAAACGAAAATACCATACTTTGTATTTAAATTCAGAATCTAACAAATCCCCTCACCCTTAAATACCTTTACATGGAACATTTTTCGAAAATTTTTATTTTCTCAAAAATGGTTCAAACGATTTTTATTAAAATTCCATGTGTATAAAATATGGTCATGAATAGGAAGCTTATTGCTTAAATTTTCTGGGAAAAGCTTTGAAGAATTCTTCATTCTGGACGACTTTTGTATAACTAGTAAACCGTAAGAGGAAGAAGACCAATTCTGGTAATGCTTATCTTGATTAAGGATAAAATAATCTTTTGTAAGAAACTCATTTGTGGAACAGCTAGAGAAAGTCATGTGAATGGAATACATCGGATACTACTAGTGCTCCACATTGCCGCCATTTCGTTGCTTGTCAGATTATGTTGTAGTATTTTGTCTGATGTTTTGTAATTTTCAGGACCTCCCATGAACTTACAGGTAAGATATCTAGTTATTCTTTGCTATGCATGATTACCCTAGACAATTAACTTTTAACAATCATTATTTATTTTTATCTTATTGATGTTAATCCAACCACAAAAATCAAGTCTTTTAACATTTCCGATCGGGGCAAGTTGATTGAGGCAAGTTAACTACCTCATAATCTTGCCCCAAGGACTTTGTCGTTTTGTGCAACTTTATAGTTTTTCTTGTGATATTGATAATCTCCAAACTGTTTGGAGTATAGAGATAGTAGTTATAGCATTTGAAATCGCACTCTTGGGCTGTATTGAGGACATCACATGAATGTAACTCTTTTGATTGTTACTCTTCTACTTACAAGGAGCAAGTAATAAGGACAATTTCTGCTAATGATTACCATAAAGTAGATAAAAAATAGGATTTTTAACAATAACTTGTTACATAGATGCTGAGAAAGTCATGCGAATAGAACACATCACATTTTTTGAGTTATAGTGTTTACTCACTCACGGACCCAAGTCACAGACAGACACGCAAGGAACATTTCCAAAAAGTTATCTTTTTTATTCAGGAGACCCAATTATATATATTCAGGACATCGAAGTAGTTAGTGGAGTAGAATATCTATCTTTTCTGCTATATACATTATACAATGTAGAGAAAGTAAACACATTTGGAGCTTGTTTCCTTCGATGGCCAGCAGACAATTTCTTCCTTAGTAACCTTAGATTCCACTGTACTATGTGCTCTTCAGCTATCTTTATACAATCTGCTAAACATAAGAACATTAATGATAATATTACACTAAAACGATACGTGCACTCCTGTTATGCTGTTTTTCGTTACGATGCTGTATATATATAATTTTTTTTTTTTTTTTTTTTTTTTTTTTTTGTTGTAGCTTAACGTCCTTTAACGCGGTTGGTCATATCGGATGATGAATGAAATTGATGAAATGATGATCAAGTGATCTCGGGGTACATGGAGCTTAAAGGTACTCGACATTCTCTTCAACCCTTATCCGGGTAACCCACCGTAAGCGAGATTCGAATTAACGACCTTTGAAAAGTGAGGCAGACACGCTACCACCACACCATCTAGGCGGGTTTGTTTTATATTTTGTGTTATGCTGTTAAGCTTCTACTGTGTAATAGTATTAATGATAATACGTTCTGTTCTGCTTGTATGTTTTTCGTTATGGTATATTCAAACTGTTATTTATTCTGCTAAGTGTATACCAACTAACCTTTACATGGAAATATTTTCGAACATTTTTATTTTCCCAAAAATGACTTTAACGATTTTGATTAAAATATCGTATATTATATAGATTTGCTGACTAAAATGTATATCTTGACTTTTCTGGGAATAGCCTCTGAAGACTATTCTGGATGAATTTTACGAAAGCTTGTATTATTGGCAAACCGTAAGAGATAGAGAGAAACAGAAAATGTAGAGCTCTTTAAAACACACAATTTATGTTATATAGTTTTTTTCGTGCAGTGAATCGTTTTTTAGATACACTTTTCTCATACGGGAATTGTCAACTGCTGTCCATACAAACAAAGGAACTTCAGTCACATACCAACCAGCTTTTGACTAATACTTCAGCCTATGCTACTCCCTTATGTCCCTTCTACCTGCATTGGAGGGTAATAAAACTATTTCTGCTATTTTTTTCTCGATTTGCATGAAATACAAAGAAGCATAAAATTTTTAATAATAATTTGTTGCAGAGATGTTGAGAAAGTCATGTGAATGGAACATATCAGATTTTTCTTATTGTAAATAATCCAGCTTAAAGATGAGGAAAATGGCGTGTTATGCACGCTCTTTAACTATGATGGTTCTCAGCGTCCCATTCTATATTGTGTGCGAAAACCCGCTTGATTTTGCTCAGAGCCCTCTCTATCAGGTTTGAGGTTCTCTTACGTGCCGTAAAACTACGACACGGGACCAACGGCTTTACTTCCCTACCGCAGGAAGCCATGCTAAGGATTTTTACACCCGAAAAAATCCATCGTCCTCCGCCGGGTTTGAACCTGCGACCTTGGGTATATGAAGTTAGCATGTTAACCATTACACCATGGATGGGGGGAGTGTGTATAACCTATTCTGAACTTACGTTAAAACCCGAAGTTGATAATCGCTTAAAAATAAGCTTTTACTTTTTGAATGGCTAAATCCCAGATCGTTTCATTAATATGCTTATTTCTTAAAATTACTGGTAATTATATCTACACATATATTATATATAAGCTGCACCTTTTCACACGGGTTTGTTTGTGATGTATACCACACTCTTGTTCTTAACGTTTTAAAGCTTTGCCAAAAGTTGATGAGAGAATGGGGATGTTTTGCTTTTCAATCTAAACATAATCTGCGAACGACATCTAACATTCTGGTCGGCTGAACATTCAGAAAAGGTTGAACATTTGAGGTGAAACTGTTGGCTGGCGGTGAACACCTGTCGGTACCATATCTAACTGCGTCACTCTCCTTAGCGATGCACATGGCGCAAGTCTGACTGCGGAACCGGAAATGAAGACACGGATAAACGTGGCAACCCCCCTCTTCATCTGCAGCATCACGTGCAGCGGGTGTATGAAGGGGAGAAGTGACCCAGGAAATGGGGTGCCGCCTGTCATGCACTTGATCCCCCAGGGGTATGACAAGATAGCTACCGGAAGGAAGATGCAACCCGTGCGCAATCAGAGGTGGCTCTGTTCAGCTTTCTTAAGCATCTCGTCCTGGTTCATGATTAGATATAACACGTGGGTAGTATGGTGGTAGCGTGTCTGTCTCATATACAACAGGTCGTGAGTTCGAATCTCGCCTAGGGTAAGTTGTTTTTCGGGGTTTTCCCTTATCCTGAAAACAAGAATGTCCAGTAACTTTAAGCTTCATGTACCCCGAGATCATATGAGCATCATTTCACCAATTTCATTCATCGTCCGATATGACCAACCAAAGGACGTTAAACTACAAAAAAATAAATAAAAAAAAAAGTGATTCAAATTTATATTCCCATTATTTATAAGAGATGCCAAATTCTTCAGCACAACATATACTCCAAAATTTCTTTACAGACTTCCTAATAATTTCGAGGGCCGTTTTTCTTCAACCTCCGATAGGCTCTAAATAAAAGGCAAGTTCATAGAAAACAATTATTTAATACTAAAAGTTTTGTACACTTATGGTTAATTTTCAATATAATCACCGAAAAGATTGAGACATTTATCATACCTGTACACAAGCTTTGCAATACCCGCTTCCAAAAATGTTGCCGCCAATGGTTTCAAATGAGCATTGACGTTGTTTTGAAGATCTGGAGCGACTACACGAGAGCAACCAATGTTACTAACTCCTAAATTTCCTAATAGTTGACTAAAGCGAGGACAGATGGTAGCACAAATCATACGAGTAAACGATAACTGATGTATGTTCTTTGCCACATAGCCCAAGACCGAGTTCAGGTCGTGGAATTGCATTAAAAGGGTTAGAAATTCCTGCCCGAGCTATACTCGGGCTTGGGCTCAATCATCAATGTGTTAAATGTATGACTCATTTGACAATTAGTGCGGCTACATAAAGGCAGCAGGTCTATACGTACGGCCACAAAGCACGGAAAGCATATCGCTCAGACACGTGCGGAGATTACGGGCCGGCATGGCACAGGCGCTTGTATTCCGTACATGGCCAGCATGAAGAAGTATTACTCGAAAGTTCTTTTTTTCACGACTTCATTTATGTGCCGCATTTAACATCATAGACCAAATTGGTAGTCTCTTACAACTAATCACCAGCAATATTCCTCACTTGTTTTATTTGGGAAATTCCATTAAATTTACACACATTTACACTATCATTATTTCGAGACATTAGGGAGGGTGGAAAACAAACTGGACCAAAAAATGTGCAATCTCCCAGCTGGAAATCTAACCCAAACCTCTGAATTTGAAGGCCAGTATGTCAACTACCAGACCCTAGAGACAATCTGAGATAGAGTTATTACAATTATTATCGAGAATGAGCTTAAATGAATATATTACAACAGAACTTTTAGTGTAATCAATTATATTAGTTATTACGACACTTTATTTTCTTTGGGGTGGGGGTGCTAGTGAAACTGTGAATTTCAATTTGGGTGGCGTAAACCCCAACTAGCACAACTGCTGACTAAGACATCCTGTATTGTCTTGAGCTGCTTAGCACCTAGACATTTAGTAATAAACGTATAATGTGAATAAATGGTCGTCTCAGCGCGGTGGTGGCGCAGCTGCTTACCAAGCTTAAGACCAGGGTTCGATTCCCGGTACCGGTGTGGGGATTTTTCCCTTTTGAGGTCCCTAGGAGGAGCTACTTGATGGAAAAGTAGTGCGGTCGAGAGGAGCGCATTAACCGACCGGGGGAGCGGGCTCGAAATGGGGGACGCAGCAGCCGAGCGGTAGGCCAAGGTACCTTGCGAGCTGTCGTGCTATGGAGTTACGTTATTATTAAAGTATTAATCAATAATAAAGACGGTGAAATTGGGAAAAGTGAAAATGTTATTGAATCCGTATAGTACAGAAAAAAATTTAATCTTCGCAAAAGACTGAAGATATGCAATTACAGAAGCTTATAGAGGTCTTTACTCCTTCTGTGGTGCACGTATCGGATATGAATAGATTGAACACAGCCTCAGAAAAACAACGGTTGAAGAGGCGATGCAAAAATAACTACTTAAAATAGGGAGAACAGACTGCACCTTCAGTTGGACCCATTATGAATGTTTGAACCAGCAGGTATTTTCCGTGGAAGGTAATAAATATAATTATTGAGACGATTCCGGTAATTGCTGATTAGTAAGCTGCCTCTTTCATCTATGTTCCATTAATGTCTTTCCACAGGTGTCTATCATAAATGCATTTGATTAAATTGTGAACAAGAGAGAAGTATGTTTTCATTATTTATATTTCCATCAAGAATTTGAAGTGTGTTGAGCATAAGAATTTATTTTTATTAGTCAATATGGAATCGAATCTTGTAAAAGGAAAACTTACTTTGCTGTTTTAAATCGTAAAATAATGCCACATAATTATTTGATATTAAGATTCCTGATGAAAGTTTCCTCGGGTCAAGTTTCATGGAAGTATGCTGTACCGTCTGTATATTGAAAAAAAAGTTTTAATTTCAGGAAAATTACATTACATCATCGAGGGAACCAGATGACCTTTTGAGGTGTACAAGTTGACCCCACATCATCACAAAATATCGTTGAGATAATTTTAATTATTTTCTCATAGAAACCGTGTGTAGGACAGGAATTGGATAGGTAGAATCATGCTGAAAAATTCAATTCTTACACCGGAATTTGACCCAGGGATCTCCCAGTCTATAGTCGTTTGCTCTATCACAGAGCTACCATAGCAACATGCTGGCATAGCATTGAATTTCTCAACTGATACTCGTTTTTCCCAGTAAACCACAAGGTGATAACAAATTATTTGGAGATGGCCACTCCAATGGCGACTTACAATGTTGTAAATACTTGAAGTCCAGGATTCATAGTGTAGGAACTATTATGGACAATTGTGATAATTTTAATTGTATTCTCAGTGAAACCGGGTGCAGGACAGGAGTTGTATGGGTAGAGCTAGACTGAGAAAGTACTTACAACATTGTAAGTCACCATTAGCATTGTCATCTCAAAACAGTTAAGAGATTACCTTGTGGTTTACCAGGAAACATTCGAGTCAGTTGAGAAATGCAATGCTATGTTGCCATGGTAGCTTAGTGGTAGAGCAACCGGGTTCAAATCCCGGCTATGCCATTGAATTTTTCTGTCTGACTCTACCTATCCACAAACTACCATTAATTATATACCTAATCAATAATTTATTAATTTATTTTATTGACAGAATGACGAATCACTGACTTACTTGATACTTTTTAACGTTTGCTAAGATTAAACGCAGCAATTTACGTTTTTTCCTGTTATTTTCCGTAAGACCCTATTACGTTCACGGATATTCGTATTATGTAACTAACGTCAAAATAAATTATATTTTATAATGAATAACTCACTGCACTCCGGTGAGAGCCAAGGTGAAACAACTTTAAGGTTATAATTTATTTACTTTCGCAATATTTAATTCTATCTTCGGCAATTTTCTATACACATTTTAACCGTTGATCTAAGAATCAATTAGGTGAATATATATCAACTAATGCGCTATACAATATAACGTACATTTTGAACGTATCTGATACTAAGTGAAGACGTATTTCAGGACGAAGAGGAATAAAGGCTTAAAAGCATGCCTGTATTACTGTATTTTAATTTACTGTTAAATATTATATGACATTGATTTTTTTTTGTTCCATCGGTAAATTATATAAGAAAAAACTATATATATATATATATATATATATATATATATATATATATATATAATATTGGGAACATAAAGACATTTATAAAAAGGTATCTAAAACTTAATTTTATCGAACAAACATATAGGTGGACACACACATACACCTGTTTCTCTTTACTGTTTTTTTTTTCTAACAGAATAATTATAATCGGAATCTTATTTTCTTCTATATCAAAACAGGCATTTTTAAGGCTAACAATGACTCAACTAAAGAGCAAGTAGATCTAGTTGGGCAAGTGATAAGTTTTTATTTGATGATACACATTTATAAAACACCAACAAAATATAAATAATTATATGAATAAATTGCCCCGCATGTGGCATGCGTAGATATTCCTTCATGTGGAAAAATAGTTGCAGAACTCAACGGGGTATTTCAAGTTAACTTCGGCCAATCGGGTACCAGCGATCGAGCGTGTCTTTATTTTAAATGACAGGAGTAAGGAAACAACAGTTATAACACAGAAATGTATTTGAATTTCACTGCTGCGTTGCAGAACTATAGTTATGCTGGTGTTAAATGCACACTACAGAGAGTATGGAGAAAGTCGATGAGTCTAACCTCTTTATGCAAAGTGGTTGAGTGAGTGAGTGGTGTTTAAGGGCCCTTCGCAAATTAGGTCATTTGAGCCCGAAGTTATTAAAAAGAGAAACGCGTTAAAAAAACAAAAATACAGGGTGAAAAGTCAAAAAGTGCTAAAAACTCCTACACATGCACTCACGAAAAGCAGGTGCATCGGTAAAAAACAGGGGCTAAAGAGTTAAAAAGTCTAAAAACTACAAACACGCATAAGAAGCTAAAATAACTACTCATTGTTCTATATGGTGTTGTTTCTGGGACTATTGGTTATAATATTTGATTTGGAGTCATAGATTGTATTTTTGCTCTGTATCTCACTATTAAGTAGAAACTAAATAAACTCACAGTTATTGAGCCAGAATATGGGAGTATTAAATATAAAAGTTCCACCTAAGAGTGGAGTTGTCCATTCTTACGAATAAAGTGATTACAAATTCACTATAGTCCTCGCGTTCTTCCACTGGCCGCCACTGACTAAAGAATCACGGAATTCAAAAGAATTAGTAAAGCCCTGAAGCCGCGGCGAGATTCCGGAAAGGTGGTGCACACTTGTGTTTCGTCTGGTGCAAGAAATAGTTTCTCAAGAATATAAGGAAGAACAAAAACCGGAAAAAGAAAGAAAAGGTCGTGAGATAGTAGATGTGCCTTGTTTTTGATTTATGTGACAGTGAACCTGTTACAGGAAGGGCAAACGAAAGAAGTTATTGGACGGAAATCTATCATTATCATAAAACATAAACCATCAACTGAGCTGTCGTAAAGAAACTCCTATAAATTTTATTACACCCTCCGCCCACATTCCTCAATTTACAGACAATATTCCACAACAGATTATTATATTTAGGACAAGAAAGTACATGTTGTTAAATGACCAAACCTCGGTTTGTTATCACCGCCCGTCTGAAAGGTAACGCGCCGTAAAACGCAAGTCCTGAACGATTACTGTCACTGCGCCATAGCACCGCCCCACCAGAGAATTCAACGTTTCATCAGCACCGCAACATCCTGACGACATTGCTAAAATATTTCACGATTCACCGCTAATTTAGTCAACAGAAAATCTAAGCAAAATCGTTCATAAATTTAAGTTAATGTGGTATGCGACCATTTAGATTACTTATTGAACGTACATTTTTTAAGCTTAACTTAGAATGTATGTGATATTTTATAAAATGCGTAGAGGAAAGGTAAGAGTTTTATTGATCAGCGGTAACTGAAACATACACTTTTATAATACAGCAAGAAAATAGAAATAATTATGCAAATAAAGTGCCCCGTATTTGACATGTGCAGATATTCCCTCATGCGGTGAAATAGTTGCACAACTCAACGGTGCTATTTCAAGTTAAATTTGGCCAGGCGGGGTACTAGCGATCACTTAGTTTCTTGTAAGTATAAGAGAAATGAGGCTATACACTAGATTTCAGCAAGTCAGACATATTAAAAAAAAATATTTCTCTACGGGATACAACGCAAATTAATTTTTTTTTGTGTATGACCAGGAGAAAAAAGGCTATATATAAATATACAAGTGTCCCAGAATTCAACCGTACATTGGCAGAAGTGTAGAGGGTCCTATATAAACAGTTTTAAAACATAATAAAATCTTTTAAAACTGTTTATAAAGGACCCCTCTACAGTCCTGCCAATTTTAGCGAAGTGTATTTCCTTATTTCCCCTCTAATATAAGGAAACAAGCAATATGATAGTTTCTGTTAAAGTTTATCTCGATTACCATGATATAGATTAAATAATATTTTGTAAGAATAGTTTTATTGCAGGACAGATTTTGTAAATGCAACACATCAGATTTTTTTTTTTTTTTTTTTTTTTGTCTTTGGGAAATACTCCATTCGTTTGTATTAAATAGTTAAAAAGATAGAAGGTCCATTTTCCTTGGGATATAAACAATTTGTTATAGCAACGATTTTTGCTATGCAATAATATAATAATTTTTCACTATTGTAACAAATGTGTTTATTGGTTCAAGAATGTTATAAATAAAGTTTTAAAGTCACTGCTACGATTAAAGCACTGGAAGTTACGACATGAAGAGAGGCAGTTTACGGGTGCACAGCATCATCCATGGCTCGTCCTCCACTCTGCGCTAACACTCCAATCACTCACAACCCAGTACAATTCACAACAAATCCTGCACTGCAATCCTTTCTCCTGTTATAGCACTTCCTGGAAGCTTTTGGGAGCCGAAGCTTGGAGAAACGTCTCAAAAATCGAGAAGCACGTCTCGCGTGAAGAGTCCCGCGTTCCCAAGGTTCGCGCAGCTCTTCTTGTTGTTTACTCATCCAATTGTGATGACTCACATATCTAGGCGAACGTGAGAATCACTGCTGTGAAGACGGTACTGTCACACTGCTGCCTCCTCAGGTCGCCACGATCAATGCCATCATAGGGGGGCTAGGCTATGCAAATATGCGATGAGTTCTCATGATATACTGCTCTTGGTCTGTGATCCGCGACTTACCGCTCACTCACACACACACACACACACACACACACACAATCACACACAGACACACACGATTTTGGCGGCATCATCTCTCAGCGTCTGCCCGTAACCTCAGTTACTTCCTTCTAGATAGCCTCGAGATGCAGTTGATTCATTTATTCTTTTCACCTCTAGGTACGGCTCTTGCTATATCTGCTGAAGCTTAGGGCAGAGTCCTTTGGTCACACCATATCATCTTTGTTGTTGGCCTGCCGCTCGTAATGGGTCTTCTTCCGATCGCTCATTACCTGAAAGTTTTGACTGGTCATGTTTTTTGCATGTCATGAACAAAGTCTACGAGATGCGCTACGTAGTCGACTGCTGGCAATTCTGCCCCAGGATGATGCCGGATATCAGGCACAGAATAGACGCAGCTCATTGACAAAGACTAAACTGGTCGGTTTCAACTCGTGATGTCGTGGTTGAAGAGAGCCAACAAGAAAAATAGCAAGCTTGCATCCCAATCTCGGCCAAGACCGTCCTCAAATATTGGAGCCCTAATCACTGTGTAGCTCCATTGGTACCCGGTAGCCACAAAGAGCTCTTCCACAAGGCAGTTCGTGATGTTGGCCTCCTGGTTAGGGATGGCGTACACTTCCGGTCACTTGGTGAAATAATGCATACCAACTAACAGATACCCTGGTCTCTGTCACCATCTCTCAGAGTCTGCCCGTAGTCTCAGCCAGTAGTACCGTTGGTCGGAGCTTGTTGATGGACCGGTTGGGTCTCAAATGCCATCCCAAAGTTCCCACATATTCCTTCAGGACTTCCGAAAATTTACTCCAAGGGAGGATCAGGTACTGTCTCTCTCTCTCTCTCACTCTCTGGATCTTCCCCATACTCTGAACAGCACCCCGTCCTTGTTCTTCAATGAATTCCATTGGACCCTAGGATATATACACATTACTCCTTGGTACAGTTTCCTCCCAGATCAGCCTAACCCCGGCCTCCACTTCTCCCAGGAGTGACCTCAAGTCTGCGACCGCTAGCTACTCCCTCATCATGCCCACGCTATCCCATCCAGCTACAGGCACCGCTGAAGTAACATGGACAGCTGCGGCATTCTCCTTTTCTCCAACCTCACTCCTCTGAACAGGATCTTGTGGTTATGGCTTCCACGTTGGTGTAGCTCCTTCCTTTCTGATGTTCTGATGTAGAACTGTGCTCTTGCAGCCTCTGGCCCTCCAGAGTGTTGAAAGTGAGTGAAAAGTAGTCAATTCTTAGATGGAATAGCTGACATACAGACACTTGTGGAAGAGCTCTAGCGCCTTCACTACTGCCAGGAACTCTCGCCGGGTAACGCAGACCATCTATCTGTAAGCAATATTGGTTGATCGAAAATGTTGTGCAGTGAGATCATTTTATAAGTACTCTTCGTCAAATTACACTTGAGGCTACAGCAGTTAGAATCAAATTGAGTTTCATTGAGACTGCTTGCACTGTATCCCTTACTGATTATTACGACTTAAACATCGATGTCTTAGACAGTCTTCTTCATTAACTCCCCAATTTTTACTAAGAACAACTTTACAACTCATTAAAACCTGTGAAAATCTTCAAAGACAAACAAAAAATACAAAACATTGAACAGTGGCTACGTAATCATGATGATTTAACTTTATTAACCACAGGTTTAGCTACAACCCTTAATTTGAGCAACGCTTCAGAAAGCGCAGTGGATTTAATTTTCACTTGACGGCATTATGGGAAGAATATCATTATATGAATAAAAACATTCACGATTCAACTGAACTAGAATATTAACAATCTCTAAATGTTACACACTTTGCCCAACATTTCTCTAATCGAAAATTACATTTGCAGCTGAATTTTCTATTCCAAAAGTTCTGGAACAGTGCCCATAAGTTCACTTATCGTGGTGGAATGATGATTAGTTTACGTCAGTCATTAAATCCAAGAAGAAGGCGTGTAGAAATTTATGAAGTATAGATATACAGAACATGTCATTGCATACAAAAACGCGCGATACGAATCTTGAGTCTAAAATAGTCTCATATTTTAATATATATTTTACCTCCTTCACCAGTGAAACTTCCGCCAAAAGGTTTGTACCAAAATAAAGTCAATTGGGTTTGTCAAATACATTCCTAAATATGTTCTTAGACGTCCACGATCGGTGTTATTATTGGTAAAACATAACTTGACGGGCTTGTAGGCTGTGGACTAAAATTTTAATAATTTTAATATTCGACCACGGCCGGACATGTTATATTTTTCCAAAATACATTCCTCCACAAAATTCGGTAAAATGATAATGGTGTTAAGTACAATAATATAAATTTTACAGCACACCGACTGCTAACGTTTCTGCTAATAATTTAATTAACAACAACTTCGATCTACCGGAACTCAGCTAGAAACTCCCATAATGAATAAAATAAAACCACTTAAGATTAATGAAGATCAATTTAACTAACAATAATTGGCAAATGGAGGGAAGCTATAGATGTTCACTTTCTCAAACCTAACAAAGATGGTCAATTATTGCCCAATTAACTTTACTAAAACTTTATGCAAACTCTGACAGAAAATGGTCTGCAGTCGCCTTAGATGGACTTCATAGCCTTGCCAGGCTGCTTTCTGGCCGTTTCGTTCCACAAGTGATCACTTAGTCAACACAGATACTGAAATTTGTGGTGCTCTGGCTCTGTAACATCACACAGCTTTCCTAGACAATTAAAAGGTTATGCTATGATCTTCATTAAAGAAAATATTTAGGTCATTATCAATCACATAGCTCATAGATGTCTTAAAGTATGCAATCAAAATAGATTGTTCGCCAGTATGAAAATGGTGAAGGGTCTACCTCAAGTTTCTGTAATGACCATACTTTTATTTCATGTGCCATAAACGAAGTAGCGTGTTTGCGAGAGATAACAGTGTAAAAATATCCAGCTGACAATAAATATAATTTCTTGAATAATATGTACACCAGAAGTCAATTCAGAAAGAAAATCTGATTTCATAGTTGTCTCTAAAACAAAACAATATCTATAAGCCGACATCACTCCCAATATTGGGAGCATAATTAATGTAGAATAAATACTTGCAAAATCTTGGGCATCAAAATGTTAAGTGGGGTGCTGATTCAAAGTGGTACAGAGGTGTGATCCAGTACCAACTAGACATGAGACGGTTCTGTAGAGCTCAGCAAGTAAACCACAGTTGCAACTACTTGATCCTATACCAACACTGCAAGTTGTATAAATTATAAATACGTGGGCATTCCCTTATTCCTGCATCTCGCTATGTTATTGCTTTGAACCTCCGTTCTCTTTGACCTTAAGTAAAAAAAAAACGCCTAACAACATCCAATTTGTGAGATGTGTAAGTATTTTAAAATTGAAACCAAGAACAAGAAATATCCCAGAAGTAGCCACTTCATAAAAATGAATATATTTGACTTGTTTGTTATTATTTTATGAGGTGTACATTACTTACCTAGTGGCTTTGTCTATCTCTTGCCAAATTCATCCAGAATAAAGAGGTCTTCAGAGGCTGTTCCCAGAAAATTCCAGATATAGTACATTTTATTTGGCATGTAAATGTTCTTAATAAATCAATTTTAATCAAAATCGCTAAAACCAGTTTTGAGAAAATAAAAAAATTTGAAAAGACTTCCACATAAAGGTTTTGTTGCCCGCCTCGATAGTGTCGGGGTAGCGTGTCTGACTAACATTCAAGAGGCTGCGAAACGAACCTCACTTAGGGTGAGTTACTCACGAAAGGTTTTCTATGGTGTTT
Source organism: Hymenopus coronatus (assembly GCA_030762935.1). Classification (NCBI taxonomy): domain Eukaryota; kingdom Metazoa; phylum Arthropoda; class Insecta; order Mantodea; family Hymenopodidae; genus Hymenopus; species Hymenopus coronatus. The sequence continues at coordinate 10,480,584 of CM060884.1, forward strand.
CCCTTATCCTGAGAAGACGAATGTCAAGTAAATTTACGATCCATAGACGCCAAGTATCATTTCAAAGATTTCATTCATTGGCCGATATGATTTTCCTGAACATTTTGATGTCCTTGGAAGGTTCTGATATAATTTCGTTTTTGTGTTATGCTGAACACAAAACGGAAACACGGGCACAGAAAAACATGCGGGTGCGGATCTTTTTCTAAAAATACTTTAATTTGGATTAAGGGTATCCGAAAAGTGTTCTTCGAGTGAAATTTTGGTACTAAATCGTTGGGAGAAATGCAATACCATGTCTTCTTATTATGTAAAGCTAAAAACATATATTTTTCTAGATAGATATTATAGATTGCGTTCCTATCCGGAAATTATCAGCGCTCCCTCTCGGTAGAGACCACTGTGGCTTATATTTAAGCTCAGAAGTCACTTCTACTGTATCGCCGCGAGGGAAATCACTGTTAAAATGATCACCTGCTATACTGCTACATTTCTCAGATGCTAAGGTTGAAATAGAGAATTTGCTTTTACGCAAAGATGTTTAGTGCTAAGGGCAATTAAATATATCATTAGAGATTGCTTGTATATACTAACACTTCTTCAGATACACATATTATTTATATTTGTTTTTTGTGTGATATGACATTTATGATCTAAACCAACCAAAAAGACGAAAAGCAAACAGCATACAAATAGAAGGTTATGCGTTCCTTTTTGTGCTTTTTAATGGTCAGTAAAAAAAAATTACTACAGGTGTGCATTTAAAGTTCATTATATTATATTATGATATATTAAATTATTACATTGTTATATTATATATAGCTATTTACTACAAACAATATTAGCCTTGAAACCAGGAAGAATTTATTACAAACATATGTATGGAGTATTATGTTATATGGATGTGAAACTTGGACAATTTTAAAAGCAGAAAGAAAGAGAATAGAAGCATTTGAAACATGGTGCTATAGGAAAATGTTAAAAATTAAATGGAGTGACAAAATTAAAAATGAAGAAGTATATAAAAGAGCAGAAGCGGAATAACGAATTGGAACCAAATTAAAAGAAGAAGAACAAAATTAATAGGCCATTTATTAAGACATCAGAGCACACTGATTATTATAATAGAAGGTGTGATAGAAGGAAGAAGTGGCAAAGGAAGAGCAAGTGCACAATATATAAAACAAATTATGGAAGATATGAAATGCAGTAAATATGAAGAACTCAAACGGAAAGTAGAAAGAAGATCTGAATGGAGAGTCGCTGCAAACCAATCCAAGGATTGAAGACTCCTAACAAAAATAAAAAAATATTATTTATATATATATATATATATTTATTTGTAAGTTCATAAATATATTTAAACTATTCTTAAAAAGTAATTTATATGCACGTTTTACACCGCAATCTGGTATCTATATGAAAACCAATACTTTTCTTAACTTTTATCTCAATGAGTTGAAAATAATGGTTTAAAATGTATTATAAAAATCGATATATTGATTAAGTATACTTCCCTTAAATAAAAGGAAAACAGAAAGTAGTGAAGATGAATATTATTCTTAGTTTGTGATTAAGACAAAATTAAAGATCCTAATAAGATAATTTTAAAATACATTTAGGAATAGCTTATCTGGCTATAAAAATAATGTTTACAACGATTAAAGTGATTTTTAGACGATTTTCAGAAATGTTAATATTATTTATATTATAAAACTCATTACGTTATTTATTTAAAACGCTATTATTTGTTCTTTTACTGTTCCCGAAACTCATTTTATTTGTTGTTTTGTCTCGTTTTATTATTCCCTTAAGTAATTCCTAAAAGTTTTGTTCAAACAGGATAAGTGTTTTGAAGAGGGCAATAGAAAGCACAAAACTTAAAAATTATCCTAAGCATGGAATAAGTTTAACTGTTATATTACTTCAATTACAACACAAGTGAAAATGAAATAGAAAATTTTTAAACTAAATATGAGGATAATTACTCTTACGTCACTGATGCATGGCAAAATTGTATTCGATATGTTCATTCATAAGCCACCTCAAGGCTACAAATACGGAAGTGGCTACTTCCAGTTTATTTGAGGTAAAATAATAAATTCATCTACCTTTAATTTAAAGATTATTTAGCTACTTAATTTAAAGCATACAGTATCACCGGAAGGCATATTAGGTCTATAGTTAAATTCAAATAAATTTACAATATTAAGAAGTGCATATTAGTCACTGGCTGGATACTAGTCATGCTGCTACAGGAAAGCAAGTAGCTAATGTTTATAATAAAAAGAATACTATAACATCTTAAACATACAACACAAAAGGGTTTGGAATCCTCTATATGGACATTCCTTTTGAATTCTCATATGTTCATTTATCAAATCTAATATCACAAAAATTATAAAGTGCAACCGAGATTCTTTTATATTCTATGGACTGGGCACTGAAATAAAAGATGTTCAAGAATTTGTTGTTCAATACACATCCATTGATAACTGTTCTTTGTATCTTGAATATTTAAAAATAAAAATCTGATGTGTGCCATTCACACGCCCTTCTCTATATCCCTGCAACAAATTATTCTTAAAAAGCTTATACTTCTATTTGAAGTGAAATAAGGGACTACCATAGGTTAAAGTGATAATCAAAAGCTGGTTGCTATGTGACTGAAGTTCCTTTGTTTGTATGGACAGGAGTTGACAAATTCCTGTATGAGAAAACTAACAGTTTTTCAAAACAGAAACAAAAAAAAAAAACAAAAAAAAAGGAATGTCTCAAAAACGATGAACTCCATGAAAAAATTTATATGGCATAAATTATGTCTTTTAACGTGCACTACATTTTTCATATAGTGAGTTTTTGTCCATCTCTTACAGTTTAGCAGTTATTCAAAATTCCGTAAAATTTATCCAGAGTAAAGTGCTCTTGAGAGGCTATTCCCAGAAAAGTCGAAATATATATTTTATTTGTCGGGTAAATAGCTTTAATATACGATATATTAATCAAAATCGTTAGAGCCATTTTTGAAAAAATCAAAATTTTCGAAAAAAGTTCCATGTCAAGGGTAGTTGGGGGTGGGGGGATTTTTCTCAAAATCTTCGTGTCGCATCCCTGGAGATTACTAAACTTAAATACCAAGTTTGGTATTTTACCAACCTTTCGTTTTTGAGTTATCGTGTTCACAGACACACGAACACACACACACACACACACACACACACACACATTTTTCTGAAAATACCTTTTTTTGGATACAGGGGACCCTAAAACATATATTTCCGGTGAAATCTCGGTATCGAATTTTTTGGTGGAGTGCAATACATTCTCTATTCACTATGTACATAGTGAGTATTGAGAAAGTAAAAATCCTATGGTATTATGCTAGCTCTAATTTATACTGCCAAAGCATTTAAATTGTATTTATTGTTTACAGCAATAAGAGCAGTTTGTGAATCACTGAAAATATAGAATTTTGAACTTTGGACCAGATGAAGCTTCCTTATTAGATAACAGATCTGCTTGTACTTCAAAGACAAAAATCTGATGTGTTCCATTCACATGACTTTCTCTACATCCCTGTAACAAATTATTCTAAAAATGCATATTCTTCATCTACTTTATGATAATCAAGATAAACATTAGTAAAAATGATATTAATTACTTGCTACCTTATAAGTTGCAGGAAAATAAGGGAATACATACAAATGAAAAATCTCTTAAAACCTGGTTGCCATGTGGTTGAAATCCGTTCCTATGCAGGGCTAACATTTTACTACTTTCCATGTAAAAAAGTGTAAGGATTCTAAATCTGAAACAAATAACAAGGGTTATCTCGGAAATGCTCAATTCCGCGAAAAAAGGTGACATAAATTCTGAGATTTAACGTGATCTACATTTTTGGTGTAGTAAGTTTTTGTCTATCTCTTACGGTTTACCACTTATGCAAAATTCAGTAAAACTCAATCACAATAAAGAGAAATCCCAGAAAATTCAAGGTTTGCCATATAAATATATTTAATATACGGTATTTTATTCAAAATCGTTAGAGCCATTTTTGAAAAAAGATTTTTTCCATGTAAAGGGTAGTTTGGGATGGGGGATCTCTGGAAGATACTAAACTTAAATACCAAATTTGCTAATTTACCGATTCTTCGTTTTTGAGTGAAAAAAAAAAACGGTGAAAAAACTGATGTGTTCCACGCACATGACTTTCTCTACATTTCTACAATAAATTATTGTTAGAAAGCTTACGCTTCTATTTACTTCATGCTAATCGAGAAAAAATTAGCACAAATAGTCTTATTACTTGCTTCCTTGTAAGTAGAAGTGAAATAATGGAGTACCCTAGGTTAAAGTGATAGTCAAAAACTTGTTGCTCCGTGAATGAAGTTCTTTTGTTTGTGTGGACAGGAGTTGACAACTCCCTGTATGAGAAAGGTATAATTTTTTTATAGTTGAAACCAAAAATAAGTAATATCTAAAAAACGATCAACTCCATGAACAAAATGTATATAACATAAATTGTGACTTTTAAGATGTTCTACATTTTTGCGCAGTAAGTTCTTATCTATATCTTACGGTTTAGCAGTTATGAAAAATGCCGTAAATTTCATCCATAATAAACTAAGCTTCAGAAAATTGAATACATTTTATTTGTCAGGGAAATATCTTTAATATAAGATATTTTAATTAAAGTCGTTAGAGCCATTTTTGAAAAAATAAAAATTTTCGAAAAAAGTTCTATGTAAAGGAAGGTTTGGGGTGGGGGGCTTTTTCTCAAAATCTTCGCGTCGCATTCCTGGAGGATACTAATGTTAAATACCAAGTTTGGTATTTTACCGTTCACAGGCACACGGACACACACACGGACCTTTTTTGTGAAACTGCTTTTTTTTTGGATACAGGGGACCCTAAGACCTATATTTCCGGTGAAATCTCGGTATCGAATTTTTGGGTGGAGTACAATATCTTCTCTATACACTATGTACATAGTACGTGTAGGGAAAGCAAAATGTGCTAAAAATCCGAAATTTGGTTCTGACCAATAACATTTGGCCTTAAATATGTGTATTTCAAGTTGAAAATACAATATTATGCACTGATAATTAAAAAAGTGAGTATAGTAATATGTTTCAAAATTTACAAATAAAAGAAAAAAAAGGTCTTACACTGGGTGTTTCTACCACCATCCACCGATTATTTAACCTGGGCCCTCCCCATCCTAATCCACGTGCGAGATAGAACACCCGGCGGGCCTCCTCATCAGCAGCATATTTCCGGCCGTGAAATAGAGACCGTTTTGGTGGCAGACTGCAGCTTGACTCGGACCAGATGACTTTCAGTTTTTGTTTGCTTTTTATATTACTCGGAATTAGTGTAAACAGTCCGTGAGAGATATTATTGATTTAAAAATTGCTGCAGAAGAATATTAAATTCTAAGACTTACAATCCCTCAAACCTACAGTCCAGTTATCTAGACCGTAGCGATGAAAGGGTTAAGTTTAGGTAGAACTTTCACTGCTTTCTTTTGCCACACTTCAGAACAACTTCCCATTTACAAAAAAAAAAAAAAAATTGTTTTAAAGTTCGTAAGTATCAGTGGTGAATCTGAAAAATATTCTTCTCTGTGTTCGAGGCGCTGACCACGTTTCACCCTCCAATACTGCACCCCAAACATGACATCTGTCATGAACCGAGGTGGGTAACGCAGCGCCCGAGCGATAAGCCAGGGCTCGTCGTGAGCTGTGAGACACTACATGCCTTGTCACGGGCAAAGAGTTACTCAGAAGGGGAAGATAAACCATAGCTAATAATATAAATTATATAAAGAAGGGAAATATAAATGTACATTGAAAATGGGAAGGGAAGAAAGATTTAAAACACTTATAAGTAGCCGAGTTGTCAAGAGCCGGTGAACGACCCTGAAAAATACCGTTAGAGGGTCGGACATTGAACCGAAGGGGGTGAGAAGACACTCTCCGAGGGTAACATAACGGAAGAGAAAACAATTCGCTCCGCTGGTCAGGGGACGCTTTTGTGAGGCACTTGGCGTAGAAGATCGGTAGAACCAAGATGTGAAATTTAGGGTCCACGGTGAAGCCTTTAGTTGTGTAATACAGACCAGAGTACGGGCGATATCACTGCATCAAAAGTAATAAGTAAAAATAGTCGCGTAAAGTACAGTTTCATAAGAGAAAATTAAGAGGAATGCGTGTGTGTTCGACGGCCGAAAAAGGCCGAACTAATTGAACAAAGCACTTGTGTCGTACCACACCCTGAAAAGAGTTTCCATGCTAGTAAAAAAAATCCTGAGCCCACAAATCCACACCATTCCGAATACCCAAAACCTGCAGCCGGGTTAGGAACCCGTAGCCAAGTTACCGCCCCAGGTGTCATGCCGTGGAGTTGCTGTTGTTGTGGTTATTATTATTATTATATTTCATATCATCTTTGGCCAGTTAACGGATTTAAACACACTTGGAAATGAGTAAAAGAAGGTTTTTACCACTGAAGACAGAGTGATACAAACAGAAACTATTTCCGGGCTAAGCAACCGTGATCTATTGCTGGTTTCCATTCAGTATGTTTTGTTCATAATTACAATAGAGTCTACGCAAACTATTTAATAATTTAGTCTGTTTAAATGTATCTGTCCTTATAATATTAGATATATTACATTTACAGGCGCTATTGAGTAGTGAATTGCTACTGTGCACACTTTTATTTACACAGTAATCTGTAAATTTTGCATATTTTAGAAAAATTGAAGGGTTGAGAAACATAGTGGGCCAAGCACCATTTTTTAAAAACGGATAAATAGAAGGTCAATGTTTTTTTCAATATCATACTTTATTGAGGTAAGTTACACATAAAAACTAAATGCCACAGCAATCTAGAATATATTTTCTATCCTACATTAGTACAACATTAATGTGGCTTCTTCCAAATTAGGTTTTACAGTTATTTATTGGGAGCTATTTTCCTTTGCTGGGATTTGGCCCAGTCTAAAGAAATGCAACGGGCCATTTCCATACATCTAATCAATGTCCTGCTGATCATCATTATTGCCTTGCACACGCAAACTCTTGTAAAAATCACGATTCATCATATGCAGTAGCGTAATTTGCTGCATGGATTTAGACCACTCTGACTCTAAAGGAATTTGTAGTTTCATTTAGACCGATATTTTGATGCTCTACTGTTTGTAAACGGGAAATGCTGAACATAGTCCACTGCAATATAAGATGTATAACCATAAACTTTACCGACAGATGGCAACAGCTCAATTTTGACCCCACTATGGTTCTCAGCCCTTCAATTGATCTAAAGTGGTTGTAAACCAAATACTTATAAAATTAAACATAACTCAAAATAAAAAATCTGATGCGTTCCATTCACATGACTTTCTCTACATCTCTGCAACAAATTATTGTTAAAAAGCTTATGCTTCTATTTACTTCATGCTAATCAAGAAAAAAATATTAGAAATAGTCTTATTACTTGCTTCCTTGTAAGTAGAAGGGAAATAAGGTTAAAATGATAGTCAAAAGCTGGTTGCTATGTGATTGAAGTTTCTTTGTTTGTATAGACAGGAGTTCACAAAGTCTTGTGTGAGAAAAGTATAAGTTTTATAAAGCTGAAACCAACAACAAGGAATATTTAAAAAACGACCGACTCAAAAAAAAAAAAAAAAGATGCATATAACATAAATTGTGTGTTTTAAGTGTTCTAAATATTTTGGGAGGTAAGTTTTTCTCCACCCCTTACGGTTTAGTAGTTATGTAAAATTCCGTAAAATGCATCTGAAATAAAGTAGTCTTCAGTGGCTATTCCCAGAAAATTCAAGATATACATTTTATTTGTCAGGTAAAAATCTTTAATATATGATATATTAACCAAAATCGTTAGAGACATTTTTGAAAAAATCAAAATGTTCGAAAAAAGTACCATGTAAAGGGTGGTTTGAGGTGGGGGAATTTTTCTCAAAATCTTCGTGTCGCATCCCTGGTAAATATAAACTTAAATACCAAATTTCGTATTTTACCGACTTTTCGTTTTTGAGTTACCGTGTTCAGAGACACACGGACATACCGTCTCTATACACTATGTACATAGTACGTGCAGAGAAAGTAAAAATGAATAACTATTAAAATTCAGCAAAAATAAGAATTACATTTTAACATGCTTAAATTAAAAATTTCTGAATTGCATAGTTAAGATAGGAGAACTTTAATTGCAGTTTCTTGCCAGTGTATTTTAATAAAATTAAGAATTTAGCAAGTTTATCAAAAACTTCAAAATAATTAATTGCCTTTGGCAAGGATTACCTTTGAAACCATACTCGAGTTGTTGGTGATATCTTCTAAACACAGGGCTACCCTTGGTCCTGAGTGTCAGCAATTTTCACATAAATTTCTGGCTTCCCCTTTCCTGAGGGGCATCACCTAATTTCAGCTTGAACAAACTGACTAATTGGAGCGGCGCTCTTAGTAAAGAAAATATGACACATCTACACCATTTCTCCCTGGCACCGCTCAGCTTGACGTGTGACTGTCCACGTTGATCATTTAACGAATAGAACTGCTTTAGGGTTGGATCAGCTGCAAACTTGGGATGAATTTTATGTCAAGGTTTATTCATTAATTTATTTGTCGTAAAGATCCATTTCAAATAAACTTAATAAACTTTTATTTATCTACTTTGGGTAGCTTAACGCCCTTTAACGTTGGTCATATCAGACGTAAGGAATGAAATTGGTGAAATAATGTTTAAATGATCTCGGGGTCCATGGAATTTGAAGCTAATCAACATTCATCTTCTCAGAATCACGGAAAACGAAACCTTATCCGGAAAACTCACCCTAATCGATATTCGAAACCAAGGTGGGCCTTTTTTAAATTTTATTTGTTTTATTTAGATTTATTTATTATTCAAATAGATTTTAATAAATACGTAATTTCAAACTGAAGGATTTTTATGTTCCTTACAAAATAATTTTACAACATAATTTTGTGGTCCTAATATACTGTGAAGCATTTGTCAAATGTATTTACCTGATAAAGGAGGGACAGAGGGTGGGAGAGAAGAGTGGAGGGAAGAATGCCGCTTCATTTAAACCATCATACTCCTATATGATAAAAATCCAGAATCATTTATTGAGGTTGTTAAAGTAAACGACATAACCCACTTGAATACTCCATGTATAAAATATATTCACTAAACGTTTTAGATGTTTTTGTTTAATAAGTTACACAGTAATAGAAATAGAATCTTTTAAAAAAACACTTGTCATTGTTATGTATTTTCTTATCCAATAGAAATCGTCTTTACATATACTGTGGTTTTTACTTTCTCTACTCGTATTATGCACATAGTTATAGAGAAGTTATTGTTAAATTGTTACGATTTTGAAGAAGATGCTGCTAAATTATCATTTCGGTGACTGTCCTTGATCAAATGCTTTACAGGTGTTCATATGAACAAACAGAATCATCATTTGTATTGCTTCACGGTAATCTTATATAACTCTATATTTCTACTCTGGGATTTCTTCAAAATACCACAAAATGTCAAAATAATTTCCCCGTGTACACAGTGTACAGAGAAGTTATTGCACTCCACCCAAAAATTCGATATAGAGATTTCACCGGAAATACTTATTTTGGGTCCCCCTGAATCCAAAAACGGCATTTTCAGAAAAAGGTGTGTGTGTGTCGATGGGTGTGGACAGCATAGCTCAAAAACGAAAAGACCGTTGAATACCAAACTTGGTATTTAAGCTTGGTAACTTCCAAGGATGCGACACGAAGATTTTCAAGAAAATCTCCCCATGCCCAACTACCCTTTACATGGAGCTTTTTTCGAAAATTTTGATTTTTTTAAAAATGGCTCTGTACTGCTCTAGCCTCCGTCACGAAGTCGGTTAATGACAGTTGTAAGGAATTTTACATGGTAGGACAACATATTAATGTTTTCGTATAGATAAAGTCTATTTAGGTGCAAATGTGTAGTAAAAAATTCAGCCCTAAGTGTCAGTTAGTTTCTGAGATAATGGGGCATTTGTATAGATAATTTCACTTCTTCAGAAATTGCTTTCAAACACAACATATTATAAAAAATTTAACCTAACTTTCCAAACACAACTTTGCAGTTCTTCGAAACTCTCATATGAAGGAAATATGAGTGGGTACCAATGCTCGAATAGCTGAAGTAAAACTTTCCGAACAAAACCACAACAACATTTTCTCTCTAACAGTAATCTTTACAAAGTTATTTTAGCAAGCGAGTGAACCAAAATGTTCTAAAAAGCTACTACGCAGGATTATTTGCAACAACGTTTTTAAACTACTTACAATTATGACACCTCTATGAAAGTTATACCAAAATGAGCTGGAGGTTTGAAATATTCATATGCAATTAAAACAAGAAAATGGAAAAAAAGTTATGAAATTCCCATTTCGACTACCTTTAACTTATTAATTTTTATTATTGTAGGTTAAAATTTTCTTTACGGTAAAATAAAAAAAATTTAGAACACAGCTGCAACATTTTAAACTCACACAATGTATCAATTTATAGTAACAGTGACGATTTTGTATTCCAAATAACAGAGAAGACAAATCAAAATGTTGCACATCTACTTTGCATCTAAACTATAATTGTTATATAATTATCAGAGGTAAATCATTATCAACCAATACGGATAGATGAAATGGCCAGTACCATTCTTACCACATCAAAAAAGTTGGTTTTTGGGACTTAAGACCGCTATCTATCTTTGCTTCTCAAACTCATAACGATGCTGAGTGGATAACGTCCTGTACATGGTCCAAAAGTTGACTCACCTCCTAAAGATGGGCTCCAACACAATCATATTCAGGGCTTGGAACCAGAATAGCAATCCACCACAATATACAGGGTGATTTATATAGATCTGACACATTTCGTTCATTAATTATTTCAAAACGTGTTATGCTAGCGACAACTTATTATACCTAAATTGTAGAGAAATTTTAGGAGTTTATTTACCTCTATAGCAAATGTTGAAAATGTCCTCCATCCTGCATAAGGCACAACTCAACACGTCGTTCCATGTTGCTGGCCACTCGTTGGAGGACTCTGCTGTCAATAGCTTGAATCTCCTTTGTGATGTGCTTCAGATCGCCTAATGTGTGGCGTAAACCCTGTCTTTTAAGTAACCCATAGAAACAAGTCTGGCGATGTCAAATCCGGAGATGTCGGTGGCCATAGGTTCCTGGAAATTATCCGGTCGTCAAAAAAACTTGCAATTAGGTTCATGGATTCATTTGATGTATGGCAAACAAGTGATGTAATCCAGTATTGCTTCACACGGAAGAGTCGTTGATTTAATTTGTACTACATTTTCACGTTGACTACAAGAACAAAATGTCGAAAAGCTGCCAACAATGCAATTAGGAATAAAACATAAACATCTGCGTATCTAGTGACAAGGAATCGAAACTCCAAAACATTCTGCTTAATTTGTTGCTAATATTGGGTCATTGAATGCATTTCCATCGGAATAATTAAAGAAAGAAATGTATCAGTTCTACATACATCACTCTGTAGTTTCTTAAGAGAACAAGTACATGGAAATTACATCTTATGTGAGTTAAATTATCACTGCTTTTAAAGTTCTCAATAGTTTTTCCTAACAGTTTTATGAATTATTCTACAAATCACGAAAATTATACAATATGTTTGTATTGATAACGTATGTGGTTGATGAGAGAACGTAGGCTTTATGTGGTTGTGTGGTTGAGTCTGTAAAAAGTATTTCAGTCAGCATAAAAATAACAAAATGTGTTCTAAAACATGTGGATTTATGTACCCTTTTCTCTAATATTACTTTCAATATATAATCACACATTTGCATATTTGTTTTTTGTATAATCAGCTAACTTCTGAGTCTCAATTATCTAGTTATATATGCAGTGAAATTATATATATATATATAAATTGAAAAAACAATATTTGCAAGACCAAAAAAGTAAAAATGTGGAACATTTGCAACGTTATTGCTTTTTTATATCATTAATATATATATATATATATATATATATATATATATATAAACTGATGATTGTGGTTCTGAAAGTTCAACTATGGGTTGTATACGAGTATTGAAAATTTCAGCTCTCTATCGCTTATACTTTCTGAGAAAAAGGTTTCTCAAGTATTAAAAAATGTTGTTTTGAGAAAACTGAATTTAAATATACAAAATTTACAAAGGATCATTGCACAAAAGCTTTAAAGGAATACAGGCTGGCATTTAAATGCTGTTTAAATGCCATAAAATTCCTTTAACCCCATTCTAGGTTATCCTTCTGTTTCTCATTCTTCTTCTTCATGTTATTTTATTCTCCCTTATGCCCTTTCAAGCGTCGGGTTTCCTCCTCAGCAGGTCATGATCCATTTCCCATATTTTGTCCTATCCCTAGTTAGTTATTTAACCTCCCTCAAAGTCTTTCCTTTCTTATTCATTAGTTTCTCTACATACTCGTTTCATTCTATTCTTGGTCCCCCTCATTCTATTTCTATAAAAAACTGGTTTATTGCGCTGATAAAGGAATGGTGTAATATTTTCATTATCTTAATTTATTCTCGCACTTATTGTTAAAAGAAAGGAAGGATGAAGGAAGGTGGGAGCAAACAAGAAACAAGGGAACGAAGGAAACCTGGAAGGAGGGAGAGAATTAGAGAGAGATTAGAAGGGATGGGTAGGGAGGAGGGAAAGAAAAAGAAAGGAAGAAAGAACTTTCTCGGCCCTAAAATTTTATGTCAGATATTATACATCCCATCTTCTAGGAACCGTAAACTGGAGAAAGAACTAATGCTACAGTTTTGAGCTTTCTGCATTATCTCTTTGATGTGGTGCTGGAAAAGAAGTACTAGGCCCGTTTTTTTTCAACTTCAGATAGGCTATAAATAAAAGACAAGTTCATGGAAAACAATTATTTTATTACTAAAAGTTTTGTACACTTGTGGTTACTTTTCAACAAATCACCTAAAAGATTGAGACATTTATGGTACCTGTGCACAAGCTTTGCCGTACCCGCTTCAAAAAATGTTGCCGCCAATGATTTCCAATGGGCATTGACGTTGTTTTGATGATATTCGTTGGTTTGAAAATGCTGCCTTCCTAGCCACGTCTTCAGTTCAGGGAAAAGGTGAAAGTCGCTGAATGCCAGGTCTGATCGAACGGCGGATGATCGAAAATATCACATTAAAATTGTTCAAGGAGCCGGTGGATTGTGTCAGCAGTGTGTGGACGAGCGTTGTCATGGATCAACACAATTCCTGAAGTCAGCATTCCTCTTCGTTTGTTTTGAGTGACTCTCCGCAAACGTCGTAAAGTACGAAGATCCTCAAAACAACGTCAATGCTCATTTGAAATCATTGGCGGCAATATTTTTTGAAGCGGGTATTGCAAAGCTTGTGCACAGGTACGATAAATGTCTCAATCTCTTCGGTGATTATGTTGCAAAGTAAGCATAAGTGTACAAAACTCTTAGTAATAAAATAATTGTTTTCTATGAAATTGTCTTTTATTTACAGCATACGGAGGTTGAAAAAAAAACGGCCCTCGTACAATAGACTATCTAGTCCATATCATAATACCAGGAGCATGTGACTGAATGGTTCATTTGAATGCATCAATGAATATGTGAAGGACAAGCTTCTTAGACAAGATTTCCGCTGCGTGGAAAGCTCATATTAAATGGGCGTAGATGTCAATGAATAAGAAGGCGGTAAGAACGGGGAAGAGCTGCTTCTATAACTTGGACAAGGCCTTTCCCATGAAGAAGGCGGTGTTCCAACACGTCATACAATAGATGGATTTCCATGTCGCCACCTATCCTGCCTTTTACAAAAAGTTCTAAAGTCAAAGATCAGCCGAGTGTGGTTTTAATTATGGTCTTGTAAGGCTGTCTTGGATTAAAATAACTTTATAGCTCTCTTGACTAACCTGGCTGTCTAAACCACGGTAACCTGCTGAAATGTTATCTCCTAAAATACTGATGTGCTTAATGTCATTAGAAAGTGTCGTTCGCAGTAAATGTTGCTATTAAACCAATAGTATTGAAACAATGTTTCAAAATGGTATTGGTTGAATTGCTTTTACTTCCTCTACACGTACTATGTATAGAGAAGGCATTGCATTCCACCCAAAAATTGGATACCGAGATTTCACCGGAAATACAAATTTTGGGTCTCCCTGAACCAAAAAAAAACATTTTCTGAAAAAGGTCCTGTGTGTGTGTGCGTATGTGTGTGTGTCTGTGGACAGCATAGCTCAAAAACGAAATGTCCGTTAAATACCAATATTTAAGTTTAGTATCTTCCAAGGATGCGACACGAAGATTTTAAAAATCTGATGTGTACCATTCACATGACTTTCTCCATATCCCTGCAACAAAGTATTCCTAAAAAGCTTATACTTTTATTTACTTCATGCTAATCAGAAAAAAAAAAAAAATAGCAGAAATAGTCTAATTACTCGCTTCCTTGTAAGTAGAAGCGAAATAAGGGACAACTGTAGGTTAAAGTGATAGTCAAAAGCTGGTTGGTATGTCAATGAAGTTTCTTTGTCTATATGGATAGGAGTTGACAAGTTCCTGTATGAGAAAAGTATACGTTTTTCATAGCAGGAACCAAAAATAAGGAATGTCACAAAAACGACGAACTCCACGAAAAAATGTATATAACATAAATTGTGTGTTTTAATGTGCTCTACATTTTTTGTGGAGTTAAGTTTTTGTCCATCTCTTACGGTTTAGCAGTTATTCAAAATTTAGTAAAATTCATTCAGAATAAACTATTCTTCAGAGGCTATTCCCACAAAATTGGAGATGTACATTTTATTTGTCAGGTAAATATGTTTAATATACGAAATTTTAATCAAAATCGTTAGAGTAATTTTTGAGAAAATCAAAATCTTCGAAAAAAGTTCCATGTAAAGGGTAGTTGGGGGTGGGGGGATTTTTCTCAAAATCTTCGTGTCGCATCCCTGGAAGATACTAAACTTAAATACCAAGTTTGGTATTTTACCGACTTTTCGTTTTTGAGTTATCGTGTTCATAGACACACGGGCACACACACACACGCGCGCGCGCGCGCGCGGGGACCTTTTTGTGAAAATGCTATTTTTGGATATTGGGGACCCTAAAACATATATTTCCGGTGAAATCTTGGTATCGAATTTTTTGGTGGAGTGCAATACTTTCTCTATACACTATATACATAGTGCGTATGGAGAAAGTCAAAAATCCTCCCCACCACCAACTAACCTTTACATGGAAAAAAATTCGAAAATTTTGATTTTCTCAAAAAAGGCCCTAACATTTTGAATAAAATCTCTTATATTTAAGATATTTACATAACAAATAAAATGTATATCTTGAATTTTCCGGGAATAGTCTCTGAAGATATGTTCATTCTTGGTGAATTTTGCGAAATTTTGCATAACTGGTAAACCGTGAGAGATAGACATACACTTATTAGGCAAAAAAATGTATTTCACGATAAAACACACAATTTATGTAATAGACATTTTTTCGTGGATTTGGCCCTTTTAGACATATTCCTTGTTATTGATTTCAGCTTTAAAAGTCTTAAAACCTTTCTCATACGGGAACCTGTCAACTCCCGGCCACGCAAAGAAACGGATTTCAATCCCATAGCAACCACATTTTAAAACATTTGTTTGTTGGTTTAGTCTAGTATATTTCCTTATTTCCCCACTACTTATAAAGGAGCTAAGTAATAAGTCAGTTTCTGTTAAATTAAATAAATAGAAGAATAAGCTTATTAACAATAATCTGTTAGAGATGTTGAGAAATTCATGTAAATGTAGCACATCAGATTTTTTCACACAAGCCGTATGTAGGACAGGAGTTGGAAAGGTAGAGTCAGACTGAAAAATGCAATGCCACAGCCGGAAATAGAACCACGGATCTCCCGATATTAGCCAGTTGCTCTACCACTGAGCTACCATGGTAACATACCAGTACCAATTGACCATAATAGTTGGCTATACTATGAATCCTGGGACTTAAAGTACTTACAACATTGTAAGTCACCATTGGGGTTGTCATCTCAAAATAATTTGAGATCACCTTGTGGTTTACCGGGAAACATGTGAGTCTGTTGAGAAATTTAATGCTCTGTTACCTCAGTGGTAGAGCAACCGGCTAGAATTCGGGAGATCAGTGGTTCAAATCCCGATTATGGCATTACATTTTTCGGACTATTCAATATTTCAGTGTGTTTCCAAAATTTAAACTATTGGAAATTAAATTTATTGATGCAGATATTTTGACTAATATCTAAATAGCCTCTCAAGAACACTTTATGCTGGACAAATTATACGGAATTTGTCATAACCACTAAACTGTAAGAGATGGAAAAAAACGTACCGTACAAAAAATGTAGAGCACTTTAAAACACACAATTTATACTATATGCATTGCTTTCGTGGAGATGACCGCTTTTGAGATATTCCTTGTTATTGGTTTCAGCTTTGAAAAACATGATTTTCTCACACAGGACTTTGTCAACTCCTATCCATACAAATAGAGGAACTTCAGTCACCTAGCAACAGCTTTTCACTGTCACTTTAATCTATGGTACTCCCTTATTTCCCTTTTACTTGCATGGAAGCAAGTAATAAGACTGTTTCTGCTAATGTTTCCTCGATTAGCATGAATAATTTAACAATAATTTGTTGCAGTGAAGTAGAGAAAGTCATGCGAATGGAACACATCAGTTTTTTTTCTTTTAAAACTCATGAAGAGGGTATCTGCTATCAAAACATTAGATTGTCAGAGAAAGTGGTGTGAATGAAGCATATCGGAATGTTTAACCATTATAAACAACTCAAATTTTCAGGTAAAACATGAAAAAGTGTTCTCTTAATCTATGACCATTACAGCTTCTTGTAATCACGTAAGCGCCAAGGTAAGATGCAATCCTTCAACTTCTGGCCCGAAGCTTGTTATGATAATCACATCAGTCAGAAAAAAATTGCTTGAATAAAGCTTTTTTCTCGTTCTGTATGTGAGGAAACCTTCGACACCAAGGACTCCCAGCTGTAGTGTACCTCAGGTTGTACTCTGCGCATCATCCACTTGACTGCACGTCATTGCTTATATTGGCTTACATGTGTTATTATCCTTACGCAAGCTATTAGCACTTTTTCTAAATTTCAATTTTCTTTAATCATTTCAAGTTCTCGGAAGAGTTTTATGTGAATGTAAAGAATTTAATAATAATAATAATAATAATAATAATAATAATAATAATATCTAGTAATAACTCAATGGTACAACAGCTCCAAGGAACCTTGGTCTACCGCCCGGCCGCTGCGTCCCCCATCACGGACCATGACAGACGTCATGGATGGGGTGCATTATTGGAGGGTGCGACCGGTAAATTCTTGACCTGAAGCCGCTACTTCTCCATCAAGTAGCTCCTTACTTGGCCCCCCCCCCCCAGGGACTTTACGAGGCTTAGTGCACCCCAGACCAGTTCTCCCAGCTATAAGATGTGCTTACTCAAGAGGAGATTAGCTAGATGCACTTGAAGAACAAATCTGAAATATACAGTGTTAATGAACTATACCGAAATATTTTCAGAGAATATGTAGCTCACTTAAATAAGTAATTTGAGATAGCAGACTTATGGCCTGTTTATTGAAATTTCGAAGTAACGGTTATAAGTTCCTGAAATACCGTACGCCACGAATGGCGGCACTTTGTCTGGAATGAAAAAAAAAATATTTAAAAAACATTCGTTCTACCACAAGAATCGATCTCTTGAACTTTGGGGTAGCAGCTTCCTGCGGTACGCATTAAGCCACCAGAGCAGTTGAAAAAACACCTCCAGAATATGCTACATAACTCAAGAACGTAGTTAATGCTCAGTGTCGCACTCTCAAGTGATTAGTTGGAGATCTGACAGATTTTTGCGACATTAAATCTTGAGGACGCTAGTAACGAGCTGCTAAAAATGGATGTTTCTGTACTCGGGCAGCAGTTTTAAAGACATTCTAAGCCATTTTTTCAACCTGCTTTGCTTTAACACCGACTTATCAGCACCTGATACCCACACGTTTAACGCTATGTAGTTGCGTTATGTTTATCAGGGGACCATGCATCGCCGATCTCAAATTACTTATATCAGTCACGTGAACAATCTCGCAAATTATTTCGGTGTAGTTCATATACATACACTCACCTTTTTTATTTCAGATTTGTTCAACTACACCTAGCCAATCTCCTCCGCAGGAGCCGTGAGAGATTTTACCAATAAATGTCCAGTTCTTACTGTGAAGTACAGCAATCCACATTATGCTTTACTTTTTACTTTCTCTACACGTACTATGTACATAGTGTATAGAGAAAGTATTGTAATGCACTCAAAAATTCGAAACTGAGATTTTACCGGAAATACATGTTTTGGGGACCTTTGAATCCAAAACAAGCTTTTAGAAAAAGGTCCGTGTGTAAGTGAGTGTGTCTGTGGACAGCATAGCTCAAAAACGAAAAGTCTACTAAATACCAAACTTAGTATTTAAGTTTAGTATCTTCCAAGAATGACAGGAATATTTCCTCCCCAAAAAAATTCTCCTACCCATAGCTACCCTTTACATGGAACATTTTTCGAAAATTTCGATTTTCTCAAAAATGGCTCTCACAATGTTAATTAAAAACATTATATTTAAACTACTTTTATGACGAACGGAATGTATATCTTGAATTTTCTGGAAATAACCTCTGAAGACTTCTTCATTCTGAACGACTTTTGTATAACTGGCAAACCAAAAGCGACAGACAAAAACTTAGAACACAAAAATATAAATTTCATTAAAACACACAATTTATGTCATATACAGAATTTTGTCTTTTTGTTTGTTTTTTTCTTTTTATAGAGTTAGCCGTTTTTGAGATATTTCGGATTATTCATTTCATTTTTATATGTATTTCCGATGAAATCTCAGTATCGAATGTTTGGGTGCATTGGAAATATATCTTTTAAAATCCCCTGATTCTAAAAGAGGTATTTTTAGAAAAAAAGTGTGTGTGTAAGCCTTCTGTGTGTCAGTGTGTTTGCGTGTATGTGTGCGCGTGCGTGTGAGCAACAGCTCAAA
This sequence comes from Hymenopus coronatus, assembly GCA_030762935.1. Classification (NCBI taxonomy): domain Eukaryota; kingdom Metazoa; phylum Arthropoda; class Insecta; order Mantodea; family Hymenopodidae; genus Hymenopus; species Hymenopus coronatus. Next base: position 10,499,755 of record CM060884.1, read on the forward strand.
AACGAAAGTGCGATAAATGCCAAATTTGGTATTGAAGTTCAGTACCTTCCAAGGTTGCGACCCAAAGATTTTCAAGAGAATCCCCCCTATCCTCAACTACCCTTTAGACGGAAAAATATTTGTGAATTTTGATTTTCTCAAAAGTGGCTATAATGATTTTCATGAAAATATCGTGTATTAAACATATTTTCTTGGGAAATAAAGTGTATGCCTTCAATTTTCTAGGAATAGCCTCGGAAGAGATCTTTATTCGGAATGAATTTTGCGGAATTTATCATAACTGATAAACCCTAAGAGATACACAAAAACTTACCTAACAAGAAATGTAAAGTTCATTCGAACAAAATATTTATATCATATACATATTTTCGTGGAGTTGACCGTTTTCGAGATATTCCTTATTATTGGTTGTAGTTTTAAAGTACCTATAGTTTTCTCATGCGGGAGTTGATCAATTCCTGGCCATACGAACAAAGGAACTTCAATCACATAGCAACCAGCTTTTAACAGATTCGACTATCGTTTTAGCTTATGGTGCCCACTTATTTCCCTTCTAATTACAAGGAAGCAAATAATAAGACCATTTCTGATAATTTTTTGTCGCTTAGCAAGACGTAAATAGAAGAATAAGCTTTTTAACAATAATTTATTGAAGAGGTGTGAATGGAGAAAATCAGATTTTATTTTTTTCAAAGTATGCTTTATTTTTCGCATAAATAATACTTAATAGTGTATTTTATATCAATAACCACAAGTAAAATACTGTTTATGTATATTATATAAACAAGCTGAATATTTTGTTATTTTGTGGGCTTGCTTAATTCCTTAATACGTTAACTGTTTTAGAGAACACATTGTAGGTCCTGAGCAATCTAATAATGAAGTGAATGAAAATGTATACATCCTTACCGTGTTACCCGCACTCTCCAGATGAAGTGATCTTTCTTAAATGTAAGTCGTAGTTGTGACATGGGCGTTTAGAGCTCAAAATCCAATTGAGAGTACGAAAACTTCCCTCAACTAAAGCAGATGGTTGCATTCACTTCCAGCTGGCTTAGGATAGGCATCGTGATGGAATATTTCGGCCGGAATGTTAAGGCACAAATTGAAGACAACTTTTGTCCGTGTACCTTCCTGCATTTGGTGATACGAATATTTCTTCCACTAGAGCATTACTGGCAGAGATACCTTTCAGTTCACCCGACGTAAAAATAGGAAGTTAATGTTGGATGTAAATTCTGAACTTCTTTTCAGAAATCTATTTCATTCACATGGCCTTCCAATTTTTACTTTCTCTATACGTACTATGTACATAGTGTATAGAGAAGTATTGCACTCCACCAAAAAATTAGACACCGATATTTCACCGGAAATATATGTTTTCGGGTCACCTGTATCCAAAAAAAGTATTTTCAGAAAAAGGTCCATGTGTGTGTGTGTGAACACGATAACTCGAAAACGAAAAGTCGGTAAAATACCAAACTTGGTATTTAAGTTTAATATCTCCCAGGGATGCGACACGAAGATTTCGAGAAAAATCCACCCACCCCAAAGTACCCTTTACATAGAACTTTTTTCGAAATTTTTAATCTTCTAAAAAATGGCTCTAATGATTTTGATTAAAATATCGTATATCAAAGATATTTACCTGAAAATAAAATGTATATTTTGAATTTTCTGGGAATAGCCCCGGAAGACTACTTTATTCTGGGCCAATTTTACGGAATTTTGCATAACTGCTAAACCGTAAGAGATGGACAAAAACTTACCACACAACAAATGTAGAGCACTTTAAAACACACAATTTATGTTGTATACATTTTTTCGTGGAGTTGATTGTTTTTTAGATAATCCTTGTTTTTGGTTTCGGCTACAAAAAACATACCTTTGTCGTACAGGACTTTGTGAACTCGTGTCCATACAAACAAAGGAACTTCAGTCACATAGCAACCAGCTTTTGACCATCACTTTAACCTAAGGTACTCCCTTATTTCGCTTCTACTTACAAGGAAGCAAGTAATAAGTCTATTTCTGCTAATTTTTTCTCGATAGCATGAAGTAAATAGAAGCATAAGCTTTTTAAAAATAATTTGTTGCAGAGATATAGAGAAAGTCATGTGAATATAAGATTTGTTACAAGTTACACCTGAGCTTTAAACCATTTGAAGAACTGAGGATAGAAATGTCAGACCTATGTTGTATCTTGATAAATACCAGTGTTTGATTACTATCCCATCAGAGTGTTAACTATGGCTCTGGGTTGAATTACTAGTTCTTTCTTTATTTTCAACCAGTCGCTATAAGTTTGTCACAGCAGCACAGCTTTCAGCCATGTCCTCTAGCGGGTTATTACGACTGGAGGTAAAACAATGTTCTAGAGTTCTCTCCCTTCAGGCTGGAGTTTTCGCTAAAACAGTCTTAACAGCTGTAATGAATTTATCAGCAAGCTTTAGTGAAAATCTAATCTATGCTAAACGTGAGTTAATAAATATAAAATAAATAAGGTGCAACTCCTACCAGTCACCTACCAGCAGAAAGCATATATGGTGCAATGAAGCAGGCAGTTCTAAGGATTCTGCCCTATTTTATATATTATGCTTAATTTTTAGAAATTATTCTTTATTGTGGTTTCAAAAGTTGTTCCATCCGGACCCTGAAAATTCCAAATTTATATTTTGGGTAGCAACACCATGTTTAAAGTTCTATTATGTTTTTATGCAATTATGTTTTTGAATTATCTTAATGTGGAGAATTGCGGTAATTCTTTTAAATATTTTTTTTAAGTTATGAATGTCTGGAAATGGTTTGATTTATTCACAAGGGGTCGATATACATTATGCTCAATCCGCATAGTATTGCCATTGGTCAATGATCTCATAAGACAAAGCTAAACAATGCATTAGTTGAACACTATTCTTGCTCACTTTGAACGTTTTTGCTATAAAATACAAGTAGTAATGTAGTTTAATGCCCCCTTTTTACTTTCTCTACACGTACTATGTACATAGTGTATAGAGAAAGTACTCGTATTGTATTCCACCCAAAAAGTCGATACCGAGATGTCACAGAAAATACATGTTTTGGGTCCCTCTGAATCAAAAAAAAAAGTATTTTTGGAAAAAGGTCCGTCTGTGTCTGTGGACAGCATAGCTCATAAACGAAAAGACCGTTAAATACCAAACTTGGTATTTTAACTTTGTACCCTCCAAGGATGCGACATGAAGATTTTCAAGAAAATCCCCACACCCTAAAGTACCCTTTGATTTTTTCAAAAATGGCTATAACGCTTTTGATCAAAATCTCTTATATTTAACATATTTACATGCCAAATAAAATGTATATTTTGAATTTTCTGCAAATAGCCTCTAAAGGCCTGGATGATTTTTATTGAATTTTGCATAACTGGTACACCGTAAGACACAGACAAAAACTTACTGAACAAAAAATGTAGATCACGATAAAACTCTCAATTTATATCATATACATTTTATCGTGGAGTTCATCGTTTTTGAGATATATCTTGTAATTGATTTCAGCTTCAAGAAACTTACATTTTTCTCATACAGGAATTTGTCAACTCCTGTCCATACGAACAAAGGAATATCAGTCACATAGCAACCAGCTTTTGACTGTCACTTTAACATATGGTACTCCTTTACTTCGCTTCTACTTACAAGGAAGCAAGTAATAAGACTATTTCTGCTAAGTTTTCTCGATTAGCATGAAGTAAATAGAGGCATAAGGTTTTTCTTTAACAATAATTTGTTGCAGAGATGTTGAGAAACTGATGTGAATGGAACGCATAAGATTTTCTTTAATGTAACAATATTTTGCTGGTTAGTCAGAGTTAGATGCAATGTCTAGGCCAGGATTTGAACCACGGAACTCTGATCTCCGACCGGTTGCCTTAAACATTGCGCTATAAGTAATATAAATACTTTAAGTCTCGGACTTCAGAGTTTAACGAGCTATTAGGTCAATCAGTGGTGATTGTTTTTTCCACACAGGGCATTGTAAGACAGGAGTTGGAGAGAGTTAGACTGGAAAATTCACCCAGTCGGGAATTGAACCATTTTTTTCAAACAATTATAAATTCTTTGTGTTGTTTGTATCACTTCTTATTTTAATATGGCGCAGCATATGAAGGTTATCCTAAAGTAATTTTTGTAGACTAAGCTAAAGCTCGCCTGCGGTGACACAAATAGTAAATACGAGCGTTAAGGGGGCAAGGTAGTCTGAACAACGGAAATCACACCTTAAGTGAGTTGAATTACCACTGCTATTAAAGTGTTCAGTTGTTTTTCCGTAAATTTGTATCAATTATTCTATGAATCATGACAATTAATTCAAGTAGTTGTTTACATTAATATCTTATGTGTTTCAGTCTTTAAAAAGTATTTCATTCAGCAGAAAAGTAATAAAACTTAGTCTTAAAACATGTGAATTCATGTACCTTTTTTCTTTGATGCTACTTGCAATACATAATCACACTTTTGCATGCTTGTTCTTCGTATAATCAGCTATTTTCTGAACTTCAAGTATTCAGCTATGATACAGTTTCAGTAGAAATTAAAAAAATATATATATTTGCAAATTCAAAAAAGTAAAAATGCGGAAATGTACAATGTTATTTCTTTCTTAATATGATCAATATATACTATAACATCACGATTGTGGTTCAGAAAGTTCAACTATGTGTTGTATATATGTGCTGAAAATTTCAGCTTTCCAGCTCTCATAGTTTCTGAGAAAAAGGTACATAAGTATCCAAAAATGCTGATTTGAGAAAACTGAATTTAAAGATACAAATGTTCTGAAACGGGGCATTGCGTAACGGCTCTAAAGAAATGCAGACTAGTGTTTAAATTATATTTAAATTGTTTAAAATCCTCCTACTCCCCCAAAAGTATACATTTTTTTGAAACTACATATAATAGAAATTAGTGTTTAAAAAGAAATGTTATTCAGAGTAGGTATTTTGTCCCCTTAAACACTACAAAAAAAATCTGATGTGATCCATTCACATGACTTTCTCTACATCTCTGCAACAAATTATTGTTAAAAAGCTTATGCTTCTATTTACTTCATGATACTTGAGAAAAGTTGGCAGAAATAGTCTTATTACTTGCTTCCTTGTACGTAGAAGCGTAATAATGAAGTACCATTTGTTAAAGTGATAGTCAAAACTGGTTGCTATGTGACTGAAGTTCCTTTGTTTGATGGACAGGAGTTGAAAAATTCCTGTATGAGTAAAGTTTTTTTAAAGCTGAACCCAATAACAAGGAATATCTTAAAAACTATCAACTCCACGAAAAAAGTGTAAATTACATAAATGGTGTGTTTTATCGTGATGTACATTTTTGTGTAGTAAATGTTTGTCTATATCTTACGGTTTACTAGTTATATAAAATTCAATAGGAATTATCCAGAATAAAGAGGTCTTTAGGGGCTACTCCCAGAATATTCAAGATAATCATTTTGTTTGACATGTAAATATTTTAAATATAAGGGATTATAATCAAAATCGTTAGAGCCATTTTTGAGAAAATCAAAATTTTTGTATTTTTTTCAATGTAAAGAGTATTTGGGGTGGGGTGATTTTTTTAAAAAAAAAAAAACTTCCTGTCGCATTCTTAGAAGATATCAAATTTAAATTCCAAATTTGGGATATTTTTTTTGGATTCAGGGGACCCAAAACATGTATTTCATACATGCAATACGTTCTCTATACACTATGTACATAGTACATGTAGAGATAGTAAAAACTGAACTAACGGACCTCCATTATAGAATTAGTATAAACTATAGAGAATGTTTTTTGGCCCAGTATTTACAAATATGTGGTTGCATCCGGTAGTTTTCGTATGTGGACAGAGCATTGCATGAGCTCTACTTACGTAGGTGATTACGAACAGAACAGAAGAAGGTCGACATGTGACAGTGATGCCTTTAGGCTGTGGTTAAGAGAGATTGCAACGGATTGCTTCGTGACAGATCTGACAGATTCTCTTCGGCTAGATCCATCGATAAGAAATGATACAGATCATCTGGGCGCCACCTTGCATCATCGGCTCTCATCGACCATCCAAATCTTTATACCTTATTGCAGCTCTCTGATAGCTTCCAACAGAGCAGTGAAGCAGTTTTATCAAGTAACATTAACCTGGTTCTTATATTATTACTTGTAAAGAAGTGGTTGAATAACTGTGGTTAAAAACTAACTATAATATCTACAGATACGTAGATAGTTTGTTTTCAGTCATTAAGTATAAAACATTCACAGTCTGCGTCATGAGAGAGTAAAAATCAATTAAACATTCTGCATACAATAATGTTACAATACATTTAAAAATGGACAAGATTTCAGGTCATAAACTTCTGAAATGCTATAAAGAGGATTTGCCTTCAAGATTGTTTTCATCCCCCTCTTGAAGTTTAACAAAGGAATAGTCTTGATGTTCTGAGGTAAGGTGTTGAAAATATTATCTGACATACATGAGAAACCGTTAAGGCTTTTACTATATTTACATTTGTGAATATAAATATCAGAGCATTTTTGAGTGGGATAAATATGGACAGAAGAACATATTGGGAAAATAATATTCGAGCACTAAAGGTGCAGTAAAACGTACATGTTGAGTGAACGGTGATTCACTTGATTTTAGTACGCCTCCACAAGCAGCACTTTGAGATCAAGAACAAGTCCTGAGGTTTTTAAAAATGTGTGTATGTGTGTGTGTTGAACATTAGTCTAGTTGTTGCTGCTAAGTTAATTAAATATGGTTACTTGATGCTGTAGAACTGCAATATTCTCGCAATGAAAAAGATGTGTGTAATCTATTTTATATAAATAAAATGTTAATTACTTGATTATCTGGGTTTGCATCGTTCGTGCAATGTATACAAAATGTGTATGGATCAGTTTAAAAATCTCTAGAGCCTTCCAAAGTGGTAGGAAATAACGTGTGCTAGTGGACGTTGAGAGGGATGTTAACAGCATTTTTTGAAATTGCTTAAGTTCGTTTCCAGGTACTGTTGGTTGGTATTGAACCACTTAAGGGGTTAAAGAGATACAAATTTAACATTTCTTTAGGGTTGTTGATATATGCTAAATGAAAAGTTAATATTCTGAAGAAAGAAAGAAAGAAAGAAAGAAACTTTAGAATGGAAAAACTTTTATGTATATTTGCATTGCAAAAATAGCAAGAAAAATCTGATGTGTTGCACTCACATGACTTTCTCTAGCTACTCTACAAAACTCCTAGAAAAGATAATTCTTCTTTGTACACAATGCTATTCAAGATAAATGTTAGCAGAATGTTATTACTTAGTTCCTTATAAGTAGAAGGGGATAAGGGAATGCACAATGCAAAAGTGATTGTCAAATGTTTTAAAAGCTATCGTTATGCGATTGTCATTGGAAATCACTTCTTTGCTTGGCCAGGAGTAGAACAAAAGAAAAGCGGACACTTCCTGTGTGAGAAAAGCTTAAGTTTTTCACAATTGAAACCAATAACAAGGAATATCTCGAAAACGGTTACCTCCATAACAAAAACGTAAATGACAAAAATTGTATGTTTTGTCATAATGTACGTTTTTTGTGCAGTACGTTTTTTTCTATCTCTTACAGTTTAGCAGTTAAGCAAAATTCAGCAAAGTTCATCCAGAATAAAGAGGTCTTCAGAGGCTATTCCCCAAAAATTCGAGATATACATTTTATTTCGGACATAAATAGCTTTAATATACGGGATTTTAATCAAAATCGTTAGAGCCATTTTTAAGAAAATAAAAGTTTTCGAATTGTGTTCCATAAAAGGGGAGTTTGTGGTGGGGGGATTTTTTTGAAAATCTTCGTGTGGCATCCTTGGGAGGTACTAAACTTAAATACCAAGTTTGGTATTTAACGGTCTTTTTGTTTTGGGACTATGCTGTCCACAGACACACACAAACACACACACACGGACATTTTTAAAAATGCTTTTTTCGGATTCAGGGGACCCCGAAACATATATTTCCTGTGAAATCTCGGTATGGAATTTTTGGGTGCATTACAGTACCTTCTCTATCCTTATGTATATTGTACATATGGGCTAGAGAAAGTAAAAATGTACGAGTATTTGGTATGCTTTACAAATTTGATAAACAAATTAGAAATAGTAAGGAGCATTGCATTACCTTTATAGGCCCAGTGCAATGGGCTAAGATATAAAAGAAGATAAAAGGCTCTTGACTGCTATAGAAGGGAAGCTTATACTGTTGAATAGTCCTGAATACGGAAGAGAGACACACTGTAGCGTATATTTGTGGTGAGAACACACTATTCTCAGTAAATCAATATTTAGCACATATAGGATTCAAACTCAATATTGAATGTTGGCGTTTCAGATTATGTGTATGAAACGAATCATCACAAATTGTGTTATCGAAGATGATTCTCACAAGAGAAGTATAAGCAGTGCTAGGAAGTTCGTACCGTTCGCATCTCCAATTATAGTTTTCGACCGACCAGCTCGCCGCATCAAAACAAGTCATTGATAAGAATGCACGGTGGAGAGGTAAAAAATCCTGTTTTCAAGTACAACAGTACTGTTTCCTCTATCACTTATGAGACATTGGAAAAAGCACACCCACTTGGATCATTAATCATTGTCGACATACAAATTGTTACATATATACAGTTTGACTCTCACTGATTTCCTTCTTTACATATGTACATTAAGAAAATAGCCAAGCAATTATAACACGGATTTTAATATTTACTGATCGAATGTAAAATAATATCCAAATACTAAAATGAATGTCCTAAATATCTTAAAACTCTTACTATGTAAAAACCAAAGCAGGAATTAAACTAAATCTTTACTCATCTGCAGCCTTATTACTGAAAACTGTATACTTCTGAAACCTTTCATTCTACGTTCCGACAAACAAGATTTGTAACGCGAAAAGTTCGTTCCGTTTCGAATGACGAGATCGGGGACTATTTGAAATATTTTATAAGTCCCGTAAGCAAATAGCATTTGTTGGGATCTAAAAGTGATTACATCACACTGAACTCTTTTCAATTACACTTTTCAGTTTCATCTTTATTTCAGATAGAATGCTCGTGGATTGGTGGATATCTGTTTTGACAGTTCTTCTACATGCCGCACTGATTTAGTTCAGTTTTATGCCTCTGAGCTGTAACAGTGTGATAGTTGTGGGTAACTTTTTGAACATATTTTTTATCAATAATATGTTTTGAGAAGTTGTTCTGTTACTAAACTTTTGGTAGTCTGTACACTAGAATTGCCATTGGTTTCTAAGTACACATATAAGTACAGTGCTAGAAAATTTACTATGGTTGTAAAACAAATTGATTTTGCTCACAGATTAGCAGAACAAAGATGTTATTTGAACGTCTTCCTTCTTACCGACGTGATAGCAATGATAGCTGGTTTTCAGTAATGGATTGCACTCTACGTTGACCTTTGCTCGCGCTAGTAGCCTTACATCTTTGTTATCCTACAGCTTTATTCTTGTTGTAATATTAGTTTACTTCAGCTGCATTGTATACAAATAACTGGTGTTAACATGTCAGATGCAACGAGTATTGAGGACGTCAGTGAATTTAACTGATGCAGCTTTCGTCAGCATGCTTAAGAAAAGACAATCGCAATTTAAAAAAAAAAAAATTATTGCTTTAATAAGAGCTAGGTACTCTTCTGCACAATATTCTATATTTTGCTTTTGTAAGGTACGTAACTGAAATTTAAAATTGTATTGCTAATTTTTTTATAATTGAAATACAGTTCTGGAGCCAGGTTGGGACTCCGGCGCTGTATTCTTTTTATTATTCCTCTTTTTTTCTTTTTCATTGTTTTTTCTCTAATTTTTCCTTCTTCTGTCCAATTGAGATTAATTTTCATAATAAATTAAGAGGTATGTAATTGAAATTTAAGGTTACACATGATTTTTTAAGATTATTCTATCGAATACTGAACAATAATATAATTTTTCACCGGTAAATAGCTGTCTTTCAAAAAAGAACAAAGACACTTCTAATATTTTAGTTTGGCTAATTTTTATTCAAAGTAGCAAGAGGATTTATAAATTTGACATGGAAAACATTTGTTTTATAGTCTTGATATTACTAATTTTATGCCGCCTCCTTAAAATTGTGCACAAGCTATTAGCCAACTAATTAAAAATAGGTTACAGGCATTCGAATTATAATTTTTGATAATTTCAGACAGTTTGGAAAAGGAGAGACTACATAAATCATAATGAAATACATTATTAGTATGTTAAAAAGACTACACATGATTGTTCATTCAAATGTTAATTCAATATAGTAAAATAATGCTTTAAATTATTATAAATTAGAACTTTGTCAACAATTAGTAACTCAAGTTGGATAGTTACATTAATACAAATGTATTAATTCTTTTCTAGTGTTGGTCACGGGAGCCATTTCCTTGGGAACTTCATCCTGTTCGATGGAGACGTCCACAGGCGTCACTGAGGATATCGGTAGCAATTCTGGAGAAGGCAGCTACAAAGACAGTCCTTTCTGTAACGAGAAACAACATTTGCAATCAAAGAGAGACAGAAGAAATAACCCATTTCTCTAACATGGAGCTGCAGAGGTTGATGATTCTGGAACAACTCCAGGTATATCGACTGAAAAAAACAAAAATTGTTGCGTGAACGTGAACTTAGTGGCGCTAATGAAAATTTATTTACGACGATAACTGCTCATACCAAAATATTTAAACACTGGATTGCTATCTCGCAGTAACTAAGATTTCAAAAGAACTGAATTAAATAATAATATATAGTATTAAAAATGTAAATAAACATATTCCGAAAATAAACTTAATGTTTTTACTCAAAATATAAACAACAAAACTACAAAAAATTATAGCGAATATGAAAACAAACCTTTACTTTTGTCATGCTGATGTCTTGCTAACCGACTTGATAAACAATGTTAGCAATTTCATTCCTCCCAACACGTGTCCTTTCCAATACTCTTCTTTCCTCTGGTGAATTTCGTCTTCCTCTTCCTCATTTTTAGTAATGTAAAATTCAATATCCTCGTCATTTAGTTATTTTACAGCGCTATGTAATATAAAACAACATGCGAATGGATCGAAAGGATTCTCATGTTATGTTGCAAAATGGGAAATGGTTGCCTCTCATGGCCAAAACATATTTCGATAATGATTCTTTCCTTCTTTTGCAGTTTATTATATGCACGTTACTGTGGAGTTCTAAAAGGCGCCATTAACCATGAAGCTAAACCAAATCCTTGATCACCCAGAAGAAGGGCAAGTATACTGGCTTCCCTTTAATCCCTCTGCACACAATTGAATTCTTCCAAATTCGAGAAAGTTGCACTGATCCTGGCCAAGAGATATCAATGTTCATAAACGTTTGTTTACTATTACAAATAGCCAATTGCTTCCTGTAAGGTATTCATCTCTGATTTGATGACTTTCTGATGGGAATGTGCGTGCAGTCCAGGGCACTTATAGCACATGAGGAAGAATATTTCCTTTGCCACTCCAATTTGGCATTTTCAAGAGCCTTGGCTGTGTTACGAAATTTAATTCACACGTTAGCTTTAGCAAGGATATTGCCCATTACCGTAGTAATGGTTTTGCATACGGTAGATTGGTGTATACCTGAACAATACCCATCTGAAACCGTGGGTCATCCCTGAGAAAAGTCCATCGGCGTTGTTCAGATGAAAGAGCTCCTCTTCTGGCTTCCCTATTTTCAACCAAAAATGTTCTGCCAGCCACCCAACAAACTCTGTACAAACTCTTGTAATTGCGGTCATTTCCATTGCGACATTCTGAATACACTTTTCTAGTACGTACGTTATGCGTCAATTTAGTCATTATGGCACACACGTGTGAACAACAAGAGGTTGAGCCTACTACTGACCGTGCTCAACCTAAGAGAAGTATAAACTCATCACCAAAAGTATATACTCTCTTTAGTCATATACGTAATTTCTGAGTTCATACCCCCTCTTGAGTATATACTCCAAAGTTAAGTTTCCACCTTAAACTAAGTTTATACTCACGATCGAACACAATACAAATTATTTAAAAGGTAGAGCAGGTCACATACAGTAACTCCATATGCGCGGGCCGCATGTCTCGTATAATATTGTTAAAAAGCTTATGCTTCTTTTTTTTTCATGCTAAACGAGAAAAAATTAACAGAAAATAGTCTTATTGCTTGCTTCCATGCAAGTAGAAGCGAAATAAGGGAGTAGTATAGGCTAAATTATTGTTCAAAGCTGGTGGCAATGAGACTAAACTTCCTTTGTTTGTGTCGACAGAAGTTGACAAATTCCTGCATGGGGAGAGTAGTTTTTTAAACAAGGAATATGTCTAAAACGATCAACTCCACGAAAAAAATGTATATGCTATAAATTGTATGTCTTATCATGATCTACATTTTTTTGGATAGTAAGTCTTTGTCTATCTCTTACGGTTTACCATTTATGCAAAATTCAATAAAAATCATTCGGAATAAAGAGGTCTTTAGAGGCTATTCCCAGAAAATTCAAGATGTATATTTTATTTGGAATGTAAATATCTTAAATATAAGAGATTTTAATCAAAATTCTTAGAGCAATTTTTGATAAAATCAAAATTTTCGAAATTTTCTCCATGTAAAGGGTAGTTGTGGGTGGGGGAATTTTCTTGAAAATTTTCGTGCCGCATCCTTGGAGGATAGCAATCTTAAATATCAAGTTTGGTACTTAACGATATTTTCGTTTTTGAGCTATGCTTCCCACAGGCACACGTACACACACACACACACACATATATATACACACAGACACACAGACAGACACACGGATATTTTTCTAAAATTTCTTTTGGTTTCGGGGGGCCCCAAAGCATGTATTTCCGATTAAATCTCGGTATCGAATTTTTGCGTGCATTACAATACCTTCTCTATACACTATGCACGTAGTAGATGTAGAGAAAGCAGAAATATGTCCGTGAAAACCAAAATAGGAGTATATGTATTTGTTAATTAGGGTATTTTATAACGATAGCATGAAGAATGAAACATTAAATATATTAAGAGTGAGGGGAAGGCTTCCTCTCATACAGAAACGTGTGGGTGGATTTAATGAATCGCTTGCTAGGCTACGGAGTACGCTGAAATAAACGACTCAAGTACTCAAATGGTTATGCTTTCTTTTAGCGTAAGAAATGGATATTTTTAAATTGTCAGCATATGTGTATGATGCATTTTATATCCATCATTACCATTGGCAACTTAGCTTTTACTTTTCACTTTAACAGAGTTCTTAAATTAAAAAAAAATGTATGTGGTCTGATTATTTCAAAGACAGTATTGTAGAAAAAAAAAACAATAACAAAGGATTAGCAGCAGTGTCCACCTAAATGTTTTTTGCTTTGTTTATTATGTGGAAAGACTGTACAATGCACCTGCACAAAAGTGTTTTCTCAATGGGGAAATTGAGAGATCTGCACTATGAAGTGCTGGAACATCCACCATATTCCCCAGATTTGGCTCCCTCGGACTTATATCTGTTTCCAAAATTGAAGATATTCTTCGCTGGTAGGCGCTTTTCGTCTAATGAAGAAGCTATTGTGGCTGTAAATGGGTACTTTGAGCACTTCCAGAGGAACACTACAGAGAGGGGATAACGGTACTGGAACACCGCTTGACAAAATGTATTGATATTAGAGGAGCTTATGTTGAAAGCATGAATTGTCGTGTTTCGCTATCAGGCCGAGAACTTTTCAAGGGATAGTTAGTTTTTATTCCTAATCATGGAAATAGCATGTTTTTAGTCTGAAGTGGACAGATGAATAGGCTTTTGTAAAAATAATTCTTCAGAATTGGTTTCATGCATAAGATACATATTGCAAAAGCCATACTTCGTGATTAATAGCTCTTATTTGCAATCAATTTGGTATAATAACTGTACATTAACGTTATAAATTTCAAATATATATTTTTTTAATTTAAATGATTAAGGTGTCCTTTTCTTTAAAATTAGATAGACATTTCCTTATTAAAACATGGTTTCCAAAAATTCTGGGATAATTCAATTACTCCTATTCACATAATAACATTGCACATGTACAATATGTAACTAAATACTATTTTTACTTTCTCTATACGTGCTATGTATATAGTGTATAGAGAAGGTATTGCACTCCACCAAAAAATTCGATACCGAGATTTCACCGGAAATATATGTTTTAGGTTCCCCTGTATCCAGAAAAAAAAGTATTTTCGGAAAAAGGTCCGTGTGTGTGTCCGTGTGTCCGAATGTCTGTGAACACGATAACTCAAAAACGAAAAGTCGGTAAAATACCAAACTTGGTATTTAAGTTTGGCATCTTTCAGGGATGCGACACGAAGATTTTGAGAAAAATCCCCCCACCCCAAACTACCCTTTACATGGAACTTTTTTCGAAAATTTTGATTTTCTAAAAAATGGCTCTAACGATTTTAATTAAAATATCGCATACTAAAGACATTTACCTGATAAATAAAATGCATATTTTGAATTTTCTGGGAATAGCCTCTGAAGACTACTTTATTCTCGCTCAAATTTACGGAATTTTGCATAACTGCTAAACCGTAAGAGATGGACAAAAACTTACCAAACAGCAAATGTAGAGCACCTTAAAACACACAATTTATGTTATATACATTTTTTTCGTGGAGTTGATTGTTTTTGAGATATTCCTTGTTTTTTCAGCTATAAAGACATACTTTTCTCATACAGTACTTTGTGAACTTATTTCCATATAAACAAAGGAACTTCAGTCTCAGAGCAATCAGCTTTTGACTATCACTTTAACCTATAGTACTCCCTTATTTCGCTTCTACTAACAAGGAAGCAAGTAATAAGACTATTTCTGCTAATTTTTGCTCTATTAGATGAAGTAAATAGAATAATTTGTTGCAGTGATATAGAGAAAGTCATGTGAATAGAACACATCAGATTTTTTTACTTAAGGCTTTTTGTGAAAAATTAGTTTAGAGGAACTGCTAGTGTGTTTCATTTTATAAAATTAATTGTTTTTAGAAAAATATTGTGTAATTTGTATATTATTTTTAAAATTAGCAAAAGAAACACTTGTTTTGAACATGTGTTATACCTAAAACTATTCCCTGAGTGAATAGTTAGGTGTCAAAGTTGGATATTGAAAAAAAAATGATTTTAATGTTCATTACGCATTATGTAAGCTATTCTGTACTCCTTTTGAAGGGCTATTCACATTGAAAGTCAACCGCAGTCGTAACGAAGACACAGAAGCTTGCAGCCAATATGTGTATAGGCTCATTCACAATGGTTACATTGACAATGACGCAGAGATAACCGTAGTATGTTAACATAGAAGCTTGCAAACGCCAAGCTTTTGCGTCAAAGTTAAAATGCAACGTAGGAATCAACCAATGAGAACACTGCTCGATGTGTTATTAAATTGGCTTCACCTAATGGTTCTCTCTCATATCTCTTCCGTTATTTCGTCTTTGATCAAGGGGGAGAATCCACCATCGTCTACGACGAGGCAGCCGTTCTTTAAAATACAGAGTGATTTATGTAGAACTGACACATTTCTGTCTTTAATTATTCCGTTGGAACTTCATTCAGTGACCCAATTTTAGCACCAAATTAAGCAGACTGTTCTGGAGTTTCGAGATGTTTATGTTTTATTCCTAGTTGCATTATTGGCAGCTGTTTCGTCATTTTGTTCTTGCAGTCAACGTGAAAATGCAGTACAGTGTAGAGCTGAGTCAAGGATACTTTTAGCAAGATGGCGCTACAACAAATGAATCCATGAACCTAATTGCAAGTTTCTTTGACAACCGGATAATTTCCAAAAACCTGTGGCCACCGAGATTTCCTGATTTGACATCGCCGGACTTCTTTCTATGGGGTTACTTAAAAGACAGGATTTACGCCACACGTCCGCAGACATTGGACGATCTGAAGCACAACGTCTCAAAGGAGAATCAAGCTATTGAAAACAGAGTCCTCCAACGCGTGGCCAGTAACATGGAACGACGTGTTGAGGATGTGTTGTTATGCAGGATGGAGGACATTTTCAACATCTGCTATAGAGGTAAATAATCTCCCAAAATTCCTCTACAATTTAGGTATAATAAGATGTTGCTAGGCTAACACGTTTAATGAAAGAAATGTGTCAGCTCTATATAAATGACTCTGTATAAGACACCAAGCAAATTGGCTACTCAAGTTTGTGGGTGTACGAATGGACACACTCTGTCAGCCGTTTTAGTTTGCTATTTATTCACAAGGCGCAGTTCACTTGTTTTAATTTCTGATGGTTATTGCCTACGTTTACCTTTGTCATTGAGAATGCTCATGGGGCATTTAATTCTGCGTCTATATTCTATGCCAGTGGTCTACGGTTACTTTTCAATGTGAATGGCCCTTAAGACTGTGGCGAAGTACTGCGAGAAGCAGATTGTTGTTTACGACATCGCACGGCATCATTTAGTGTCGAGAGATCAGTATTGTTGTTGTAGATGTCAGTAATAGTTCTAGGTAAGACTCTACGTAAGCGAAATAATAAGAAATCTTCGAACATTATGTCTGTAGTAATTGTTATTAAATGTCCGATAGTAGCAGTCTTTACGGTGCTGAAAGAGCTTTAACGGTTATTGACGTATATAGAATAAATGTCAGCTGCAATATTCTATGTATGACTGTATGTTTAAAGGAGGGGAATCTAAATCTATCAAAACATTCTAAATCACTTTCGTTATATTTAGCACTATTTCTCAAGGACTCTTATATATCAGTTTCCATCATAAGTTAATTCAACCAAAACATACATATCACTTTGGTGCTCTTTTGCGTACGGTAGCACTTCAATCAGGTGTGTCTGTAGTAAGTATATTTTTCTGCGTAGAAAACTACTTTGTGCTAGTTATGATAGTAAAAGAAATAAATATAATAATGTTGAAGTTGTCAGCCCTGCAATACTTTCTAGAAACTCGATCAATAACTTTTATTACTGTTTTTCTGCGACACTTTCGGTTGGGTCAGTTGTGCAATGCTTTTTCCACTGCAGTCCGAGTTGTCAACAAGGCCCTTTGCTTGACCTCAGGCGGTGCTTTATTCTTTCCTACAACATTCGGGAATAAAGGTCCACATATTCTTCTTTATGTGTGTGATTAGTTCTGAGTTTACTCTTAGATAACACTAGTTAGTAAATCCTTGAACTCATAAATTTCGTGTCTCCTATTTTCCTGTAAGTTTAATCATTTCATTTCCTATGCTATAATCCTCATCTTTGAAACCGACTCTGAACATCAAGTCTAGATCACTGTTGGGAGCTGCTCCAACAAGACATGCTGACATATCTTTTGCTTCTCTTACTCCTCTTCTTTCTCCTTATCTTTGCATTAGACAGGTTTTGGCGGAACGGTTGAAGGTTAGAGAAGTTTCGGTGTCGCTGAGTTTCGAGCTTCGGACTCCAGAAAATGTAACTTCCCTGTAATTGGATTGGTTTTTCAAGCAATGGATTTTTCAGTTCAATAATTTTCGAGATGAATGGGGCCAGCATCGCTGTATACTGACTTTGAATTTGATATGTAAGCTATGAACACACCTTGCTCAATTAACTGGGGCTGTGAGTGTGGAATTGTCCTCCTCGAGAGCAGGAATAGATAAGCTTCGAAGAGTTGACAAACTCTTATTGCAGACATCGTATTGTCGCGAACATGATCTTGCGACCTGGGGGATAGCTATTTGAGGGTGATGAAAGGAAGGCAGATGGTAGAGCAATGATAACAGCGGGACTTACATTAAGATAATGTATTGAGCAAGATTATATAATTTATTGGTTGTGAATGTTTAGTTTACAAAGGTGCGGGTTGCAATATATTCAATTGATCCTGGCCAGTATTATTCTGATTGTGGGGTTACTAACATAAAGCTTTACCTAAAGAAATATGTCATGGTGTGTCTGGGCGAGGTGAGAGATGAAGTGGTTGAGCTCGGAGCGACGCCCCAAGACGCACACAGAGGTTCCCCGACGGTCAAGACAAGACCTGGTGGTCGGCTCTGCAGTCCCTTATTTAGATTTAGTGGCGTCCCGGAAGGGCATTCCAACATGGTGGTCGTTCTGTGGAGAACCAACGCCCTGATAGTGAGTAGTCTTAGCCAATCAACATCGAATACGTATAGAAATGTTGTAGAATATCCTGTGTGACGTCAAAGTGCGAATGTGCACGTAGCCCAACGGAAGTTGGTGTCATCAAAATGCCCACTAAGAGTGCCATCGGAAGAGGCTAGTTACTTCCATCCTGTTACTTAATCAGCTTATAACAAAACTTGTATTTTTCCAAGAATATGAAGAATCAAGTCCCAATTAATTCAGATTAATTAATTTTAATTAAAACATTTCTAAAACAATGTAATTTAAAATCTCGCCAATGACACATGCGACAGTATGGAACCTCGTGCTAGACAGGAGAGAAGCAGGCTATTGTGTCTCAAGTTAAAGCACATTATAGCATCAAAATGTCCACATTAGTCTATAGAGCTTCCTTTGTGAGATGTGTTTGCAGCATTATGACATGTGAGCTTTTAGTAGTTCTAGAATATGATTTATGACAGTCACCGGAGATTTGAGAAAGCCAATATTATTGGTGTAAGATGTTGACCCACGCCGTCTTGTCGCTTTACAAAACTGTTAAGTGTTGTAAGGCTCTCTTTAAGCAACGCAGCTGGAGATGTGCCTAAAAACCAATTTGTTTCCTACAGCATGGCTATCCATTATATATGCGCCTATCTCTCTCATCCTTCTGTTTCAAACTGATACGTCTCCTGAGAATCAAACTTTGCATTTCAAGAATTTATGTAGTCTGTGACAGATTAAAGTTTTGGGGAATTCTAAATCAGATTATTATGAATAAAACACGTTCTTCAGAAGTTATTTCGATTTTAAACAAAATAAAAATCTGATGTATTACATCCAAATGACTTTCCCTACATCTCTGCAACAAATTATTCTATTTACTTCATATAATCGAGAAAAAATTAGCAGAAATAGACTTAATATTAGCTTTCATATTAGCAGAAGCGAAATACGAGGGTACCATTGGTTAAAGTGATAGTCAAAAGCTGGTTGCTCTGTGACTGAAGTTCATTTGTTTTTATGGACAGGATTTGAGAAATTCCTGTATGAGAACAGTATGTTTTTCAAAGCTGAAACCAAAAACAAGGAATGTCTCAAAAACGACAACTCCGCGAAAAAAATGCATATAACTTAAATTACGTGTTTTAACGTGCTGTACATTTTTTGTGTGGTAAGCTTTTGTTCATCTCTTACGGTTTAGCAGTTATGAAAAATTCCCTAAAATCCATCCAGAATAAAGTAGTCTTCAGAGGCTATTCCCAGAAAATTCAAGATACACACTTTATTTGTCAGGTAAATATCTGTAATATACTATATTTTAATCAAAATCGTTAGTCATTTTTAAGAAAATCAAAATTTTCGAAAAAAAGTTCCATGTAAAGGGTGGGGTGGGGGATTTTTTTCAAAATCTTCGTGTCGCCTCCCTGGAGATACTAAACTTAAATACCAAGTTTGGTATTTTATCGACTTTTCATATTTGTGAAAATGCGTTTTGTGAATCCAGGGAGCCTAAAATATAAATTTTCGGTGAAATCTCGGTATCGAATTTTTGGGTGGAGTGCAATACCTTCTGTATACACTATGTACATAGTACGTGTAGAGAAAGTAAAAAGGTAAATTTAGCAAAGATTGGTGTGAATCCCTGAGTTATTTAATTAATGAACTGCTTTCAGATGAAGAACAAGAAGAGGATGGTGGGCAGCATAAGAGATTAAAAGAGAATAGACAGGCCAATTTAATAACAATAAACTGATAAAATTGAAGTGATATTGCCCTTCAGATCTTTCAAGGCGCCAATCAGATGGGATACAGGCAAAGGTGGTAAACAATTGCAGAAGTATATTATATGATATTTGTGTGATTGATACAAAGAATATTTATTGGTAAGAAAATTCTCCAAGAGCTGGAAAGCACTATTTTATAGATAGGTGAGAATAAAGATTCGAAAATGTAAAATTCAAAAATATATCTCATTAATATATTTGGACATTATTTGAAAATTAATACATAGAATATTATGGGAATATAGAATGTTGAAGGTTGTTACAAGAAAACAATTTGGATTCAGGAAAGGAAGATCGATTGAAGTATAAATAAGTAGTGGAAGAAACAGAAGCTAAATATATAATTAGAACTTTTTTGTCATATCAGGAGCAATTACAATCATTGTTTAATATATTAAGAGATAACGTCAGATTATATGATATATTGAGAGATTATTGTACAGAAGAAATAACATTTTACAAGGAGAAGCAGAAGAGATTAAAAAGGCCATAAGTAAAGAAAGATTCCTCACAAGAATCTATTTGAGACCATTATTTTAGAACTTAACAACGGAACTCTTTCTAAATCAATAAAATATCTTACAAGAACTAAGAGTCATCGTCATTTTTTTAATAATTTTGGAAGATTAGAAATAGAGAAAAAGACCAGATAATCTCCACAAAAGTAACAACTTAATGCAAATTGTACCAGCAAAATCTGCATACATGACTTTTAAAGAAAATTTGAAAAAAATCTAATAAAAACGGTTAATAACTAAGGGATTAAACGGCACAGGAAACAAAAATATTTGGGATTATAAATTTAGTTTTATTCATCTCGAATATGAAATAAGAAGCAAAACAAACCAGTAATGGTGAACCTGGTTTTCCTAGAAAACAGAAATGTTAACATTCTGGAAAATACTATAAAAATATATCACTAAAGTACTTCTATACGAATAATAGGATTTGGATAAAAAAAAAGAAAGTATGTTATTTATGGACGCTCTTTAACTGCTGTGGTTCTCGGCACCCCACTCTAAATTGGGCGTGAAAGACCGCTTAATTTTGCTCAGAGACCTCTCTATCAGGTTAGAAATTCTTTTACGTGGCGTAAATCTACGACACTGGACCAACGGCTTTACTCCCCTTTCGAAGGATTACATCGTACTTTACGACGTTTGCAGAGAGCCATTCAAAACAAACGAAGAGGAATGCTGTCTTCAGGAATTGTGTTGATCCATGACAACGCTCGTCCACACACTGCTGGCACAACTCATCGGCTCCTTGAACAATTTCAATGGGACATTTTCGATCATCCGCCGTAAAATCCTGATCTGGCTCGCAGGGACTTTCACCTTTTCCCTGAACTGAAGACGTGGATAGGACTGCACTTTCAACCCAACGAAGATCTTCAAAACAACTTTAAAGCTCATTTGAAAGCATTGGCGGCAATATTTTTTGAAGCGGGTATTACAAAGGTTATGCACAGGTACGATAAATGTCTCAATCTTTTCGGTAATTATGTTGAAAATTAACCATAAGTATATACAATTTTTAGCAATAAAATAATTGTTTTCTATGAACCTGTCTTTTATTTATAGTCTATCTGAGGTTGAAAAAAAATGCTGCGGCCCTCATATTTTGGACACGAACGCATGGAGGTCGCTGTGCTGAGCCACCGCAGGACGGATGTGGGTATATTAGCATCTGTAATGGTGATCGGTCAGAACAAGCGAAATGCGCCCTAAGATGGCCTTCATAGTTAAAGATGATGGACGGCAGCAACGCCCTCTATGTTATAGAGCTGTACCACACACTGAGTGCGCGCGCCGAGTGCAGTTCCCGGAAGCTAAGCACCTACGCTACCATGGCGAGTTACTCCTCGAGGTCATTCCGGACAATAGGGTCACAGACCACCGGCGCGAGATTGATTGACCTCCTTGGTCCGTGGTTATGTCTTCACTCAAGAGAAGCGAATGAATTCTCAATGCGGGAGTGACTCGACTTCACTTGTGGACACGCTTCATACATTCACCTTACCACAATCTGGTATCACTGCGCACTATCAAAATGAACAATTTTACTTTCTCTACACGTACTAGGTACATAGTGTATAGGGAAGGTATTGCATTCCACCTTTACTGAGATTTCACCGCAAATAGATATTTTAGGATCCCCTGAATCACCCCCCCCCCATTAAATCCATTCACATGACCTTCTCTACATCTCAGCAACAAATGATTGCTAAAAAGCATATGCTTCTATTTACTTCTATTAGCATATGCTAACCGATAAAAAATAGCAGCAATAACCTTATTACTTGCTTTTTTATAAGTAGAAGCGAAATAAGGGAGTACCATAGGTTAAAGTGATAGTCAAAGCTGGTTGCTTGTGACTGAAGTTCCTTTGTTTGTGTGGACAGAAGCTGACAAATTCCTGTAAGAGAAAAGTGTAAGTTTTTAAAGATGAAACCAAACACAAGGAATATCTCCAAAAAGACCAACTCCACGAAAAAAAGTCTATATAGCATAAATTGTGCGTGTTAGCGTGCTCTACATTTTTTATGAGGTAAGTTTCATTCAAAATTCCGTAAAATTAATCTTGAATAAAGTAATCTTCTGAGGCTATTCCCAGAAAATTCAAGATACACATTTTATTTGTGAGGTACGATATACGATATTTTAATCGAAATCGTTAGAGCCATTTTTGAGAAAATCAAAATTTTCGAAAAAGGTTCCATGTAAGGGGTAGTTGGGGTTGGGAGAACTTTCTTGAAAATCTCCATGCCACATCCTTGGAAGGTACTAAACTTAAATACCAAGTTTGGTATTTGACGATCTGCACCTTTGTTCGAAAAATGCTTTTTTTTTTTTTTTTTGATTCGGGGGGAGCAAAACTCGGACGAATTTTACGGAGTTTGCATAACTGCTAAACCGTAAGGGATGCTCAAAAACTTACCGCACAAAACATGTGGACCAGGTTAAAACAAACAGTTTATGTTATATACATTTTTTTTTTCGTGAAATTGATTGTTCTTGATATATTCCTTGTTTTTGGTTTCAGCTTTAAAAAACTTATACTTTTCTCATACAAGAATGTGTCAACTCCTATCAATACAAAGGAACTTCGGTCACGTAAGAACCAGCTTTTGACTATCACTATAATCTGTGTGACTCCCTTATTTCTCTTCCACTTACAAGGCAGCAAGTAATACGACTATTTCTGCAGCTTTTTTTTTTTTTTTTTTTTTTTTTAGATTAACATGAAGTAAATAGAAGCATAAGCTTTTTAACAATAATTTGTTGCAGAGAAAGGCATGTGAATGGAACACATCAGATTTCTCGTGTATTTTGATTGATAGAAACAGAACTCATTAGTGAAATACTTTTTTTAGAATTTTATTAATTTAAGCCTGAATTGTATATCTAATTATAATCAGTTAAGTAAAGCTGTTATCATGTTTTGAAAAAGCATAATTGACTACAATATAAGAACCAAAATCCGGTGCTAATTCAATGTCAAGAGTTGGTTATAGTTTTGTTCTAGAATGTTACCGCCCCCTCGGTGTTTCGGAACACCTTGCTCCCATTCCAAACTTCCAAAAGGGGCAAACAATAAACATTTATTATTTTCCCAGGAAGGACGGAAGAAAGAAACCGAAACAAAAAATTGGAAGCTGTGATGCGGGTGCAATCGGCAGGAATTAAAGAAAGTCATGGTTTTAATTATAAGATTTTACAGTTGTGCTGCAATATCCTCTTGTCTGTGGTGTAGGTCTAATTGGTCTGGCGGCCATTAGGCTATTATTTATATCCACCCCGACAGCATATGGCACGTGCAATCCTCTTCCCACCCTCTCATTGTGAGGGTAGCTCTGGTCACCTGTCTCTCATATATTTCATTGGCACACGAAAATAAAACTAAGTTGGGGAGGAAACAGTTGATTTTCTATTTCCGGCCTTGGTCTTTCTTCCACTTCGTCTACTTTGTCAAATGAAGAGAAACTGTATATGGAAAATTACACCTATAGCTTGGAACAGTCTATTATGGATATTTTGATAAACTGATGGAGTTCTAATTTCTCGCACTACTATTATTTATTTAGTAATTTAATTGTACAGAATATTATATATATATATATATATATATATATATATATATATATTCACTTTCTTTACATGTACTATATACATAGTGTATGGAGAAGGTATTGCAATGTACCCAAAAATTCGATACCGAGATTTCACCGGAAATACATGTTTTGAGTCCCACTGAATCCAAAAAAAGCATTTCTGGAAAAAGGTCCGTGTGTATGCGTGTATGTGTGTAAGTGTCTCAAAAACGAAAAGACCGTTGAATACCAAACTTGGTATTTAAGTTGGATATCTTGCAAGGGTGCGACACGAAGATTTTCAAGAGTATTCCCCTACCCCCAGCTACCCTTTATATGGAAAAGTTTTCGAAGATTTTGATTTTCGCAAAAATGGCTGTAACGATTTTGATTAAATTATCGTATATTAAAGATATTTACATAACAAATAATATGTATATCTTGAATTTTCTGAGAATAGCCTCTGAAGACATGTTTATTCTAGAGGAATAACTACTAAACCATAAGACATTGGCAAAATGTTACCATACAAAAAATGAACGGCAGATCAAAACACACAACTTATGTTATATAAACTTTTTTTGTGGAATTGATCGTTTTGGAATATTCCTGTTTTTTGTTTCAGCTTTAAAAAGCATACTTTGCTCATACGGAAATATCTTAACTCCTACCCTACAAACAAAGGAACTTCATTCACATAGCAACTGTCACTTTAACCTACGGTGCTCCCTTATTTCGCTTCTACTTACAAGGAATCAAGTAATAAGACTATTTATGCTATATTTTCTCGTTTAGCTTGAAGTAAATACAAGCATAAACTTGTTAACAATAATTTGTTGCAGAGATGTAGAGAAAGTCATGAGAATGGATCACATAAGATATATTTATGTAGCTTAACGTTCTTTAACCTGGTTTTCATATCGGACAATGAATGAAATTGTTGAAATGATGCTCAAATGATCTCGGGGTCCATGGAGCTTAAAGTTATTCGACATCTCTCTATTCAGGATAAGGGAAAACTCGAAAGAAAACCTTAACCGGGTAACTCACCCTAAGCGAGATTCGAGCTCGCGACCTGTTGAATGTGAGGCAGACCACCACACTACCCAGACGGGCTTAGATATGTTATAGAGAAGGTCTTTTCATTGGCAGAGATAAAAGTAGCAGCTACTGCGTAATGTAACTGTGTGTTTTGGTTGGAATTTCTGCTTTTTGTAAGGATCAACGTTTTAATCAGATAGGTCGAATTGGAAAATAATGAATCAATAAATTTTGCGAAATTAAACTAACATGTATCAGACACTTTTCAGGATAATACAAAACCCTGGAAATAAAAAGCGTTATCCAGGGAAATCACCAAAACCGAGATTCGAGCTGGGAACCTCTTGAATGTGAGACAAACACGCTAGATGCGCGCCAAGGAGGTACACTTAAGGCGTCGGTATTAAAATTAGGTAGCCATAATTATTAAAATGCGTCATTGCGTCCAATCAACATGTTAGTATTATTTTGAAAATAGGAACTATAACTCTAATTTCGGGTGTAGGTCTGCTACCGGAAAGCCAGTGGCTGTCAGGGGGAACATTGGAACGGTAAACTCAACCATGTACCGGCTCGTTCTTCACAAACTGACAATATCGCTGTGTAGTTCTCCAAATTAACACTGGGGCGCTGCAGCACATCTTTATGTTCTGTAGCGTTACCACAAAGAAGAACCTATTCTTACAGAAGATTATTACTTTCTCTACACGTACAATCTACATAGTGTATAAAAAAGGTATTGCACTCCACCCAAAATTTCGATACAGAGATTTCACCGGAAATATATGTTTTAGGGCACCCTGTAACCAAAAAAAGCATTTTCAGAAAAAGTTTCCTGTGTGTGTGTGCGCGCGTGTATATGTGTGTGTGTGTGTAACCGTGTGTCCGTATTTCCGTGTATCTGTGAACACAATAACTCAAAAACAAAAAGTCGCTAAAATATCAAACTTGGTATTTAAGTTTAGTATCTTCCAGGGATGTGACTCTAAGATATTGAGAAAAATCCCCCCACCCCCAACTACCCTTTACGTGGAACTTTTTTTTTTATTTTATAAAATATGGCTCTAACGATTTTTATTAAAATGTCGTATTTTAAAGCTATTTACCTGACAAATGATATGTATATCATGAATTTTCTGGGAAAAGCTTCTGCAGGCTACTTTATTCTGAATGCATTTTATATAACTGCTAAACCGTAAGAGATAGACAAAAACACACAAAAAATGTAGAGCGCATTAAAACACACAATTTATGATATGTGCATTTTTTTCATGGTGTCGATCGTTTTTCAGATATTCCTTGTTTTTGGTTTCAAATTTTAAAAACTTATACTTTTCTCATACAGGAATTTCTCAACTAGTGTCCATACAAACAAAGGAACTTCAGTCACACAGCAACCAGCTTTTCACTATCGCTTTAACCTATGGTACTCCCTTATTTCGCTTCTACTTACAAGGAAGCAAGTAATAAGACTATTTCTGCTAATTTTTTCTCGATTAGCATGAAGTAAATAGAAGCATTAGCTTTTTAACAATAATTTGTTGCAGATGTGTAGAAAGTCATGTGAATGGAACACATTCGATTTTTTTTTTCTATATTCTTCATATTAATCAAAATATACGTTTGGAGAAATAGTGTTTAGGTGAAATAAGTGTTCGGGGAATAGTTAAAAGTTTAAAAATGGGGCGAAATTTGCTGTCTTAGAAATTCACTATTCTTTCCATAGCAGGAGATAGTTAATGCTACAGGAAATACATGACTGACAAAGCCACTGTCACAAAAAAAAAAAAAAAAAAAAAAAAAAGCGTTCTGTGAATAAATTAAGTTTCGTCATGTAATACATTTCTCTCTATCTCTTAAGCTTTACCAGTTATTCTAATCATACACAATTTCTTCTGACTGAAGAAGATTTCACAGAAAATTAAAAATGTAAGTGTTAACTGTCATATATTTTATGGTATTTTAATCAAATACCTGGTATTTTATTCAACTTCGATAGATCCATCTTTGAGAAAATTACCAACATTGATAACTTTTCCATGTAAATCTGAGTTCCTTTGGAAAGAATTTCTAGAAATAATTTATGTCAGATCTTTAAAATTTACTACGTATAAATTCCAAGCTTTTATCCGACATTTTGTTTTCAGTTATGACATTCACTTATACAAACACAAATATAGATAGGATTTTAGCAATTAGTGAATACAAGAGCAACTATCGAACTGCATCGGCAGGGTTCAATGAGAGAACGGGATGTAAAAGACATACATGAAATTCTATGGTCGCGAGTTCAAACCTAGTGGAGGGTGATGGCTTTTCTTTTCTTTTCTTTTTTATGTAAAATTCTTAGCATGATTTTCTTCGGAAGGGAAGTAAAGCCATTGATCCCGTATCGTAAAAGAACCTGAATCTTGATAAAGAGGACTCTGAGCAAAATTAATCAGATTTGCACGCCCAATATAGAATGGGACGCTGAGAGATGGCCGAGCGGTTCGACCTATCGCCTCTCACCAAGGTGGCTCGGATTTGATCCCAGGAGACCGCGTGTGGGATTTGATGGACAAAGCATGTCACGGGCAGATTTTCTCCGGATTCTACGGTTTACGCAGCCATCGCACTCCAGAGGTGCTTCATCAACAGCCCGTGTATTATTAGTGTCATCGCCTGCAATGCTGTCTATAGTAAACGTTATGTTACGTAGTTATATGGCACTGACACTCTCCGCCTACAAATTGCAAGGTCCACAGTAAAACGGGCGTTAAACTCTATAAAAAGATCTGATGTGTTCCATTCACATGACTTTCTGTACATTTCTGCAACAAATTATTGTTAGTAAGCTTTTGCTTCTATTTATTTCATGCTAATCGAGAAAAAATTAGAGAAATAGTTTTATTACTTGTAAGTAGAAGCGAAATAAGGGAGTACAATAGGTTGAAATGATAGTCAAAAGCTGGTTGCTATGTGACTGAAGTTCCTTTGTTTGTATGGACAAGAGTTGAAGAATTCCTTTATAAGAAAAGGTTTTCAAAGCTGAAACAAAAACAATCTAATGTGTTCCATTCACATGACCTTCTCTACATCTCTGCAAAAAATTATTGTTAATAAGCTTATGCTTCTATTTATTTCATGCTAATCGAGCAAAAATTAGCAGAAATAGTCTCATTATTTGCTTCCTTGTAAGTAGATGCGAAATATGGGAGAATCGTAGGTTATGGTGAAGTCAAAAGCTGGTTACTAGGTGACTAAAGTTCCTTTATTTGTATGGACACGAGTTGACAAATTCCTGTATGAGAAAAGTTCAAGTACCTGAAACCAAAAACAAACAATATCTAAAAAACGATAAACCCCTCGAAAAAAATTTATATAGCATAAAGTGAATGTTCGAATATGCTCTACATTTTTTGTGTGGTAAGATTTTGTCCATTTCTTACGGTTTATCAGTTATGCAAAATTTCGCAAAATACATCCAGGATAAAGTAGTCTTTAGAGGCTATTCCCAGAAAATTTAGGATATACATATTATTTGTCAGGTAAATATCTTTGATATACGATATTTTAATCAAGAGCCATTTTAATTAGAGCCATTTTTGAAAAAATCAATTTTTTTAAAAAAAGTTCCTTGTAAAGGATAGTCAGGGTGGGGGGGGGGTTTCTTGAAAATCTTCATGTCGCATCCTTGGAAGATAGTAAACTTAAATACCAAGTTTGGTATTTAACGGTCTTTTCGTTTTTGAGCTATGCTGTCCACAGACACACACACACACAGACACACACACGCACACACACGGACCTTTTTCCAAAAATGCTTATTTTGAATTCAGGGGACCCAAAACATGTATTTCCGATGAAATCTCGGTAACGAAGTTTTGGGTGAAGTACAATACCTTCTCTATACACTATGTACATATTATGTGTAGAGAAAGTAAAAACAAAATCACCTCGACGAAAAAATTGTAAATGACATAAATTGTGTGTTTTATCCTGATCTACCTTTTTGCGGAGTGAGTTTTTGTCCATCTCTTACGGTTAACCAATTATACAAAATTCAATAAAAACCATCCAGAATGAAGAGGTATTTAGAGGATATTCCTAGCAAATTCAAGATATACACTTTATTTGGCAAGTAAGGGTCTCAAATATAAGGGTTTTTAATCAAAATCGTTAGAGCCATTTTAAGAAAATCAAAATCTTCGAAATGTTTTCCATGTAAAGGGTAGTTGGGATTCAGAGACTTTTCTTGAAAATCTTCGTGTCGCATCCTTGGAAGTTACCAAAGTCAAATACCAAGTTGGTATATTACACACAGACCTGTTTCTGAAAATGCTTCTTTTGGATTCAGGGGGGGGGGGGACCCAAAACAAGTATTTCCGGTGAAATATCGGTATCTAAATTTTGGATGCATTACAATACCTTCTCTATACACTATGTACATAGTACGTGTAGAGAAAGTAATTAAGTTATATGCTACTTTTGGTATAACTAATTTCACTATAGTAGAACTTGTAACATGATGCACCCAGTATGGTCACGACACAGCTGTACTATTACTCCTTTAATAACCATCTAGGAACCGTCTGGAGTAGCAAAGGCAAAAAGTGTTATATACGTTATTCAGAAGGAGAATAAGAAACCTTCTTCATTGTCACCTGTTAAACCAGATCTGGAAAATCAGAGGTCACGACCCAGCAATCTTTGTGTTGTCAGTACCGGAATTTCTATTGAGCTAATGTGAATA
The DNA here is from genome assembly GCA_030762935.1 of Hymenopus coronatus. Lineage (NCBI taxonomy): Eukaryota > Metazoa > Arthropoda > Insecta > Mantodea > Hymenopodidae > Hymenopus > Hymenopus coronatus. The sequence goes on from CM060884.1 coordinate 10,529,581, forward strand.
AACACTTGATGAGTATCTCATTTGATGTGCATATCCGAGCCATCTGAATCATTCCGAGATATTGAAGGCCACCTGAAATAAATACATTTCTTTAATTCAGGACTTACATTTCATCAAGGTACAGGATGATTTCACTCCCATTTTTCTCAGGCGAGATTAGTGGTGGACAAAGCGCCCGGTTTCACCCGCCATCATATTCCACCGGTGCTCCATCTTCATTCATATGTCATCAGGGTCATCGCCTGCGTTATCTATGTAGTAAAAGGGGCGTTAAAAACTATAAAAGAAAACTCCCTTTTTATTTGCTCTATACTGGTAGAAGGGTATTTTATGGAAAATTGCATCATATTTGAAAAAGGTACATGCCGAGATGCATTTTTATACTGTTTCTTTTTTCTTCTTCTTTTCTGCTTACTGTTTAATAGGCGACTCAAAAACTTCCTCATGGCGTACCCTGAATTTGGGCCTAGAACTTTCTTTCACAAAAGTTCTTTCCCAATTATAATTGCATTTCATGTATTATTGTGAAACAAAGAAAGCTGAATTCTTTAAGATGAAATGCTTGATCTGGAATCTTTTACCGTCGCAATGTATAAAAAAAAAAAAAAAAAAAAAAAAAAGAAGAATCAATGACGCTACACCAATGTGGCAGGAGCACAGTCAGGGCCGCAACGTGGCCGGGTGGCTAGACTACTCGCCTCTCACCTAGACGGCCCGGGTTCGATCCCAAGCGAGCGTATGTGACATTTGTGGTGGACAAAGCGGCGCAGGGGTGGGTTTCCCCCGCCATCGCATTCCACCGGTGCTCCATCCTCATTCATGTATCATCAGTGTCATCGCCTGCGATGCCATAAGTAGTAAACCGGGCGTTAAAGACTACAAAAAAAAAAAAAGAAAAGGTGCACAGTCAGTCTTTTTAAGAGCAATGAAATTAATGAGGGTAAAGAGTTTGTTGTGTTCTCTGCACTGACTTTCTCTACACCTCTGAAACAAACTATTGTTAAAAAGCTGATGCTTCTATTTACATCATGCTAAACGAAAAAAACTAGCAGAAACAGTCTTATTACTTGCTTCCTTGTAAGTAGAAGCGAAATAAGGGAGTAGCATAGGTTAAAGTGATAGTCAAAAGCTGATTGCTATGTGACTGAAGTTCCTTTGTTTGTATGGACAGGAGTTAACAAATTCCTGTATGAGAAAAGTATAAGTTTTTTAAAGTTGAAACAAAAAACAAAGAATATCTCAAAAACGATCAACTCCACAAAAAAATGTATATGGTTTGAATTGTGTGTTTAAATGTGCTCCACATAATTTGTGAGTTAAGTTTTTGTCCATCTCTTACGGTTTAGCAGTTATGAAAAATTTCGTAAACTTCATCCTGGATTAAGTTGTCTTCAGAGACTATTCCCAGAAAATTCAAGATATACATTTCACTTGTCAGGTAAATATCTTTAATATTTGACATTTTAATCAAAATCGTTAGAGCCATTTTTGAGAAAATCAAAATGTTCGAAATTTCTTTCATGTAAAGGGTTAATTTGGGGTGGTGAGATTTTCTTGAAAATTCTTCGTGTCACATCCTTGGAAGATACCAAACGTAAATACAACGTTTGGTATTCAATGGTATTTTTTCATTTTTGAGCTATGCTGTCCACAGGCACACACACGTACACAAGGATCTTTTTCTAAAAATGCTTTTTTGGATTTAGGGGGATCCAAAACATGTATTTCCGATGAAATCTCGGTAGCAAATTTTTGGGGTTATTACAATACCTTCTCTATACACTATGTACGTGTAGAGAAAGTAATAACTGACGCAGCGTAAAGCCCACAATTCATTTGTTAGCAATAATGTGCTTAAATATTGAGCTGCAACTACTATCCACCCAACACAAGAAGGTAAGCGGGGTCTGAGGTGCGAGCGAGTGAGGGACGGGGTTTGAACTGTTATCTGGCCACGTACTAGTGGATCTGTTTACGTTTACTACGTGTGTATATGAACCAACCGACTGCTGCCAGATATAATGCTCGTCTCAGTAACTGCAGTGATGTACTATGCATTATTTGGCTCTCGCTACTAACACGCGCTACGGCATATAGTACTAATTTTTATGATATTTTGTTACTTTTATTCATTGTTTAATATTTAAATATTTAAATGCAGAGAGCGGCAGCGAAGATAAGGATTTCTCCGACTCGGAACTTGCACGAGTTATGTGTCAACACTGTGTATTGTGTAACGTCCTTGTCATATCCAGGTGTCGAGCATAAACATCATGTGGACAGCAAAAGTGTTTACGTAAGAGCTTACGTTACGCATTCCTCTACCTTGCCTTCTTGTGGTGGGTGATCAGTAGTAACTACATTAAAGGAAAGAACGCAGTTGTAGCCGTCGTTCAGTCTATAGACAACTGCAGTGAAATAGAGCGCCAGTCATTTGCCCTTTATGGAACTGGACTTGGTGACTGGATGGTGCAGAAAGGAAAACAGTGACCTGTGCTATTAATTATAGGAAGAGGCAAGTGTAGCACGTGCCCTGCCCGGGGCTAGGCGGCTCTTCCCCCAGCGAGCTTCTGTCCAAGTCATGCTTGGGCGACCTTGTAAACCGCACGACCCATGTGTCAACATGCACTTCCGATACAAGCCTATGTTCAGCATACTTGTATTCACCATCCAGGTATCTTGTATGAGAGCCTCTCACCATTATTACTTATTTTTACATTTTCTGTGGAAATAGTGGGTAAAAAAGATTACATATTATTTTCTCTATCACATACAGTGTGATTTATATAGAGCTGACACATTTCTTTCATTAATTGTTTCAAAACGTGTTATACTAGCGACAACTTATTATACCTAAATTGTAGAGGAATTTTGGTAGATTACTTACCTCTATAGCAAATGTTGAAAATGTCCTCCATCCTGCATAAGGCACAACTCAACACGTCGTTCCATGTTACTGGCCACTCGTTGGAGGACTCTGTTGTCAATAGCTTGAATCTCCTTTGTGATGTGCTTCAGATCATCCAATGTCTGGCGACGTGTGACGTAAACCCTGTCTTTTAAGTAACTCCAAAGAAAGAAGTCCGGCGATGTTAAATCCGGAGATCACAGTGACCACAGGTTCCGAAATTTTCCGGTCGTCAAAGAAACTTGCAATTAGGTTCATGGATTCATTTGATGTATGGCATGTAGCGCCATCTTGCTGAAAATATCCTTGACTCAGCTCTACATCGTACTGCATTTGTACGTTGACTAGAAGAACAAAATGTCGAAACAGCTGCCAACAATGCAATTAGGCATAAAACAAAAACATATGCGCATCTAGTGACAAGGAATCGAAACTCCAGAGCATTCTCCTTAATTTGGTGCTAAAATTGGGCCACTGAATGAATTTCCAACGGAATAATTATAGAAAGAAATGTGTCAGTTCTACATAAATCACTCTGCAGATGCAGAAGATGTATCATTTTATACAAAACTTCAATACCAGATTTTAATGGACATATAGGTTTTAAGATCCCTAATTATCACAACAAAACATATTTAGAAAAACGTCCGCTATTATATGTGCATGTGTATGTGTGTGTAAGAGAGAGAGTGTGTGTATTTGCCTGCAGCATAACTCAAAAAGCAGGAAGTCAGTAAATACCCTACTATTTAAGTTCAGAAACTTCCAAGAACTTAAGACCAGTTTTTTTTTTTTTTTTTTTTTTTAATTTTGTTATGATTAAAATACCTTGTATTTAGGTACAAGCTGTTTAATTAATAAGGAATTTCGCATTGTATTGCATAAAGGGTTTGATAAGCGTGAAGAAATGTAACAAACCTGTTTATTCTGGATGGATTTTGATGAACCGTAACTGGTAAACCGTAAGAGATAGACAAATACTTACCACATAAATATCGTAGATCTTTAAAACACATTTCAAACGGATTTCAACCACATGCAACCGGCCTCTAAAAGATGTTATTATCGTTTTAGCCTAGTGTATTCCCTTATTTCCCTTCTACTTACAAGAAAGCAAGTAATTAAGACAATTTCTTCTAATGTTAATCTCTATTATCATAAAGTATATAGAAGAATATGCTTTTTACTTTCTCTATGCACTATTTTCATAGTGCATAGAGAAAGTATTGCTTCCAAAAAGTCCATACCGGGATTTCACTGGAAATATATGTTTTGAGACACCCTGAACCCCAAAAAAACATTTTTAGAAAAATGTCCAAGTGTGTGTGGCTGTGTGTGTTCGGTGTGTGTGTGTCTGTGGGCAGCATAGCTCAAAAATGAAAAGACCCTTAAAAACCAAACTTGGTATTTAAGTTTGATATATTCCAAGGATGCGAGACGAAGATTTTCAAGAAAACCCCCCACCCTAATCTACCCTTTACATGTAAAAAATTTCGAAAATTTTGATTTACTTAAAAAAGGTTCTAACGATTTTGATTAAAATATCGTATATTTAAGATATTTACTTGACAAATAAAACTTATATCTTTAATTTTCTGGGAATAGCCTATAAAGACTACTTTATTCTGGATTAATTTTACGGAATTTTGTATAATTGCTAAACCGTAAGAGATGGACAAAAACTTACTGCACAGAAAATATAGAGCACTTTGAAACACACAATTTATGTTATAGACATTTTCTTCTTAAAGTTGATCGTTTTTAAGATATTCCTTGTTTTTAGTTTCAGCTTTGAAAAACTTCCCTCATTTTGCTTCTACTTACAAGGTAGCAAGTAATAAGACTGTTTCTGTTAATTTTTTCTCGATTAGCATGAAGTAAATAGAAGCATAAGCTTTTAACAACAATTTGTTACAGAGATTTAGAGAAAGTCATGTGAGTGGAACACATCAGATTTTTACTTTCTGTAGTCTCGTAACTACAATGTACATAGAGATAGAGAAGTATTGTATTCCACCCGAAAATTCGTTGTCGAGATTTCAACGGAAATACATGTTTTAGTACCTCGTGAAACCAAAAAAGCATTTTCAGAAACAGGTCCTTGTGTGTGTGTGTGTGTGTGTGTGTGTGTGTGTGTGTGTGTGTGTGTGTGTGTGTGTGTGTGTGTGTGTGTGTGTGTGTCTGTAGACAGAATAGCTCAAAAACGAAAAGACGCTTAAATATCAAACTTGGTATTTAACTTTGGTATCTTCCAAGAATGCAACACGAATATTTTCAAGAAACCCCCCACCCCTAGCTACCCTTTATATGGAAAATTTTTCTAAAGGTTTGTTTCTCTTAAAAATGGCTCTAACGATTTTGATTAAAATACCACACATTAAAGGCATTTTTATTACAAATAAAATGTATATCTTCAATTTTCTTGGAATAGCTTCTAAAGACCTGTTTATTTTGGATGAGTTTTGCTTAATTTGGCATAACTAGTAAAGCGTAAGAGAAAGACAAAAACTTACACTACAAAAACTGTAGATCTTGTTAAAACGCACAATTTATCTTATATATGTTTTTGTCGTGTAATTGACCATTTATGAGATATTTCAAGTTATTTATTTCAGAATTAAAATACTTAAGTTTTTCTCACAAGAAAGCAAGTAATTAAGACCATGTTTGCTAATGTTAATCTCTATTATCGTATAGTACATAGAAGAATATGCTTTTTTACAATAATGTGTTACAGTAATGTAGAGAAGGTTATGTGAATGGAAGACGTCAGATGTTTTACCTTGAGCAACAGTAAATGTTAGTGGTGGCACATCTCAGTTGGAAGGCGCAAGTAATGACAACAATCTTATAATTAATCTGACAAACACAACACACTGGCAGTCAGGCAGGCAACTTTCCAAGCCTAGAGCTTCGTTACGCCTTTCAGGCAGCTGTATGATATGGCACAATCCTACCCTTTGTGCCATTTCTTTTTGACTCGCCGTGAAGAAAACACATTCTAATTTCTCTATGAACGGTTCTGTTAGAAACGCTTCTCCCGGAGACAGAATAATTCTCTCTCCATCATGTATATTGCCACTGCTACAGATAAAGAAAGTACTGCATCGAATTCTGTATGCACGACACTAGTCCCTGATTTTGCTTTAGATGTTTTACTCTTCAATAAAGATACAAACATAATTCTAGGTTTTAACCGCTTTCTGCTAAACCTTGCAATACTAGCGACTTGAGCAAGCTGTTACAGTGTTCGGCCGATGCTCGATCCCATGTCAGATTTGTGGTGGACAGAGCGGCGCAGGGGCTTTTTTTTTTCGAGTTCTCCGTCTCCCCCCCATTGCATTCCACCGGTGCTCCATCTTCATTCCAGGTGTCACCAGAGAAGGTCGGGTATGAAATCAAGGCTTTGAAGCTTTTGTTCTCAGTGTTTCTATATTTTATTAATTTCCTTTGGAGAAATAAAGAATGGGCAAAAATATTGTTATTGATCAGGTTTTTATTATCTATTCACTTTTCTACAAGCTAGGAAGAGGTTACTGATATATTTAGCTTGTAGAAAAGGGAATAGAACACAAAAACATGATCTGGAATACTACAGAAAAAATCTGATATGTTCCATTCACATGACTTTCTGTAATTATTGCTAAAAAGCTTAAGCTTCTATTTACTACATGCTTATCGAGAAAAAATTAGCAGAAATAGTCTTATTACTTGCTTCCTTGTAAGTAGAAGCGAAATTAGGGAGTAACATAGATTAAAGTGATAGTCAAAAGCTGGTTACTATGTCACGGAAGTTCCTTTGTTTGATGGACAGGAGTTGACAAATTCCTGTATGAGAAAAGTATAAGTTTTTCAAAGCTGAAACTAAAAACAAGGAATTTCGCATTAACAAAAAAAAAAAGTATGTACCATAAATGTGTGTTTTAACGTGCTCTACATTTTGTGTGTGATAATTTTTGTTAATCTCTTACTATGCAAAATTCCGTAAAATTCATCCAGAATAAAGTACTCTTCAGAGCTATTCCCAGAAAATTCAAGATATACATTTTATTTGTCAGGTAAATATCTTTAATGTACGATATTTTAATCAAAATCGTTAGAGACATTTTTGATGAAATCAAAATTTTCGAAAAAGTTCAATGTGGGCTGGGGGGATTTTTCTCAAAATTTTCGTGTCACATCCCTGGAAGACACTGAGGTTAAATACCAAGTTTGGTATTTTACCAACTTTTCGCTTTTGAGTTATCGTGTTCACAGACACATGGATACATTGACACACGGGCACACACGGACGTTTTTGTGAATTTTTTTTTTGGATACAGGGGACCCTAAAACATGTATTTCCGGATAAATCTCGGTATCTATACACTCTGTACGTAGTACGTGTAGAGAAAGTAAAAATGAATAAGAACTTACATATAAAAATCGGAATTGTTACATTCACATGGTTTTCTCAAACTCTCCTTCAACAAACTATTATAATAGGAAGCTTATTCTTTTATCTACTTCACGTTAGTCGTGCTAAATATTTGTAAAAATCCTTTTATTGCATATGTAATAACTCCATGACCGACAGTTCATAAGGAAACTTGGCGTACCGCCCGGCCGCTGCGTACCCCATCTCGGTCTATGGCAGACATCATGCTTTATTGGAGGATGAGACATGGTGAGCGCCTCGACCCCCCCTCCCAAGGCTGGTGACTCTTCAATTGCCCCCAGGGACCTCACGAGGCTGAGTGCACCCCGAACTAGGTCTGTCAGCGGGGGGAAATCCCCACGCCGGTATCGGGTGAGCAACCGCGCTAAGGAGATGACCTTATTGCATATGTCCTTGCAGGAATATGGGGATAGGATAATAATACTTTGGGATTAAGCCTTAGGAAGTAGCTCGCCCTGTGGGGCTTTGAATGTCTTCTTTTCTTTACCTTTTCTCCTACTATATACCAGTAAGTTGCACATACTGCTAGAGAAACTAAAAATCTGATGTGTACCATTCACATGACTTTCTCTATATCCCTGCAACAAATTATTCTTAAAAAGGTTATACATCTATTTACTTTATGCTAATCAGAAAAAATTAGCAGAAATGGTCTTATAACTTGCTCCCTTGTAAGTAGAAGCGAAATAAGGGACTACCATAGGTTAAAGTGATAGTCAAAGGCTGGTTGCTATGTCAATGAAGTTTCTTTGTTTATGTGGATTGGAGTTGACAACTTCCTGTATGAGAAAAGTATACCTTTTTCATAGCAGTAACCAAAAATAAGGAATGTCTCAAAAACGACGTACTCCACGAAAAAAATATATAACATAAATTGTGTGTTTTAATGAGCTATACATTTTTTGTGTAGTAAGTTTTTGTCCATCTCTTACAGTTTAGCAGTTATTCAAAATTCAGTAAAATTCATCCAGAATAAGCTACTCTTCAGAGGCTATTCCCAGAAAATTCAAGATATACATTTTATTTGTCAGGTAAATATCTTTAACATACGAAATTTTAATCAAAATTGTTAGAGCCATTTTTGAGAAAATCAAAATTTTCGAAAAAAAGTTCCACGTAAAGGGTAGTTGGGGGTGGGGGGATTTTTCTCAAAATCTTCGTGTCGCATCCCTGGAATATACTAAACTTAAATAACAAGTTTGGTATTTTACCTACTTTTCGTTTTTGAGTTACCTTGTTCACAGACACACGGTCATACACACACACACACGGACCTTTTTGTGAAAATGCTTTTTTTGGATATTGGGGACCGTAAAACATATATTTCCGCTGAAATCTCGGTGTCGAATTTTTGGGTGAAGTGCTATACCTTCTCTATACACTATGTACAGAGTGCATATAGAGAAAGTAAAAATCCATATAACGGAGTTATTGTTGTTGAACGTACGAGTCTATACCAAAAGTTGCAGTTAAGTGAAGTGAACCTTAAATGCAAAAACTTGAGGTGGGCGGTGAGGAAGAGGCTATAGACATAGTTTTATCTGCCTCTGTAACGTTATTTATGACGGCAGTCGTTTCACGAGCCGTTTTCGTGCACCATTAATTATGAAACTAGATTACGGGAGTTGCTACTGCGTAACTCAAGGCTCGCTTTTATCTGCAATTGCTTTTTGTCACCTAGCACAGCTGAAGTTGGTTGCAATAAGCAAGAAACAAGTTTATAATATGATTGAACTTTATGTGGCTGTGGTCGGTCTGGGTGGCTTAGTTGGTAAGGCGTTTGTCTTCTGTTGCCAAGGCTGCGGGTTCAAACCTGGTCCAGTCTTCTGGCTTTTTTTGGATGTGATTTACTGTCATGTAAAACGTATCTACGGGACGAAATTCTGGCACAGTGGCGGTGCCGATATGATACTGGCAATTGATAGCATCGTTGACAAACAAAATATATACGGAGGTATTTAGCATTTTTTTACTTTCTCTACACGCACTATGTACATAGTGTATAGAGAGGGCATTGTATTGCACCCAAAAATTCGATACCGAGATTTCACCAGAAATATATGTTTGGGGACCATTGGATCCAAAAGAAAAGCATTTTTAGAAGAATGTCCGTGTGTGTGTATCTGTCTGTCTGTGTGTCTGTGGGCAGCATAGCTCAAAATTGAAAAACGCTAGAAACCAAACTTGGTATATAGGCTTGGTTTCTTCAAGGATGTGACACGAAAATTTTCAAGAATATCCTCCCACCCCAAACTAATTTTTTGTCAATTAACATGAAATAAATAGAAGCATAAGCTTATTAATAATATTTTTGCATGAATGTAGAGAAAGTGATGTGAATGGATCACATCATATTTTTTTTTTTTTTTTTTTTTTAGATTTAACTGTTTACCTAAATTTTCGGGAATTTAGTTTTATGGAACTCTTAAAGTTTATCTGAGAATTTAAAGGATAATGGTAAATTATTTAGTTAGTAAGCCCTGTCAGTAATTTCTGACTGCATTTTTAAACAAAAGTGTAATCCGATAGAAATTTGTAAACGTCATGCAAGTCTTATAGATTGGAAAGCTTCTGCAATTTATTGATGCACATCCTTGTAAATGTTGCGTTTCTTATTGATAGTATTATTTTAGCTATCTAATATAGATGAGATCAATGTGGGATGCTGTTAAAATGGTGCGGTGCTGCCTCCGGCTCCATTCTTTGAGAATCTCGTAGATGCAGTTTTGGTTGATGCGTTCAGAAATAATTAACGAGGTAAATAATTATTGTGCATCTGAAACTTTAATCTCCTTTATTTAGGGGACAGTCAACCGAAAATCCAAAATTTTCGACCAAATTTATGGTTTTTAATTTTTATTATTGAAAAGCATGTTTCTCTCTATTTAAAGCGGTATAATTATTTACTCTCCAGCCCAAACCTTATAGATCACAAATTTTATTTTCTTCCTTTCTTAAGCTACATTTTTTTGCATAAAAACTCCCTTGCGGAGCAATTTTGATCAGAATGTAATGAAATCTAGAAAATAAGCTTTTTAACGCCTTTGTGTTATAGTTTGGTCTGGGTTTTGATGAGAATCAGTTAGTTGAGTATTTATGTAGTAATACCTATTAAAATATATCATTAAAATATAAATTACAGATACAATAAATTATTGTAGCTTTCACTTTCATTATACAGCAGACTCTAGACCAAGTTTTATATATATACTAACAAAATTCCTAACGAGTATTACACTTGAGACATGAAAACTACTCCACAAGTATCATTTTGTATCAAATAATTAAAAATTGTATTATAAATTAATAAAGCAGAAACTATTTGGAATTGATTATTTAAATAGAGACTATAATCAACAAATACAATAAATATACACAATTTGAAAGCTTTAGCTTTAAAAATATGGAATTTGGATTTGACTTTACTGTTCCCGTAAAACAGTAGTTCCTATTTCGGATGAAATCGGAATGTATTTAATTGATTAACTACTTTCCAAACCGATAGCTCACTATATTAATTATTGCCTCATTGATTCCTTGTCGCTTTAAGGATAGCAAACAAAACAAAAACCTGCCAATTCTCGGGTTCAATGAACTCAGTACATAATTATATTTTGTTATTTTGAATCAACACTAAGTGTTTGTATAAATTAGGTGGTGGATATGATTATCCTTTAAAGCAATAATTTAGTAACAATAAAACATTCAACATTCGTTACGTTAACATTCAAAGAATTCGTTTCCTTAAGGATACAAGGTACTCTGAAACGGTCAAATATCATCTTTTGTTACTTTAGTCACTAATAAAATCTCTATTATTTTCGGTTTCAGAAAATATATACTTTTGGGAGGGTTAAGAGAATTTTAAGACACTTAAACAACATTTAAATGCTAACCTGCATTCCTTTAAAGTTGTTGTGCAATGGTCCTTTGTAGAATATTTGTATCCTTAAATTCAGTTTTCTCAAAACAACATCTTTGAATACTTGTTTACCTTTTTCTCAGAAAGTATAAGCGATAGAGAGCTGAACTATTCAGTACGTGTATACAACACATAGTTCAACTTTCTGAACCACTAATTTTATAATATATATTAGTGATATTAAAAAACTATAGCTTTAAAAATGTTCCACATTTTACTTTTTGGTCCTGCAAATAATTGTTTTTCAATTTATAGTGAAATGATATAACTAAATAATTGAGGATCATAAGATAGCTGATTATACTAAAAACAAGCATGCATATTGTAATTCTATATTGCAAGTAATATCAGAGAAAAGGGTACATAAATTCAATTGTTTTAACAGCAAAGTTTATTATTTTTCTGCTGAATGAAATACTTTTTACAAACTCAAATACATAAGTTAGCAATGCAAACAAAATTTTTATATAATTTTCGTCATTTGTAAAATAAGTAATAAGAATTTCAGGAAAACCACTGAGAACTTTAAGAGCAGTGGTAATTTAGCTCACATAAGGTGCAATTTCCTAATTTTCAGACTACCTTGTCCCCTTAACGATATTATCGTCGCCTTTTCTATATAGATAGAAATGTTGTGTTAGTTTTGTTACATACAACTTACTGTGTACTGTATATTAGATACCTCAAAATACGAAATTTGCTCGCTAGATATTGTTACTGTTACCCCTGGGCCTAACACATATACCTCAAACTTTGAGTCTCGAGAGCCTGAACCTCATTCAGTCAGACCAGAGTTCGCTATAGGCTTATAAAGTTCGAACTTTCAAGTAAAACATATTTAAATTTCCCACTGAAGAGGTGAGCTTAAGCTTTCGCTTGTATTTATTGTTTGTAATCTTCTCATTTCTTTTTTTTTTACTTTCTCTACACGTACTACGTACATAGGGAAGGTATTGCACTCCACCCAAAATTCGATTCCGAGATTTCACCGGAAATATATGTTTTAGGGTCCCCTGTATCCAAAAAAAAAAATTCATAAAAAGGTCCGTGTGAGTGTGGTGTGTGTATGTTTGTGTGTGTGAACACGATAACTCAAAAACGAAAAGTCGGTAAAATACAAACTTGGTATTTGATTTTCTTAAAAATGACTAACGATTTTGATTAAAATGTCGTATATTGGTGATATTTACCTAACAAATAATATGTATAGCTTCAGTTTTATGGGAATAGCCTCTGAAGACTACTTTATTCTGGATGAATTTTACGAAATTTTGCATAACTGCTAAACCGTAAAAGATGGGCAAAAACCTACTGCACAAAAAATGTAGATCACATTCAAACACACAATTTATGTTATATACATTTTTTTAGTGGAGTTGATCGTTTTTGAGATATTCCTTGTTTTTGATTTCAGCTTTGAAAAACTTTTACTTTTCTCATACGAGAATTTGTCATACAAACAAAGGAACTTGTCACCAAGCAACCAGCTTTTGACTATCACTTTAACCTATGCTACTCTCTTATGCTAATGTTTTATGGATTAGCATGAAGTAAATAGAAGCATAAGCTTTTTAACAATAATTTGTAGCAGAGATGTAGAGAAAGTCATTTGAATGGAACACATCAGATTTTTACTTTCTCTACACGTATCTACTATGTACATACTGTGCAGAGGAAGTAATATATTCCACCCAAAAATTCGATACTGAGATTTCACCAGAAGAAACCTATTTCAGGACCCCCTGAATCAAAAACCATTTTCAGAAAAAGCTCAGTGTGTGTATGTGTGTGTGTGTGTGTGTGTGTGTGTGTGTGTGTGTGTGTGTGTGGGGCTTTGGACAGCATAGCTCAAAAACGAAAACTTGGTATTTAGGTATGGTACATTCTAAGTATGCGACACGAAGATTTTCAAGAAAATACCCCCACCCATAACTACTCTTTACATGGAAAAATTTTCAAAAATTTGTATTTTCTAAAAAATGGCTCTAAAGATTTTGATTAAAATCGCGTATATTAAAGATATTTACATCCCAGATAGAATGTATATCTTGAATTTTATGGGAAAAGCTTCTGAAGACCTCATTTATTCTGCATGAATTTTGCCAAGTTTTGGTTAACTGCTAAACCGTCAGAGATAGACAAACACTTCCTAGACAGAAAATGTAGATATCGTCAAGACACACAATTTATGTCCTTGCAATTTTGTTGTGGAGGTAACCGTTTCCAAGATATTCCTAGTTATTGGTTTCAGTTGTGCAGTAAAAAATGTAAATGGCGTGTTATCTGTGGACGTGCTTTAACTACTGTGGTCCTCGGCGTCCCATTCCCACGGGACTAACGGCTTTACTTCCTTCCGAAGGAAGCGATGCTAAGGATTTTTACACCCGATAAGATCCTTCGTAATCTGCCAGGTTTGAACGCGCGACCTTGGGTAGAGTGCTTATATATTTGTCTTTCAGTAAGCATCCGTTTTTCTTTTGTTCTACTCCTGGCCAAGCAACGAAGCGATTTACAATGACAATCGCATAACGACAGTTTTTAAAACTTTTGACTATCAGTTTAGTATAGCGCATTCCTTTAGTTGTCGTCTACTTATGTTTCTGTTTATGCCTCTGCTAATGTTTATCTCGATTAGCATTGTGTAGGAAGAATAATAATCCTAGGTAAGAAGTTTGTTGAACAGCTAGAGAAAGTCATGTGAGTGTAACACATCAGACTTTTTTTTTTTAAATTGATGGTGTCTCCTCATTTTCTACACTTTAATGTGTAGGAGTCTACTTTGTAAGTGGTTGGGCAATTCTTAACCGGCCTGAATGACGCAATGGTTGAGAGCAGGCTATCTGTGTACAACCTTAACAACTACTATTGCGTCAGTTTTTGAAAAAAATCTGTTTCATTCACATGACTTTCTCTACATCTCTGAAACAAAATACTGTTAAAAAGCTGATGCTTCTATTTACTTCATGCTGATCGAGAAAAAAATTAGCAGAAATAGCCTTATTACTTGCTTCCTTGTAAGTAGAAACGAAATGAGGGAGTTCCATAGGTCAAAGCGATAGTCAAAAGCTGGTTGCTATGTGACTGAAGTTCCTTTGTTTGTATGGACAGGAGTTAACAAGTTCCTGTATGAAAAAAGTATTAAGTTTTTTAAACGTGAAACAAAAACTGAATATCTGAAAAACGATTAACTCCACCAAAAAAAAAAAAATATATATATATATATATATATATATTACATTAATTGTGTGTTTTATCATGATCAACATTTTTCGAGTAGTAAATTTTTGTCAATCCTTACGGTTTAATAGTTATGTAAATTTCAATAAAAATCATCCAGAATAAATAGGTCTTCAGTTGCTATTCCCAGAAAATTCAAGACATGCATTTTATTTGGTATATAAGTATCTTAAGTATAAGACATTTTTATCAACATCGTTAGAGCCATTTTTGAGAAACTCAAAATGTTCTAAATTTTTTAAATGTAAAGGGTAGTTTGGAGTGGGGTGATTTTCTTGAATATCTTTGTGTCGCATCCGTGGAAGATACTAAACTTAAATACCAAGTTTGGTGTTTAACGGTCTTTTCGTTTTAGAACTATGCTTTTCACAGACTCACATGCGCGTGTGCACACACACGGATTGCAATTTTTTAATTCAGGGGACCCAAAACATGTATATCCGGTGAAATCTCGGTATCACATTTTTGGGTGCATAACAATACCTTCTCTACACACTATGTACATAGTACGTGTAGAGAAAGTAGACATGACCAGCGAGTATTTAATAATGTAACAGTTTCTTATTACATATTTATAGTTAATAAAGGAACTTTTATGTTTACCCAAAATTTAATATTGAGGTTCCATTGTAATTTTTAAGGTATACTGAAGCACATGTTTGACTGTAAGCTTGCCCATTTCTGTATATAAAATAATACAAAAGTTAGTGTCTGAGTAATTCACTAAAAGGCAAAGATCTTCAAGAAAATGTCCGCTTCAGAAATTACCACTTCAAAGAACACCTTCATAAATTTTACTGTCTTCAAAATGGTTGTAATGATTTTGATTAAAATGTCATTCCTTAGAATTCAACAGGATCATTATGATGTATATCTTGAATTATCGGTGAACAGCTTATTTTATACATTTTGTATAGTTTAGGAAACTATAAAACAGAAACAAAAGATTGTTGAAAAATAACATAGTTTCTGTCACATATTTTGCTTTTCCTTAAAGTTATCTTCTTTTTTTTTTTTTTTTTTTTTTTTCTTTTTTTTTTTTTTTTTTTTTTTTTTTAGTATTCTTTAATATAAGTTTCAAGCTGTAAACGTACTTATTTTTAGTTTCTCTATACGAACTATGTACATACTATATAGAGAAGGTATTGCACTTCACCCAAAAATTTGATTCAGAGAATTCACCGGAAATATACGTTTTAGGGTCCCCTTTATCTAAAAAAGGCATTTTCGGAAAGGTGTGTGTCCGTGTGCCCGTGTGTCTGTGAACATGATAATTCAAAAACGAAAAGTCGGTAAAATACAAAACTTGGTATTTAAATTTAATGTCTTCCAGGGATGCGACACGAAGATTTTAAGAATAATCGCCGCACCTCAAGTACCCCTTATATGGAACTTTTTTCGAAAATGTTATTTGCTAAAAAATGGCTCTAACGATTTTGATTAAAATATAGTATATTAAAGCTATTTCCCTAACAAATAAAATGTATATATTGAATTTTCTAGGAATAGGCTGTGAAGAGTAATTTATTCTGGATGAATTTTACGGAATTTTGAATAACTGCTAAACCGTAAGAGATGGACTAAAACGTAATACACAAAAAATTTACAGCACGTTAAAAGACACAATTTACGTTATATAATTTTTTTTCGTGGAGTCCATTGTATTTGAGGCATTCCTTTTTTTTTTTTTTTTTTTTTTTTTTTTTTTTTTTTTTTTTTTTTTTTTTGGGTTTCTGCAATGAAAAACTTATACTTTTCTCATACAGGAATCTGTCAACTGCTGCCAAATTTTGCTTAACTAATAAACCGCAAGAGATAGACAAAAACTTACTACACAAAAAATGTAGATCTCGTCAAAACACACAATTTATGTTGTTTACCTTTTTATTGTGGAGGTTACAATTTACAAGATATTCGTTGTTATTGGTTTCAATTGTGAAGCACTTATATTTTCCTCATTGCAGGCTCTATTTAGTTGGACTCTGCTATTGGTCGATTGACCAACATGGCTGCCCATGCGGAAGCAGACAGAACGAACTGAAGACATTCCATTGGAAAGAAGAACCGATTTTCAGAAAGTCTATTTGCACCCCTTATTTTAATCCAATTCATTTATATACACCTAACCTAACCTCGACGAACTCTCGAAACCCGTCGTTCATCTGTCACATAGCCATATTGTCTCAGTAACCAATAGGAACGGCTCAGTAAAGAGCCTTAGTCTAAAACTGAACTTGAATCTCGCTCCTCAGACAGGAAGTGTCCGTTTTTCTTTTGTTCTATTTCTGGCGAAGCAAAGAAGTGACAATCGTATGACTATAGCGATTAAAACATTTGAGTATCAGTTTAACCTTTTTATAAGGAACTAATTAATTAGAACATTCTGCTAATGTTTATCTCGATTAGTATGGTGTAGAAAGAAGAATAATGCTTTGTAAGAAGTTTGTAGAGCAGCTAGAGAAAGTCATGTGAGTGTAACTCACCAGATTTTTTCTTTCACCGCCAATCAAACTGCATGCATTTATAAATATGACAACCCAACCATTTAAAACAAACTAACAAATAAAATACCTACATTATTTCTTAGATTAACAGTATATCACTTTTTCTTCTAGTCCGGGATTCTGGACTCTTGCCAAAGAGAACCAGAACTCGAAATTAAATGTCTTTGGAAAGTGGCTATGAAGTAATTGACGAATAACGAATTAAGAAGTTCGTGACCGAATTAAAACATTCGTGACCAGCCAAAGTCGCCGCCTGAATGATAAATAAAATATCCAATGAAATAACATGGTTTCTAATCGTTTAAGTAAAATGGTCTAGCCGGCTTCGAGCTTGAAAACGCGCACGCGTGCAGGCGCGCACACACACACACACACAGACACACAGCCATAACTCAACAAATATACTTAGTTTGTTAAGTCCGCATTTATTTACATGTCTTCTTCACTGCAAAGTATAACCTATTTCTGGTAGCTTATCTAGCAATATACCGTTCCAAGCAGTGGCAACTCAGAATTTAAACTTTAATAATAATAATAACAATAATAATAATAATAATAATAGTATTTAAATTCTGTTGATTAATGTTGTCGTTAACTGAAATCCAGTTAAATTAAATCGTTTAAAATAAGTACACTTTGCAAATGGCTGTAATTTTAAAGAATAAAGTATTTATTTTTACTTTCTCTACACATACTATGTACACAGTATATAGAGAATGTATTGCATTTCTCCCAAACATCTGGTACCGAGATTTTACTGGAAATACATGTTTTGGGTCCCTCTGAAACAAAAAAAAGTCTTTTTTAGAAAAAGATCCGTGTGGTCTGTGTGAGTTTCTGTGTGCCTGAGGACAGCATCGCTCGAAAACGAAAAGACCGTTGAATACTAAACTTGGTATTAAAATGTTGTATCTTCCAAGGATGCGACATAAGATTTTCAAGAAAACTTCCCCACCCCAAACTACCCTTTAAATGAAAAAAATTTTCGAAACTTTTGATTTTCTCAAAAATGGCTCTAACGATTTTGATTAAAATATCGTACATTAAAAAATAAAATGTATAGCTATAATTTGCTAGGAATAGCCTCTGAAGGCTACTTTTCCGTGGATGAATTTGCGGAAATTTGCATAACTGCTAAACCTAAGAAATGGACAAAAACTTACAACACAAAACATGTAGAGCACGTTAAAACGCACAGTTCTTGATATATACATTTTT
This sequence comes from Hymenopus coronatus, assembly GCA_030762935.1. Lineage (NCBI taxonomy): Eukaryota > Metazoa > Arthropoda > Insecta > Mantodea > Hymenopodidae > Hymenopus > Hymenopus coronatus. The sequence continues at coordinate 10,547,808 of CM060884.1, forward strand.
TTTTTTTTTTTTTTTTTTTTTTTTTTTTTGTGGAGTTGGTCGCTTTTGAGATATTCCTTGTTATTTGGTTCAGCTTTAAAAAGCTATAATTTTCTCTTACAGGAATTTGTCAACTCTGGTCTATACAAACAAAGAACTATAGTCACATAGCAACCAGCTTTTGACTTTCACTTTAACCTATGGTACTCCCTTATTTCGCTCCTACTTACAAGGAAGCAAGTAATAAGACTATTTCTGATACTTTTTTCTCGTTACCAGAAATGCTCTTCTTACGTGGAATATGCGACAGTGAAATCTTTTAAAAGCTGCGTCTATGGGATTGTCATTAGTTGGCTTTCCATCGTGTGGAATAAGACAAAAGAGGTATGAAACGGATGACGACTTCCCGTTTGAGAAAGGTTTAAGTATCCTAAAATTGAAACCAACACCTGGCTATATCTATGAAATGATTAGTTCTACAAAAATGATATAAGTCGAGTGAATTAACGAGATGCACAGTTTTTGTATAGTAAGGTTGTGTCTATCTCTTACGGATTACCAGTTTTGTAAAAGTCATCTCGAATAAACAGCGCTTCAGAGACTTCCCAAAATTAATATATGAAATATTTAGCAAAATCGTTAAAGCCATTATTTACAAAATAAAACTTTTCTAAAAATGATCAATGTAAAATATAGTTAGGGGTGTTGTACTTTCCTAAAATCTTCGTGTTGCATTCTTGGAAGACATTTATACATTTGGTATTTAACCGAATTTTAGTTTTTGAATTGGGCTGCACACAGACATACAAAGAGTTTTATTCTAAAAATACTTTTCCTTTAGATTCGGGGATTCTCAAAACATATATCTCGTTAATGAATTTTTGGGTGGAATACAATAACTTATCCACGCAGTATGCATATTTACTATTATATAGGTGATAAAGTAAGTAATAAGAAAGGCCCGTGACTGGACGCTCTTTCACAGAACGTAATTTATTATAGTGGTGTAGAGTGATGTATTTATTGGTGTCATAACGGCTATAGACAGAGACCACTTTTGCATATTTCACCGGTAAAATGTCTTCATTTTAGTGTTTATATAAACATGTTCGTTATCTATATACGAGAGCCAGCTGACAAGTCCCGGGCCTCACACAGATGTGGCGCCACTAGGCCAGTTAGACGGTAGTATCGTATAGGTTAACTCTAGACTAGCTCACAGTTATAGCTTGTTTAGTTTTCAAATGACAACATTTTAAACAAGACAACTTTAGAATTTTCGGGAAAGTGGAGGATTTGGAAAAAACGAGCAGTGATTAAATACTTCCATTTGAAAGGCTTAACGCCTAAAGAAATCAAGGAAGAAATGGATAGTACATTGAAAGACTCTGCCCCTTCATATTCAATGATTGAAAGGTGGGTTGCAGAGTTTAAAATGGGACGTACGAGCACTAGAGATGAGCCTCGCTCAGGACGCCCTGTATAAGTGACAACTTCAGAGATCATTGAAAAAAATCATCGTTTAGTACTGGAAGACCGCAGATTAAAGTTGTTTGAGATAGTAGAGGCTGTAAACTTATCAAAAGAACGGGCAGGTAATATTTTAAGTGATATTTTGGGCTTTCATAAGGTCTGTGCCGAGTTTGTTGACACTGATCAAAAGTTGCAAAGAAAAACTGTTTCTGTTAAGAATGTACAGCTGTATCTTAAAAATCCCAGTAAAGTTTTGAAACGGCTTATTACCATGGATGAAACTTGGATACATCACTACACTCCAGAAAGTAAATCACAGTCAAAACAATGGATTGCGCCAGGTGAACCAACTCAAAAAAAGGCAAAGTTAATGTTTTCACCTAACAAGATTATGGCGAGTGTTTTCTGGGATGCACAGAAAATTATTTTTACTGATTACTTGGAAAAGCGTAAAAGTATTCTGGTGACTACTACGCAAGCTTACTGCAATGTTTGAGTGATGAGATGAAAAGAAAAATACCTCATTTGGCAAAAAAAAATCTTGTTTCATCACGACAATGCTCCGGCCCATTGTTCAGGCATTGCAACGGGAAACATGTGCGAATTAAAGTTCGAATTGCTTGAATATTCAGCCTATTTGCCAGATCTCGCAACCAGTGACTGCCACTGTTCCCAAACCTCAGAACAGGTCTTGAGGACGAACATTTCACAGTAACGAGGAAGTCATTGATGCGGTAAATAGCTATTTTGAGGGCCTTGATAAATTGCACTACAGAGATGTTTAATTAAATTAGAACACCGAAATGACAAATGTATTAGCCTTTCTGAAGATTATGTTGAGAAATTAAGCAAAAAGAAAAATGTTTTTAAATGCGGTTTTCATTGAGTGGCCCGGAACTTATCAGACGACCCTCGTATAGAGCCTAATATCCTTAATCTAGTTGGTCATATTGCTCAAATAATCTTGGGGTCCATGCAGCTTAAAGTTACACGACATTTGTCTTGTCAGTATAAAAAAAAAGAAAAAACAAAAAAAAAAAAAAAAAAAGAAAAAGAAAAACATGACTCACCCTATGGGAGATTCGAACTCGCGATTTCTTGAAGTTTTGATGTTACGTTTCCATAGCACATAACCTTGAACAAACAGCAAGGAAACCATTGAGTTCATATGCTGTTATACATACATACTTTCTTGACCACATGTGTATAATGTACATAGTAAGCAGAGAAGGTATTGTATTTCACTCAAAATTTGTATATCGATGTTTCACCAGAAGTACATGTTATGATACTCTCTGAATGCAAAAGAAAACGAAAATAATTTTTTAGAAAAAAGTCCGCGTGTGTGTCTGTGGACAGAATAACTCAAAAACTTGGTATTCAAGTTTAGTATTTTGCAAGGATAGACGCTAAAATTTTCAGGAAAACCACCCACCACTACCTACACTTTACATGGGACATATATAAAATAGGCCCAGAAGACCTCTTCAATCTAGATGGCTAATTTTAACCTACTTAACTTATTTAAAGTTTTTTTTTTCAAAGGGGAAGTTATCTTTCTTTCATGCCTCTTTTGTTTTACTACTAACCACGCAAAGAAAACCTAAGCTCCATTATTTCACATAGCGTTTCACATTGTTTCAGCTGTGTCCGCTTTTAAAAATTTTGACTATATCATTCTGTCATCTGTATTCCCCTAATTTCCTTCTGCTTACAAGGAAGCAAGTAATAAGACAATTTCTGCTAATGTTTAACTTGATTAGCATGATGAATATAAATGAATATACTTTTGTAAGAATCGTTTTTTGCAAAACAGGCAGAGAAAGTAATGTAATGGAACACAAAAGATTTTCAGAAAAATGTCCGTGTGAGTGTGTATGTATGCGCGCATAACTCTAAAAGGAAAGGTCCGTTAAATACCAAACTTGGCATTTAAGTTCAGCATCTATCAAGGATACCTCGCGAAGATTTTAAGGAAAATCCCCCCCACTCATAAGTACCCTTTACATGTAATATTTTTCATAATTGTTTGTTTTCTCAAAAATGGATTTAATGATTTTATTAAAATACCATATGTTTAAGATATTTTCATAACAAACGAAATTAAATCTTTAATTTTCTGGAAATAGACTGCGAAGACACGATTAATCTGGATTGTCTTTGTATGGTAAACCGTAAGAAAGCAAAACGTTACTGCACAAAGATATAGAACTCATATAAACACACAATTTATGCCATACATCTATTTTTGTTTTCAGTTTTTGTTTGTTTATTTATTTTACTTTATCTTTTTAAAGAAATAATCTTTCCAAGACATTTCTTATTATTGTATTCAATTTTCAACCTTGTAATTAAACTGTTTTCAAACAGAAAATCATGTATTTTCTTTATTGTACTTCTGACCGTGCAAAGAGAATCAAATTTAAATTGTTTCAGATAATGACCAGCCTTTAAAAGGTCTTGCTTTCCCTTTACCCTAGAGTATTCGCTTATTTTCCTTCTACTTAAAAGCTAGCACGTAATAAGGCAGTTTCTGTTAATGATTATCTAGATTTGTGTGACATACCGGGTGGTTATAATTAAACTTTCCCTATACAACACGTTCTAGAAAGGAAACAAGTTATAATCTGAGTACCAAATTGGGTAGTAATAATACCCGCATTATTGGGCGCAAGATTCCATGCTCCGCAGCCCCACCTTCCATCAATACGACTAGCTACCAGGAGCCAGAAGTTACAGTTTATTAGGGTATCAGATGATCTCAAGAGAAGCATATCAAGAGAGGTATCGAACATACCCATGGAGATCCTTCGTACATCTGTGCAGAATGCAACCTGCGCTTCCAGACTAACGGGCGCCATACCGAGCCTGTTCTGTAGTAGTAACCATGGTACTGGTGTGACGTAGCAGCACATTAAAAGTGTTTCAACTGATTATTCATTATTTCTCTTCTCCATGTCCTTGACAATGATCACATGAGCGTGATACCACTCACTTTGCAAATAGAGACTGTTAAATAGGGAAAGTTTAATTGTAACCATCCTGTAGATAAACATAATCTTTTACAGGAATATTTTTTTTACGGAACAAGTAGAAATTATCACGTGAATGGAGCACATCAGAGTTTTTAAAAGTTTAATAACTTTTAACGGTAAGTCATATCGGACGATAAGGTCATGCAATGGATGAAATGTTGCTCATATGAGAGAGAGTTTCCTAGAGCTTAGAATTAGGCAACATTCTTCTCAGAATATGGAGAAGTCCTGGAGTAAAGTTTTTCCAGTGACTCGCCCTAACAGAGTTTCGAACTCGGGGCTTTTCTCCTCACCATCCAGGCAAGCTGGCAGTTCTAAACTACGCTAGTAAAAATACTAGGTGGTACAACAGCTCCGTATTTCATGTGTGGAGACAAACCTTCCGCTTAAAGAATAGCAGAACTCAATGGGGTAATTCCAAGTAAACGCTGGTCGTGGCGGGGCTGGCGCAAGCGACTGGCATTCAACTCCGCTTGCAAGTCGGAAACGGTGCCGGAATCTCGCTCTTTAATAGTTCCTAGGTTTGTATTAGAGACCCTGTTCTCGTATACAGAGACACTGTAAACAAAGAGGAAAAGTTAATGTGTTTTCCATTTGAGTTACAAGAATTTTTATTTTTGAAAGGATAAAATCACCTTTAAACTGAAAGTTAATTAAAAACTTTATTTCATGTATTAGTATCTGCCAATATCTAGTTTTGTAATTGTGTAACACTGTTCTTATTTACCATAAGAAACTAGACCCATTATAGAGTTCAATCAAAATATTATGTTACCGCAACAAAATACATGCATGAGAATGTATAATGTTTCGCTCCATTATTATTAATACTATTATTATTATTATGAAATGAAGTTCAAATGATCTCGGGTCCATGGAGCTTAAAGTTACTTGACATTCGTCTTCTTAGGATAAGGGAAAACCCCAAAAAAACCTTAAATGTGCAACTCACCCTAAATGAGATTCGAACTAAGGACCTTTTGCATGTAAAGCAGGCAAGCTACCACCACACTACCCAGGCGGGAGACTCTTTACTATTTAGATTTATTGTGGTTATGCATATAGTATTAATAATAATAATAATAATAATAATAATAATAATAATAATAATAATAGTCGTAATAACACATAGAAACATTACGTGCCCTCAAACATGTTTTTACTTTCTCTACACTAACTATTTACATAGTGTATAGAGAGGATATTGCATTCCACCCAAAAATTCGATACTGACTTTTCACCGGAAATACATGCTTTAGGGTCCCCTGATATTTTCAGAAAAAAATCCCTGTGCAACTTTTTTCGAAAATTTTGATTTTCTGAAAAATGACTAACGATTCTGATTAAAATATCGTATATTAAAGATATTTAACTGACAAATAAAATGAATATCTTAAATTTTCTGGGAATAGCCTCTGAAGAAATCTTTATTCTGGATGAATTTTACGGAAGTTTATATAACTGTTAAACCGTAAGAAATGGATAAAAACTTACCCCACAAAACATGTAGAGCACTTTAAAACACACAATTTATGTTATATATATTTTTCTCGTGGAGCTGAACCTTTTGGAGTTATTCCTTGTTTTATATTCCACCTTTGAAAACCTTATACTTTTCTCATGCGGGAGTTTGTCAACTCCTATCCATACAAAGGAACTTCAGTCACATAGCAACCAGCTTTTGAGTATCACTTTAACCTATGGTACTACCTTATTTTGCTTCTACTTACAAGGAAATAAGTAATAAGACCAGTTCTGCTAATTTTTTCTCGATTAGCATGAAGTAGATAAAAGCATAAGCTTTCTTGCAGAGATGTAGAGAAACTAATGTGAATGGAACACATCAGAACCATGGAATTTGGATTTTGGGTTACTTAGAATTTACAGTGTTGATAGCATCAAACAAACAGGTTATGAATAATAACATTAATTACCTCACATCAAGTGAACTTGCCGCTCAGTTCAAATGAACTTAATTTTGGTTTTGACACCTTTTTCTGGCTTACCTATCCAATAGAGAATGTTAAGTACCAAACGTATCTTCCAAGGATGCAACACGAAGATTTTCAAGAACATCCCCCCACCACAAACTACTCTTAACATGGAGACATTTTCGAAAATTTTGATTTTCTTAAAAATGGCACTAACAATTTTGATTAAAGTCTCGTATATTAAAGATATTTACACCCCAAATAAAATGTATATCTTGAATTTTCTGGGAATAGCATCTAAAGGCCTCTTTATTCTGGATGGAAATATAGGTATCCTCAAAACACACAATTTTTGTGTTTTATATTTTCGTTGTGGAGGTAACCGTTTTCGAGATATTCCTTGTTTTTAGCTTCAGTTGTGTAATACTTATATTTTTCTCAGATAGGAAGTATCCGTTTTACTTTTGTTCTATTCCTGGCCAAGCAAAGAAGTGATTTGCAATGACATTCGCATAACGACAACTTCGACTATCAGTTTAGCCTAGTGTATTCCCTTATTTTCTTCCTACTTATAAGGAACTAAGTAACAAGAACATGCTGCTAATATTTATCTCGATTAATAAGAATAATCTTATGTAAGAAGTTTGTTTAACAGCTAGAGAAAGCCATATGAATGTGACACATCAGATTTTTACATTCTGTATACGCATTATGTACATAGTGAATAGAGAAAGTATTGCACTCCACCAAAAAACTCGATACCGAGATTTCACCAGAAATATATGTTTTAAGGTCCCCTTTATCTAAAAAAAGCATTATCACAAAAAGGTCCGCGTGTGTGTGTGTTTCCGTGTGTCCATGTGTCCGTGTGTCCGTGTGTCAGTGTGTCCGTGTGTCTGTGAACACGATAACTCAAAAACGAAAAGTCGGTAAATTACCAAACTTGGTATTTAAGTTTAGTATCTTCCAGGGATGCGACACGAAGCTTTTGAGAAAAATCCCCCTACCCCAAACTACCCTTTACATGGAACTTTTTTCGAAAATTTTGATTTTCTAAAAAATGGCTCTAACGATTTTGTTTAAAATATCATATATTAAAGATATTTACCTGACAAATAAAATGTATATTTTGAATTTTCTGGGAATAGCCTCTGAAGACTACTTTATTCTGGATGAATTTTGCATAACTACTGAACCGTAAGAGATGGACAAAAGCTTAACTCACAAAAAATGTAGAGCACGTTAAAACACACAATTTATGTTATATACATTTTTTTCGTGGAGTTGATCGTTTTTGAGATATTCCTTTTTCTTGGTTTCAGCTTTGAAAAACGTATACTTTTCTCATACAGGAATTTGTCAACTCCTGTCCACACAAACAAAGGAACATCAGTCACATAGCAACCAGCTTTTGGCTTTCACTTTAACCTATGGTACTCCCTTATTTTGCTTCTACTTACAATAAAGCAAGAAATAAGACTATTTCTGCTAATTTTCCTCGATTAACATGAAATAAATAAAAGATAAGCTTATTAACAATAATTTTTTACAGAGAGATAGAGAAAGTCATGTGAATGGAACACATCAGAATTTTCTACGTGTTGTAATATAATGTGCTGTGTGCTAGTGTTTTAGTTAGTTTGCTTGAAAATGGCTTATCGTCCTGCAGTCGTGGACAATATCGTGATGCAGCGGCCACGAGGTAAGACAACTGCCAGGGACTGAGTGTTGCAACTGTGCGTGGGCGTCAGCAAGTTTTGCGTGTTGTATATGAGCCCCACCCTCCCTAAGGCATCTCCTACTGGCAACAGTTGTGTATCAATTAACGGAGCTAGCCCATATGGTTCCAAACGGAAATATGAGGAACCACCACCTTTACTTCATAAAACAATTACGGCTGCCATAGGCGAAGCTGGTGCTCAAACTACCGTGCCAAATCAGTCTAACCAAGAATATTCGCGCTTTGAAAAACCGTTGAACAAAATAAAGATTATAAACACACACACGGACCTTTTTCCAAAAATGTGTTGTTTTTTTTTTTGTTGGGATTCTATGAAGTTCAATTTTTTATTAGAATAATAAATATAAATAAAAAAATCTGATTTGTATCATTCACATGACTTTCTCTATATCCCTGTAACAAATTATTCTTAGAAAGCTTATACCTACTTCTATTTACTTTATGCTAATCAGAAAACATGAGCAGAAATAGTCTTATTACTTGCTTCCTTGTAAGTAGAAGCGAAATAAGGGACCACCATAGGTTAAACTGATAGTCAAAAGCTGGTTGCTATATCAATGAAGTTCATTTGTTTATATGGATAGGAGTTGACAAGTTCCTGTATGAGAAAAGTATAAGTTTTTCATTGCAGAAACCAAAAATAAGGAATGTCTCAAAAACGACGAACTCACGAAAAAATGCATATAACATAAATTGTGTGTTTTAACGTGCTCTACATTTTTTGTGCAGTAAGTTTTTGCCCATCTCTTACGGTTTAGCAGTTATTCAAAATTCAGTAAAATTCATCCAGAATAAACTACTCTTCAGAGGCTATTCCCAAAAAATTCAAGATATACATTTTATTTGTCAGGTAAATATCTTTAATATACGATATTTTAATCAAAATCGTTAGAGCCATTTTTGAGAAAATCAAAATTTTCGAAAAAAGTTCCATGTAAAGGGTAGTTTGGGGTTGTGGGGGGATTTTGCTCAAAATTTTCGTGTCGCATCCCTGAAACATACTAAACTCAAATACCAGGTTTTTTATTTTACCTACTTTTCGCTTTTAAGTTATCGTGCTCACAGACACGCGGACACACGGACACACACATACACACACACACACACACACAGACCCTTTTGTGAAAATGCTTTTTTTTTATATTGGGGACCCTAAAACATATATTTCCGGTAACATCTCGGTATCGAATTTTTGGGTGGAGTGCAATACCTTCTCTATAAACTATGTACATAGTGCGTATAGAGAAAGTAAAAATCAAGTATTTTAATGATTCTTTATTGGCCATGTATATTCGAGCATGGGTTGCACTCTTCAGTGAAGCACCTTGTGATAGACGACATTTCTTGTTTTATTATCAGGCGCAAGAACAAATAACGCAGATGGTCTTCCGCCCCGTGAACATGCCACACATAATTGACCATGGGAAAAACACGGATTTTCTAGATTCAGACCACAAACTTTCAAGGATTGGCTTTGTGATTTGTTATTGTCATGGCGAATGCAAGACGGACCGGAAATTGAATTCGTTTAAGCTCAAACGCATTGCCAACCGAGCCGTTTCACGCGCTGCTTCACTTTGCTCTACGAAGTTGAGCCTTACTAACGCGGCGCTCCTCAAGTGCAATTTCTTGTTCTTCTTCAGTTCTTTCATTCGCAATGATTCGAATCCTAGTTGTATTGCGGCTCTGTCGGGAAAGATTCGATCGTCTTGGTCGCGGCATTGTTAATGATAATATCGGCACAATAAGCTAATAGAAACTCGAAACAATCACATCAACTTCAAAAATTTTAACTGTCAAATTTTCAACTATACTTAACCATAGACAACATTACATTTAGCTGTCAGTTGTGTTTTGTTATTCCGTGTCAGTTGCGTTTTGTTATTCCGTGTCAGTTGCGTTTTCTTATACCACTTTTAACAAATGGAAGGCTAGACTGATGTTTTGACTGATAAATGTTTCGTTTTTTTGTCTGTTGCGTTTTGGTATTCCGTGTTAATTGCGTTTTCTTATACCACTTTTAAAAAATGGAAGGCTAGACTGATGTTTTGACTGATATATGTTTCGTTTTTTTGTCTTTTGCATTTTGTTATGCCACACCAAATCGGTTCAGCCGTTCTTGAGTTACAAATAGTGTAACTAACACGACTTTCTTGTTATATATAATATATATAAATTCGTACGAAGGTTAATTACTTTCTCTACTACGTACACTCTACACAGTGGCTATATTTTTACTTTCTTCATTTTAAGAAACCACACTAAACGCTTCGTTGTGCATATGAAGAGAATAGCGTCATTCAATTGCTCAAGAACCTGACGCTCTATGCTGGCCTTAAAATACCATACATACTCCTTCCATGTAATCCTGAGTAATAGTTGGAAATTGACAGTTCAAAATATGGCAAATTTTCATCAATTCCAAGCGTTAATAACGGCTGTTTCGGAAATGGCTCGTGCACAAAAAAGAATTCTTTGGAATAAACTACGTGCTTTTAAAGAGATGTAATTTTTACTTTTTCTACACGTACTATGTATATATAGAGAAGGTATTGCACTCCACCCAAAAATTCGATACTGAGATTTCACCGGAATAATATGTTTTGGGTCCCCCTGAATCAAAAAAAAGAAAATTTTTAGAAAGAAGTCCTTGTGTGTGTGTCTGTGGACAGCATAGCTCAAAAACGAAAAAAACATTAAATACAAAACTTGGTATTTAAGTTTCGTATCTTCCAAGGATGCGACACGAAAGTTTTCAAGAAAGTCCTCCCACCCCAAACTACCCATTATATCGAAAATATTTCGAATAGCTTCATTTTCTCAAAAATGTCTCTAACAATGTTAATTAAAATATCGTATGTTAAACCTATTTATCTGACAAATACCTATAGTGTATATCTTGAATTCTGTGACCTCTGAAGACTACTTTACGCTGGATGAATTTTACGGAATTTGGCATAACTAGTAAACTGTAAGAGATAGACAAAAGCTAACTTAACAGAAAATGTTATCGCTTCCATTTACAAGAAAGCAAGTAATAAGGCTAATTCTGCCAATTTTTTCTCGATTAGCATAAAGTAAATAGAATCATAAGCTGTTTAACAATATTTGTTGCAGAGATGTAGAGAAAGTCATGTGAATGGATCACATTAGATTTTTTCTACGTTTTCCCTATTACTTAAGGTTAAACAACATTATAAAAAAATCCCTTCTGAATAATGAGGCTCTAATAGGCGTTTCCTTTTTAGAAAAATAATAAATTCGCAAAATGTTCCCTGTAAAGGGTTGCTGGAGTGCGGGAATCTTTTTAAAATCTTCATGGAGCATCTTTGGAAGACACCGAATTTAAATATGATTCTTAGTATTTTGAGTTACGTTACTCAGAGAGCCTCACACGAACTTTTTTTCCTACAAATGGTCTTCAGTCCGTTATTTACGTCAACTCTATCTGAAAACCTAGCTTATATCTTATTTAGATATATCTATTTACGTTGAGATTAGGAACCTGTTATAGCGTGGTGGAATTTTCTGATACTTTTGTCTGTGTTTCAGTAATTCAGTGATGTTCCATTGAGTGTCACCATCTGCTTCAAGAACATTTTCTTCCTCTCCCTCAACCATTTCCCTAAAGCTGGATATTTTTACTGGCTTTAATTGTATCACGGCGTCGCCTTTGAAAACCTGCGGAAACGTAGTAAGGGTAAAAATTAACCGTAGATAATGGTGTGGGGTAGAAATGCCACAAGGAGTTGCCTGTCTGAAACAAATCACCGACTGGTGCCCGTGAAATCGCACCGTAAACTCTCTCTTTAAGCGGAAAACCTTTAAATGAGAAAAACCAAGCGGGTTTATGTGTGCCCTTCAGGAAACCGTTGCTGCAGCAACTCCCATGGGATCAAATAACAGAATCCTCAGAACATATCCGTATGGAATGCTGCCTCATTATATTGTAAAAGGAAACCTTTAAGCGAAATGCTGAAGCAAACAATGGACGATTCATTTAGGCGTCGGTCTTAACCGCGTATAATGTCTGGCGTGTATTCAAGATAATGTTTATGCGCCCTCTCATCTCAAGGAACCGAATTTGTTAGATCATAGCCTCTGGTTAAGTGAAAAGTACCTCGCCATCATGTATAAAATGGGAGTAAATCATACAAATGTGTCATGTGTAATAATTGCATAACTTTTTATTCATTAATCATTTCTATTCATTTATTACAATATGTAAGAAGCTTGGCTTGCTATACACATGCTATAATCATCTTAAATAGTTACCAAAAATACTTTTATCTGCTTAATATTACAGTCTAGTGTGTAAACAAATTTTGTTGTAAGTATGCAGTAATCTGCCATAAAAATTGGCAGCTAAAGAGAAAGCTGATAACCCATAATATTAAAACCTCTTTACATAAAGTATGAAAAAGTATATATTAAGAGCACTTAACATTGCAAAGTGTACTGCTTATCTAAAATGTGGAGGCAGCATTAATGAAGAATCTATTTTTTGTTAATTCTATTAATAGTTGCGGGATATGTTTTGAATGTATTAATATCACAGTGAAATCGCAATAATTATGTGTGCAGGAGGCTGGAACAAAAGAAATCTCCCTTAGATTCCCCAGAAAACAAGAAACTTCACTTTTCATTCAATTTGAACTGCTTAAAATGTGGGAAAACTTAAAAGAACAGCGGAATACTTTGTTTTAACGTTTTGTATACTAGGCTTCTAGGTTTTGGATTATCAGGCACACATTAAGAGAATGTCAGTGATTTCTTTTAAAACACTTGCACAACATCAGTTTGAGGTGGGAGTTTCTTTCCGGCCATCTAAATATTTATCAATGTACTTTTTGCAATGTAAATATGTGAGTTTATTTTATTTGTAGTAATATAATATGATTTAATAGATTTCATTACTAATATCTAAAACTGAATATATGTAACGATTATATACGTGAACCTGGGGTGTTCTTTTGAGAGGAAGGGGCCGAAGTCCCTACCGTTAAGTTGCTATTGTAAGTTCTGCGCGTGAGGTCAAGAAAGGCCACAGAAATTCTCGATGTGTGACACGTCAACGGGCGTGAATTAATTTCGTTCAATGGGAAGCCGACCGCTTACAAACTGCCGGGGAAATTAAGAAACTGACGCGAAAACGTTCGGCCAATAAGAAGGTGATTTTAAGGCGCAAAGCCAGGTTTAGAAACTACAAAAGTACGGGTGTCCGGAAGACACAAGGGTCTTGTTGCTTGTTTCGTTCGGTTGTTAAAGTGTGCTCTAGTGCGCAGAACGGCCAAAGCTGGAAAGTGCGGTAAAGAAGTTGACGTGATCGTGCGTGAATTTAGATCGTCCAAAATGGTGCTCGCATCTGAGTGAAAATGTCGCGAAGTGAGAAATTCTTACCGCACCGCGCGAGGTCTCGAGCCTCGAGAACCGCAACATAAACAAATCAAAAGAGCACGTCAGGTCGACTTCGCAACCAACAAATAATTAGGAGCAAGCAAAAATGTCTCGTGTTCTTTCTGTTCTCCACCTTGAGAAAGAGACGAGTCTCATGATAGTTCAGCCGCCGGCAGGAAGACACCGCAGCGCCTGGAGTGAGGGAGAGAGAGATTAAAGAGAGTAGAGAGAGAAGAGAGAGTAGAGAGAGGGAGAGAGAGTAGAGACAGAGTAGAGGGAGAAGAGAGAGTAGAGAGAGGGAGAGAGAGTAGAGACAGAGTAGAGGGAGACTAGAGAGAGGGAGGGAGACAGAGTAGAGAGAGGGAGATAGAGTAGAGAGAGAGGGAGAGTAGAGACAGAGTAGAGAGAGAGACTCGAGAGAGAGGGAGAGAGAGTAGAGAGAGGGAGAGAGAGTAGAGAGAGGGAGAGAGAGTAGAGACAGAGTAGAGAGAGACTAGAGGGAGAGGGAGATAGAGTAGAGAGAGAGGAGAGAGAGTAGAGACAGAGTAGAGAGAGTCTAGAGAGAGAGGGAGATAGAGAAGAGAGAGGGAGAGAGAGTAGAGACAGAGTAGAGAGAGACTAGACGGAGAGGGAGATAGAGTAGAGAGAGAGAGGAGAGAGAGTAGAGACAGAGTAGAGAGAGTCTAGAGAGAGAGGGAGCTAGAGTAGAGAGAGATTAAAGAGAGGGAGAGAGAGTAGAGACAGAGTAGAGAGAGACTAGAGAGAGAGGGAGATAGAGAAGAGAGAGGGAGAGAGAGTAGAGACAGAGTAGAGAGAGACTAGAGAGAGAGGGAGATAGAGTAGAGAGAGGAGAGAGAGTAGAGACAGAGTAGAGAGAGTCTAGAGAGAGGGAGATAGAGTAGAGAGAGATTAAAGAGAGGGAGAGAGAGGAGAGAGATAGAGACGTCTAGAGAGAACTTACCAGAGCAGGTGCGTGGTGACAGACGAGAGGTGGAACGATCGCAAGTATCCGCAAGTGTGTTCTGCAGCTCATATCAATGTTCAAATCTACAGATAATTTTTTCACTAGCTCGGTACAGTTCATCTCGAGAGATTAAAGAAACGATTCATATCTACATTTTTTGGTATTCTTACTCGGTGTGTGTATTTTGCTTGAACATTCTATATTTTAACTTTTCCCAAAATAAAAGCCACAACATTTCCAGCAACTTTTAAAAGAAATAAGCACCGTACATTTCACAATGTGTCCACACACCGTCCATTGTCGGTTACGCTCGGTTGTCTGTTATTAAATGCCCTCAGAAGCGGTTGCGGCCAAATTGGGCCTACACTATTATTCCTCAGCATACTTTAATCAAAATCTCTTACGTTTGTAGTAAAATATTTTCCTACATAAACTAGTTCCTAGAAGAACGAACATTCCTCTGTTCTTGCATCCAATAATATCCGTCTTTAAAATATGTTTAACTAATTATATAATTTTTAATTTCTCTACACGTACTAGGTACGTAGTGTAAAGAAAAGAAATTGTAATGCTCCCCAAGAATTCGATACCGAGATTTCAGCAGAAATACATGTTCTGGGTCCCTCTTAATAAAAAAAACAGTTTTGGAAAAACATCCGTGTGTATGTGTGAGTGTCTGCCTGTCTGTCAGTGTGTGTGTCTGTGTGTGTGACCGTTGAATACGAAACTTGGTATTTAAGTTTGGTATCTTCCAAGGATGCGACACGAAGATTTTCAAGAAAATCCCCCCTAAACTATCTTTTACATGGAAAAAATTTCGAACATTTTGATTTTCGCAAAAATGACTGTAACGGTTTTGATTAGGGTATCGTATACTAAAGATATATAAACTAAAAATAAAATGTATATCTTGAAAATGCAATCCCCTTTTTGATACCATTCTGCTGGCCGTTATTGGAAGTTTGTTTTCAATAACCGAATGAATATCTTCAGTGGGCATTCTTTAAATGTATCAGCTGTCATCTCATCATGATAGTTTGAGGTGGTTTTGGACCGAAACATCCATTTGCAAATACTACATGACAAATGAACCAATCGGTACCTTTAGATCTTTTTCTTTATCTTATCTTTTTGATAAGTATTACCGAGTTTAATTTTGCGTGTGGTTTTAATGTACCCAAATCTCGTCTAAGTAAAATACAGGTCTTGTATCAACAGCATTCTGAATTTCGTGCATTTTGCTTAAGCATTTTATCCTTACCGCAATGATGTCACTCCTGTCCATTAAAAACTGACGCCCATCATTTATCTTTCTGTACTGAACCCTAATCCTCTCATAATTCTGTAAGTAGACGCATTTGAACCAGTGTTTGATATTTTGGTACTAAGAGCCCAAGTTATTTATTGTATTTTGGAAACTTCCCTTGGTCATAAAACTCGAGCACAGTTCTACATACAACATCCTTGTCAAAGTCACTTAAATTTGTAACCCTCTTCGGAGGTCCAATGTGTTTTCTAGATGACACAAACATTGGAGCACTACTGGGTTCAGATTTCCTTGCCTCTCCGCAAATGCGATTCACACTTATTTTACTTATAGCACACGCTTAAGCAGTAAACTACTGAACATTTTTGAAATCGAGTTGATTTCTGCCTTCCTCATTGCTGAATATTTTACAAAACGTGTAGACCCTAAAAATAATAATTCAAGCTTGGCTATGCAATATCTGCCTCTTAGATTCGCCGCTAATTCACCACTATAAGCAATTGCACTTGCTATCTATTCCTGACTAAACAGCAATTGAAAACTGACTTGAACTCTGTAGGGACTAGGGATAACAAACACAAGCCCTGTTTCGAGACAAAAAATAAACTTGAGATAGTTGACGCAGCATTCTACAGCTAACAAGAGTGTGTTCACTCTGTCTCTTGACTTTAGCAGCTTGCTAAGCGTAATAAATGTAATAATTCTTTAGCACCCTCGTGTCAATAGTTAGCATTCCATTTCTGTGTAATTACTATGTATGTACATATATAGTAGAAGAAACATACATACATAACACATACATACACCACACTTATATACATATGTACATACATACGTACGTACGTACATACATATAATAATGGTCATTGCAGTGCTTCTGTAATTCTGATTCTGATATAATACATGAGTGTGGTTATTCATGAGTAACATGAAAACTATTTGAGCTAAACATCTGTGTTTTTTACGGTTCTGCTACAAATATTACTCTCTATCTTGCTCGTGAATTATGTTTTGCAAAATTTAATTATTTTGACTAAGCACAAATATATGTTGACTAAGGCAAGTAGTATTCAAGAAGATGAAATCACTTAGCGCGTTACTCCCCAATTAAGGGGGAATGCATTATATCATCATGATAGCACTCCGATTGGCTGCCGGCATGGTGGCGGTCAAGCACAAACCTCATCCCATTTAAAAGTCACTGTAATCTGGAATCTGTTGCTATGACATCACGACAGATCATATTCAACAACACAATAAACATCGAAATGAGCGTGCTAGAAATCACAAAAGCTCTCATGTACCCCTACCAATATAATGTGCTATTTTGGGATCAAACATGTACATGGATACGGGAGTCTATCGTTCATGGAGTGACAACAGCTGACCTGCAGGCCACATGTGCCACTCCACACAAAACAAAAATGTGTTGGTAACGATAAAGATGAAGCTAGCGGAAAAATCATCCAGCGGTTTGTCGGACTGAAGACTAAAATATATGGTCTCGATATTAATGAAAGAATGATAAAAAACATTAGAGGCATAAAACGATGCGCTATTAAACATATTCCACAATCATTAAGATTGTATTAAAACAGCTAAATAATAAGAACTCCTATGAATTTGATCATGTCACAACAGCATAAAGTTTAGTCTACAAAAGTCAACAAAATCGCTTTATCGCCTCATGATGATAAAAGAGTGATTGCTAATGGTGGAGTATCAAGCTATGCTTATGGTCATTACGAAGCTTTGAAGTATCATGAGAGAATACTACATACATTGCTCATCAACTGTAACGTGGTAGGAAAATTGAAGTTTTCACTGCAAACACTCCCAGGTACATAGCAAAAAAACACATAAAGATAGAACAATAAGAACAATAAGAATGAGGGATGGCGGGTACTGTGCCATTAGAATAAATTTCTAGTGCTAGTCTCAAGCCCAGATAAAAGAGGAGAGACGTCTAACTTCCCGTGCTAGTTATCTTTGTAATAAAAAAAAGTCACACAAACTAAAATAAAACTAAAAGCTGAAACACTAACAATAACTCAATACGTATGGCGATGACTTCAACAAAAAATAGATCAGGATCATTAATCTAGTTTAGCTTAGACAAAAAACATCTTGTTAAAAAAAACAGGCTGCAAAAACAATAAAAGGAACATAATATTCACTAAATAATAAGCACCTCCACAACAAAGCCTTAGACCCATCTTCTAGTGTTAGCCTCGAAACGATAGACCTCGTACAATAAGACAAATAAAAAGATGGAAAAACGGAAAATTAGGTTATGTTACAACCCAAAGTAGACTGAAACCATGCAAATATATCCCCTCGTTTCATAAGTTAGCATCTGATCATGCAAAAGTTTGCAAAAAAAGATATAATATGACTATTAAGGCATTACAAAATACTGAAACGCATTACAGAAGAGATCGTAAAGGATGCAAACTTGGGAAAAATATGGCAAAAGTGGAAAATACTGCATAGGCTATAAAACGATCAAACTGTCCAACAGCATATGAAAATGCTATAAAACGTAACAGATAGTATGAAAAACATCAGAAACACTGCAACCATGTCAGAAATTGCTGTAGAAATGTAGAAAATGGTACCAAAAGCAACATTAACATCATATGCCACAAATTAATTTTAAATATAAGAAAAGGGTTTCAAGGAATCGTGAAAAGGACCGCCTTAATTACGCTTAAAATCTGTCCTAAATATACTTAAATATATCGTCAGTATCCCTTCGTCGCTGTCAGAAAGGGCTTAAAGAGCCTCAAAATGGGTTGAGATACCTATTAGCTGAGGCTCAAATTCCATCCTATAGTTCTGAATACCTTAAACGTCATAAATGATCTGTAAAGAGATAGAAAGTACTACAAAGCACTGCAAAATGCTGAAAAATAGCTCCAAAATGGTCCTTAAATGTCTGAAAAATAATTAAAACTATTACAAATCGCTGTAGAATGCATTAAAATATAAGTAAAATGTTTCAAAAGAGTAAAAATATCAGCTTTAGAGCCTCAAAATGGATCAAAGTGACTGGAAAAGAAATTACTTTTTTGATAAATAAACTGACACTAACTAGCCCAGAGTCCAAAACACCCTCCCCTGGCATGACATAAAATGCATTCTAACCAACAGTGGCAACGCTAAAGTCACCTCTAAAATTCTGAATAATATATGTGAAAGTACTACAGTCACTAGAAGAATAGTCCCAAACCGTACAAAAATGCCTATAAAAGTGCTAAAAAACATAGGAAAACAGTGTAAAATAATGTAAAATATGAGCATAAAGTCTGAAAATGCCTAAAATACCTGATAGAAAGCCATAAATACCCTCAAAATACCGTGAAATGAGTTAGAAGAAAGAGTTAAAATGCCTTATGCTTACTCCGAAACTAGCAGTGCTAGAAATCTAAACACCCTCCAAATGGCAATGAAATGTCATTAAAAGCATTTTAAAGAAACTGCGAAAACGCTAAAACCATTTTATATATCCCCTCAAAAATGGGAGTGAAAGCACTAAAATCGTTGAAAAATAGTTCCAAAACGTACAAAAATGCCGGTAAAAATGCTAAAAAGCATTGAAAAACACTGGAACATAATGCATAATACATAAAAAAAGTCTGAAAAAGTCTAAAATACCCTCAAACGGTGTGAAATCAGTTGAGAATAGCAAAAATGTCTGCTGATTACCTTGAAACTGTCTGTCCTAGAGTCCTAAACACCCTCCAAATGGCCTGAAATTTCATTAAAAGCATTCAAAACAATTGTCCTACCACTCAAAAAAATTTTCAAGAAGGTTAATAAAGATCTATAAGCACTCAGGAGCCGAGCATAACACTTTAAAAAAAAAAAAAAAAATTTTTGGGAAAAGCACTAAAATAACGTAAAACAAAGTAGATTATCTTGAAAAGGAGCTCCATAAAATAGGAAATACATCCTGTGCTCTGAACCTAGGTCAGGTTCCCCATCCTCCTAGTATGGCACCTTGAATTCCCTATCTTTCCCATGTATGCTCATTCCCACTATCCCTACGCTCTCGCTAGTGTATCCCGCCACCTTGAATTCCCTATCTTTCCCATGTATGCTCACTCCCACTATCCCTACGCTCTCGCTAGAGTACCCCACCACCTTGAATTCCCTATCTTTCCCATGTATGTTCACTCCCACTATCCCTACGCTCTCGCTAGTGTATCCTTGAATTCCCTATCTTTCCCATGTATGTTCACTACCACTATCCCTACGCTCTCGCTAGTGTATCCTTGAATTCCCTATCTTTCCCATGTATGTTCACTCCCACTATCCCTACGCTCTCGCTAGGGATAACCCACCTGCTTGAATTCCCCATCTTTCCCATGTATGTTCACTCCCACTATCCCTACGCTCTCGCTAGGGTATCCCACCTCCTTGAAGTCCCTATCTTTCCCATGTATGTTCACTCCCACTATCCCTACGCTCTCGCTAGGGTGTCCCACCACCTTGTATCCCCTATATTTTTCCCATGTTTGTTCATTTGCCTTTGTGCAAGAATTCCGTTATATTAACTTTGAGGTGAGTAGAGCTGATAGAAAACTCTAGTGTAGCCTAGACGGCTGAAAACTAGACAATAACAAAACAACAACAAAAATAGTTGTGGTAATAGTAGAAGTTACCTAGTCTGTTGCTAAGTTTATCTGAAGCTTTAGACACTGATGAGGTGCTTATGCATATTATTGGCATATCAAGCCTCTGCAACTTCTCTCATTTGTGGTTTCAAACGATGTAAATAACATGTAAATTTCGGAAAGGCATCTATCTACAAAGATAAAGCAATATAGAGAAAATATTTGTACATTTTCTTAAAATTGTGTTCTGCACTGTGTAAATATATCATATATGAAAACGCTAAAGATCATTAAGTTTTAATGTAGCAAAATTTAATTGTTTACTATGGGGCATAGACCCTGATTTCCAGCATAACTTTACAGACATTAACAAATGCAGTGTACGAGTATTTGTATACTATTGGCAGAAAGGCTTTGGGTCTGTGTAGTCCGCTTTGCCGGATTTCGGGGGGAAGATTATTCTACTTGTTCTCCAGGCCATTGGAATATATCCGAAAGCTAGGTTTGCTCTAAAAAATTGGCACAGTAGATGAAACAGTGATTTTGGTACTTTCTGCAACAATCGCCACCAGGAGATTTAAGTGACTTAAATGTATTAATACACCATTTAATCTTAGGGACATTGGCAATGGATCCAGCCATTTTCCAGTTCTTCTCGGACACTTTCATTTCACGACTCGTCCAAAGCTGATTTAGATTGTCAATGAGTGCGGGCACTGGGAAATATGTGGTAGCCAACAATTCCAGTAGAGATTTACTTGTATCAGTATATTCACCACAGAGCCTTTTTAAGGTTCCAATGAATGGGATTGGTTCACGAGTTATTATTTTATAATCTCTTAAGGCTCCTTTCACTGAATTATTTTCAGAGCAAATGTTTCTACAAGATGCTCATTTGGCTCTTCTAATGAGAAACTTATGTCGAGTAAGGTTTTGGTAATAGTTTTCCCAATAACCTCCTCTTTTAGTTTTGATATTTGACTGCCTAGTTTACGTTTGGCTTGTTCTAACTCTTTCTTCCACCAAATACCACCTCTTCTTTTTAATGCGGTTCAGATGAGCAGTTTCCTTGATTTGAATATATTATAGTCTCTTGTAGCTCGGAGGCAGCAAAGTCTATATCAACTAGCTAATTAACTTTCCTATCCATAGAATCCAGTCTGATAGCAAACAAATATTTAATATTTTTTGGCTTAAAGTAATCCAATACCTATGCTTAGAATTATATTTTGATTAAATAAAAACCATTCATAATGAAGCAAATTTGACCAAATTAAAATAACCAGCAATGGCTTATTAAGATCAACAAAATGTCTGTTGCTTTCTCTACATGTACTATGTAAATAGTGTATAGAGAAGGTATTGCATTCCATACAAAAATTTGAAACCGAGATTTCACCGGAAATACAGTTTTGGGTCCCACTGAATAAAAAAAAGAAACATTTTCAGAAAAAGATCCGTGTGTGTGTGTGTGTTTGTGTCTGTCTGTGGACAGCATAGCTCAAAAACGATAAGGCCCTTGAATACCAAACTAGGTATTTAAGTTTGGTATCTTCCAAGGATGCGATACAAAGATTTTCAAGAAAATCCCCCTTTACATGCTTTTTTTTTTCTCGAAAATATTAATTTTCTCAAAAATGGCTCTAACGATTTTGAATAAATTATTGTATATTAAAGATATTTACCTGAAAAATAAAATGTATATCTTGAATTTTCTGAGAATTGCCTCTGAAGACTACTTACTTTATTCTGGATAAATTTTACGGAATTTTGCATAACTGCTAATCCGTAAGAGATGGACAGAAACTTACCACGCAAAAAATGTAGAGCACGTTAAAACACACTTTATGTAGCATATCTTTTTTTCGTGGACTTGATCGTTTTTTCGATATTCCTAGTGATTGGTTTGAGCTTTGAAAAACTTACTTTTCTCATATAGCAAACAAAGGAACTTCTTTCACATAGCAACCAGCTTTTGACTATCACTTTAACCTATGATAACCCCTTATTTCGCGTCCACTTACAAGGTAGCAAGTAATAAGACTATTTCTGCTAATTTGCTCTCGATTAGCAAAGCTTTTTAACAATAATTTGTTACAGAGATATAGAGAAAGTCATGTGAATGGAACACTTTAGATTTTTTTTCCTGATTATGATGGATACAATATGATGTGAATATGAAACAACTTTTGAGCGATAGAATTCCACAAATTGATTATTTAAATCAGTAAATATCATGTCTAGAGGGAATAGCAGAATGTAGGCTAACAAGTACGAATGCCACATCTCTCATCAAGGTGGGGGAGCACCGTGTGTGCAGGAGATTGCATTCCCGTCATATATTCCAAGAAAGACACCGCAACACGTGATGGCTAGTCAGATAATGCGTCCAACCCCTGTCTTAACTAAATTTAGACATCTTGTTTGGGGGGCGGCTGCGGTACCAACATGATCTACCGTGGCGATTTACCGTTCAACTTCCGCCTCCGTTCCCTCACGTGGACAGATGTGGCAAGAAGGCAGATCCGTTCAACTTCAAAGTATCAAGTAAAATCAGTTTTATCTGGAATATTAAATCAGTTTGAGGAGGCTGTCGTTTGAAATTGTCTCACTATTGTACGTTAAAAATGTCCATGTAAAATCCTGTGAATTTCTCTTATTATTATTTCTTTTCATGTTTATTACTTTCAATTATTCATCCAAAAGTTGTTTATTTCTACTGATTTTGTAACTGTTAAACACAGTTAATAACCGCAGAAGTTTAAATATTAGAATCTGCACTTGGGATGAGCTAATGAGAAATAAACTAATCTCACCCTAGGGTCCTGGGTTCGATTTCCGGCTGGGTCGGAGAATTTTTCTTTAACCATAATTACTCCCTATCCCCCACAGAGTCTGCAAGTGTGTTTAATGATATAAAATAATTAACCTAATGTTCTAAATCTACAGCTGATATGAGTTGTTTCATAAGTCAAAGTCCCGTTATGAAGTTCAAGGGGGCTACACAAATGTAAAAATCTGATATGTTACACTCACATGACTTTCTCTATATCTCTGTAAATTATTATTGTTAATAAGCTTATCTTTTATTTATTTCATGCTAATCGAGAAAAATTAGCAGAAATAGTGTTATTTCTTGCATTATTGTAAGTAGAACCGAAATAACGGAGTACCATAGGTTAAAGTGAAAGCCAAAAGCTGGTTGCTTTGTGACTGATGTTCTTTTGTTTGTATGGACAGGAGTTGACAAATTCCTGTATGAGAAGAGTGTTAAGTTTTTCAAAGCTGAAACCAATAAAAAGGAATATCTCAAAAACGATCAACTCCACGAAAAAAATGTGTATAACATAAATTGTGTGTTTTAACGTGCTCTACATTTTTCATGGGTTAAGTTTTTGTCCATCTCTTACGGTTTAGTACTAATGAAAAATTCAATCAGAATAAAGTGGTCTTCAGAGGCTATTCTCAGAAATTTCAGAATATACATTTTATTTTTCAGGTAAATAACGTTAATATACGATATTTCAATTAAAATTGTTACAGCCATTTTTTAGAAAATTAAAATTTTCGAAAAAAATTCCATGTAAAGGGTAGTTTGGGGTGGGGGGATTTTTCTCAAAATCTCCGTGTCGCATCCCTGGAAGATACTAACACAGACACACAGACACACGGACACACATACGGACCTTTTTTTGAAAATACTTTTTTTGGATACAGGGGACCCTAAAATATATATTTCCGGTGAAATCTTGGTATCGAACTTTTTGGTGGAGTGCCATGCATTCTCTATTCACTATGTACATAGTGAGTATACAGAAAGTAAAAATACATGCCAAATAAGATATATCTTGAATTTTCTGGGAATAATCTATAAAGAAATCTTCTGCATGATTTTTATTGAATTTTGGATAATTGATAAACCGTAAGAGGCAGACCAAATGTACTGCTCAAAAATGTAGATCACGATAAAATACACAATTTATGTTACACACATTCTTTTCGTGGAGTTGGCCATTTTCGAGATATTCCTTGTTATTGATTTCAGTATTAAAATACATGTCAACGCTTGGCCACGCATAGAAATGGATTTCAGTCCCATAGCAACCACATTTTAAAACATTTGACTGTCGGTTTAGCCTAGGGTGTTCCCTTATTACTTTCTCTATACGCACTATGTACATAGTGTATAGAGAAGGTATTGCACTCCACCCAAAATTCCGATACTGAGATTTCACCGGAAATAGATGTTTTGGGGTCCCCTACATACAAAAAAAGCATTTTCACAAAAAGGTCCGTGTGTGTGTGTCCGTGTGTCCGTGTGTCTGTGAACACGATAACTCAAAAACAAAAAATCGTTAACATACAAAACCTGGAATTTAAGTTTAGTATCTTCCAGGGATGCGACACGAAGATTTTGAGAAAAATCCCCCACCCCCAACTACCCTTTACATGGAGCTTTTTTCGAAAATTTCGATGTTCTCAAAAATGGCTCTAACGATTTTGATTAAAATATCGAATATTAAAGTTATTTACCTGGCAAATAAAATGTATATTTTGAATTTTCTGGGAATAGCCTCTGAAGTCTACTTTATTCTGGATGACTTTCTCATAACTACTAAAGCGTAAGAGATGGACAAAAGCTTAACCCATAAAAATGTAGAGCAAGTTAAAACACACAATTTATGTTACATACATTTTTTTTCATGGAGTTGATCGTTTTTGAGATATTCCTTTTTTTTTTTTTTGGTTTCAGCTTTGAAAACCTTATGCTTTTCTCATACAGGAATTTGTCAACTCCTGTCCATACAAACAAAGGAACATCAGTCACATAGCAACCAGCTTTTGGCTTTCACTTCAACCTATGGTACTCGCTTATTTTGATTCTACTTACAATAAAGCAAGGAAGAAGACTATTTATGCTAATTTTTCTCTATTAGCATGAAATAAATAAAAGATAAGGTTATTAACAATATTAATTTACAGAGATATAGAGAAAGTCATGTGAATGGAACACATCAGATTTTTTTCCATCTACTAAGTAATAAGATCATTTCTGCTAGTGTTTTAACATTAAACAGATAGAAGAATAAGCTTATTAACAATAATTTGCTACAGAGATGTAGAGAAAGTAATATGAATCGAACACTTCAGATTTTTACTTTCTTTACACTTACTATGTACATAGTGTACAGAGAAGGTATAGTAATGCACCCAAAAATTTGATACCGAGTTTTCACCGGAAATATGTGCTTTTGGGTCTCCTGAGTAAAATGTCCGTGTGTGTGTTTGTGTGTGTATGTGGACAGCATAGCTCAAAAACGAAACGACCGTTAAATACCAAACTGGGTATTTAAGTTTACTATCTTCCAAGGAAGCGACAAGAAGATTTTCAAGAAAATCTTCCAACAAAAACTACCCTTTTATATTGAAAAATCTTCGAAAATTTTGAGTTCCTGAAAAAAGCCTCTAACGATGTTGATTGCAATCCCGATATTAAAGATATTGATATCCCAAATAAAATGTATATCTTGAATTTTCTGGAAGATCACTTTATTCTGGATGAATTTTTCTGGATTTTATATAATACACATTTTATGTACTAAATTTTTTGTTGTGGAAGTTTCCAAGATATTCCTTGCTGTTGGTTTCAATTGTAAACTACTTATGTTTTTCTCAGGCAGGAAGTGTCCGTTTTTCTTTTGTTCTACTCCTGGCCAAGCAAAGAAGCGATTTGCAATGACAATCGCATAACGACAGCTTTTAAAACATTTGACCATCACTTTAGCATAGCGCATTCGTTTAAATCCCTATATAAGCAATACGAACATTCTACTAGTGTTTATCTCGACTAGCAAGGTGTACAAAGAAGAAGAATATTTTGTAAGAAGTTTGTTTTAGAGCAGCTAGAGAAATTCATGTGAGGGTAACACATCAGATTTTTTTTTGCAGATCTACACATATAAATTTCTGTTGAAATTCGACGTAAAATTTTTGGATGCAACACAATACCTTCTCTGTACATTAAGTACATAGTATGTGTAGAGAAAGTAAAAAAAAAGTCCAAAAGCTTACATTAAAGGATATTATATAATTTTCTTTGTTGTGCCTGTTTAGTGGAGACTGATTTAAGCATGGAATTTGGTATTTAAATAACTTCGCATTTGAGTTATGCTGTTCATAGCCGGAGAGATAAGTGGAAGGAGGCGCGTTTTTACTTTCTCTACACGTACTATGTACATAGTGTATAGAGAAGGTATTGTATTGCATCCAAAAATTGAACCGAGATTTCACCGGAAATACATGTTTTAAGTCCCCTGAATCCAAAAAAAAAACATTTTTAGAAAAATGTCCGTGTGTGTGTGTTTGTAGTGTGTCTGTCTGTTTGTATATATGTATATTTATCTATATATATCTATATGTGTGTGTGTGTGTGTCTGTGGGAAGCATAGCTCAAAACGAAAAGTCCGTTGAATACCAAACTAGGTATTTAGGTTTGGTATCTTCCAACGATGCTACACGAAGATGTTCAACAAAATCCCCCACCCCCAACTACCCTTTACGTGGAACTTTTTTTCGAAAAGTTTGATTTTCTTAAAAATGGCTGCAACAACTTTTATTAAAATATCGCATATTAAGGATATTTACCTGACAAATAAAATGTATATCTAGAATTTTCTGGGAATAGCCTCTGAAGTCTCCTTTATTCTGGATCAATTTTACGGAATTTTGCATAACTGCTCAATCGTAAGACCTGGACAAAAACTTACCACACTAAAAATGTAGAGCACATTAAAATACACAATTTATATAAAATATTTTTTTCGTGGAGTTGATCGTTTTTTAGATAATCATTGTTTTTGGTTTCAGCTTTGAGAAACCAATACTTTCCTCATACAGGAATGTGTCAACTCCTGTCCATACAAACAGAGGAACATCAGTCACATAGCAACCAGCTTCTGACTATCACTTTAACCTATAGTACTCCCATATTTCGCTTCTGCTTACAAGGAAGCAAGTAATAAGACTATTTCTGCTAATTTTCTTTCGATTAGCATGAAGTAAACAGAAGCATAAGCTTTTTAACAATAATTTGTTACAGAGATGTAGAGAAAGTCATGCGAATGTAACACATGATTATTTTTGAAGTGCTAGTTTAATTTTACTAACCTTAAAACGTGCATTACTTTCTCTATCCCGTATGTACAATGTGCATAATGGATAGACAAGGCATTGTATTGCACACAAAAAGTGGATACGGAGATTTCAGCGGAAATATATGTTTTGAGGTCACCTGAATCCGAACAGCATAGCTAAAAAAACGAAAAGACCGTTAAAATCAAACTTGATACCTTCCAAGATACACGAAGATTGTCAAGGAAACCTCCCCACACCAAACTATACTTTACATGGGAAAATGTTTAAAATTTTTGTTTTTCTCCAAAATGGTTCTAACGATTTTGATTAAAATACTGTATATCAAAGATATTTACATCACAAATAAACTGCATATTTTGAGTTTTCTGGGAATAGACTCTGAGGCTTCTTTATTCTTGATGGGCATAACGGTTACTACATAAAAAGTCTGATGTGTTCCATTCACATGTCTTTCTCTACATCTCTGCAACAAATTATTGTTAAAAAGATTATGCTTCTATTTACTTCGTGCTAATAGAGAAAAAATTAGCATAAATAATCTTATTACTTGTTTCCTTATAACTAAAAGCGAAATAAGGGAGTACCATAGTTTAAAGTGATAGTCAAAAGCTGATTGCTATGTGACTGAAGCCTCTTTGATTGTTTGGACAGGAGTTGACAAATTTCTGTGTTAGAAAATATAAGTTTTTCTAAGCTGAAACTAAAATCAAGGAATATCTCAAAAACGAGCAACTCCACGAAAAAAATATATATACCATAAATTGTGTGTTTTAACATCCTCTACTTTTTTTGCCGAATCTTACGGTTTAGCAGTTATTCAAAATTCCGTAAAATTCATTCTGAGTAAAGTAGTCTTCAGAGGCTATTCCCAGAAAATTCAAGATATACATTTTATTTGTGATAGAAATGGTTTAATATGTGGTATTTTAATCAAAACCATTAGAGCTATTTTTAAAAATAATAAAACAATTTTCGAAAGTGCCTCCATATAAAGGGTAGTTTGGGATGGGAGGATTTTCTTGAAAATCTTCGTGTGGCATTCTTGGAAGATACCAAACTTAAATACCAAGTTTGGTATTTAACGGCCTTTTCGTTTTTGAACTTTGCTGCCCACAAACACACACACACATACACATAGACAGACAGACAGACACACACGGACATTTTTCTAAAACAGCTTTTTTTGCATTCAGGGGGTCTGAAAACATATATTTCCTGTGCTATCTCGGTATCGAATTTTTGTTGCATTACAATACTTTCTCTATGCACTATGTAGAGAAAGTAAAAATGTAAAACACGTAATTTATGTCGCATACGTTTTTATGTAGTGCTAACCGTTTCTGAGATATTCCTTGTTATTTCTTTCTTTTTTAATGTTTAATTTGTATAGCCAGCTCTCTTTAACTGCAATGCTCATATCGGAAGCTTTGACTTGTAAAACAACTCGTATTTATGTAAGTTTAGAACACTAGGTGTATCATTTATATATCACTAAACACGCACATTCATAATTCCAGGCTCTGTGAGGAATAGGGGATAATTTTGGCTAAAGAAACCTGTCCTGCCTCAGCCGGGAATCAATCCCGGAATCCCCGGATGAGAAGTCAGCTCTATGACCACTCAACCACTCACGCTTCTTCTCATTGGTTTCAAATTTAAATTGCTTATACTTTTTCAATGATTTTCCTTCACCGCACTTGTTTCACTGCTGGCCATGCAAAGCGAACCGAACTTCAGTTGTTTCACGTAGGGCCAGATTTTAAAGGATTTTACTATCATTTTAGCTTAGTATGTTCCCTTAAGCCGCTTCCACTTATAAGGAAGACAATATCTTGCAATGTTTACCTGATTAACATGTAATAGATAAAATAATTATTTTTGTAAGGAAAGTTCTTTGTGTAACAGCTAGAGAAACTCAAGTGAATGGAACACATCTTATTTATTTTAATTTAATTCCAAATTCTTAGGTAGAATTCAATATTTCCTGCATCCGAAGTTAAGGTACAGGTTATTCTTTAAGGTGGTGCATTTGTAAAAAAATACCGAAATTGTGGAAAATTAAAAAATTACTTTGTTTAATAATAAGATAATAAGAATTCTAAACTTTAAAAAAATATATCGTGTTTCCCACTTTGTGCACTATAACTAAAACTGAACCAAACCATTAAATGGGTAGACACAAGCTTATTAATAAGCTCTCCGAAATGTAAGCCTCGTTTACTCGCTAACTTCTTTCCAACACTTCCATACTCAAAATGTCTGACTCGAATCAATTTATTACGAATATGTTTCAAATGTTTTACACCGCCTCTCAAAAACACTTTGAAGTAAATGGTTGTATTATTATATTATTTTTTCGAAATAATTCTCCAATTTGTACTTTCTCTATACGCACTATGTACATAGTGTATAGAGAAGGTATTGCACTCCAGCCAAAAATTCGATACCAAGATTTCACCGGAAATATAAGTTTTAGGGTTCCCTTCGTCTAAAAAAAGCATTTTCGGAAAAAGGTCCTTAGGTGTGTGTGTGTGTGTGTGTGTGTGTGTGTGTGTGTGTGTGTGTGTCCGTGTGTCCGTGTGTCTTTGAACACGATTAACTCAAAAACGAAAAGTAGGTAAAATACCAAACTTGGTATTTAAGTTTAGTATCTTCCAGGGATGCGACACGAAGATTTTGAGAAAAATTCCCCCACCCCCAACTACCCTTTACATGGAACTTTTCTCGAAAATTTTGATTTGCACAAAAATGGCTCTAACGATTTTGATTAAAATTTCGTATATTAAAGATATTTACCTAACAAATAAAATGCATATCTTGAATTTTCTGGGAATAGCCTCTGAAGAGTAGTTTATTCTGGATTAATTTTAATGAATTTTGAATAACTGCTAAACCGTAAGAGATGGACAAATACTTACTGCACAAAAAATGTACATCACGTTAAAACACCCAATTTATGTTATATACATTTTATTCCTGGAGTTCGTCGTTTTTGAAACATTCCTTATTTTTGTTTCTACTATGGAAAACTTATACTTCTCTCATACAGGAATTTGCCAACTGGTGTCCATACAAACAAAGGAACTGCAGTGACATAGCAACCAGCTTTTGATTATCACTTTAACCTATGGTACTCCCTTATTTCGTTTCTACTTACAAGGAAGCAAGTAGTATGGCTATTTCTGCTATTTCTATAGGCACTATGTACATAGTGTATAGAGGATTTACTTTCTCTATAGGCACTATGTACATAGTGTATAGAGAATGTATTGCACTCCACCAAAAAATTCGATACCGAGATTTCACCGAAAATATATGTTTTAGGGTCCCCTTTATCTAAAAAAACATTTTCGGAAAAAGGTCCGTGTGTGTTTATGTGTGTGTGTGTCCGTGTGTCCGTGTGTCTGTGAACACGATAACTCAAAATCGAAAAGTAGGTTAAATACCAAACTTGGTATTTAAGATTAGTATCTTCCAGGGATGCGACAGGAAAATTTTGAGAAAAATCCCCCCACCCCTAACTACCCTTTACATGGAACTTTTTTCGAAAATTTTGATTTGCTCAAAAATGGCTGTAACGATTTTGATTAAAGTTTCGTATATTAAAGGTATTTACCCGGCAAATAAAATGTATATCTTAAATTTTCTGGGAATAGCCTCTGAAGAGTAATTTATTCTGGATGAATTTTATTTTATGAATTTAGAATAACTGCTAAACCGTAAGAGATGGACAAAACTTACTACACAAAAAATGTAGTGCACGTTAAAATACACAATTTATGTAATAAACATTTTTTTGGTGAGTTCGTCATTTTTGTGACATTCCTTATTTTTGGTTTCTGCTATGAAAAACTTATACATTTCTCATACAGGAATTTGTCAACTGCTGTCCGTAAAAACAAAGGAACTTCAGTGACATAGCAACCAGCTTTTGATTATCACTTTAACCTATAGTACTCCTTTATTTCGTTTCTACTTACAAGGAAGCAAGTAATATGGCTATTTCTGCTAATATTTTACTGATTAGCATGAAGTAAATAGAAGTGTAAGCTTTTTAAGAATAATTTGTTGCAGAGATGTATAGAAAGTCTTGTGAATGGTACACATAAGATTTTTATAAATAAGTTATCAAATTGTGAAAAATCGTGAGTTTTGGGAAGTAGGAAAAGTAATAATTTTTCTGCATTAATTAGGGCTAATATTAAAAAAATAATATGACAGATTTATTTATAAAGTCATTTTCGGTAAAAATTGATGTTTGTATGTGAATATTTTTAAAAAGATATCACGTGACTCATTTTTGCTAGGACAATGAATTTAGACAGTAAAATATTATTATTTAAATAACCATATAAGCTCTTATTTTGATACATTGGAAAATTAGCACTATTATTCTGTGTAATTACTAGTATAAATATCAGTAAGATGTATTGTATTTTGTGGATTTTCCAAATTTCAGAAGTGCATTGCCTTAAGGATTATTTCGATGATAAAAAACGCTGACGTGTTCCATTCATATGACTCTCTCTACACTTCTGCAACAAATATTATTAATAAGCTTATGCTTCTATTTACTTCACGCTAATCGAGAGAAAATTAGCACAAATGGTCTTATTACTTGCTTCCTTGTAAGTAGAAGCGAAATAAGAGAGTACCATAGGTTAAAGTGATAGTCAAAATCTGGTTGCTATGTGACTGATGTTCCTTTGCTTGTATGGATAGCAGTTGAGAAATTCCTGTATGAGAAAGTTGATTTTCAAAGCGGAAACCAATAAAAACCTATATCTTAAAAACGATCAACTCCACGAAAAAAATGTGTATTATATAAATTGTGTCTATATTTTTTGTGGCGTAAGTTTTTGTCCATCTCTTATGGTTTAGTAGTTATGCAAAATTCCGTAAAATTCATCCAGAATAAAGTAGCCTTTAGAGGCTATTCCCAGAAAATTCAAGATATACATTTTATTTGTGAGTTAAATATTTTTAATATACGATATTTTAATCAAAATCGTTAGAGTCATTTTTTATAAAATCAAAATTTTCAAAAAAAGTTCCATGTAAATGGTAATTGGGGTGGGTAGATTCTCTTGAAAA
The DNA here is from genome assembly GCA_030762935.1 of Hymenopus coronatus. Taxonomy (NCBI): domain Eukaryota; kingdom Metazoa; phylum Arthropoda; class Insecta; order Mantodea; family Hymenopodidae; genus Hymenopus; species Hymenopus coronatus. The sequence continues at coordinate 10,580,463 of CM060884.1, forward strand.
TCGCCGTTATGCATCCTTGGAAGATAGCAAACCTAAATACCAAGTTTGGCTTTTAACGGGTTTTTCGTTTTTGTGCTATGCTGCCCACAGGTGCACACACACATACATACACACAGACCTACAGATAGATAGACAGATACAGACACACACACGGACATTTTTCTAAAAATGCTTTTTTTTGTATTCAGGGGCTCTCAAAACATATATTTCCGGTGAAATCTCGGTATCGAATGTTTGGGTGTATTACAATGCCTTCTCTACACACTATGTACATAGTTCGTGTAGAGAAAATAATCATATGACAAATCTATTTATAAAATCATTTTCGGTAAAAGTTTATGTTTGTAAGTGAATATTTTTAAAAATGTATCACTGGTGTCATTTTTATTAAAAAAATGAATTTGGACAGTAAAAATTATTATTCAAATAATCATATAAGCTATGGTTTTGATACTTTGGAAAATTATCACTATTACTATGTATAATAACTAGTATAAATGTCAAGAAGATATATTGTATACCGTGAATTTTCCAAATTTCAATTGTGCATTACCTTAAGGGTTATTTCGACGATAGAAATAATTTGGTTACGTATGTTGAATCAGTATTTCAAGTAATTTAATTGTTATTTTAATTGCTCAAGGAATCAATAGAGAGCTGTAAGTGGCAAAGAGAACTGGTGCAAATAATGGCGTGTCATGGCGCATTAACGGTAAGTGGCTGTAGATCATGATGGTTTCTGTCGGATGGCACGCAGGACATCGCAACAGTTGGCCAGCAACGCCGTTGCGATTCAGTGAGTGTTTCTCTGCCCATATCGTACATCACCGTAATACAAAAATAAGCGAAGCGTAATTACGACCACGTGCCTTTGGGGTAGTCCTTATCGGATCCTCACATGTGATGTTTCTGGCTTATTGCCCTCGTGCCATATGGGTACACACTGCTAACGTATGTCAATGTTTTACTGGACGGTGCGGCACATGTTGGCGAATACAGCGATGCTGATATCTTATGTCTAGTGCAACATACATAAATTAGAACTCCCCTAAAGCAATGAAATTACTGGTTTTTTTTTTTTGGCAGTTTATAGTTTGCTTTCTATTACATAATACTAGAGTTTGTTACTTTTCCTTTCTTCTTCACTTCTCTTCTGGCTCTACAGCCCTTGGTGAGCTTTGGCCTCCTGCAAAATCCTCCTCCACATATCTCCCTCCATCTTCTGCTTTATTTTTCCACCCTCTGATTCCAATCTTTCTTAGATCTTCTATCACATCATCTAACCATTTTGATTTTCGTCTTCCTTTTTTACGGTTTAGCAGTTATGCAAAAGTCCGTATAATTCATCCAGAATAAAGTTTTCTGAGGCTATTCCCAGAAAATTCAAGTATACATTTTATTTGTCAGGTAAATATCTTTAATATACGATATTTTAATCAAAATCGTTAGAGCCATTTTTGAGAGAATCAAAATTTTCGAAAAAAATCCATGTAAAGGGTAGTTTAGGGTGGGGGGATTTTTCTCAAAATCTTCGTGCCGCATCCCTGGAAAATACTAAACTTAAATACCAATTTGGTATTTTACCGACTTTTCGCTTTTGAGTTATCGGGCTCACAAGCACACGAACACGCGGATACAGACACACACGGACCTTTTTCTGAAAATGCTAAAACGTGTATTTCCGGTGAAATCTCGGTATCGAATTTTAGGTGGAGTGCAATACCTTCTCTATACAATATGTACATAGTACGTGTACAGAAAGTAATAAAAACGGAAATCAGGTGGATTCTTCAATTGTCAGAAAGTCCTAGTATCATTTTATTAATCACGAGCCGCTTCTCGTGTTTGCCATTAAAAGGATAATGACACTGTAATATTTGTGAGCAAATAAACGGACACCATACAGAGCCAGGGGTCGTCTCCTTAGCGCGGTGGTAGCGCACCTGGGTTTGATCCCCAGTACCGGTATGGGGAATTTTCCCCCGAGGGAGACCTGGCCCGGGGTGCACTCAACCTCGTAAGGTCCCTGGGGGGGCAATTGAGGAGCTACTTGATGGAGAAGTAGTGACTCCAGGTCATGAGAACCGCATTAAACAGCCGGGGGCTCGAGGCGCTAACCACGTCTCACCCTCCAATTCTGCACCCCATCCATGACGTCTGTAATGGACCGAGATGGGGGACGCAGCGGCCGTGAGCTGTCGTGCCATGGAGTCATGTTATTATACAGAGCCAGGTGGTTCAGGCGCTTCGTCTGGACCTGGCATTCGGGAGGTCGTGGGATCGGTTCATCCATGGGTTTTTCGGGTTTTATCTGAGCCAATAGGCGAATGCTGGAGAGGTTTCTTCATTCCCCCGAGTTTCCGTCCCATCTCGTTTAGTGTTGAAAGCTATTGAAGCACTGCAAATGTTATTTATTGTTTTTCGTGTCTCCTTATTCTGCTCGGTTATCATTCGGAGTAATCACCGTGAACACACTTTTGAGTAGCCCAGTTCTTGAATAATTGTCATTACTGAGAGATGTAATGCAACACAATTGATCCGTTGTTATCCGCTGGTCAGCTTGAATGATCTCATCCACTCGCTCAATGTTGCGTAGAGTCACTGCAGTCACCGGTCTGCATCAGCCAACATGTTGGCCCTTCAGCTTCATTACAATGACATCTTCTAACATCCACTGTTGCATCACCACACACCTTTGTGAGCCTTTCATGAATGTGTTTCACCTTCCACATTCAAGAATTCAACGACGGAATGATGTCTAATACGAACATCAATGTCAACCATATTGCAACAGGAAGCAGTTGCTATAGCAGTGGAGTGGAGAAGAAAGTTTGAGGAATTGTGCAAAACTTAAACTGTTCACACAACTTACTTAGTTCAGGACAAAAGAAACTGATGTGTTCCATTCACATGCTTTCTCTACATCTCCGCAACAAAGTATTGTTAAAAAGCTTATACTTCTAACTACTTCATGATAACCGACAAAAAAAATAGCAGAAATAGTCTTATTACTTGTATTCTTATTACTTGTAAGTAGAAGCGAAATAAGGGAGTACCATAGATTTAAAGTGATAGTGAAAAGCTGGTTACTATGTGACTGAAGTTCCTTTGTTTGTATGGACAAGAGATTTCAAATTCCCGTATGAGGAAAGTATAAGTTTTTAAAGCTGAAACCAATAACAAGGAATATCTCAAAAGCAATCTACTTGACGAAAAAAATGAATTTAACTTGTGTTTTATTATTTTTGTTAAGTAATTTTTTGTCTATCTCTTACGGTTTGCCAGTTATGCAGAATTTCCTAAAATGCATCCAGAATAAGGTAGTCTTCAGAGGCTATTCCCAGAAAATTCAAGTTATTTATTTTATTTGTCAGGTAAATATCTTTAATATACGATATTTTAATCAAAATCGTTACAGCCATGTTTGAAAAAATCGAAATTTTAAAATTGTTTTCCATGTAAAGGGTAGTTGAGGGTGGTGTGATTTTCTTGAAAATCTTCGTGTCGCATCCTTGGAAGATACCGCACTTAAATACCAACTTTGGTATTTTACGGTCTTTTCGTTTTTGAGCTATGCCGCCCACAGTCACACATTTTCGCACAAACACATAGACAGACAGACACACACACGGACATTTTTCTAAAAATGCTTTCTTTTGATTCAGGGGGTCTGAAAACATATATTTCCGGTGAAATCTCGGTATCGAATTTTTGGGTGCAATACAATACCTTCTCTATACACTATGCACATAGTACGTGTAGAGAAAATAAAACTAGGAGGCATTACTTATTGACTGACCCTCGTATCAGAATCGTCCACCCTCCCTTAAACATCTGGAGTTATGCGGGTACCGCAATGGGCTTTATCAAGATAGGTTAAATAGACAGTTTATATCTTGCACCGATAAGTTAATGAATTGTTACTTCTATTTGGATGCAGTCATAGTCACCTAGCATAAGCGATGGATTGCGCGAGTGGTACATTTTGCAGAGAAAAACATGAGCACTAAAGATTCGATTTTCAGGTTTAAGTTGCAATTGCTTGTAATTATTTTATGAGGTTCCATGTCATTAATATTTATTTCTCATCAATATATATTACATATTTTACAAAAATATGTTTCGCAAAACATTTCGAGGCTCTAAACTAATAGCATCAGCATGCGGACAGTGTAAAAATCCTAAACAGTGTTCACATCCACAATGTAACAACTATAGCTACTAAAATAAAGCCCTTTCAAAAAAAAATCTGATGTGTTACACTCACATGACTTTCTCTAGCTCTTCTACAAACTTCTTACATAAGATTATTCTTCTTTCACACTTTGCTAATCAATTTAATCATTAGCAGAATGTTCTTACTACTTAGTTACTTATCAGTAGGAAGAAAATAAGGGAATACACGAGACTAAACCGATATTCAAATGTTTTAAAATCTGTCGTTATTCGATTGTCATTGCAAATCGTTTCTTTGCTTGACCAGGAGTAGAACAAAAGAAAACCGGACACTTCCTGACTGAGAAAAGTATAAGTACTCACAACTGAAACCAAAAACAAGGAATATCTCGGAAACGGTTACCTTCACAACAAAAAAGTAAAGGACATAAATTGTGTGTTTTGATCAGATCAACATTTTCTGTGTAGTAAGATTTTGTCTATCTCTAGCAGTTAAGCAACATTTAGCAAAATTCATGCAGAATAAAGAGCTCTTCATAGGCTGCTACCAGAAAATTCAAGATATACATTTTATTTGGTATGTAAATATCTTTAATATACGGGATTTTAGTCAAAATCGTTAGAGCCATTTTTTAGAAAATCAACATTTTCGAACATTTTTCCATGTAAAGGGTAGTTGGGGGTGGTGGGATTTTCTTGAAAATCTTCGTGTCGCATCCCTGGAAGATACCAAACCTAAATACCAAGTTTAGTATTTAACGGTCTTTTCGTTTTTGAGCTATGATCTCCGCAGACTGACACACACATATACACGGACCTTTTTTTGAAAAAAAATAATTTTTTCTTTTGGATTCATGGAGTCCTAAAACATGCATTTCCAGTGAAATCTCGGTATCCAATTTTTCAGTGGAATACAATACTTCCTCTATACACTATGTACATTATACGTATAGAGAAAGTAATAAATGCTTCATTATTTAAGGATTCAAAGTTTTTATACCCAAAATTCAGAAATAATATGCGCAAAAAATTGCTATTTTCAATGAGGCACCTAAGTAATAAGTGTACCTAAATAATCGTAAAACTAGAGCATTATTGGAGATATGAGATCATTGTTAAGTTACAAATAAATGTTGAGAAATATACAAAATATACAAATATACAAATAAATATTAGAAAATTAAGATAAAATACTAATGATCATGAGCGCACAACAATAAAAGTAACGGCGAAAATACTATTATTGTTATTATTAATTTGATTGTAGTTAATATTTTTACATAATTTTATCTATCTATACGCATTTTATAACAAATAGGTATAAGAAGGTGATAGCGTTTCCATTACTAATGTGAGTTGTTGCTGGAGAGTTACAAACCAAGAACTGAAATAGCCAGGTTCTAAAATGTCCAAATAATTCAGCTGACAATGACAAGAATTTCAGATCCGAAGAGAATTATTTTCAAATTAATCAAAGTTAGTATGATGTAAAATGAGCCCTAAAAATGTCAAATTACGTTTGTTATTGGTCAAATAGTATTTCTTTAAAATCAAAGTTTAAGTTTTGTACTACATATTTTTTGTAAAAAGGTTAATTCTTGAAAAAAAAAGTATTTATAAATATCAATTGCGTAGAGCAATTAAACTTTAAATTCGTAGGGTTCCACCGGTCTTGTACAGGCTGATTTTACAACGTTTAGGGATGGATTCTTGACATCGAAACAAGAAAATAGGTTTATATATTCATATATTTATTAATTTATCATTAAAAGCCACCTTCAACGGCTTTCCGGGTCCAACCGATTAACTTAATTTATTCATTGAAAGCTGTGATCCATTTTATCTTGCAGAGTAGGCCTTGAGTTGCCATGACTGCTTATTTACATTTCATTTATCAGATATATAATTAATTCTTTCAGCACGTCTTACAGATGATGTCCTCTGGGACCTCAATCAGAATACTTTCTCAGTCTTATTAGAAAATGTGCCTCTGCAAATAAGAAGAAACATGTGGTTGATGCATCATGCACATTTTAGACTCATTGTTTGAGATGCACTGGCTGGTATCTAGCATGCTCAATGGATAGGCAGAGGGGGCCAGTTCCGTGGCCTGCACATTCCTCTGATTTTAATCCTTTGGACTTTTTTCTTAAACAACTGGCAGACATTCCGGATGAAGAAGCTTTGTAATATATTGTTTAACCTTATCAAAACTATGCTCAGTGAAAAGAAATATCACATTAGATTTCTTCATTTGCCATTTAAAATATATTTAAATATTTGAAACTGAGTAAAACCTGTTCATGGGGAAGATTTTAATGCAAACCCCCGCTCCCCAAAGGAAAAAAGCGGCTATAACATAAACTAATGGTTGAGAAACAGATCCGGTAAATAGAGTAGATTTGGAAGTAATTGGAAAGAAAGTCGATTCAGACGTGTACGAATAGCATTCTTTGTTTTTGTAGTAGTGAGGCATATTGCCGGCGCAAAACTTCTAGAATCGTGATCCTGACCACCAACCCAACTACCGAGCCTAGCTTATCGGAGTTTGTCATATGATACTTTGCTTACTTAAAGTCACAGCGAGCAAACTTTGTACAGTCTGTATCGAAAGGTTCCGCATATGTTTATAATCAAAGTGAACAATAAATAGTGTTCATTTTATTTATTTTATTTTTTAAGCATGGCTCTTACGTTTTCAAAGTTAAGTGGCAAGGTTAGAGCAGAGAAATAGTTGCAAATGTCCTAAATTTAATGAAACAAGAGGCAGAGAAGAAAGAAAATATATGTTCCCCGAGTTCTTCAAAAACCTGTAGAAAGTTCTTTTATTTTATTTGTTTTTATTTTGTGTTGAACGCCCGCTTTTACCACCACACTGGTAATATATGTAATGAGATTGCAGCACGGGTGGAATGCGATGGTGGGGGAAACCGGAGAACCCGGAGAAAACCCACCCCTGCTCCGCTTTGTCCAAAACAAATCTCACATGCGGTCACTTGGGATCGAACGCGGGCCATCTAGTTGAAATGCGAATGGTCTAATCACTCGGCCACGGCGCGGCTCTGTAGAAAGTGAATGAAAGAGTAGCCAAGGCAATGATATTTCACTGAGTTCCGTTTCCAGGGTTCTAAAAGATAAGAAAGACAGAAAAATAAAACTTAATATATCACTTTTAAATAAAAAGATGTGGAACAGTTGTGTCGCCAGCGAATTGCAGAAATTGGCAGGCCACAATGGGAAAACGTATGTCGACATGTTAAGAAAATTGAAAATCATTAGAAAGAATTGTAGAAAATCAAAAAGAATTCTAATCCAGGATAATGGTGCAGAAAGTATTGATAGCGTTGATGATGACAATGACGTGAGCGAAGACGGACTGTCAGGTGTGGAAGAATTGGAGGCAGATTGACATTGTTTATATAGTAGGCCATTTGTATAGACTTTTTTGTAGATATGAATATACATATGAAAACACCTGTTTGGTAGTGCAATGCATAAGAGGTGACAGATATTTGACATTGACTGTGACAGGCACTCTTCCAGCATGAACTGCTTATCTGAAAGTACAAATCGCTTCCTAGCTCTCATTAAGATTTTCACAAGTCCACATCTGTTGCGCCAGCTGAGATTTATCATCCCTACCTACACTGGGAAGTCGAATAATACAATGATTATTTGCGGAGTGTAGCGGTTTGGTTGTAGCTTTTGACGGGGAGGAGGTAGTTGGGTTGCCGGCTAGCTTAGGAAATGGTTTTTAAGACCTCAGGGTTGATTTTTTGCGGGGTGGAACATTAATGAAACGCTATCACCCGTTTGTATCTGTTCCTGAGTGTCCTTTATTATCCCGCACTTGATACTCACACATCCCCCTGGTCGTTCAAGTTCCAAGAATTTGTTTCAGGGCCGAGCCTCGCCAAAACCGTTCACAAATAAAGTTAACTATTTCACCTTTCCGTCCCAATAATCTCTCTCTTAATTTCCTTCCCACGTGAATCAATTTCCCTTACATCGCGGGCTTGCAAACTGCCGTGACGCTATAAAGCGAGGCGGGTTAACCCACATGGTGTCTGACGTTCAACACCGCCTTTTTCGGAACTCCTTCGGTTAGACAAGAGCTATTCGTCGCCCATTTTTTAGGATACTCCTAGACTTTTGCTATTTCGGTTATTTTCACCGATTTTATTGGCTGAAATTTTGTTTAATTTCTATATTTTGTCTCATTTTCATTGAAGCCACACTATGAATTTGCGGCTATTAACGTTAGCGTCTGATTACACATTCTGTGTTTGGTGGATCCTAAATCTCGCCTGGGTATTTCCAATTATTGTCTGCAGCTGTGAGCTTCTAGGCTTTGAAATACCAGCCTCTATTGTTCGCAAACGACCCGACCTGGCTTTCTCGCGCTGGACTCATGACCTTTCATATTGTAAAGCGATTTTATTTCAACTCTTCTTTCTGATTTTATTTAAGTACTTTTGACTCTGTTTTTATTCGTGAATGCATTCTATTTATTAGTTTATTTATTTCTTTAAATTCCCTCAGTTTATAATGTTATTTTTCCTTCTTATTTATCTGATTTGTTATATTTCTTTCGCTTCTTTTCATGTTTTATTATTAAGTTATTCTTATTTATCTAAGGATTTTTATCACTTCATGAGACATTAATAAGAAATACTCCTATAAAATGTTCATCCTAACTTAATACAAATGCAATGCTTTGCACAGACACATACACAGACACACACACGAACACACACGCACACGCGTGGACCTTTTTCCAAAAATGCTTATTTTGGGGGGGGGGATTCAGAGGGACCCAAAACATGTATTACCGGTGAAATCTCGGTATCGAATTTTTGGTGCAATATAACACCTTCTGTGTACCCTATGTACATAGTACGTGTAGAGAAAGTAATAATTGCAGAGCGTACGAGCATTACCATGAAAATCCCAGAAAACATAATAATTGCTTCAACCACACTTAGTGTACTTTCACCTCTTATTTGGAGGGTCCCTTTGTCTCCAGCGTGAAGTGATGAATTAATTTTTTACTTTCTCTATACGTACTATGTACATAGTGTATAGAGAAAGTATTGTAGTCCACCCAAAAATTCGATACCAAGATTTTAATGGAAATACATGTTTTAGGAATCCCTGAATCCAAAAAAAAAAAGCATTTTCAGAAAAACGTCCGTGTGTATGTGTCTGTGTGTCTGTCTGAGTGTGTGCCTTTGGACAACATAGCTCAAAAACGAAAAGACCGTTAAATACTAAACTTGGTATTTAGGTTTGGTATCTTCCAAGGATGCGACACGAAGATTTTCAAGAAAATCTCACCACCCCCAACTACCCTTTACATCAAAAAATTTTCGAAAATTTTTATTTTCTAAAAAATGGCTTTGATGATTTTGATTAAACTCCAGTATATTGAAGATATGTACCTGACAAATAACATGTATATCTTGAATTTTCAGGGAATATCCTCTGAATACTACTTTATTCTAGATGAATTTAACCGATTTTTGCATAACTGTTAAACCGAAGGAAATGGACAAAACCTCACCACACAAAAAATATAGAGCACATAAAACACACAATTTATATTTTATATATATATATATATATATATATATATATATATATATATATATATATTTCGTGAAGTTGATCGTTTATAAGATATTCTTTGTTTTTAGTTTCAGTTTTGAAAAACATAATTTTCTAATACAGGAATTTGTCAACTCCTGTTCATACAAGCAAAGGAACTCCAGTTACATAGCAATCAGCTTTTGACTATCACTTTAACCTATGGTACTCCCTCATTTTGCTTCAACTTACAAGGAAGCAAATAATAAGACTATTTCTGTTAATTTTTTCTAGCTTAGCATGAAGTAAATAAAAGCATTAGCTTTTAAACAATAATTTGTTGCAGAGATGAAGAGAAAGTCTTGTGAATGAAATGCATCAGATTTGTTTTAATTCAGAATGGTGGTGGTGGTAGTGGTGGTGGTTGTGGTGGTGATAGTGGTGGTGGTAAAGGTGGTGGTAGTGGTGATGGTGGTTATGGTGGTGGTGGTAGTGGTGGTGTTGGTGATGGTGGTGGTAGTGGTGGATTTGGTGTTGTTGGTGGTAGTGATGGTGGTGGTAGTGGTGGTGGTTGTGGTGGTGATAGTGGTGGTGGTAAAGGTGGTGGTAGTGGTGATGGTGGTTATGGTGGTGGTGGTAGTGGTGGTGTTGGTGATGGTGGTGGTAGTGGTGGATTTGGTGTTGTTGGTGGTAGTGATGGTGGTGGTAGTGGTGGTGGATTTAGTGGTGTTGTTGGTGGTGGTGTTGATGGTGGTGGTGGTAGTGGTGGTGTTCGTGATGGTGGTAGTGGTGGATTTGGTGGTGGTGGTGGTGGTGGTAGTGATGATGGTGGTGGTGGTAGTGGTGGTGGTAAAGGTGGTGGTGGTAAAGATGGTGGTAGTGGTGATGGTGGTGGTGGTAGTGGTGGTGTTGGTGATGGTGGTGGTAGTGGTGGATTTGGTGTTGTTGGTGGTAGTGATGGTGGTGGTAGTGGTGGTGGATTTAGTGGTGTTGTTGGTGGTGGTGTTGATGGTGGTGGTGGAAGTGGTGGTGTTCGTGATGGTGGTAGTGGTGGATTTGGTGGTGGTGGTGGTAGTGATGATGGTGGTGGTGGTAGTGGTGGTGGTAGTGGTAGTGGCGGTGATGGTGGTAGTGGTGGTGGTGGTGGATTTGGTGTTGGTGGTGGTCGTAGTGATGGTGATGGTGGTAGTGGTGGTGGTAGTGTAGTGGTGGTGGTAGTGTAGTGGTGGTGGTGGTTGTGGTGGTGGATTTGGTGTTGGTGGTGTGGTTTGGTGGATTTGGTGGTGGTGGTAGTGGTGGATTTGGTGGTGGTGGTAGTGATGGTGGTGGTGTTAGTGGTGGTAGTGATGGTGGTGTTGGTGGTAGTAGTTGTGGATTTGGTGGTGGTGGTGGTAGTGGTGGTGGTGTTGGTGGATTCGGTGGTGGTGGTGGTGTGGTGGATTTGGTGGTGGTGATGGTGGTAGTGGTGGTGGTAGTGGTGGATTTGGTGGTGGTGGTGGTGGTAGTGATGGCGGTGGTGTTAGTGGTGGATTTGGTGGTGGTGGTGGTGGTAGTGATGGTGGTGTTGGTGGTGGTAGTGATGGTGGTGGTAGTGATGGTGGTAGTGATGGGTGGTGGTGCTGGTAGTGGTGGTGGTGGTGGTGGTGGTAGTGGTGGATTTGGTGGTGGTGGTGGTGGTGGTGGTGATGGTGGTGGTGGTAATGATGGTGGTGGTGTTAGTGGTGGATTTGGTGGTGGTGGTAGTGATGGTGGTGTTGGTGGTGGTAGTGATGGTGGTGTTGGTGGTGGTGGTTGTGGATTTTGTGGTGGTGGTAGTGATGGTGGTGTTGGTGGTGGTAGTGATGGTGGTGTTGGTGGTGGTGGTTGTGGATTTTGTGGTGGTGGTAGTGATGGTGGTGCAGGTAGTGGTGGTGGTGGTGGTGGTGGTGGTGGTGGATTTGGTGGTGGTGGTAATGATGGTGGTGGTGTTAGTGGTAGATTTGGTGGTGGTGGTAGTGATGGTGGTGTTGGTGGTGGTAGTTGTGGATTTGGTGGTGGTGGTGGTAGTGATGGTGGTGGAGGTAGTGGTATATTAAATTGTGTTTGTCAGCCAACATCATCGACACCACCAAAATTATGCTTTTGTTGTTTGCTTCATGGTGTGCTCTGAGTGGCATGAGTGTAAACAGCTACATTAGATCCTCATTAGTTTTTAAAACAGCAGATACTAACATATTTGTAAAACGGGGCAGAATGAAGGCTATGCATGATCGTAAAGGTACACATATATAGAATAAAATGACAGAAATAATTTTGGTTGATGAATCGTTTGCTTTGAGGATAGTCCTGTTTTCGCACTTTTCTGCCTCTTCCAGCCAATGGAATGTGCTAGCAAATGTTCTATTATAACTTTTTTTACCATGTCCCGATACCGAAGCATTCCAAGTGTCTATGTGGCCTTCGATAACCAATGCTACCGCTGTCGTAAATCTAATTATTTAACTCCTTTCTTTTCCATTTTTATTGCCGCTTAAGTCCTTGAACCTTAGAGAAAGAATGAGAGCACAGTTATCCTATTAGAACCCATACACACTTCCTTTGTTACTTGCTATTCTCTGGTCCCCTAATGATTCCCCACATTACTTGTTATGAAATTATTTTTACGATTTAATATAGCTTGTCAATTATCTCAACAATGGGTTGAATACCAAAGATGTGAAGCTATATTCCACTCATGAAATTACATAATTGTGTTGGTATGAACACTGAGAGGTTATGATGATGGGCGGGCCTGTTCGCTCGCACTACTCCCGGCAAATGTCATGGCCTGTGCTCCATTACCTGCTGCTATCTTACTGACAGAGATAACACACTTACTTAAAAATAAATCTCAAACATGAAACATTAGCTGTCCTTCGGCGTGCAGAGTTAGCCATATCGGGTAGATCAGCACAGATTCCCGATTCGAAACGCACGACCATGCTTGCAATTCAAATGTCACGGTAAATAACATCGTCGCATAGTAAAAATAAAATTAACTTTAGAATGTGGTCAGTTGACGTGTTGTCTCCGTGACATCTATACTTGGGACACTGTACCACGCACAACTTGAGCATCATAAATCTGCCTAGTTAAATTAAAAAGGATGTCACAATACATTATGAGGCAGGCGCAAACAAATATGGCAGTCGCTGAATAGAACAAGTGCATGCAGCAAAAGAAAATAAACATAGTTCTTGAGCGAAAAGGGTCAAATGTGGACACTCCCTGAAGGAAAACAAAGCATGCCATGTTCACGTGCTCTTATACTAATTCCAGTGCAGCAACTTAGAGCCGAAAATATAAACTGAGAAAATTTAAAATAAATCTCGCTCATCAGCACGTCTTTGAATGCCAATAAACGACCACAAAACTGATCACCAGAGCTAGGAACTTCGTACCGATTTCCTTATGCAGAGTAAGAGCGGTCAGGGTCGGCAATATCATGCGACGCTATTTGTGTGAGCAAAGGTCAACGTAGAGTGCAACCCATTACTGCAAAACAGCTATCACTGTATAACTCAGAACCAGGTTCAGTAGGAAGGAAGGCGTTCGAATAACATCTTGTTCTCCTCAAATCTGAGCAAAATTCATTTGTTTTACAACTATAGTAAGTTTTGTAGCAGTGTACTTATTAATGTAAGTCCTTATTTAGATACAGATGGCAGTACTAGCATACAAATTGTCAAACGTTAAGTAACAGAACAGCTTCACAGAAACATATTACTGATTGCAAATTTGTTCAGAAAGTTACCCAGTTACTGTTATAGTTCAGTTGTATGGAGCTGAACTGAATCTGTGCGGCATATAGAAGGACTGCCAAGATGGATCCACCAATCCACGAGCATCTTACTTGAAATAAAGATGAAACTGAAAAGTGTAATTGAAAAGAATGCAGTGTGATATATCGCATACAAGCTGCACTTTTAGATCCCAACAAATGCTATTTGCGAAGTGTAATCAACTTTTTCGCATTATGAACTTTGTTTATCGAAACGTAGAATGTGGTTTTCATTTGAAAGGCTTCAGAAGTACATATTGTTTTCAGTAATACAGCTGTAGATGAGTAAAGATTTAGTTTAATTACGGCTTTCATTTTTACCTGAAGATATTTAAGAAATTAATTTTATTATTTAGACATTATTTAACATTCGACGCATAAATTTTTCAAGCCGTGTTATAATTGCTTGGGTGTTTTCATAATGTACATATATAGAAAACAGTTAGTCACTCTTATATATGTAACAATTTGTATGTTGTACATAATGATCTAAATATATGCGATTTTACGAGTGTCTCATTGGTGATTCTTGTTCTCTGGAAACAGTACTGTTTACTTGTCAACAGGTTTATTTACCTCTCCACCCTTTTTCTTTACAATGCCTAGTTTTGATGTGGCCAGATGGTCGGTCGCAAACTATATAAGGAACGGCGAACGGTACGAACTTCGTAGCTCTGCTCATCAACCTTATTTTAAGACATGTTCACATCCTGAAGAAGTGCGGTGCCACGCTTCACCCTGGGCCGTGTTTTTTACTTTCTTTATACGCACTATTTACATAGTGTACAGAGAAGGTATTGTAATGCACCCATAAATTCGATACCGAAATTTCACTGGAAATACATGTTTTGGATACCCCTGAATCCAAAAAACGCATTTTTAAAAACATGTCCGTGTATGTGTGTGTGTGTGTCTGTCTGTCTGTATGTGTGTGTCAATGGGCAGCACAACTCAAAAAAGAAAATACCGTTAAAGACCAAACCTAATATTTAAGTTTGGTATCTTCCAAGGATGAGACACGAAGATTTCCTAGAAAATCCCCCACCCCAAACTACCCTTTACGTGTAACTTTTTTCGAAAATTTTGATTTTCTAAAAAATTTCTCTGACGATTTTGATTAAACTATCGTATATTAAATATATTTACCTCATAAATAAAATGTATATCTTGGGAGTAGCCTCTGAAAACTACTTTATTCTGGGTGAATTTTGCGGAATTTTGCATAACGGGTAAACCGTAAGAGATGAACAACAACATAGCACACAAAAAATGTAGAGCAAATTAAAACCACAATTTATGTCACATGCAGTTTTTCGTGGAGTTGATAGTTCTTTTAGGTATTCCTTGTTTTTGGTTTCAGCTTTGAAAAACATTCTTTTCTCATTTGGTCAACTCCAGAAAACAGAAACAAATGAACTTCAGTCGCATAGCAACCAGCTTTTGACTATTACTTTAAACAATGCTACTCGCTTATTTCGCTTCTACTTACAAGGAAGCAAGACTATTTGTGCTAATTTTTTCTCAATTAGTATGAAGTAAATAGAAGCATAAGCTTTTTAACAATAATTTGTCGCAGAGATGTAAAGAAAGTCATGTGAATGTTACACATCAGATTTTTTCTTCTTTTTACTTTCTCTACACGTACTATGTATATAGTGTATTGAGAAGGTATTGCATTTCACTCAAAATTCGATGCCAAGATTTCATCTGAAATACATGTTTTGGGTCCCCCTGAATCCAAAAAGTCTGATGTGTTCCATTCACATGACTTTCTCTACATCTCTCATACAAATTATTGTTAAAGAGCGTATGCTTCTATTTCCTTCATGCTAATCGAGAAAAAAGAACAGAAATAATCTTATTACTTGCTTCCTTGTTAGCAGAAACGAAATAAGGGAGTACCATAGGTTAAAGTGACACTCAAAAGCTGCTTGCTATGTGACTGAAGTTCCTTTGTTTGTATGGAGAGGAGTTGACAAATTCCCGTATGAGGAAAGTATGTCTTTCAAGGCTGAAACCAAAAACAAGGAATATCTCAAAAACGATCAACGCAACGAAAAAAATTTATATAACATAAATTGTGTGTTTTAATGTGCTTTACATTTTTTTGTGTGGTAACTTTTTGTCTATCTCTTACAGTTTACCAGTTATGCAAAATTCCTCAAGAATAAAGTAGACTTCAGAGGCTATTCCCTGAAAATTCAAGATATACATTCTATTTGTCAGGTAAATATCTTTAAAATACGATATTTTAATCAAAATCTTTAGAGCCATTTATAAAAAAAATCAAAAGTTTCTAAAAAATTCCATGTAAAGGAAAGTTGGGGGTGGGAGGATTTTCTTAAAAATCTTCGTGTCGCATCCTTGGAAGATACCAAACTTATATAAATTTTTGCAGTTTTTGGAGGATTTTTATTAAATTGAATACTTTTTTTAACTCCTTATTTTATTTGTTTACCTTTAATTATAAAAATAAAACCTATTTTAGTGAGTATTTTAGGATTATGATTAGGGAGTGCAATATTTCCAAGTTTGGTATTCAACGTCTTTTCGTTTTTGAGCTATGCTGTCCACAGACACACACACACACACAGGCACACATATGGACCTTTTTCCAAAAATGTTTTTTTTGGATTTAGGGGAACCCAAAACATGTACTTCCGGTGAAATCTCGGTATCGAATTTTTGGGTGCATTACAATACTTTCTCTATACACTATGTACATAGTACGTGCAGAGAAAGTAAAAAGCATTTTTACAAAAAGGTCCGTGTGCGTGTGTGTGCGTGTGTGTGTGCCTGTGGACAGCATAGCTCAAAAATGAAAAGGCCGTTGAATACCAAACCAAATATTTAGGTTTGGTGTCTCACAAGGATGCGACACAAAGATTTTCCAAAAAATTTCCCCACCCCTAACTACGCTTTACATGGAACTTTTTTTCGAAAATGTTGATTTTCTTAAAAATGGCTCTAATGATTTTGATTAAAATGTCGTATTTCAAAGATATTTACCTGACAAATAAAATGTATATTTTGAATTTTCTGGGAAAACCTCTGAAGACTACTTTATTCTGAGTCAATTATAAGGAATTTTGCATAACTCTACACCATAAGAGATAGACCAAAACTTACCACACAAAAAGGCAATGCACGTTAAAACACACAGTATATTGTATATACATTTATTTTCGAGGAGTTGATGTTTTTTAGATATCTCTTGTTTTTTGTTTCAGCTTTAAAAACTTACACTTTTTTCATACAGAATTTCTCAACTCCTATCCATACAAAGGAACTTCAGTCTCATAGCAACCAGCTTTTGACTATCACTTTAACCTATGGTACTCCCTTATTTCACTTTTACTTACAAGGAAGCAAGTATGAAGACTATTTCTGGTAATTTTTACTCGATTAACATGAAGTAAATAGATGCACAAGCTTTTTAACAATACTTTGTTGCAGAGAAGTAGAGAAGTCATGTGAATGGAACACATCAGATTTCTTAAACTCCACGTGTCGCATCCTTGGATATTGAAAATTCCTGATACGAGGGTGGGTCGGCTGATAATTCCCGAGCCTCACACTGAGATGGCGCCACTAGGCCAGTCAGATAGTAGCATCGTATAACTTAGCTCCAGGCTAGTTTGTATCCATAGTTACAGGTCAATAGCTTGTTTAGTTTTAGAATGGCAGCATTTTAAACAAAACAAAATTAGAATTTTTACGAAAATGGAGGATTTGGAGAAACGAGCGGTGATTAAATACATCTATTTGAAAAGTTTATCGCCTAAAGAAATCAAGGAGGAAATGCAACGTACATTGAAAGACTCTGCCCCTTCATATTCAACGATTAAAACGTGGGTTGCAGAGTTAAAAATCTGATGTGTTCCATTCACTTGACTTTTTCTACATATCTGCAACAAATTATTCTATTTACTTCATCTAATCCAGAAAAAAATAGCCGAAAAAAAACTTAGTACTTGCTTTCTTGTTAGTAGAAGCAAAATAAGGGAGTACCATAGGTTAAAGTGATACTAAAAGCTGGTTGCTATGTGACTCAAGTTCCTCAGTTTGTATGGACAGGGCTTGACAAATTCCTGTGTGAGAAAAGCATGTTTTTCACAGCTGAAACAAAAAATATGGAATATCTATAAAACGATCAACTCTACGAAAAAAATGTGTATTACATTAATTGTGTGTTTTAACGTGCTCTACATTTCTTGTGTGTTAAGATTTTGTCCATCTCTTACGGTTTAGCAGTTAAGCAAAATTCTGTAAAATTCACCCAGAATAAAGTAGTCTTCAGCGGCTGTTCCCAGATAATTTAAGATATACATTTTATTTTTCAGGAAAATATCTTTAATATACATATTTTAATCAAAATCGTTAGAGCCATTTTTAGGAAATCAAAATTTTCGAAAAAAGTTCTATGTAAAGGGTAGTTGGGGGTGGGAGATTATTCTCTAAATCTTCGTGCCCCATCCCTGGAACATACTAAACTTAAATACCAAGCTTGGTATTTTACCGACTTTTCGTTTTTGAGTTATCGTGTTCACATTCACACGGACACACACACACACACACACACACACACACACACACACACTGAAATCTCGGTATCAAATTTTTAGGTGGAGTGCAATACCTTCTCTATACACTATGTACATAGTACGTATAGAGAAAGTAAAATGGGACGTACGAGCAAGCACAAATGATGAGCCTCGCTCTGGAAAGTGACAACTCCAGAGATCATTGAAAAAAGTCATCGTTTAATAGTGGAAGACCGCACTTTAAAGTTGCTTGAGATAGCAGAGGCTGTAAACATATCAAAATAACGTGAGGTAATAATTTTAAGTAATGTTTTGGGCTTTCACAAGGTCTATGCAAAATAGGTACCGCGATTTTTGACACCTGATCAAAAGTTGCAAAGAAAAACTGCTTCTGTTAAGACTGTAGAGCTCAACCGTGAAAATCCCAGTGAAATTTTGAAACGGCTTATTACCATGGATGAAATTGGATACACACTACACTCCAAAAAGTAAATCACAGTCAAAACAGGGTTGCGCCAGGTGAACCAACTCCAAAAAGACAAAGTAAGTTTATCAGCTAACAAAGTTATTGCGAGTATTTTCTTTGGAAGTACAGATAATTATTTTTATTGAATATCAGGAAAAAGGGTAAAAGTTCACTGGTGACTACTACGCAAGCTTTCTTTATCATTTGAGTAATGAGGTGAAAAGAAAAACACTTATTTGGCAAAAATATCTTGTTTCATCACGACAATGAACCTCAGTCACTGCAATGGGAAAATGTGCGAATTAAAGTTGGAATTGCTTGAACATCCACCATATTCGCCAGATCCAGCACCCAGTGACTACCACCTGTTCCCAAGCTTCCAAAAATGTCCAAAAATAAACCTCACTACAGGGATGGTTTGATTAAATTAGAACACCGGCATGACAAATGTATTAGTCTTTCTGAAGATTGTGTCTAGAAATAGAGCAAAAATAAAAAAATGAAGTGCTGCTTTCATTGAGAGGTCAGGAACTTATCAGCCGGTCCTAATATAAGTTAAAATTCATTTAGACCGTGCATAAAGAATGAAAACTGCTACGCTGTGTGGTATACATGGGCGAACTAAACAGTTAATATCCACAAAGTGGAGTGCTTGCAGGAAGAGCTTGAAGAAATGTACAAATGATGCCCAAGTGGAACGTAAGATTTATAATGGCTTGATGTTTTCTGGGCTGCAGGTGCTGAGAGCTAGGCATGAGAATACACGCCCTTTTGCAATTCTAAATATACAGAAAATGTGTACAGCGCACAAGTGGATGTAAGCCATGTAAATGAGATGCGCGCGCGCGCTCGCGTGGAGGTGGGAGTGAATATAAAGATCTGTGTGTTGTACACCGGTGATTCATGGCTAAATTGAACATTCCGGTTTTCTTAATACGGCCAAAGCAAGTGCTGCGTGCGGCAGAATAAGTCGCCACGATAATCAGTAAGAGCATATACGATAAATCACCGTGGCCTATTATATGCTACATTTTGGGTGTAGCACTTACAGTTGCTATGTACAGTCAATGCCCCTCACGCAAATCTGCGGGACGCTTCTCAAATGATATATCATTTAAGTATTTTACGGACAACAAATCTCGGCCGCTCATTTAGCTTCGGGAATAAAAAAGGTTTACCTGTTACATTATATAGTCTTGCCTATCCATTTCTCTTCATTTTATGAAAAAATGGGTGAACTAATACAATTTATTTTATATAACCTTTTTAAGTGAGAAGTACTTTGAGCATAGAAAAACCCGGGCGATTTAATTTTAAGTATTAAGTTTGGCATAAATGAACAGAGAAGCTTTGCAACTGAATAACTTAAAAGTTGTGAATGAAACATTAAATCAACAGAAAAAAACTGGATTTATTAAGAATTTACAACAATGAAACCAAATAAACTCATTTTGATTGTTTAAAGCAAACGAGTGTTCTGATTTTTATTAACAATTTTTTTTGAGTTTTGTGACTTCAGTAGCGTATTTTTTTGGGGGGGGGGGTAGTATTTAACGCCTGTTTTTACTACTTTGGCACCACAGGCGATGACGCTGATGATACATGAAATGGAGATGGAGCACCTCTTAAATGTGATGACGGGGGAAACCGGAAAACCCGGAGAAAACCCGCCCCTGCGCCGCTTTGTCCGCCACAAATCTCACATGCGGTCCTTTGGGAACGAACTGTCTAGGTGAGAGGCTGGTGGTCCAACCACTCGGCCACGGCGTGACCTTCAGTAGTGTGTGTTGCCACCCCCAGCTCTAATGACATCCTTCGGCGAGGTGGCATGCTCCTGATTATTCTTACAATATTTTACTCAGGGATATTTTCCAGTTCTTCTTCCAGAGCAGCTTGAAGTTCATTTATGGTTTCTGGAACTGTTCTTCCCCATGAGAATGTCCCAAACATGCTGGGACTACGTGCTGGTCATTCCATGACATTGATACCTAATTGATTAAGTGTAATGGAAACTTCATGTGCGGTGTGAGTCTTGGCATTATCATGCATTAGAATAAAATGATCACGAACAAATGGTGCTTATGGCAAGACTTTTTCATGGATACATTCTTCTTGCACCTACGTACTATCATGGTATCGTAGCGTGTACAATGGAGCTCCATGTGGCTAGCGACAGAAACTCCAGCCCAGACCATAATCGACACCATTGGTTGTAATACAGCTTCCGTGTCGCGCTCCTCTCGTCTTCTCCATACAAGTAGCCAACCATCAGAGGAATACAGAGTAAAACGGGACTCATCGTAAACAAGACATGCTCCCAGTTCTCCGTGGTCCAATTGATGTGCAAAGTTTAATCGCAATACCAACACATCAGAAATGTAACGGACCTGCGACCATCTTCATTTAGCGCTACGACCTTGGCGACGTCCTCCGGTATCATAATTAATGTCGTGATGGTGTCACGATAAACTTGAGAATCTTAAGAATTGGGTGCAGTTCAATATAGATAAAGTAGATAGAGACGAAGGATAAAAAATCTTATGTGTACCATTCACATGACTTTCTCTATATCCCTGCAACAAATTATTCTTAAAAAGCTTATACTTCTATTTACTTTATGCTAATCAGAAAAAATGAGCAGAAATAGTCTTATTACTTGCTTCCTTGTAAGTAGAAGCGAAATAAGGGACTACCATAGGTTAAAATGATAGTCAAAAGCTGGTTGCTATGTCAATCAAGTTCCTTTGTTTATATGGATAGGAGTTGACAAGTTCCTGTATGAGAAAAGTATAAGTTTTTCATAGCAGAAACCAAAAATAAGGAATGTCTCAAAAACAACGAACTCACGAAAAAAAATGTAGATAACATAAATTGTGTGTTTTAACGTGCTCCACACTTTTTGTGCAGTAAGATTTTGCCCATCTCTTACGGTTTAGCAGTTATTCAAAATTCATCCAGAACAAACTACTCTTCAGAGGGTATTCCCAGAAAATTCAAAATATACATTTTATTTGTCAGGTAAATATCTTTAATATACGAAATTTTAATCAAAATCGTTAGAGGCATTTTTGAGAAAATAAAAATTTTCGAAAAAAGTTCCATATAAAGGGTAGTTTGGGGTGGGGGGATTTTTCTCTAAATCTTCGTGTCGCATCCCTGGAAGATACTAAACTTAAATACCAAGTTTGATATTTTACCGACTTTTCGTTTTTGAGTTATTGTGTTCACAGACACACGGACACACTGACACACGGACACACACACGGACCTTTTTGTGAAAATGCATTCTTTGGATATTGGGGACCCTAAAACATATATTTGCGGTGAAATCTCGGTATCGAATTTTTGGGTGGAGTGCAATACCTTCTCTATACACTATGTACATAGTGCGTATAGAGAAAGTAAAAATGTGGTTTACAACATTAAAATGACAATAAAATGATGTTATTATAAGAATGAAACAAATGAATGTAGTGGTATATTCCGGATAAAGTAAACTGAAGTTTTATAACTTATGATTTAACAAAACATTACGATCAATTTTAAAAGAATTAAAAATATTAAAGTGTCCAGAATTTTTTGATGCCCAGTGTAGTTTTGTGACAACCGCTTGATTCCACTGTTCGTTGTAGGTAAAAGGCATAGCTAGACAGTGTTAGATACAAGGATAGTAGGCATAGTGAAAGGTTTCGAAATTATTGCTCTTTGTATAAAGCCAATAAAAGCATCGCAACCAAGAACTTTTATTTTTGTGTAATTTGTGAAAAATATTCTTGAAATGGTTTATTTTCATCACCCTATGCTAATCTAGATGAAAGTTCACACATATGGCATCAGTCTTACATAGTCGGTGCCCACAAAGGATACAGAGATAATCAAATAAATTTACAGGGCATTAATGAACTATACCGAAATATTTTCACCGAATATGTAGATTACTTAAATAAGTAATTTGGGATAGGAGACTTATGGCCTATTTATTGAAATGTCGAAGTAACGGCCATTAGTTTCTGAAGTGCCAGTACGCCACGTATCAACCATTCGAGAGCATAACACGAAAAAGGAAGGGACATATTACAGCGTACCTCTCTAGCGTAGTGGCTTTCAAGTGAAAGATAGTTTCCGTCTTCGGGTCTCGTTCTCGTATCGCGGCACTTCGTCTGGAATGAAAAAAAAATAATAACAAAAAACATTTACTCTATGACAGAAATCCCGCCTTACGCATTAAACCACCAGAGCAACTGAAAAAACGTCTCCAGAGTAAGCTACATAACTCAACAACATAGTTAAAGAATGCTCTGTGTCGCATTGTTAAGTGATGAGTTCGAAATTTATAGATTTTTGCGACATTAAACCTTGAGAACTGCTAAAAATCAATATTTCTATACTTGGGCAGCAGTTTTAAAGACATTCTAAGCCATTTTTCCAACCTGCTTTGCTTTAACACCGACTTATCAGCACCTGATACCCACACGTTTAACGCTATGTAGTTGCGTTATGTTTATCCAGGGACCATGCATCGCCGATTACTTATATCAGTGACGCTCACAATCTCGTGTAGTTCATTAACACCCTGTATATATTTACCTTACATAAAATTCCATACTGTTTCCATGGCATCGCGAGAAAAACTATGAAATAGAATTTAACCAAACAACAACAAATATAGGAAATAGGAAATCAGTTATGCTACAAAATTACTTGCCTCTACTAACAAATTCATTAGAATGAAGACTTCATAGACTACTTAAAAAAGCTCAAGGTATTTTATTGGTCATGTGTGAAAACTTAGTCAAAACGTGAGAACCATTTTTGGAAAATAAATCAGATGTGTTCCATTGACATACATTTCCTCGGCTGTTGCGTAACAAACTTTTCCTATAAAACATTATTCTTTATCTATATCATTCTAATAGAGATAAACGTTAGCAGAATTAGTCTTTTTACTTGATTCCTCGTAAGCAGAGGGGAAATAAGGGAATCCACTATGCTAAAACGATACGTAATCAAATATTTTAAAAGCCGGTCACTATGTGAAAAAATCTGATGTGTTCCATTCACATGACTTTCTCTACATCTCTGCTACAGATTATTGTTAAAAAGCTTATGATTCTATTTACTTCATGCTAATCGAGAAACAATAGCAGAAATAGTCTTATTACTTGTTTCCTCGTAAGTAGAAGTTCCTTTGTTTGTTGGACATGAGTTGACAAATTCCCATAGGAGAAAAGTATAAGTTTTTTAAAGCTGAAACCAAAATCAAGGATCAACAATCAAATTCACGCAAAAAATGTATATAACATAAATTGTGTGTTTTAACGTGCTCTACATTTTTGTGAGGTAAGTTTTTGCCCATCTCTTACGGTTTAGCAGTAATGCAAATTCCGTAAAGTTTATCCAGAATAAAGTAGCCTTCAAAGGTTTTTCCCAGAAAATTCAAGATATACATTTTATTTGTCAGGTAAATATTTTTATATACGATATTTTAATCAAAAGTTAGAGCCTTTTTTAAGAAAATCAACATTTTTGAAAAAAGTCCAATGTAAGGAGTAGTTGGGGGTTAGGGGGTTTTCTTGAAAATCTACGTGTCGCATTCTAGGAAGGTGCCAAACCTAAATATCAAGTTTGGTATTCAATAGTCTTTTCGTTTTTGACCTTCGCTACCCTCAGACACATACACACACAAACATTTTTTTTTTGGATTCAGGGGGTCTCAAAAGATGTATTTGCGGTGAAATCTTGGTATCAAATTTTTGGGTGCAATGCAATACCTTCTCAATACACTATGTATATAGTACGTATAGAGAAAGTAAAAAGGTAATGAAAAAATAAACACTGCTGCTATGTTTGTAACTATGAAGGTCTCATACGAGGCGAGTTAATTAGATCTTTGTGACGCAACAAGTAGGTGAATAGGATGAAATAGTACTAGCTTCCGCTGTTGCTATTGTTGCGGTGCATATCCACACAATTGCTATCCCATCAGATTTGGCAAAAGAAGGGGGAAGGGAATATAATAGAGAAAGCAGGTAGCTTCGCACCCAAGGTGAGATTTTGGGCCAACTCCGTGAGACTGTGCATCGTTCCCTGCTCGGCAGTATCTAACAACAACTTCAAGAAACAAAAATCTGATGTGTTACACTCACATGGCTTTCTCTAGCTACTCTACAAACAAACTTCTTACAAAAGATAATTCTTCTTTCAACACCACGCTAATCGAGATAAACATTAGCAGAATTTTATTACTTAGTTCCTTATATGTAGAATGGAACTAAGGGAATACACTAGGCTTAAGTGATAGCTGTCGTTATGCGACTGTCATTGCAAATCCTTCTTTGCTTGACCAGGAGTAGCACAAAAGAAAACCGGACACTTCCGTCTGAGAAAAGTATTAAGTACTTCACAAATGAAACTAATAACAAGGAATACCTCGAAAATGGTAAGCTCCACAAAGAAAATGCATATAACATCTAGATCTACAATTTTTGTATTGTAAGTTTTTGTCTACCTCTTACGGTTTACTAGTTATTCCAAATTAAGCAAAATTCATCCAGAATAAACAGGTCTTTAGAAGGTATTCCCAGAAAATTCAAGATATACATTTTATTTGTGATACAAATGACTTTAATGTGTGGTATTTTAATCAAAATCGTTAGAGCCATTTTAAGAAAAGCAAATTTTTCGAAAATGTTTCCATGTAAAGTGTAGTTAGGGGTGAAAATCTTGAAAATCTTCGTGTCGTAATCCTTGAAAGATACCAAACTTAAATACCAAGTTTGGTATTTAAGATCTTTTCGTTTTTGAGCTTTGCTGTCCACTCACACACACACACACACACACACACACATACACACACACGGACCTGTTTCTGAAAATGCTTTTTTTGGATTCAGGGGGTCCTGAAACATGTATTTCCGGTGAAATCTCGACATCGAATTTTTGGTTGGAATACAATACTTCTCTCTATCCCTATGTGCGGGGCTAGAGAAAGTAAAAACAGCTAATGCCGCGATCTGAATCACCGTTCCAGTGAAAGCTTATATAATACTAATAAGCAATATTTTATACGGGACCAGAAGAAATCAAATTTAACATATATACCACTTATCTTAAAAGCTAAAATTTCATTTTAAAGTCATTATTTACGCTGAAATCACTTCTTCATTAAACAATATTTTCTAACCATTTAGTTATAGTTACCATAGCCAAATTCATAATACGAATTTCTAACCGAAATAGAAGTTATACGTCCAGTCAACCTTTGAGTGCATTTTAAGAAGATGGCCCATGCGTGCTCGAGTGTGTGTGTGTGTGTATGTGTGTGTGTGTGTGTGTGTGTGTCTGTGTCTGTGTGTGTGTGTTTTGTGAACACTGTAACCGAAAAGCGTTGCATGTGTTCCATTCATATGAGTTTATCTGCAAAGTATTGTTATGCCGATGTCCCACGGTCAAACTTTGATCCAAAATTGTTTATACTACGTGAACGTTGTGTACAATTTCTCCGTACCATTCCCACGGGAGTGTGTAATGGTCCAAATATTTGTCGCATGCACATGGACAGCTGATAGTAAATGGTGGAGGTTGCTGATCCACAATTATTTACGTTAGCTGTCGTAAATTTAGTTTTTGTATCCATTGCAAGAGCATAATATAATAGAAAGAAAAATCAATAAAGAGGTGGACTAGACCTGACTGGAACGTCGGAATGCAGGCCAAGGAAGAGGTGTACTACATACACTGCAAAATGAACTCGTTACTGACCCTGTAAATTATTTTAATTTCCTTAGAATGGTTACATATTTGTTTGGAAAGTTGTTGTCCTTAGTTGAGGCAAAAATCACTCGCCAAGACAAAAATATGAAGCAGTCCATACCAGCAAATCAAAGGTAGCGTTTTTATATTTTGTTGAGTAAAGAAGATTAGGTACAAATGGATCCGATAAAATACATTTGCAGGGGTTATAAATACCCAAGTCATTATTTCATAAATCTCTGCCGCACAATAAATGTGTATTTCAACCATAGCTCAGCTACTATAACCCTATTATTTAGGACAAAGTCTACAAGATACAGCCTAGTTCCACACAAACACGATGGCGGAAAGGAAGACCCAGTGATAGCTGCCATCTTATTACGTCATTACCAACAGGTCGCTCATTGGATAATTTCATACGTTTGAACCAAAAATTAGAAACCGCGGTATCCTACTGTAGCAAAATGAAATTGGACCAAAAAATAGGACGGAAAGAGTATACAATAAAATTATCCGATGTCCCACCATTAAATTTGTAGTTTTAAGAGAGTTAGACCAAAATATTTGACCGAGGAAATCGGCTTTACAAATTGTATTTTTCCATGTACATCATGCTAGTCAAGATAAACATTAGCATAAATTGCCTAATTATTTGTTTTCTTGTAAGTGGAAGGGAAACAAAAGAGCATAAGTAGTGAGAAGGAGATGGGTTCAAGCCTATGGGGTTTGTTTAAGCCCAAAGAGATACCCAAAAAGTCGATACCGAGATTTCACCGAAAATAAATGTTTTAGGGTCCCCTAAATCTAAAAAAAGCATTTTCGGAAAAAGGTCCGTGTGTCCGTGTGTCTGTAAACACGATAACTCAAAAGCCAAAAGTCGGTAAAATACCAAACTTGGTATTTAAGTTTAGTATCTTCCAGGGATGCAACACGAAGATTTTGAGAAAAATTCCCATACCACCAACTACCGTGGAACTGTTTTCGAAAATTTTGATTTTCCCATAAATGGCTCTAACGACTTTGATTAAAATAGCGTATATTAAATATATTTACTTGACAAATAAAATGTATATCTTGAATTTTATGGGAATAACCTCTGGAAACTACTTTATTCTGGATGACTTTTACGGATTTTTGAATAACTGTAAATCGTAAGAAATGCACAAAAACTTTCTGCACAAAAAATATGGAGTACGCTAAAACACACAATTTATGTTATATACATATATTTTGTGGAGTTCATCGTTTTTGAGGCATTCCTTGTTTTTGGTTTCTGCTATTTACACTTTTCTCATATAGGAATTTGTCAACTGCTGTCCATTCAAACAGAGGAACTTCAGTCACATAGCAACCAGCTTTTGATTATCACTTTAGAGTATGCTACTCCCTTCTTTCGCTTCTACTTACAAGGAAGCAAGTAATAAGACTATTTCTGCTATTTTTTCTGAACAGCGTGAAGTAAAAAGAAGTATAAGATTTTTAAGAATAATTTGTTGAGAGATGAAGAGAAAGTCATGTGAATGGTACACATCAGATTTGTGTGTGTGCGAGTGTGTGACTGTTTGTGTGTGCGTGCGTGTGTGTCTATGGACAGCATAGCTTAAAAACGAAAAGATCGTTGAAAACCAAACTTGGTATTTAAGTTTGGTTTTTCCAAAGATGCGTCATGATAATTTTCAAGAAAATCCCCCCCAAGGAGCATTTTTTCTAAAATTTCTATTTTCTCAAAAATGGCTCTAACAATTTTGATTCGAATATCGTATATTAGAGATATTTAGCTCAAAAATAATATGTGTGTCTTGAATTTTCTGAAGACTACTTTATTCTGGAGGAGTTTTACGGAATTTTGCATAACTGCTAAACCATATGAGACAGACAAAAACTTACTATACAAAAAATGTAGAGCACATTAAAGCACACAATTTATATTATATATTTTTTTTTTCGTGGAGTTCGTCGTTTTTAGGATATTCCTTGTCTTTGGTTTCAGCTTTAAAGAAGTTCTAGTTTTCTCATACAGGAATTTGTCAACTTCTGTCCATACTAACAAAGGAACTTCAGTCACATAGCAACCCGTTTTTCACTATCACTTTAACCTGTGGCACTCCCTTATTTCGCTTCTACTTACAAGAAAGCAATTAATAAGACTGTTTCTGCTAATTTTTTGTCGAGTAGCCTAAGTAAATAGAACAGCTTTTTAACAATAATTTGTTGCCGAGGTGTATAGAAAGTCATATGAATGGAACACGTCAGATTTTTTGTTATTTTGCTGTTTCAAGTACTCTACTTTGGAAATACTTCATTTAGTTTAAATCTGACTCTTTGTATACATACATGTATAATTGGCGAGTGAAGTATTTAAAGCTTCTAGCTTTTCCAGAAACAATAAACGTATTTGGTGAAGAAGATCCTCACCAATAACTACTCTTTACATGGAATATTTTTCGAAATTTTCGATTTTCTAAAGAATGGTACTGATTGTTTTGATTAAAATGCCTTATATTAAAGACAAAATGGCAAATGAAACGTATTCCCAGAATTTCTTGGGAATATCCCCTGACGTCCACCATATTGGTTCTATAAGCAATTGACGGAGCTTCAATGTCATATCATAGCATACAATATAATTTTTCAACGTGCCACCCATTTTCCTACAACTCCAAAATCGACAGAATTAGGAAGAGTAGACGAAGAAGTAGATCATTAAACATGCTTCACAAAGTAGATGAAAACATACTGGGATATTCGCCTTTAAAAATCTGATGTGTTCAATTAGCGTGACTTTCTTTACATCTCTGCAACAAATTATTATTAAAAAAAACTTATTCTTGTATTTAATTAATGCTAATCGAGAACAAATTGATAGCAAGTCTTATTACCTGCTTTCTCGTAGGTAGAAGGGAAATAAAGGAATACACTAGGATAAATCGATGGTTAACTCTTTTTAAAGCTGTCTATGTGATTGAAGTTCCTTTGTTTGTATGAACACGAGTTGACAAATTCCTGTATGAGAAAAGTATAAATATTTTAAAGCTGAAACTTATAACTAGGAGTATCTCAAAAACAGTCAACTCTACGAAAAAAAGTATATAACATAAATAGTGTGTATTAGTGAGCTCTACATTTTGTGTGTGGTAAGTTTTTGTCTATCTCTTACGGTTTACCAGTTAAGCAAACTTCCGCAAAATTTATCCAAAATAAGCATGTTTTCAGTGGCTATGCTCAGAAAATGTTATTTTTCACATAAATATCTTAAATATAAGAGATTTTAATCAAAGCCGTTAGAGCCATTTTTGAGAAAATAAACTTTTTCGAAATTGATTCTTCTTAAGGGTAGTTTGGGGAAAGTTAGTCATAAACGTATTGTTTATAAAGTATGTGTTAAATTAAACACAACACCTGATTTGCATTCAAAATATTATCAATTATCAATCTTTCATATATTAAGTGGGTGTTAAGCAACATTGGATTCTTCAAAACTTGTATTCTTCTCAATAACTACAACGTATATCAGAAATATGAGAGCTGGCATCAAAATATTCAGCTTCTGGGCCTAGAAGGTATAAAAATGTCATTTAATTACATATCCAGAGTGTTTCCATTCATATGATTTTCACTATTTATTCTTACAAAAGCTCATTCTTCTCTCTACTTCGTGCTAATCAACATCAACCAGGAATGGTCTTATCAATTACTTCCTTATGAGTGGAATGAAAATAAGGGAAAACACTAGATTAAACCTTTGGTTAGATAATTAAAAACCTTAATTAACAGGAGTAAAATAAAAGAGATGTGACAGGGATGAGGTCTTTCCGTTTGAGAAAAGTGGAAGAACTTTGAAATTGAAACCAATAACATGAGCTTTAGAACAACAAAAAAAAAAAAAAAAAAACTCTATAAGGCATAAATTGTGTGTGTTTTTAGAGATCTACATTTGTTGTCTAGTAAGCGTTTGTCTAATTCTTACGGTTTACCTGTTATACCAAAGTCATTTAAAATGAAGAGGACTTCAGAAACTGTTCCCAAAAAATTCAGGACATACATTTTTCTTAAAAGCTTTGTGTCGCATCCGTAGAAGATACTAAACTTAAATACTAAGTTTGGTATTTTAGCGACTTTTCGTTTTTGAGTTATCGTGTTCAAGCACACGGACACACTGAAACACGGACCTTTTTC
Organism: Hymenopus coronatus; assembly: GCA_030762935.1. Taxonomy (NCBI): domain Eukaryota; kingdom Metazoa; phylum Arthropoda; class Insecta; order Mantodea; family Hymenopodidae; genus Hymenopus; species Hymenopus coronatus. The sequence goes on from CM060884.1 coordinate 10,610,962, forward strand.
TAAAAATACCTTTTTTGGATGCAGGGGTTCCTAAATCATATATTTCCGGTGAAATTGCGTTATGGAATTTTGGGTGGAATGCAATACCTTCTCTATACACTATGTACACAGAGCACAAATAGTAATAGACAACGGATTTCTGATTGCATGTAGGGAATTTGTAGGGCGTGACTTCTGATATCCGCTGGTCGCTCCGTCTCTCTAATTGGAGAAGGAGGAGGGGTTGTAGCTTACTGTTGTAGTACACGTAACCTAACCTCACTTCCAGTTGAGGGAGGTGGCTATTCCTATTAGCGAATGAGTTGACAAACCCAGCATAGGTATGCTCTATTGGCTCGATATAGAACTCTCACCTGCCGATTTCTTTTTGTGCCTTTTGTACATAGTACGTATAGAGAAAGCAATAATGTAGAATTCCATCTGCTCCATCTGCTCTTTGGGGTAGTAGGTGTTGTACGAACTACAGGAAGAGCTTCTGTCACATAACTTGGTCTGCAAGTGCAACGCAACGCGGTCGCTGTCATAATTCCGTGCAATCTAGTTTTGGTTTCTATGATATTTAAAATAGCACTGGCCATAGAGATGTCAGACTGGAATTCCCTTGTTTAAATGATGGCTTTGAAAACGTATGTAAGGTATGCGCAAGGGGGGGGGGGACAGTTTCCGGCAGAATGCCATTCAGAATGGTAGAGCACCTGACATGATGTATGGCACGAAGAAAAAGATCCAGCTCCAGGGCACGCGCTGGTCACAATACTGCCTTGGAATTCCTCAGGTCTCCCACAATGCTCTACGGGAACAAATACCAATAATCTCCTTGCTCCACCTTTCTTCTCTCTTCCTTTCGACCCAGCTTCTCTGCAGAAAACTTTTTCTTTTTATGTTTGTCACTAACAAAGAATGAACCTGTTGTATATTGCTCCATCACTCATGTGTTACTGTGCCCTGTATCCGCAAATAGAGTACCACGTGTTGGGCGTGTTTTTGTATCAGGTTCAAGTTCCTGTTCTAAATCCTACATTCCTAAAGATTAATGCTAACGCTTGTTGTGAACCGTGTTAAAGAAAATAACCTTCTTATCAGTAAACTAATCAAAATGCCTATTTTTCCCCATGTGATATATTTTAAACCAATTGTTTCGATCAATTACGTAACAGCCTGCGTTCCCCAAGGAATTCTCTAGCACGTATGTAAAGTGTACATAGCAGACAGAGAAGGCATTGAATTCGGTCCAAAAACACATTTTCAATTTGATTGGAAACACATGATTTGAAGCCCACTGAATCCACACAAAAAAAATGTAAAAAGGTTCTGTGTGTGTGTGTGTGTGTGTGTGTGTGTGCGTGCGTGCGTGTACGTGTGTGTGTTGTCAGCATAGCTCAAAAACGAGAAGTCAGTTAAATGTCATACTTGGTATTTAAGTTCAATATTTTTCAAAGATATCACACCTAGAATTTTCAGGATAACCTCGCCCCCCACCCTCCAACTATCCGTTACATGGAATATTTTTCGAAATTGTCGAATTTCTAACAAATACCTATAACGTTTTTGATTAAAATATCGGTATTAAAGATATTTACCTGACAAATAAAATGTATATCTTGAATTTTCTGGGAATAGCCTCTGAAGACTTCTTTATTCTGGATGATTTTTATTGAATTTTGCATTTCCAGCCTGTCAGGGAAAAAGGATGCTCTCCGTAAAATTGTCTCCGTTCATCGGCCTTCGGCTAGTTGTCGAAGTTTACGGACCGCCCTCTTTGTGACCTTTATGTGGGACAGGGGTTCGCGGTCTGTAGGAACCATATCATTGCTTTACCACTAGTCCATGTTCCGGTCGGCCGGTGTCTTCTCTCACCTCTTCCCTCCAATATTCTCACCGGATCGGTGTCGAGTCCTCTCCAAAAGACCCTATCCTATCCGTAGCGTCAAACTTGGAATCTCTAACAACCGAGCCAAAGAAAAAGAAATGTTGTAGAAGTACTTTACAAGTTATATGTTTGTAGAAAGAAAGAAGGGAACAAAATTAATTCAACAGTTCCTTTAATTATTACAACTTATCTTCCATCTCTTCTAGGCGCTTAAAATTCACTAATATACGAAGTACGTCCAGAAAGTAAGTTACGTTTCAATTTATCTCCGCTGCAGCGCTGCAATCGCAGTTCCGCACATGCGCGGTAGACGCTCTGTATCAAGGAGAAGAAACGTGCGCCATTTTGAGATCACTGTCAGCCACATACGCTTTGTTGTGCTTGTTTACGATGTCGGTGTTGATTGAGAATCCCGATTGTGAAATCAGATCTGTGATTCGTTTTCTGAATGCTAGGAAAGTGAAATCCATTGAAATTTATCGGCAAATTTGCGAAGTTTACGGACAAAATGCGATGAGTGATTCAATGGTGAGAAGATGGGTCAGACAGTTCAATGAAGGACGTGGTGAAGTGCACGATGAAGAACGAAGTGGGCGTCCATCTTTGGTTACAGAAGAACTGGTTCACGCGATTGATGACAAGATCCAGGAAAACCGCAAGTTTACAATTAGTGCTCTCGCTATGGAATTTTCCCAAAGCTCACGATCACTAATTCATGAAATTTTTACCGAAAAACTGAAATGTCATAAACTTTGCTCACGTTGGGTACCAAAGATTCTTACTGAGCAACACAAAACAAAACGGATGGGTAGTGCACTTCAGTTTTTAACCCGTTATGATGAAGACGGTGAAGAAATTGTATAAATTAATTTGTAAATATATATGAAAAATCAAGTACTATTATTTAGGCACATCAGAAGAATTGAAGAAATAGAAGACAGATAAACGGAGAGAAAGGCTTTATCCCGAAATCTCTTTATTAATTTACCTATCGGTTTTGTTTGCGGTCGATCTGGATGCTATTGGTTAATCTATCGAGACAACCATCAATAAGTTAATATGAGGGTTAAAACCTTTTAGTTTAAAAATAGCAGACGAGCTTATCGAAACTATGTGTATTAAAAGCATACATTTAGCAACATATAAGGTAAAATTGCAGAACAGGTGGGCAAGTGAAATTGTCAACCTACGACGAAAATGAGCAAACTTAAGGCAAATAGTTTTGTTCTATGGAAAAAACTCGTATATATTAAAAACATAATGCACTTAATGTATAACTCAACAACGGAAAGTAAGAACACCAGAAGTAGCTTTGACAGTCAAAGTTGCTAATATAATCAGAGTAAAAGATGTACACGAGGGTGGTTTGATAGGTCTAGTAAAAATCTGATGTGTTCCATTCACATGACTTTCTCTATATCTCTGCAATTAATTATTTTTAAAAAGCTTATGCTTCTATTTACTTCCTGCTAATCGAGAAAAATTAGCAGAAATAGTCTTATTTCTTGCTTCCTTGTAAGTACAAGCGAAATAAGGTGGAAATAAGGAAGCACCATAGGTTAAAGTGATAGTAAAAAGCTGGTTGCTATGTGACTGAAGTTCCTTTGTTTGTATGGACACGAGTTCACAAAGTCCTGTATGTGAAAAATATAAGTTTTTTTATAGCTTAAACCAAAAACAAGGAATATCTCAAAAACAATTAACTCCACGAAAAAAATGTATACAAAATAAATTGTTTGTTTTAATATGCTCTACATTTTTTGTGCGGTAAGTTTTTATCTCTCTCTTACGGTTTAGCACTTATGCAAAATTCCGTAAAATTTACTCAGAATAAAGTAGTCTTCAGAGGCTGTTCCCAGAAAATTCAGAATATACATTTTATTTGTCAGGTAAATATCTTTAATATACGATATTTTAATCAAAATCGTTAGAGTCATTTTTTAGAAAATCAAAATTTTCGAAAAAAGTTCCATGTAAAGGGTATTTGGGCTGTGGGGGGATTTTTCTCAAAATCTTCGTGTCGCATTTCTGGAAGATACTGAACTTAAATACCAAGTTTGGTATTTTACCGACTTTTCGTTTTTGAGTTATCGTGTACACAAACACACGGACACACGGACCTTTTTCTGAAAATACTTTTTTTTTAATACAGGGGACTCTAAAACATATATTTCCGGTGAAATCTCGGTATCGAATTTTTTGGTGGAGTGCAATACCTTCTCTATACACTATGTACATAGCACGTATAGAGAAAGTAAAAAAGCAAGAAAAAATGTTTGTTTCTTTAACTACTCACCTTATTTCTCAATATAGTCTCCTTTTAGGGATATATACTTTGTTCACTTGCTTCTTCTTCTTCTTCTTCTTCTTCTTCTTATTATTATTATTATTATTATTAATTATATTTGGTATCTCTCAAGCCTCTGAGCAAGTAAGCCATTATACGTTATGTGATTGGCTCTACTTTCTATCAAGCTCTTGGATCAACTGACCCTTTTTGACTTTGGCGACTTCTGAATCCAGCAGCACACAGCAAGTGCTATGTATGGTACATGTAGAGAAATTAATAAGTGGCAACAACAATGTTTATCATAATGTTAAAGATTAAAATGATAATGATAATACTAATAACAATAATAAACAAAACAAGAAATTAAAACCATTCTTATTTCAGGTACAAATACCCACCTGTCTGAATTATCGTAACGTTAAAAACGAATGAACGACTCCATTGCCAATACCACATGGGCTCTGTATGAGTAGAATAGACTGCGGCTAGATGAAAGGAGGGAAGGTCCACCTACAATTAGCTTGAAGAACAGACAACATCCATTGCAACACAAAGGTACCTGCGGTAGAGAAACACACATCTTCACCGCTACCTGGTGCTCAGTAAGCACTCGCCAGGAGCATTCGGTCACTTAATGATAGTAGATATTCTTCAGCACTCGCTCTTATCTCGAAAATTATCGAGAAAAAGCACTTGAAGTATATGGGGAAAAAAGTCTGATGTCCCATTCACATGACTTTCTCTACATCTCTGAAACAAATTATTGTTAAAAAGCTTATGCTTCTATTTACTGCATGGCAATCGAGAAAAAATTAGCAGAAACAGTCTTATTACTTGCTTCCTTGTAAGTAGAAGCGAAATAAGGGAGTAACATAGGTTAAAGTGATATTTAAAAGCTGGTTGCTATGTCACTGAAGTTCCTTTGTTTGTATGGAGTTGATAAATTCCTGTAAGAGAAAAGTATGTTTTTAAAACTCCGTAAAATTCATCCAGAAGCTATTCCCAGAATATTCAAAATATACATGTTATATATGAGGTAAATATCTTTAATATGCGATATCTTAATCAAAATCGTTAGAGCCATTTTTGAGAAAATCAATATTTTTCGAAAAGTGTTCCATGTAAAGGGTAGTTTGGGCTGGGGAGTATTTCTCAAAATCTTCGTGTCGCATCCCTGGAAGATACTAAACTTAATTACCTAGTATGGTATTGAACCGACTATTCGTTTTTGAGTTATCGTGTTCACAAACAGACGGACAAACGGACGGACACACACACACACACACACACACACACACACGGACCCTTTTCTGAGAATGCTTTCCTTGGATACAGGGGATTCTAAAACATATATTTCAATGAAATCTGGGTATGGAATTTTTGGGTGGAGTGCAATACCTTCTCTATACACTATGTAAATAGTACGTATAGAAAAAGTAACAGAGTATGCTCATTAAGGAACAAAAGGAATGAGACTGACTCCATGCTCGAGTGGTCTGTGATCTGACTTCGTACCCGGAGTTCCCCAGTTCTATTCCCGGCTGAGGCGGGAAATTTTTCTTTAAACAGAATAATTTCCTATCCCCCATGTAGTCTGGAAGTAAACATGCATGTGTTTGCGAATACAAAGTTTATTAACCTGATAATCGATTATTTTTCATTGAAAGGGTAGCTTGGGGTGGGGGATCATCTTGAAAATCTTCGAGTCGCATCCTTGCAAGGTACCAAACCGAAATACAATATTTGGTATTTAATGGTCTTTTCGTTTTAGAGCTATGCTGTCAGTAAACACACACTCAGACACACGGACACGGACCTTTTTCCAGATATGCTTTTTTGGGGAGGGACCGAAAAGATGTGTTTCCGGAGAAATCTCGTAATCAAATTTTTGGGTGCATTACAACACCTCTATACACTATGTACATAGTACGTGTAGAGAAAGTAAAAAAGCCACATCCAAGTAACTATCTTAAATGCGATAAAATGTTCCAGTTTCTTTGTTGACGTTCCAAGACATTTTATTTAAATATTCATATATTTAGTTTCATACTTATTGTATATTTGTAATAGAAAATATATTTTTCTGATAAAATGTGAAATTAATTTATATATCTAATCCATAGCACATTTTGCCAGAATTCTATCTAAATCAAACTAAACACATATAAATGTGTAAGAAGGGTAAAAATGCAAGTGAATCATTTAAATATCTACCACGTTTTTGCGATTTATGAACAGTAGTGTAAGTTTTCGAAGGTTGTTTACTGAACAAGTGAAAAACAGTCTTTGCAAATATCTGTCAGATTATGATGTATTTTGGCTTACCTATGTTTTATTTTCCACTTTGGAGACTTAAGTATGTTACTACACAGCAAATAAGATGAATAAATGAGTAGTGTTTAACACATTTTTCTAATTTAGGCCTTAAGTAGCCTACAAAATAGCTTCTATTTTTCTAAAATATCTTCAAATTCGCTGACATAAAAATTAACGGGTTTCTATCGCTATGTGAGCACCTTAAAATATTCACTACCATTTAAAGAGAAAGTGAAATTTAAATCTTACCCTTTAATCGTAAATATTTGAATCCAGTTATAATAAAAGCTGTTTTTCTGAATCATATTCCTTAATGTTAAGCAAAATTGAACTCAGGTAAACAAATTCTCTCTTCCATTTTCCAATACCAGAACACACCTTTTAGAACCAACTCTTTCTATTGAACTCTGATTTATTATTCCCTTTTTACTTTCTCTACACGTACTATGTACATAGTATATAGAGAACGTATTGTACTCCACACTCTACCCAAAAATTCCATACCGAGATTTCACCGGAAATATATGTTTTAGGGTCTCCTGTATAAAAAAAAAAAAAAAAAAAAAAAAAAAAAAAAAAAAAAAAAAAGAACTTTCAGAAAAAGATTCGTGTCTCTATGAACACGATAGCTCAAAAACGAAAAGTCGGTTAAATATCAAATTTGGTATTTAAGTTTAGTATCTTATAGGAATACACACGGACATTTTGAGAAAAATCTCCCCACCATAAACTACCCTTTACATGGAATCTTTTTTTTCGAAAATGTTAATTTTCTCAAAAATGGCTCTAATGATCTTGGTTTAAATATTGTAGGTACATCAAAGATATTTACCTAACAAATAAAATGTATATCTTCAATTTTCTGGGGATAGTTTCTGAAGCTTACTTTATTCTGGATGAAATTTACTGAATTTTGCATAACTGCTAAACAGTAAGAGATGGACTAGACCTTACTACACAAAAAATGTAGAGCACGTTAAAACACACAATTTATGTTATATTCATTTTTTCCGTAGAGTTCATTTTTTTTAAATATTCCTTGTTTTTTGGTTTCAGCTTTAAAAAACTGATATTCTTCTCATACAGGAATTTGTTAACTCCTCTCCATACAAACAAAGGAACTTTAGTCATATATCAACCAGCTTTTGACTATCATCTTATCCTATGGTACTTTATTTCGCTTCTACTTAAAAGGTAGCAAGTAATAATAGTATTTCTGCTAATTTTTTCTAGACTAGCATGAAGTAAATAGAAAAATAAACTTTTTAACAATAATTTGTTTCAGAGTCGTAGAGAAATTCATGTGAATGGAACATATCAGAATGTTTTTTTTTTTTTTTTTTTTTTTTTTTTTTTCGCTTTTCATTTCTTTCTCTGCGCAGGACAATTAGCTCTTCGACTACATTTGCAATTACAGCATAGGCCTTCGATTTTACTAGAATGTTACTTGTATCAGCCGTGCCACAAACTGGAATGGCTTTGATCTGCATTGCATATAGAGACAAAATAAAGAAAATGTTGACGCAGGACAATAAAGCTAAAGTAGTCACTATCCGTTAAAGTTAGGATTGGTTGACATTTCAGGCTTTGCAACGATGCTTTGTTAATCAAATGATAAGTATCTGCTAAGAGGAAGGATCTGATGTATGTGTTTTTATTTCGGTTTAGACCAATAAACAATATATGATGAGTGCATTAAGGGGGCAACCTATTCAGAAATGGTAAAAAATAACATTTTTTGTTTTAGATGGCAATAAAACTTATATTATTTTTAGTTTCACAATATATCTATACCTTTTGAGGAGTCAAGAGGATTTTAATCGATTTTAAATGCTAGTCTTGCATTTCTTTAAAGCTGTTATGCAATGTCCCATTTTAGATGATCAGTATCTTTAAATTCAAAAACAATTTTTGGATACTTATGTGACTTCCTCTCAGAAAGTATGAGAGCTGGAAAGCTGAAATTTTCAGTACATATAAACAACACGTAGTTAAACTTTCTGAACCACAATCGTGATGTTATAGTATATATTGATGATATTAAGAAAGCAACAACATTGCAAATATTCCACATTTTTCCTTTTTTGTATTTGCCAATAATTTTTTTTTAATTTCTACTGAAATTGTATAATAGCTAAATAATTGAGGTTCATAAGATAGCTGATTACACTAAGAACAAGCATATAAACGTGTGATTATATATTGCAAGCAATGACAGAGAAAAGGGTACATGAATTCATATGTTTTAAGACTAAGTTTTATTATTTTTCTGCTGAATTAAATGATTTTTATAGACGCAACCCATAAGCAATTAATGCAAACAACCACTTAAAATAATTATCATGATTTATAAAATAATTCTTACACATTTTTTTAAAAACAATTGAATACTTTAAGAGTACTGGTAATCCAACTTACTTAAGGTGTAATTTCCGTATGTTCAGATACTACCTTGTCCCCTTAGCTTTTTCATTTGAAGACATATTGTTTTGGAAAAGGTACTACGAGGGTCGGTTGATAAGTCCCGGGCCTCACACAGATATGAGGGCTGCTTTTTAGACTGTAGCATCGTATAATGTACCTCTAGACTAGCTTGTATCCATAGTTACAGGTCAATAGCTTGTTTAGTTTTCGAATGTCAGCATTTTAAACACGACAACTGTAGAGTTTTCACGAAAATGGAGGATTTAGAAACACGAGCAGTAATTAAATACTTGCATTTGAAAGGCTTAACGCCTAAAGAAATCAAGGAAGAAATGGACAGTACATTGAAAGACTCAGCCCCTTCATATTCAATGATTAAAAGGTGGGTTGCACAGTTTAAAATGGGACGTACGAGCACTAGTGATGAGCCTCGCTCTGTACGCCCTGTAGAAGTGACAACTCCAGAGATCATTGAAAAAATTCATCGTTTAGTACTGGAAGACCGCAGATTAAAGTTGTTTGAGATAGCAGAGGCTGTAAACATATCAAAAGAACGTGCAGATAATATTTAAGTAATGTTTTGGACTTTCACAAGGTCTATGCAAGATGGGTGCTGCGTTTGTTGACACCTGATCAAAAGTTGCAAAGAAAAGATGTTTCTGTTAAGAATGTAGGGCTCTGCCATAAAATCTCAGTGAATTTTTGAGACGGCTAATTACTATGGATGAAACTTGGATACATCTCTACACTTCAGAAAGTAAATCACAGTCAAAACAGTGGATTGCGCCAGGATAACCAACTCCAGAAAAGGCAAAATCAATTTTGTCAGCTAACAAGGTTATTGGGTGGGTCTTCTGGGATGCACAGGAAATTACTGGTGGCTACTGCGAAAGCTTACTGCAACGTTTGATTGATGAGGTGAAAAGAAAAAGACCTCATTTAGAAAAAAAAATCTTGTTTCCCCACGATAACCGATCAGTCATTGCAATGGGGAAACTGAGCGAATTAAAGTTCGAATTGCTTGAACATCCATCCTATTCGCCAGATCTAGCACTCAGTGACTACTACCTGTTCCCAAACCTAAAAAAAAGTCTTTGAGGGCGAAGATTTCACAGCAACGAGGAGGTCATTGATGCGGTAAACAGCCTTGATAAATCGCACTACAGAGATGGTTTAATTAAATAAGAACACCGATATGACAAATGTATTAGCCTTTCTGGAGATTATGTTGAGAAATAAAGCAAAACAAAATTAAATGTTGTTTTCATTGAGAGGCCCGGGACTTATCAGCAACCGTAATGAGAGATACATAGCCCTTAAATAATTAAATATATAAATGTCAACAAGATTCTCGGTGTTGCATCATAAGATGTGCAGGTGAAACCAAAGGCTTCATAAATTCACATGTTCGTCCCGGGAGACAAACAAGGCCATGTATGAATAGCTAAAACTATGCTCAGATTAGAATCGGCACGGTTCGTGAACTGTGCTCACGTTCTGATCGTTGTCGGGATCGTGAGATACCGCTATAGATCAATCTGCAGATCGCCAGAGAGAGTGGCACATATACAGTGACGTTGCATTTCCACTGGCTTGAGTATACCGGAATTCCGTTGCAGTCTGCGATGAGGAATTTAACCTGTTATCCGTGCAACCGTCAGTAAGAGTTGAAGGCAGGTTGTCATCGTCCACCAGCTTATCACCTCCAGCTCCACAGCATAGACTACAGGGTCCGCTGAAAAAACTCAGCATATCATTTTAGAATCACTATTTTCTAAGTTACACCGGATGTATAAATCGAAACACCAGCATTACTAAAATAAATAGGTTATATAAACTTTCATAAATACAACTCAAATAAACATTCAACAATTGTGACAAATTATCTCTAGTACAAAACTGCTAGTTATTTTAAAACCAAAGAAAATCCAATGGCATATTTGCACGTTCTCACATTTTTCGAAAACAAAAATCTTTTATGGGACCAATTGTAACGTCAGGTCTAAGATCTGAGTTCCCAGTATCTGGGGTAGAGCACCACAACTGGGCCCTTGTAGCCTTTTGCGATTTACGTGACCTAGGAAGGGAGGCCAATCCTGATGACGACGGGCTTAACCATGAACGGATCTCTTAATGTTCCAGACTCAACACCTCTGACACTACCCGGCCCAACTCACAAGCCACGAACATCCGGGGGTTCTTCGAAAGGGCTCCAGTCCTAAAGGGCCCGAAGGAAGATCCTGGTAAGGTGGTCCCGAAACGAAGAAATATGCAAGCCACCGGCCAGCCGCAACGCGCAGAACCCCGCCCCTGCTCCTTGAACCCTGAAACAGATGACAAGGAAGTTATGAGAACAGGAAAATGATGGACAGGAAACTCAGCATTGGCCTGACGTCCTAATTTTGACATATTTAAATTATTGTGCAATTAAATGCCACTTATGTTATTTTAAAATCCCATTATCCTACTGGTTCCATATATTCTAAGCTAACAACCTGAAACGTTTGCTGTATATTCTGAAATTTAACAACAAGATACTAAAGAGGGCTTTTTTGGATAACTTCTATATTGAAATAAAATTAACTATCTAAATAATATAAATTGACAAGTTAATATTCTTAATTTTGTTTACAGATCTTTTACGCATATTTATAGTGTAACTCTGGAGTTAAATGCGGACAAGAACAGTATACACTTTCATTCAGAGCTATAGTTTATATAGCGCAGGAATTCATAAAGTTTTGTAAATTCGTCAATAATTAAAGAAAGCCAGTATCAATAAAATTTAAGATCAATAATACCAATAAAAAGATTCCTGTAGACATGTTCTGGATCAAACATTGTAAAATGGAATGTGTTCAAAATCCCTCATAATAAGATATAGGCACATGACTTTAAAATGTCAAAGACGCTTTTCATCTCTTTCTCTTATTAAAATAGAGAGACTACATCCATCGGCCGTAATCGTATGTCAGGTTTCTTGTTGATATCCTTTGTCACACATGCGTTAGTGGACATGTGTGCCGGCGGCAAGTTATTAGGCACCTGTGCGAGTGGACAGTGTAAGGTGGGAAGATTCTTTGGCCATTTACCCTTCAGGTGCGCCCTCGCCACAACCTCGCTTCTTGCGACAGCTATATCGTGTCTCAGGATCAACCAGCAGTTCCCCAGATCTTCATGGCGACTCTGATGTAACACCTTGCCACGGCCGATATGGCTCCTCAGTGCATCCAGTCCCCGTATCACATCCTCTCGACAAATACCCACAGGTTTACAGTGCTCGTCCCAATGTCAAATCTAACACGACCTCCATCTCCACAAGTGAGATGTCGCCCGACGCCGTCTTTAGTTGGTAGGGCTTTCCCTGTACTCAGCAGTCTGCGATGAGGCTGTCGTTCAGTCCTCTGCCCAAGGCAGTAGGGTCACTGGATGCTGGCCGCAACGTGCTCCTCCATTGCCTTGCTTTGTTGTGGACAGTCTCTCGCTAAGTGTCCTGGTTGGCTACATCCCCAACACACACCACTGAAATATCTCTGTCGCAGGCAATACTGCTGAGGTCGACGCAGCTGTTGTCTTGGCAACCTGCATACTAGTGCTGTTTTAACGTCCCATGGATGATCGCCAAGCTTAAGGGCTGTTGTATCTCGGCGTCATACACCCCAGCGACCAAGAAGTAGGCAGCTTCCTGGGACACTTAACTCGTTGTAGGACACAACTCCTGCATAGTCGTTCCTGGCTGTTTCAGCCTCGATTTAAACTGACTGCGGTAGGCGAAGCGGTTCCCGAGAACACCTCTCCGGACATAGGAAACACACTGAGTACTTCTGCCGCATGTTCTGGAAGCTTCCTATCAATAAAATTGTGTGGCTGCCTCTGTTACTGTCCATCGGCTGTTGGTGGCGACGGTGAAAAACTTGAAGGTTCGAGATGACAGGACGTGAAAAAAATATCTGCATGCGTCAAGGCACATAAGTTCGACGGAACATCCAATTTCTAAGTTTTGTCTGGAAAAACATTACCCTGTCTGCTTTGAATAAGATAAATATATTTTTGAGGTGACGGTAACATAAATGTCATATTTTGTTACACTTTTAATTCTTTCAAATTCTCGTACAATTGAAAATTCATGAAAAATACTACAGAATTTTTCTGTAAGTTAAATTGAACCTTTTAAAGCAAGAATGAAATATGTGTTTTTCTGAATGTTCTTTTGAACGGAATCTCATAAAATATTTGAACTTTTGCGACTTGAATTGACAACTCTTAGTAGAATCACAACACAATATTTTATTTTACTGTTTAAAACTATTAAGTTTAGAATCCCATACATTATGAGGGAGGTTCATTAAGTATCCGCGTTAGGAATAAAGATTGTGTTTTAAACACAAACTATTTATTTCTCAGCATAGTCCTCTTTTAAGGATATACATACAAGGTTCTTGCCATTTTTAACACCTGCAATAAATAGGGAATGTCAAGTTCTGTAAAACACGCATCTGTCTCGACGGTGACCTCATTTGATCCAAACTTTTCCTGCGAGCCATTTCTTCATGTTAACAAGGAAGATTTGCTACGAACCAGATCGGGTTAAAGGAGGGGGAGGGGTCACGCAGCAATCTATTACGAATTTCTACAGTTTGGGGCCGACAACTCGCCAAATAGGGCGTGTCTCCTTCAGCTTCTTCTCCAATCAGTCCAATAACTTAGGCACTGTCACATTGCTCAGTAAGCACTCCACCCAAAAATTCGATCCCGTGATTTCACCGGAAATATATTATTTAGGGTCCCCTGTATCCAAAAAAACATTTTCAGAAAAATGTCCGTGTGTTTGTGTGTTCGTGTGTCTGTGAACACGATAACTCAAAATCGAAAAGTCGGTATTTAAGTATAGTATCTACCAAGGATGGGACACGAACATTTTGAAAAAAATCTCCTCACCGCAAACAAATTTCGAAAAATTTTATTTTCTCACAAATGGGCATAACGATTTTGTTTCAAATATCGTATATTAAATAAACAAAATGTATATCCTGAATTTTCTGGGAATATCCTCTGAAGGCTACTTTATTCTGGATGAGTTTTACTGAATTTTGTGTAACTGTTAAACCCTAAGAGATGGACAAAAATTTACCACACCAAAATGTAAAGCATGTTAAAACACACAATTTATATTATATCTATTTTTTTCGTGTAGTTGATCATTTTTTAGATATTCCTTGCTTTTGGTTTCACCTTTAAAAAACTTATACTTTTCTCATACAGGAATTTGTCAACTCCTATTCATACATACAAAGGAACTTCATTCACATAACAACCAGCTTTTGATTATCACATTAACCTATGGTACTCCCTTATTTCGTTTCTACTTACAAGGAAGCAAGTAATAAGACTAATTTGTTCGCGATTAGCATGAAGTAAATAGAGGCATAACAATAATTTGTTGCAGACATGTAGAGAAAGTCATATGAATGTAACACATCAGATTTTTTTATTTTTCTTTCTCTTAAGAAGTAATAAAACCGTCGCCATCGCTTTACCAATGGGTCTTCCATTTTTGGAGAAAATGGAAGCAGTCCATTGTTTTAATTATTCTCTGGTTGACGCTGTATAATGATGAATCCCGATTTCGACCAAAGTTTCTTTGGATTTCGCTTAAATAGGTTAAAATTCAGCTTCGAAGTTCAAAAGTGTTATCAACATCAGAAATCGCGGCACCCAACAGCCTGACAGCTTTTCATTTCGAATTTATCAGGTAAAAATACATTTTTGTTATCGTTGACGCACCTATGGCTTCTGCCAAATCGCGAGCTTTCGTTCGATTGTCAGCGACAGTCACATCGTGTTCTTTTTCAACTATTTCCTCGGGCATCTTGGAACCTAATCATCAAAAACGAATATTCGACCAACATCTATCTTTCCCATAGATAGTGGGAAATCCCCATAAACAGCATTCTATTTCAGTTTAAATGTTCCTAATTTTTCCCACCCAATGGTAAAATGAAAACCACTGAACGATGCTGCTCCATGCACTTTTTCCATTTAAGTGAAATCACTTTGGTGGCAAAAGAAATTAACGTATATCTCCGAAAAAGTAGAAATGAATAACTCTATAACTGTATTAATACTTTAAAACTTAAAAATAAGTAGGTATATTTGAGACTTAGCGTGTGTATGTATACATGAGTGTGTATTTAAATAATAACAATGCTTTATTAAATCATTAACTTTAACCTCCTTTTATGGAAGTCGACTTCTTTTTCAAAACATTAAATCGAGATGAAATATTCTCCATAATAAATACCTTCTAAACTCCGTACAAGCAATAGGAATCTTTTAAACGGAGTTCATATATTGCACAGGCATTATTAAATAGCAAACTATTGTATAAGGTGAATATTGTCACAGCTTCCTACTTGCAGAAAATGTACTAGGAAGGTGTTGGCTATTTCCTGTGGATACATTTGTCTGGTTAGCATCAATGAATGGAAGAAAGCATTTTACAGTAAAGTCTGTGTAATGACTATGAAAAAAAAAATACTGATGTGTTACACTCAGATGACTTTCTCTAGCCTCTCTACAAATGAACAAAAGAATATCCTTCTTTCAACACCATGCTAATCGCGATAAATATTAGCAGAATGTTATTACTTAGTTTCCTATAAGTAGGAGGTAACTAAGGGAACGCACTGGACCAATGTGATAGTCAAATGTTTTAAAAGCTGTCGTTATGCGATTGTCATTGCAAATCGCTTCTTTGCTTGGCCAGGAGTAAAACAGAAGAAAACGGACACTTCCGTCTGAGAAAAGTATAAGTAATTCACAATTGAACTACTGACAAGGAATACTCCGAAAACGGAAAGCTGCACGAAAAAAATGACATAACTTGTGTATTTTAACAGGATCTACATTTTTTGTAGTAAATTTTTGGTTATCTCTTACAGTTTACTAGTTATGCGAAATTAAGCAAAATTCATCCAGGTCTTTAGAAGCTATTACCATAAAATTCAAGATATACATTTTATTTATGATAGAAATGAATTTAATATGTGGTATTTTAATCAAAATCGTTAAGAGCCATTTTTAAGAAAAAGAAATTTTTCGAAAATTCTTTCCATGTAAAGGGTAGTTAGGGGAGGGGAGGCTTTTTTGAAAATCTTCGTGTCATAATTTTGAAAGATAACAAACTTAAACACCAAGTTTGGTATTTAAACGTCTTTTCGTTTTTGGGTTATGCCGTCCACACACACACACACACACACACACACACACACACACACCTTTTTCTGAAAATGCTTTTTTTGGATATTGGGGACCCTAAAACATATATTTCCGGTGAAATCTCGCTATCGAATTTTTTGGTGGAGTGCAATACCTTCTCTATACACTATGTACATAGTGCGTATGGAGAAAGTAATAAAAATGAGTGGAGAAGGTGTTGTGACAGCAGTACAACAGATTTTGCTGCTATTACCCTAGAACCTTCCTGTTCTTCTTTCTTTAATTGTCTACTGGAATGTAAAAGCGTTAACAGACAGTTGATGAGTTTGTAATTGAATAAGAGCAGCGGGTCACTTGGCGAGCACAATACTGCTCACCGTACGATTGTTACACGGTCACTTGTCCAGATTGTTCTTCACCAGATAATTAACTGAAGGTCTATTTCATTTAGTCGCTCAGTTATAGTGATTAACTGCGTTTCTGCCACCTTTGCGGCCCGGATTCACTCTCAGTTGAATTATGGTGGAGCGAAGCGGCGTCTGGATGCGTTTTCTCCGGGTCTTCTGGTTTCCCCTGCCATTCATTCCACCACAAAATGCTCCATAATCATGATAATTTTAATTGTTTTCTCACAGAAACCGTGTGTAGGACAGAAGTTGGATAGGTGGAGTCAGACTGAAAAATTAAATACCATAGCCACGACTTGAAGCACGGATCTCCCGGTCTCTAGACGGTTGCTCTGCCACTGAGCTACCATGGCAACATGCCGGTATAACACTGAATTTCTCAACTGACTCGCATGTTTCCCGTTAAACCTCAAGGTGATCTCATTTTATTTGGAGATGACAACCCCAATGGCGACTTACAATGTTGTAAGTTCTTTAAGTCTCAGGATTCATAGTTTTAGTAAATTATTATAGACAATTGTGATAATTTTAATTGATTTCTCACAAAAACCTTGTGTAGGACTGGATAGGTAGAGTCAGACTGAAAAATTCAATGCCATATCCAGGATTTGTACCACAATCATCTTTCCTGTAGTTCACTGTCATTTCATATTTGACTCTTCCTCGCCTTCACTCCGCCTATTTTAACCGGATCAGATATAGCAATTTGTGTAATTCATTTATATCTTAGTTTCAGTAAAACATTACATTTTCATTAAAATCTGATGTGTACCATTCACATGACTTTCTCTACATCTCTAAAACAAATTATTCTTAAAAAGCTTATATTTCTATTAACTTCATGCTAATCAGACAAATTTAGCAGAAATAGTCTTATTAATTGCTTCCTTGTAAGTAGAAGTGAAATAAGGGAGTACCATAGGTTAAAGGGATAGTCAAAAGCTGGTTGCTATGTCACTGAAGTTCCTTTGTTTGTATGGACAACAGTTGACAAACTCCTGTATGAGAAAAGTATAAGTGTTTCATAGCAGGAACCAAAAACAAGGAATGTCTCAAAAACGAGATACTCCACGAAAAAAATGTATATAGCATAAATTGTGTATTTTAACGTGCTCTACATTTTTTTGTGTAGTACATTTTTGTCTATCTCTTAAGGTTTAGCAGTTATTCAAAATTCCGTAAAATTCATCCAGAATAAACTATTCTTCAAAAACTATTCCCAGAAAGTTCAAGATATACATGTTATTTGCCAGGTAAATGCCTTAAATATGCGATATTTTAATCAAAATCGTTAGAGCCATTTTTGAGAAAGTCGAAATATGCGAAAAAAGTTCCATGTAAAGGGTTGTAAAGGGTAGTTTGGGGTGATGGGATTTTTCTCAAAATCTTCGTGTCGCATCCCTGGAAGATACTAAACCTAAATACCAAGTTTGGTATTTTACCGAGTTCTCGTTTTTAAGTTATCGTGTTCACAGACACATGGACACAGTGACACACGGACACACACACACACACACATGGACCTTTTTCTGAAAATACTTTTTTTGGATACAGGGGACCCTAAAACATATTTGCGGAGAAATCTCGGTATCGAATTTTTTGGGTGGAGTACAATACCTTCTCTATACACTATATACATAGTGCGTATAGAGAAAATAATAAAAAAAAATTTGATATGTACCATTCACATGACTTTCTCTATATTTCTGCAACAAATTATTGTTAAAAACCTTAGGCTTCTGTTTTCTTCATGCTAATAGAGAAAACGTCAGAAATAGTCTTATTACTTGCTTCCTTGTAAGTAGAAGTGAAATAAGGGAGTACCATAGGTTAAAGTCATAGTCAAAAGCTGGTTGCTATGTGACTGAATTTCCTTTGTTTGTATGGACAGGAGTTAACAAATTTCTATATGAGAAAAGTACAAGTTTTTCAAATCTGAAAGTAAAAACAAGGAATATCTTAAAAACAATCAACTCCACGAAAAAATGTATTTGACATAAATTGTGTACTTTAATGTACTCTACATTTTCTGTGTGGAAAGTTTTTTCCATCTCTTACGGTTTAGCAGTGATGCGAAATTCCGTAAAATTCATCCAAAGTAGTCTTCAGAGACTACTCCCAGAAAATTCAAGATATACATTTTATTTGGTAAGTAAATATCTTAAATGTACGAGATTTTAATTAAAATCGTTTTAGCCATTTTTAAGAAAATTAAAAATGTCTATTTTTTTTCCATGTAAAGGGTAGTTTGGGATGAGGGAATTTTCTTCAAAATCTTAGTCTTGCATCCTTGGAAGATACCAAACTTAAATACCACGTTTGGTTTTAACGATCTTTTCATTTTTGAGCTATGCTGCCCACAGATACACACACACACACACACACACACACACACACACACACATACACACACACATTTTTCTAAAACTACATTTTGTTTATTCAGGGAGTCTCAAAACATATATTTCTGGTGAAATCTCGGTATCGAATTTTTGGATGCAATAGAGAAAGTGAAAATGTTCGTTTCTGACACACGTTTTTTTCTAAAAATGCTTTTCGAGGGTTCAGGTCATATCAAAACACTAACTTCCGGTGAAATCTCGACATTTGTCATTTATGTATTTAGTACGTTCTATACATTGATATTTTGCATAAAAGAGAAGTCCTAGTTACCTAGTACGGCGACGTTTGACGTTGACACTCGTCGATGTTAGTGATGCGCTAGATGTGGGTGGCGGACATAGAAGATGATGTCAGAGAGGATAGGATATGTGATTCGGTACTAATGCTCGCTGGTGCCCCTCACTGATTACGCCTTCTTGTTTTACCCTGCGTGTAGCCTAGGACCTCTCCACTAGCTAGCGACTCGAGCCAGTCTTATATACAAACTGAGGTAAACTTTTTGTACCGCGAGAGTTCACAATTTTCAGATCTTGCAAATTTACATGTTACTGTATCTCTGTTTTCTTATTATAGTTATGGAAAATATTGTGTTTTGAACAGTTTGAAAAGAATCCTTTTTGCATTTGTACTGTTCGCTGTATTTTACGTGTAAAATCGTGGGTCTGAGAAAGACAGTGTTGCTGTATGCCTACTGCTGAATATTTCTGAATAATCTACTCATTTCTTCTTCCTCACTAGTTAGAAATTACAACATTTCGTTATCTATATTTATGAAATGTGTAAATATCGACATCAGCTGGAAGTCATGGCCTGAGAAATTACGCCATTACTGTTTATGAAGTCAATATGGTAGCCGAAAATACAGATGTTAGATTTGCAATGCCTTTGTACGGGAGAATATGAATTAGTTTTTATTTGATTAATCTTTCAAGAAGGAAAGTTTATGCATATGTGGTAGACAGTGGTAAATATTACCTAGGTATGGTATAAAATGGTATGCTGTTATTTGTGCGGAGATTACAATCGGTAGAAATGTGTGTTCATATTTCCAAAAACGAAGTTGAGATAACGAATTGAAGCAGGGCCATTAGAAGAGCGAACTTCAGTCCAACAGGAATTCTGTGATTAGCCAGAATATTAAAATTCATGTTTTGTGCTAATAATTTGGGTTTCTGTGAACTGTTTGTGTCTGTTACTTTGACAAATACGCAAGCGAACGCAAGATATAAACCTTCATACATCTATAATCTTCTAAATTTGTATATAACTTTCTATAGTATCTCTTCTTTAATGCGCAAATGTAGTTATCGAGAGGTATTTCACATAAACCTGCTTTGTGCGCCATTTGGCAAGCTCCGTAAAGTAATTAGATAAACTCTACATAGCTATTTAGATTAAGTGAATACTGCCCTAGCAACTCATGGATAGTTACAGAGTGCACTCTGTTAGCTCTAGGTTAGTGTTTGTGTAAATAAACTGATTTTCGTGTAATTTTATTTTAGTAATTTCTACAGTTACATCAAAGCATGCGAGCGAAGCGAGCATGCACTCGGTTATCTCTAAATAATTATTGTGTGTGTGTGCAAGTAAATTTGATTTTTGGGTAATTTGTTTTTATTGATTTCTCTGTTAGCTCTAGATTAGTGTGTGTATGTAAACTAATTTTCATGTAATTTGAGTTTAGTAATTTCCATTGTATATATCAAGCATGCTCGCATGCGCTTCTGTAGCTATACGTTTGTGTGTGTGTGTGTGAGTGTGAGTGTGTGTGTGTGTGCGCGCGTGCGTGCGTGCGTGTGTGTGTAACTTTTGTGTGTTGCTTTAGTAACTTCCACTGCTGTCACTAAAATATGCAAACGAAATCAGCATTCTCTATATTGCGTTAGGTTTAGGTTAGTGTGTAAATTAATTTATTATTATTTTTGTAGTTAATTTTTAGGCATTTTCATGTAAAACTGTTTTGTTTCATAATAGCATTGGGAAATATCCTTAACAGCCCTGTAACCTATAGTATTTTAACTCCATTACCCCATTTTGTATAACTAATACTGGCTCTTTAGGATAAATGATACACAAAAAGATACTGAATAGTTCACCGGATTATATTGATTACATTTACAAAGTGACAGGCGTTATTATTATCCATTACCCAGCGTGAAGGTCACCATGTTGTAATACTATTTGAAATGAATTCATTTTAAAGGTGCTAGGAAATGACAGTTTTGCACGTGAAACGAATGCACTTGAAGGCATTTATTTTAAAGCAGTGGTGCAAGTAAAGGAATAGTTGCTAATATAGGTGTTATTGGGAAGTAAAACAAACGTTATTACCCAATATTGAGCGTCTAGAACGTTTTAAAATCTAATTAAATATTCTAACATAAATTAATTTGGTCTTTATTCCAATGGGGATCCTGATCTCGTAGTACATGATTCGGCCTTTAGGAGTGCTCATGTAGTTGTTTATAAGATTTTCGTCGTTTCCGTCTCCATTATTCATTGGCTGCCAACATTAATAAAAATAATACCGCGAAATGACAAGCCTGGTATATACTGACGTCTAAGGGCTTTGAGACTATCTTATATTTTTAATCACAGAGGAAGAAATACGATTCTATAGCAATACTGTGGGTTAGAGTGTGCGCTTTAAGCAATAATGCTTTACTTCAAGAATTGCTTGTAGTTCTCTGGTGTTTATTTTAATTTAGAGATTTTTAAATGAGCTGATTATAGTAGCGTGTACGTGTGAATAGAGACATTTCGTGTAAGTTCTGGTAATTTCCACAATTTCGTTAGGTATAGGGCGAGTGTGTAATTTGCTTTATTTTTGCATTTTAAAAAAGCGTGCGAGCGAAGCGAGCATACATTCTGTTAGCTCTAGCTTAGTGTGTGTGTAAATAAATTTATTTTCGTGTAATATTAATTTAGTAATTTTCACTGTTTTCTTTGAAGCATAAGAGCGAAGCGAGCATGCGCTCGGTTAACTCTAAATAAGTGTTTGTGTGTGTGCAAGTAAATTTGATATTCGAGTAATTTGTTTTTATTAATTTCTTGGTTAGCTCTAGATTAGTATGTGTGTGTATGTATGTATAAACTAATTTTCATGAGATTTGAGTTCAGTAATTTCCACTGCATTTATCAAGCATGCTCACATGCGCTCGCGTATCTATACTTAAGTGTGTGTGTGTGTAAATAAACTGATTTTCGTGAATTTGCTTTTAGTAACTTCCACAGCTTACACTAAAGTATGCGAACGAAAGTAGCATTCTCTCATTTGCGTTAGATTTAGCTTAGTGTGTAAATTATTCTTTTATCATTTTTGTAGTTAATTTTTAGGCATTTTCTGTGGTTTCGCCAAAGCATACGAGCAACATATGCTTAATAGAACAGAAGACTCGCGGATTTCGTGAAAAAATAGGTTGGCAGTATAGTTGTGCGTTCGTAAAAATTACAAAATGGAGTATGTTGTTCACATTCTGCATCGAGTTTTGTATATAAGAAAATATCTTAATAGGGCGAGTGAGTGGGACACAACAACTCAAAGTGATCACATTTATTACAAGACACGTTTCATGTGAATTTTTATTGCTCAGGTTAGTATTTTCAACATTTTTAATCTGGACGTCTGCGAAACCTTTACCAAGTGTGTAAATAATACATAGATACATAGATTTAAAGTAGACTTCTGCTGTTAACTACGTAAGCTAGAAATCTCTGCTGTTTGTAAACCATTTTGTTTCATAATAATATTGAGTTCAAGAGCCCTGTAACCTAACCTCCCTCCATTCTAATGCTCCATCTTGTGTAAGTATCGCAGTGAGTTTGTAGGTTAAATGAATATTGACTAGCAATTAATGGTACTTGTAAACGGTAAGTTTATATAAAACAGTTTTGTGGCAAATAACCTCAGCAGCTGTGTAAGCCCTTCTTATATGATTATCACAGTGGCACATTAGGTTAAGTAAATACAGTATGAATACCTTATGGGTACTCGCACAGAATAATTTAACAATATAAATTTTACCTTCATAACATCACTGGCAAGAAACATCAGCAGCTCTGTAACCCCATGTTGTATAATTATCACATGGCCCTTTAGGTTAAGTAAATGTAGTATTAATAGTTTATGGGTACTTGCAGAGATTAATTTAGCAATAAAAGTTTTACGTTTCATAACATCACTGGCAAGAAACATTAGCTCTGTAACCCCATTTTGTATAATTATCACAGTGGCCCTTTAGGTTAAGTAAATATAATATTAACACCTTGTGGGTACTCCCAGAGAATAATTTAACAATAAAAGTTTTACGTTTCATAACATCTTTGGCAAGAAACATCAGCAGATCTGTAACCTGTAACCTCATGTTGTATAACTAATACTGCGGTTAAGTAAATGTTGCTCTAACTCCTAAATGTGGTTATAGAGAGCTATTAATGAAAACTTACTTTTATTACCTAACTTAGAGATAACCTCACCAGCTTATAACATAACTTCCCTTTATTCCATTACCTAACTTTGTAGGATGTAGTACATTGTAACGGAGAAGGAGACCTCGCCCCCCTAATGCTCTACACCTGCGAAGTGTGGGGCATGGCAGCAGACTCCTGGCTTCTCTGGTTACAGAGGATACAGAATAGAGGACTCCTGTCAATATATTCTGTATGTCGATGTTTCCCTTTGAGGCTAATACATGAAGCTTCCGCCCTCCCATATGTGGAAGATGTCATTAGGAGCCGGGCTCAAAAATTATACGCCAGATTGGGCGAACATGAGAACGCACTTGTCAGATCGCTGGGGGAGAACTTACCCACTGAACGCCTATACAGGCAGGTTCAGTTTCCCCGCATGGCTTGCGGGCACCCCCGGTAACAACGGCTTCAAACCAGCCAACAGCAAAATAGCTGAACTAAGTACTCCCCCTTCCCATTGGGAGTGGTCTATTAATGTTGCCCAACGAAAACAAATTTTCACAAATTAAACACCAGGGCAGCAGAAAAGGATGCTGCTCCTGAAAAATGCAACAGTTCGAGGAGCCTATGTAGCGCTACCTCCTTAACATCATCACCCGAAACCTCAAATACCAAACCTCAACCTTCACCTCATTCATGTGGTTAAACCTTTGCCAGGGTAGGTACACAGCAGCAACACCTAGGCTCACCACGAGTCTACCAGATCTTCCACGCACGCACCTCGCTCCCTGCAACACCATTGTGGTTCAAAGAGGCTAACTTCCCCGGAAGGAGGGGATGAGGTGAAGGAGCCGTAGGTGGTCCTAGATAAACAGACGCACAGAAGTCCCTAACACTTTTCGTCGAACATCCGCGCACTATTAGAGAGCAATCCCAAGAAGATGACACAGCGATCTTTGTAGGACTCCACTTTGTATACTAGGGACGCACCTTTTCTTGGGTGCTCGAACTCCGTAATCTTCAGTAGGCACGTTTTGCTCAATTTCGGAACCAGAGCAGAGCAAAAACATTGAAATATGAAGTACACTATACGCTAATATCCAGTGGCTTGTTTTACATATTTAAAAAGCTTTAGTAGCCCTCCTCAAAAGTGTTAGAATCTCACTTAGAATGAATTATCCGGCTAAGGCTTTTTTCGGGGTTTTCCCTTATCCTGAGAAGACGAATGTCGAGTAACTTTATGCTCCATGGACCCCGAGATCATTTGAGCATCATTTCGTCATTTCAATTATTTCGTTGATCGTCCGGTATGATCAACCAGATTAAAGGAACGTTAAGCTAAAAAAAAAACAAAAAAAAAAACATATCTGATGTATTCCACGCACATAAGCTTCTCTAGCTGTTCCGCCAATAACTTTGCTTCCTTGTAACTAGGAGCGAAATAAGGGTCTACCATAGGTTAAAATGATAGTCAAAGGCTGGTTGCTATGAAGTTCCTTTGTTTATATGGATAGGAGTTGACAGTTCCTGTATGAGAAAAGTATAAGTTTTTCATAGCAGAAACCAAAAATCAGAAATGTCTCAAAAACGACGAACTCACGAAAAAAATGTATATAAAATAAATTGTGTGTTTTAACGTGCTCTACATTTTTGTGCAGTAAGTTTTTGCCCATCTCTTACGGTTTAGCAGTTATTCAAAATTCAGTAAAATTCATCCAGAATAAACTACTCTTCAGAGGCTATTCCCAGAAAATTCAAGATATTTTGTTTGCAGGTAAATAGCTTTAATACACGAAATTTTAATCAAAATCGTTACAGCCATTTTTGAGAAAATCAAAATTTTCGACAAAAGTTCCATATAAAGGATAGTTGGGGGTGTGGGGATTTTTCTCAAAATCTTCGTGTCGCATCCCTGGATCATGCTGAACTTAAATACCAAGTTTGGTATTTTATCGACTTTTCGTTTTTGAGCTATCATGTTCACAGACACACGGACACACACACACCACACACACACACACACGAACCTTTTTGTGAAAATGTTTTTGTTTTTTTTTGGATATTGGGGACCCTAAAACATATATTTCCGGTGAAATCTCGGTATCGAATTTTCGGGTGGAGTGCAATACCTTCTCTATACACTATGTACATATAGAGAAAGTAACTAGTTTTATAAATGTACTCAAAAATAACAATTACCTCCCCATCTGACTGATCATCTATCCTAGATTCTCTCTGCTGAAAGTACATCTGACCCCAATGGCTTGTAAGTCCTGTGAAATGTAAGTACTTTAAGACTCAGGATTCATGGTCCCTACACACGGTTTCTGTGAGTGAACAATTGAAATTATCACAATTGACCATAATAGTTGGCTATACTATGAATCCTGGGAATTAAAGTACCTACTTGCAACATTGTAAGTCGCCATTCGGGTTGTCATCTCAAAATAATTTGAGATCACCTTGTGGTTTACCGGGAAACATGCGCGTCGGTTGAGAAATTCAATGCTATGCTGGCACGTTGCTGTAGTAGCTCAGTGGTAGAGCAACCGGCTAGAGACCGGGAGATCCTTAGTTCAAATCTCGCCTATGACTTTGAATTTTTCAGTCTGACTATATCTATCCTAATTTTGCATTAGTCACTAAATTACACTATCATAAATGCAGATGAAACTCAATGCAATGTAGCTTAGAAATGTAGCATAATGTTATAAAAACAACCATATTTTATCTTCTGTTTTGGTGCAGGGACCTATGTACATGAACATTAACGATTAGTGGAGAGGGAAAGCTTAGGCTGCAACAATTCAGACTCCTTTGATCATGGATTTGTTTGACTGGGATAATCCGTGATAATCCTAATTACTTTCTCTACACGTACTATGTACATGGTGTGTAGAGAAGGTATTGTAATGCACCCAAAAATTCCATACCGAGTTTTCACCGGAAATACATGCTTTGGGTCCCCCTGAATCCAAAAGAAGCATTTTTAGAAAAATGTCTGTGTCTGTCTTTCTGTCTATGTGTATGTATATGTGTATTTGTGAGCAGCAAGCTCAAAAACGAAAAGATCGTTAAATACCAAACTTGGTAATAAAGTTTGGTATCTTCCAAGAATGCGACAGGAAGATTTTCAAGAAAATCCCCCCACCCCAAACTACCTTTTATATGGAATTTTTTTCAAAAATTTTGATTTTCTCAAAAATGGTTCTAACAATTTTAATTCAAATATCACATATTTAAGATATTCACCTGACAAATAAAATGTATATCTTGAATTTTCTAGGAATAGCCTCTGAAGACTATTTTATTCTGCATGAATTTTACGGAATTTAGCATAACTGCTAAATCATAAGAAATGGACAAAAACGTATCACACAAAAACTGTAGAACACATTAAAACACACAATTTATGTTATATGCATTTTTTTTTCGTGGAGTTGATCTTTTTTTTTTCTTTTTTTTTTAGATATTCCTTGTTTTTGGTTTCAGCCTTGAAAAACTTATACTTTTCTCAAACAGGAATGTGTCAACTCCAGTCCAAACAAACAAAACAACTTGAGACACATAGCAACCAGCTTTTGACTTAATCTATAGCCTATGGTACTCCCTTATTTCGCGTCTACTTGTACGGAATCAAGTAATAACACTATTTCTGCTAATGAGCATGAAGTAAATAGAAGCATAAGCTTTTTAACTACAATTTATGCAGAGATGTAGAGAAAGTCATGTGAATGGAAGACATCAGATTTTTTTCAGTGTAACGACAAGTAAAGTCATAGGTAATTGTCGGCTTCCATTGTTAAACGTGCATTAGTGGACTCAAGTGGCGGTGGCAAGTTCTTTTGACGTCGAAGCTGTGATTGCAACACCTGTGCTAATGGACATGTATTTTGACGCCATTGTTACACGTGAGTGATTTTGTCACACTTACAGTGGTTGGCACATGCGGCTGCTTTAGAAGTTTCCAGCTACGGGAGCGTGAGGTATAAAGAGGGCAACGAAGCCCTGCCACCGTAGTTTTAACTGAGAGTGCAAAACTAGTAGCAGCTGAGTGATTTTCGACGGAAAGTTAGTCCCGTGTTGTAGTAGCCGCTATCGCGAACCTTGAAGAACTCTACTGCACAATCGAAGAGCAGATTATAATGTAATCAATTTGCGGAAGAAACAAAGTGTTATTTGTTAAAGCAAAAAGAGAGTTTTTTTTAATGCATTTTAGAAATTGTCACATAGCGATATGACACATAATCTGTAGAAGCGACAATGGTGGTGATGAGGGTGAAGGTAATAACGACAACAATAATAATAGTGATAATAATAACAATTCACTTCTCAATTTGCAGAACTAAGTCAGATATAAAACCTACATTCCAAAAATATCTTATGTTTACACTTACGTGACATGGTTCAGACGGTTTCGTCTGTAAACAACATTCGAGAGATCGTAGGTTCGCTTCCCGTGGTCGATCTGTCTGATTTTTGGACTTTTTCGAGGTTTACCTAGGTCGCCAGGCGAATGTTGGATGTGTTCCTTTCTTCCCCCGAATTTCCAGTCCCTCCATGTCATTTCATTCAGCCTTAATCCCGTTAGTTTTCTCTACATAGAAAGTTTTGCGAATGTACTCGGTGCGGCGAGGCAGGGAAAAAGGGTGTTCAAATTCATTGATTGCTAGGCCTTCTTGTCCGACTATGGGAGTGTTTCAATTGAAAACTGTCGCTGCTGTGCCGTCGCCCCTGGTTTCGACCGCCTCTCATCTCTACCTTCTCTCCCGGGTACGCCCCATCATGGGGTGTATGGACAGTATCCTCAGATTGGATACCGAGTCCTTCTGACTATATCCTATCCTGCATTCACATGACTTTCAGTACCTATTCTGCAAATATTTCTATTATTGCAAAAGCTTGTTCTTCTATCTACCTCATGCTAATCAAGAAAAATATTAGCATAAATGATCTTACGACTTAATTCGCTTTAAATTCTAGGGAAATAAGGGAATGCACTAGGTTACAATTATGGTCAAATCGTTTCATTAAGCTGGTTGCTATGTGATTGAAATTCTATTCTCTTACATGGACAGAGCTAAACAATAGAGAAAATGACATTTTTCGTTTGAGAAAAGTTTAGGTAAGGAATTCACAATACAAGAAACAAAATTACTGAATGTAAAGATTAACTCCACAAAACTGCATATGATAAAATTGTGTTTTTAACGAGATACACGAGATCTGTTTACCAGTTATACAAATGTCATCCAGAATAAGATCTCCAGAAATTATTCCCAGGAAATTCAAGATGTACATTTTATTTGTCGTATATAGACATTTTTTGTAGCCAACGTACTATATAGGAACAGTTCCAAGAAATGTTGATTTTATCAAAAAGCAGTAGCATTATTATCATATGCGAAAAACATTATTTATAGGGATATCCTTTAAAGCAGTGGTGACCAAATAACGGTCCGCGGGCCTAATCCGACCCGTGAATAAATGCGATTTATTCCTTCTTTTTTTTTTTAACTTCCTGTATAGATCTCATTTTAGAATTTGATAAGAGATTTCAAGATTTTGAAGTATTTCGATCACTGATGGAACTTTTCAACAATGCCATGAGATGTTAAATAGAGTGCCAGCCCCGGGATCTACGGTTAGAACTATGTGAGCTCCAATGTGATTCATCTCTTCAAATAACAGAGGCAACTGGTGTTGATTTTTGGAAACTCATTTCAAAGGAACATTTTCTACATCTTAGAAACTGGGCTTTAAAACTTATTTCCATGTTTGGTGATACTTACATATATGAAACTGCCTTCTCTGCTAAGAAACTAGTGAAATCAAAGTCCAGTAATGGATTAACTGACTCAATGTTATCTCATATTCTTAAGATTGCAGCAACAGAACTGGATTTTAAATCTCTTGTAAAAGATTTTGACAAACCTCATTGTTCTTAGTAATAACAATGCTTTTTTCTTCATTGTGCCTGTAATAATAGTAAACATAATATGCTCTTAAGTTGCCATTGCTGTTGTTTTATTTTTAATATAGTTCTACTATTAATTTTCCTGGCCCTCAAGCAAGGTCCTTATCGTATTCTGGCCCTCAGTGCATTACTAATTGGGCATCACTGCTTCAACGGTATCTACATACATTCCCACTTCTACCTTTGTAACCCTATTTTTTATTTGAGAGCATATTTCTGTTGTTAACCTATTGGTTGTTTTCAGATGTGTTTCTGCACTTTGATCCAAATTGAGATATCTCTGTAACATTACAGGTCGTGTTTAAGGTGCAACATTTCTGAGTAATTCATCCTTGGATGAGAACTTTTCGAAGGCTTCACTGCCGAGCATGCAATATACTGAATTATTCGAGTATTCAACTGCCAATTATTTTAGTGTAGCATTTACGTAAATGTATCAGCGTCCACAGAGCACTGAAACCTAAGGATTATAATGTGAGACGTAATAAATAATTTTACTCACAAGAAATGTTTAAAGTTTTACTTCTATATATTTATACATCATGTTTACGAACACCATTGTTATTTCAGTTGCTGAAATCGAAACTTTGCTCCTGCATATTCGATGCACTGCCCTGATAGGTTAGTGTCAAATGATAACAATTTCTTATTTTGGTTTTCTTAAAGATACGTTTTAATTAACCCTGCTTTACTTATTACTTTCTCTACACGTACTATGTACATAGTGTAGAGAGAAGGTATTGTATTCCACCCAAAATTCGGTACCAGATTTTACGGGAAATACAA
The DNA here is from genome assembly GCA_030762935.1 of Hymenopus coronatus. Lineage (NCBI taxonomy): Eukaryota > Metazoa > Arthropoda > Insecta > Mantodea > Hymenopodidae > Hymenopus > Hymenopus coronatus. The sequence continues at coordinate 10,641,063 of CM060884.1, forward strand.
GCTTTGGGTATTTGTATCCAAACAAAGCATTTCTGGAAAAAGGTCCGCGTCTATGTATGTGTGTGTATGTGTCTGTGGACAGCATAGCTCAAAAACGATAAGACGTTAAATACCAAGCTTGGTATTTAGGTTTAGTATCTTCTAAGAATAAGACACAAACATTTTCAAAAAAATACCCCCACCCCATACTGCACTTTAATGGAAAAAATTTCGAAATTTTTAATTTTCTCAAAAATGGCTCAAAATGTTTTGATTCAAATGTCATATATTTAATATATTTACATGCCAAACAAAATGAATATCTTGAATTTTCTGGGAATAGTCTCTAAAGACCATTTTATTCTGGATGATTTATATTAAATTGTGTATAACTGTTAAACCGTAAGCGATAGACAAAAACTTACTACACAAAAAGTGTAGAGCACGATAAAACACAGAGTATATGTCGTATACATTTTTTTCGTTGAGTTGGTCGTATTTGTGATATTCCTTGTTATTGGATTCAGCTTTAAAAAACGTATACTTTTCTCATACAGGAATTTATCAACTCCTGTCCATACAAACAAAAGAACTTCAGTCATATAGCAACCAGCTTTTGAATATCACTTTAACCTATGGTACTCCCTTATTTCGCTTCTACTTGCAAGGAAGCAAGTAATAAGACTATTTCTGCTATTTTTTCTCGATTTAAATAGAAGCATAAGCATTTTAACAATAATTTGTTGCAGAGATGTAGAGAAAGTCATATGAATGGGAGACATCGGATTTTTTTTAAGAATGTTGAACTCTAAAATCTAATCATTAGTTAGAATCACAAAGAAAGAAGTTGTTAAAGATACCAGATGAATTTTCTCGAGAATGCTCAACTTGGCTTATTTTTCAAAGGCGCTACGAAATGTGTAGCAAACTATGAACGCCACGATGAAGGCTACACAGGTTTGGAATTACACCTGCGGCCCAAGAGTTCTTTACCCCCCTCGTGAGGATGGCCTTGGTCTCCTTCCACACGGTAAAGAATGGGGCCGCCACCCACAATCACGTGTTTGAATAAAGGGAGAATGGTCCCATTCATGCTTTGGATCTTTAAATGACGACCAACAGACATTTAAAAGAGCGGAGAGGAAGAGGCTGAAAGCAACCTGCAACCCAGTACAGTACAACCTAGCAAAAACTTGCACCTTACACAGGAAGTATCCACCCTTTAAACGTTCTTCAGGTGCGATGGGATCTTAAGAAGCAGAGATCCGAGATAAAGCCGGTCTTTATGGAGGACAATTTTCTTCCTGTGCTCGTATGTTGCTCATCTTGCCAAGGAATAACATTTGCTTTGACCCCCACTGGGACCCAAGTAACTTGCCCTTGTCTCAAGTTTCACCAACAGGTTATGTTTTCTTTTCTGGCCGTTTGGAAATATTTTCCTCTTTACCTGAGCTGTTATGTCCTCAATAGGTGCCATGATGGCTCCTGTTCCTTTGGAATTGCGCCGTCTTTTTGCTGCCGCGGAATAAAAGATGACCTGCTGTGACCTCATCTAACAGAAAGAGCTTTCGGGCCTTATCCCCACCCCATTTTTTCTATCTCTATGGCGCTGGTGATTATTTCCTTTAGTTGCTCGTTAATCGTCACCGATAGGACGTTCACTATGTATATAAAGAAACATATTACTGAATTTACAAATTGTGGTTCTGTACATAGACATGACACTCGAAGTATTTCTAACATATACAGTATAAGTGCTAGTAGTTTCCATTATATATCTCTTAAGCTTTACAATAGCATACCTTTCCACATAAGACAATTTACATTTCAGTATTTTAAGAGTAGGGTCAGTACCACATTAAGGGCAAATCCTCTATATAGTTTAAATGAATTTTAAAGTGTAAAATTTACTTGATTGTTAATAGAATTGTACAGTTTTTGACGACGTCATGAATACTTGCATTCCTATGACAAATAAATGTATCTACCTACCTACCTACTTACCTACCTACCTATCTGGCCGCGCCGTGGCCGAGTGGTCAGACCACTCGCCTCTCACCTAGACGGGCCGTGATCCCAAGCGACCGCATGTGAGATTTGTGGTGGACAAAGCGACGCAGGGGCGGATATTTTCCGGGTTGTCCGGTTTCCCCCGCCATCACATTCCACCGGGGCTCCATCTTCATGTATCGTCAGTGTCATCGCCTGCGGTGCCAGAGCAGTAAAAGCGGGCGTTAAACACTACCAAAAAAAAAATATATATATATATATATATATATATATATATATATATATATATATATAAAATATTATAGCCAGTTTTCACGAAAAATAAAAGATAAATAAAAAAATCTGATGTGTTCCATTCACATGACTTTCTCTACATCTCTGCAGCAAATTGTTGTTTAAAAGTTTATACTTCTATTTACTTCATACTAATCGAGAAAAACTTAACAGAAATTGTCTTATTACTTGCTTCCTTGTAAGTAGAAACGAAATAAGGAAGTACCATAAGGTAAAATGACAGTCTAAAGATGGTTGTGACTGAAGTTCCTTTTTTTGTATGGATAGAGTTGACAAATTCCAGTATGAAAAAGCATGTTTTTTAAAGGTGAAATCAATAACAAAGAATATCTGAAAAACTATCAACTCCACGAAAAAATATGTATATTACATAAATTGTGTGTTTTATCGTGATCTACATATTTTGTGTTTTAAGTTTTAGTTTATCTCTCACGCTTTAGCAGTTATACAAAATTCAAAAAATATCATCAACAATAAACAGATTTTAGAGGCTATTCCCAGATAATTCAAAATATACACTTTGTTTGGCATGTAAATATCTTTAATATAAGAGATTTTAATCAAGTCGTTAGAGCCATTTTCATATATTTATATTTTTTTTCCCCATGTGAAGGGTAGTTGGTGGTGGGAGGATTTTCTTGAAAGTCTTCGTGTCGCATGCTTTGAAGATGCCAAACTTAAATACCAACTTTCCGTTTTTGAGCTATGCTGTCCACAGGCGCGCGCACACACACATACACACACGCACACCTGGACGTTTTCCCAAAATGTTTTTTTCGGATTCAGGGAGACACAAAACCTGTATTTTTTGATGTATCGAATTGTTGGGTGCAATATAATACCTTCTCTATACACTATGTACATAGTACGTGTAGAGAAAGTAAAAACGATAAAACATAAGACACTACAATAGTAGTAACGTTGCTGGTCACCGAATCTAGAACTACCGGAATCCATTCTCAGCTAAAGAGCGTGGAAGTGCTGTTTAGTCATGATTAATCACTACCTATCCTTCCTAAAGTTGATTGGCAGTGTGAATATTTGGCTAAGAAACGAACCATAAAAATAATTCTGTTGAATTGCATTCATATGGCTTTCTATATTCACTCCTCTACAAGCTATTCATACAAATATTATTCTTGCATCTACTTTTTGTTACTAAAGTGCAGCCTCATTACTGCCTTACCTACTAATTTTGTTGCAGTATAGGAATAGTAGAGGTAGTTAAAGCGATTGCTGAGTCCATCCAAAGCCGCTCGTTATGTCATGGCGTTGTAGTTCTTTTATCTTTGCATCTACACGAAAAAGAAAGAATGAAAGGGAAAATGAGCACCGATTTTCAATAGAAAAAGGTCTGCAGTACTTGAAAAGTTAAAACAATGGCAAAGATTATCTCGGGTATGGTTAACAGCACAAACAATTTTGAAATTCTTCTTCTTTAATGTTAATTGCTAGGCGTCCAATCAAGAACCATCGCTCGTTGCCAATTAGTTTTATTTTTGATTTACCATAAATTGGATGCTTTAACAAAATCTTCACGTCTGTTTGGTACGATACAGTATATATCAATCGTAATTCAGAATAAAAACGCCGTATATACTACCTCGTAAAATTCTATTTATGGTTTTGTAATATAAAACCATTTTGCATGGTTTTTCCAAATCATTAATACCATTTTTTGAGGAAACAAAATATATCAAAAACCTTCGCATATAAAAGTTTTGTGGGTTCTCTACAAAGAGTTGGAGCCGCATCCTTGAAAGGAGCTTTTCTTGAGCACCAAGTTTGGTGTTGGACCGGCCCTTTATTTATGAGTTATGTTGCATACAGGCGACGGAAGCGGAAGGAAATAAGTAGAACAGACAATCGAAGGAGGAAATAAAGGGGCCCTATGTGGATGTATGATTTATGTCTATGTGCCCATTGAAGGAAGAGCAATAACATAATATAGAGGGAAAACGAAGTTTAAAAGTTTTAATCGAAACAGGTAAGACATTCAATTGCAGGAATGTCATGTATCTAGAACTAAATGTCCATACCTAGAATTAAACGTTCCATAACCAGAATTAAATGCTCATACCTAGAAATAAATGTCCATACCCAGAATTAAACGTTCCATAACCAGAATTAAAAGCCCATACCTAGAACTAAATGTCCATACCTAGAATTAAACGTTCCATAACCAGAATTAAATGCCCATACCTAGGATTAAATGTCCATAACATTAATTAAATTACACACCTAGAATTAAATGGACAAGCTTAGAACTAAAGGTACATGCTTAGAATTAAATTTCCATACCTAGAATTAAATGTACATGCCTAGAATTAAATGTACATGCTTAGAATTAAATGTCCATACCTAGAATTAAATATACATGACGAATTAAATGTCCACAACAAGACTTAAATGTGCGTACCTAGAATTAAATGTCCATACCTAGATGTAATGTCCATACCTAGAATTAAATGTCCAACCTAGAATTAAATGTCCATACCTTGAATTAAATCGCTTAACTATAATTAAATGTCCATAGCTACATTTAAATGTCCACAACAAGACTTAAATGTCCATTCCTAGAATTAAGTGTCCATACCTAGAATTAAATGCCCATACCTAGAATTAAAAGTCGATACCTAGAATTAAATGTCCATAAACGTAATTAAATGTCCATAACTATAATTAAACGTCCATACCAAGAATTAAATGTCCATACCTAGAATTAATTGTCCATAACTGTAATTAAATGCCCATACCTAGAATTAAATGTCCATACCTAGAATTAAATGTCCATAACTATAATTAAATGACCATACCTAGAATTAAATGTCCATAACTATAAATAATGTCCATACCTAGAATTAAATGTCCATACCTAGAATTAAATGTCCATACCTAGAATTAAATGTCCATAGCTATCATTAAATGTCCATACCTAGAATTAAATGTTCATAACTATAATTAAATGTCCATACCTAGAATTAGATGTACATGATTATAATTAAATATCCATACCTAGAATTGAATGTAAATAACTATAATTAAATGGCCATACCTAGAATTAAATGTCCATAGCTATCATTAAATGTCCATACCTAGAATTAAATGTTATTAACTATAATTAAATGTCCATACCTAGAATTAGATGTACATGATTATAATTAAATGTCCATACCTAGAATTGAATGTCCATAACTATAACTAATGTCCATACCTAGAAATAAATGTCCATAACTTTAATTAAATGTCCATACCTAGAATGAAATGACCAGAACTATAATTAAAAGTCCATACCTAGAACTAAATGTCCATACCTACAATTAAATGTCCCTGACTATAATTAGAATGTCCATACCTAGAATTAAATGTCCATAACTATAATTAAATGTCCATACCTAGAATTAAATGTCCATAACCATATTTAAATGTCCATAGCTAGAATTAAATGTCCATAACTATAATTAAATGTCCATACCTAGAATTAATATTCCATAACTATAATTAAATGTCCATACCTAGAATTAGATGTACATGACTATAACTAAATGTCCGTACCTGGAATTAAATGTCCATAATTATAATTAAAAGTCCATAACTATAATTAAATGTCCATAACTATAATTAAATGTCCATAACTATAATTAAATGTCCATAACCATAATTAAACGTCCATACCTAGAATTAAGTGCCCATACCTAGAATTAAATGCCCATACCTAGAATTAGAATTCCATACCTAGAATTAAATGTCCATACCTAGAATTAAATGTCCATAACTATAATTAAATGCCCATACCTAGAATTAAAAGTCCATATCTAGAATTAAATGTTCATACCTAGAATTAAATGTCTATAACTGTAATTAAATGTCCATACCTGGAATTAGATGTACATGACTATAATTAAATGTCTATACCTGGAATTAAATGTCCATAACTATAATTAAATGTCCATACCTAGAATGAAATGTTCATAACTATAATTAAATGTCCATACCCAGAATAAAATGTCCATACCTACAATTAAATGTCCATAACTATAATTAAATGCCCATACCTAGAATTAAATGTCCATAACTATAAATAAATGTCCATACCTAGAATTAAATGTCCATACCTAGAATTAAATGTCCATACCTAGAATTAAATGTCCATAACTATAATTAAATGCCCATACCTAGAATTAAATGTCCATAACTATAATTAAATCTCCATACCTAGAATTAAATGTCCATTCCTAGAATAAAATGTCCATACCTACAATTATGGAATGTATTGAATTATTTAATTAAAATTAAATGTACATACCTAGAATGAAATGTCGATAACTATAATTAAATGTCCATACCTACAATTAAATGTCCATAGCTATCATTAAATGTCCATACCTTGAATTAAATATCTACAACTATCATTAAATGTCCATACCTAGAATGAAATGTTCATAACTATAATTAAATGTCCATACCTAGAATAAAATGTCCATACCTACAATTAAATGTCCATAACTATAGATAAATGCCCATACCTAGAATTGAATGTCCATACCTAGAATTAAATGTCCATAACTATAGTTAAATGCCCATACCCAGAATTAAATGTCCGTACCTAGAATTAAATGTCCATACCTAGAATTAAATGTCCATAACTATAGTTAAATGCCCATACCCAGAATTAAATGCCCATACCTAGAATTAAATGTACATGAGTAGAATTAAATGTCCATACTTAGAAAGAAATGTACATAACTAGAATTAAATGTTCATACCTAGAATTAAATGTAAATACCTATAAATAAATGTCCATACCTCGAATTAAGTTTCCTTACCTAGAATTAAACTTACATACCTAGAATTAAATGTTAATACCTAAGAATTAGTTGTACACACCTAGAATTAAATGTACATGCCTATAAATAAATGCTCATAACTAGAATTAAATGAACATACCTACAAAAAATGTACATACCCAGAATTAATTTTACATACCTAGAATTAAATGTACTTACCTAGAATCAACTGTACATGCCTAGAATTAAGTGTACATAACTAGAATTAAATGTACATACCTAGAATTAAATGTTCATGTCTAGAAATAAATGACCATACCTAGAATTAAATGTAGTACCTAGAATTAAATGAACACATCTAAAATTAAACGTGAATACCTAGAATTAAATGTAGACACCTAAAATTAAATGAACATACCTACAATAGCTTGTACATAACTAGAATTAAATGTATATACTTAGAATTAAATGTACACATCTAGAATTAAATGTATAAACCTAGAATTAAATGTACACACCTAGAATTAAATGTATATACCTAGAATTAAATGTACATACCTAGAATTAAATGTACACATCTAGAATTAAATGTATATACTTAGAATTAAATGTGCACATCTAGAATTAAATGTACACATCTAGAATTAAATTTGCACACCTAGAATTAAATGTACATACCTAGAATCAAATGTACACACCTAAAATTAAATGAACATACCTAGAATAACATGTACACACCTAGAATTAAATGTAGATACCTAGAATTAAATCTACACCCCTAGAATTAAATGAACATACCTAGAATAACATGTACATACCTAGAAACAACACGTATGAGGCTCGCTTTTGAACAACATTCTCGAGACTTACCATCATTTCTGTATGTGTGGTAGAGGAGGTGGTGGCAGACACAGAACCAGCCCAGCGGTCATGTCCTCAAAGATATATCTTAATTGGACGCTTTATATCCACCATTTAGATAGCGTACAGCGTGCTAAAATGACTTGCTAAAATGGCCGCATTGCTATTCCGATTAGAATATCGCAAGCAGCATTAACTCTGCCTCGCTAGGTGTGGAGAACAGCATTGTGAAAGTGAAGCCTTTAGACCGCTGCTTTAATTAGCGTGCTAATGGACCTGCAGGGAATTCTCCCGTCACAAAGAACTCTCTCAAATTGATTCGAGTAATCGATTTACATTAGCATATCGTGTCTCTGTGAATATGTCTCTAAATACTATTACGTTACACCTCTCTTTACTTAATGTGAGCAAAATGCATTAACGAGATATTAGTTTTTCCGCCCTAAAATGGAATAACTTAGCAAAATGGAGATAAAGCAAATGGCTTTATCTGAAACTTATTCCCGTAAAAGCCGTCATAAATTAGGCGTTGTGATATAAGCAGAAAAACTGGATTATAAGATTATGTTAGCAACTAATTACTGGCAACCTCCTTGGAGTTGAGTGCTTCGGGTTTACTTTCTCTACACATACTATGTACATAGTGTATGTATAGAGAAAGTTTTGCTCTCCAACCAAAAATTCTATAACGAGATTTCACCGGAAATAAATGTTTTATGGTCCCCTGCATCCAAAAAAAGCATTTTCAGAAAACGACCCGTATGTGTGTGTGTGTGTGTGTGTGTGTGTGTGTGTGTGTGTGTGTGTCAATGAACACGATAACTCAAAAATGGAAAGTCGGTAAAGCACCAAATTTGGTGTCTTCCAGGGATGCGACACGAAGATTTTGAGAAAAATATCCCCCACCACAAACTACCCTTTACATGGAAAAAAATTCGAAAATTTTGATTTTCTCAAAAATGGCTTTAATGGTTTTGATTAAAATAACCCATATTAAAGAACTTTACCTTGCAAATAAAATATATATTCTGAATTTTCTCTGAATAGCCTCTGAAGACTACTTTTATTCTGGATGAGTTTTACGGAATTTTGAATAACTGAGAAACCGTAAGAGATACACAAAAACTTACTACACTAAAAATTTTGATCACGATAAAACACACAATTTATGTCATAAACATTTTTTTCGGGAATTGATCGTTTTTTTTTAGATATTCCTTGTTATGCGTTTCAGCTTTTCTAAAACTTATACTTTTCTCATACAGGAATTTGTCAACTCCTGTCCATACAAACAAAGGGACATCAGTCACATAGCAACCAGCTTTTGACTGTCACTTTAACCTATGGTACTCCCTTGTTTAACGTCTACTTACAAGGAAGCAAGTAATAAGACTATTTCTGCTAGTTTTTTTTCTCGATTAGCATGAAGTAAATAGAAGCATTAGCTTTTTAAAAATAATTTGTTGCACAGATGTAGAGAAAGTCATGTGAATGGAACACTTAAGATTTTTTTTATTTGAAATTATTGCCTAACATTCTTGTACTGTTGTAAATACTTCTCATCACAAGTTATGTCGATTCCGGAGACAATATGATATCTCCCGGAATCTCAAATCGGAGAGTGTTCCAGAGTTTTCTGATGGCACTCTCCAAAACCTATCCTATTTTTACTTTCTCTACACGTACTATGTATATAGTGTATAGAGAAGGTATTGTATTGCACCCAGAAATTCTATACCGAGATTTTATGGAAATATATGTTACCGGAATTACCTGAAAGCAAAAGAAAGTATTTTAGTAAAAGGTCCGGAATTTGCGTGACTTGCAGAATGAATAAAAGTGGAACATGTTCCATGTTTTACTTAGTCTTTATGTTTATATAATGTTTATCTTCCTTTGTTTCATTCTTGTCATGTTTTTTATTGGTACTATAAAAATAAAGTGACACAGGCCTTGCTAGATCTAAAGGTGTTGACTTGTCTGTATAACTGTAGACATGAAATTAATCCTCTACTGCTCACTCCACAAAATATTGGTGCCGAAACCCGGCAACAGGGACTTGCTGTGAGTTGTGTTACTTTCGATTATTATTTATTTTATTACTTTCCTCAATTGAGGGCTGCCATGTAGACAAAGAATAACTACACAATTAACATTTTTAAAAATAATTTACAATGCTAAAAATAAATCGTATAACTAAGTACAAGTAACATATAAAATTAGAAATGATAAACTTCAAATCTAATACAAATAGCGCGTACAGTCATCTCAAAAAACACTTTAGTTAGTTGAAAATTACAGAACAAAACTTAATGAATCGTCATAGCACCAGCATTAAAACGAATACAAATGTTTCTGAGAATAGATCCTCTGATTGCCATAATTGCTATTGCATGCGTTTATCCAGACCATAATCTTTCCAAAGTTGTTGGGGATTGTCCCTCTGGCTCCTATCATTAATCCAGTGACTGAAATATTTTTAAGATTATATTTGTCCTTGTAAAAGGGAATGGTAGATTCATAAAATGCCTTTTTTTTCTGTGTCCACTTCTTCAGGTTGTTCATAGTGGGACTGAAAGCGAACAGTAGGATCAAGGATCACTCCGCTACCATCAGTAAGTGTAGCCTACACTTCTTCCTACACTCAGGGAAGCAAAAATAATACTGAAGGCAAAACAAACAACGCATACAATTTTCGATAAAGCATTTTACAGGGAAGGAATTTGTGAAACGTGCTAATTATTATTTAAGCTTTCTCATTGCGTTACCTCTTCAAATCAGATATGACCGATTGTGATCCAGTAGCGCGTTGCGCAACCTAAAACGAAATAACATCACAAGATTCGCAAACTTAATCAACTCATACACAGAAAATACGACATTAGAGGATTATGAGCATTATAAACATCGCTTGGCAGACGCATGGGAACGATCTCCTCACTGATGAAGAATATGACACACACTTGCGAGGAGTATATTGACACTGCCAAGCGAGCTATACAGAAGGCTTCACGAGGGATTCTCAGCTACAACTCCACTCTAACGGATTCCAAAGACTTAGGATCCAACATCACATCCACAGTTTCCACGGCAGTTCCCGTACCATCGATTTCTCACACAGTTAAACTACCACCGTTTTCTGGGGACATTGAAAACGATGCGCTTCTGGGAGCAGTTCGAGGCTTCTGTAGATAGTGACACGTCTCTTTCGACGATTAACAAACATGTTTTCCGTCGAGGGTATCTCGAAGGAGAACCTAAAGCACTGGTAGATGGCATTGCAATCACAGCTTCTACTTACGAAGAGACGAAGAAAATATTAAGAGATCGATAAGAGTAGAATAATTCTACCTGGAAGAATTAAAACCTAGCCGCTTCACGTCTCCGGAGAAACTCAACACAACATTTATCGAGTGTAATCGGAGGATTCACGCAATTCGGGCGTTAGGTGAGGACATCAATGGATACGGACGAGTACTTGCGCCAATTTTCAACCACTACTTAAAGGTCTGAATCTGCTATGTTTACTCGCAATATTTTATATTATTATCATTAACTACATTTTAGGCATGACCCATTAATAAAATCAATGTAGTTTATTTTATCAATTATTTCAGTTATTGGGTTGATACAAGATAAATGCACATTAGCCCAACATACAAATTCTTCTTTGTATAAGAGCAAAGAGCTTCCATCATTTATTAAGAGCACATATATGTTAAACTTTAAATGTATTGTAACAAATGTTGCAAATAAATAGAATTAAATAAATAATAAATAATGTAAAAATAATAAAATAAATAAATGTAAAAATAACGTCTTAAATACAAATCATTCACCCCATGTAGAAAGTTTATATCTGCACATCATTCATGCTTGGAGCACCATTGCGCGCTAGCACTCATGACCCAGTACAATTCACAACACACGCGGCGTGCGTGCGTGTCTGGTAGCCTCATGGTGAGCCTGGTAAGGGTTTAACCACAGGAATAAGGTGAAGGTTGAGGTTTTAAGTTTTTGGAGTTTCGAGTGTTGGTGGTAAGGAGGTAGCGCTAGATAAGCTCCTCGAGCGGTTGCATTTTTTCAGGAGCAGCATCCTTTCCTCTGATCCGCTGGTGTTTCTTTTTATTGAATTATGTTGCTGAATTTTGATAGACCTCTCTCAATGGAAGGGGGCAGAGTGCTTTGTTCAGCTACTACACTGTTAGCTGGTTTAAAGCCGTTGTTACCGGGGGTGCCCACAAGCCATGCGGGGAACCCGGAACCGCCTCTTTTGGCTTCAGAGAGCTGACAAGTGCGTTCTCATGGTCGCCCAATCTGGCGTAGAATTTTTTAGCCCAGCGCCTAATAACATCTTCCACATATGGGAGGGCCGAAGCTTCATGTAGTAGCCTCAAAAGGAAATGTCGACATACAGAATATATGGACCGGAGACCTCTATTCTGTACCTGCTGTAACCAGAGAAGCCAGGAGTCTGCTGCCAGGCATAGAGCATCAGGGGGACTACAAGCGCCTTGAAAAGGCATAACTTTAAGTGAACCGGCATCTGGGAGGCCAGTACAGGGTAAAGGGAGGCTGCCGCCCCCTTCACTCTGTCCGACGTTCCCCGCACGTGTTTACGAAAAGTTAGGTCCATATCAAGAGTGACGCCCAGGTATTTGATGGAATTCCACCACTCTGTCCTTTGGCCCTGATAGCAAAAGTTGGGTATCTGTTTTTTTTTTTGCGGGGCGTTTTCTGGAGAACAGAACAGCATGACTTTTGCCCGGGTTAACGGACATCCGCCACTGTCTGCTCCAGTGCTGAACGAGTAGCAATTCTTCCTCTTTTTATAGGCTGAAAATGACGTCACAAATGTTGTGCAATCTTGTGGAAACCGGAGCTTCTAGAAGCATCTCGAAGCTCGAGAAGAATCACGTCAAGTCTCGCATTCCAAAGGGTCCTGTTACGTCGCATCGCTCTTCCGTGTTGTTTATGCGTCCAAAGATCTTCAATTGGGATGACTTGCATACCATGGCGAACGGGAAAACCACTGCAGGAGACGGCACTGACACAATATAATCAACAGTTGTTCTATCTAAATTGTTTTAGTCTAAATTACTGATGTTTCGACAACTTTCAATACGTAAAAATTTGTTGAATCTTCTTGAGATTAATAAAATTAAATCCTGTGTTTCAGGGATTTGTGGTATGATTTCTTCATTAATCCGTAAGCCTTCGTTTTAGGAGGGTTAGCCATAATCTTTCAAATATGCCGAATACACTTAATGTATAAACATCAATGTATTTTAATTGCTCAACAGTTGTTTACAATTACAGTCATATTTTAATTGCTGCAAATAATTTACTAGGTGTTTAGACAGTCTACGGCTGCACGCCATCCTTGGCTCGCTCACCACTGCATGCTAACACTCAAGTCACTCAACCCAGACGCGTTGGCAAGCCCTTCACAAAGCTAGTCACGGCTGCTCCTGTGTCTATGAATATCTGGCTCAGCTTCAAGTGATTAAGAATTATGTTAACCTTAAGAACTATATTCCCATTTTAAGTTATCCCTTATGTATAGGATTTATTTTATTGCTCCCATAATTCTTGAAATACTTGCAAAGTGTAATGAGAAAATAGTTAAGTCTACTGCGAGTCCTGCATGAGCTGTCTGCGATGAGGGTGTCGACATTCTTGTACTCAAGGCTCGTAGCGTCACTCTTCACGCCGGTCTTGAGTCGTTTTCCGCCTGCTCATACCATCTGAAGATCCTCGTCTCTCTCCCTGTCATAGTGAATATTCCTCGAAATGGGCACAGCTGTGTTCTTGGCCGCCTCCATTCTATGTGCTGCCGTTAACGCTTCGAGGATTCTTATAATCACGGAGCACCAGATCGTCTCTTTAGCACCGGAGACCTGAGTTTGATTCCCGGTACCGGCGTGGGGATTTTTCCCTTCTGATAGACCAGGCCCGGGTTGCACTCAGCCTCGTGAGGTCCCTGGGAGGCCAATTGAGGAGCTACTTGATGGAGAAAAAACGACTCCTGGTTGAGAGGACCGCATTAACCGGCCGGGAGGGATTGAGGCACTGATCACGTCTCACCCTCCCTCGGTCATGGACCAAGATGGAAGACGCAGCGGCCGGGTGGTAGGCCAAGGTTCCTTGTGAGCTGTCGTGCCAAGTAGTTACTGTCGTATCTCGGCGTCTCGTACCCTGCCGACGAAGGAGAGGGCAGCGTCCTAACATACTAGCTAGTCGGAAGATGCATCAGGGATTTGTTCGCAAGCTGTTCGATTGCCAGGGCGAACTCTTTCGTCGCCTCGCCTGGCTGTTGCAGCCTCAAAGTCGCCCTCCGTGGTGTAATGGTTACCATGCTAATTTTACATACTCAAGGTCTCGGGTTCAAACACGGTGGAAGACGATGAACTTTTTCGGACGTAAAAATCCTTAGCATAGTTTCCTTCGGAAGGGAAGTAAATCCGTTGGTCCCGTATCAAGCCTGATATAGAGGCCTCTGAGCATAATTAAAAATCTTTCACACCCAATTTAGAATGGGACGCTGAGAACCACAGTTGTTAATGAGCGTCCATAAATAATGTTTTTTTTTTTTTTTTCAGCCTCGCCTTGAGCTGACTGGGATAGGCTGCAGTCAAGCAATGGTTTCCAAAGTGGTTCTGAGGGACTTCCATATTTCTCCGGACTTCGCGGAGGTCGAGATAATATTCAGTATTCGTGCTGCCCGTCCCTGGAGGCCTGCTATCTGCTGTATGGCTTCTTCCTCCACAATCGGTTGCAGGTGGCGACGGCTGCAAACTGTCCGCGGAAGACTTCGAGGGATGTACTTGGATGCCTCGCCAGATTTTGTATCGCGACTGGCCGTCTCGAACTTCAAGTTCTTTAAACTATCCGTCGAGCATCTTTTCCACCATGGCGTTCACTTCGTTGGCATCACTCCCCGCCAGGGCTTTAAAGCGTTGGCTAAGCCATTAAGGTGTGTCTCGTGGTCTTTCATCGTTCCATCAAGCTCTTCCAGCTTTACTCCCAAGCACCTCCACGTCCTTCTTTATGTCGGCCTATTGTTCATCGATTTTGGTAGAAAGCTCAATTTTCACCGTAGACAAGCACGACTTCATGTTTTCCATTGCCGACTCCATTTTGTCTTCCACCATGAGTGTCTCTATTCCAAGTTGCATTTTTTCAATTTTCGATTCCATTTTCTCTTCCAGTTTTTCTATTCCGGATTTCATCTTCTCCATTTTCTCCCCTGGGGTTTCCATTCCGGCCTTCAGTTTCTCATACATCTTCTTCATTCCTGATTTCGTTTCTCTCATTTAGGCCAACAAACTTTTCATAATCTCTTCCATCTCCACGTAAATATCCCACTTCTGACTGCTGCATGACCAATGTCTCAAGCTGTTTACAATTTAAATCTTATTTTTACTGCTGCAAATGATTCACTAGACGTTTAGACAATTTAAGGCTGCACGTGATCCATGGCTCGCAAACCACTGTGCACCAACATTCCAGTCACTCACGATTCAGTAGAATTCAGACACAAAAACAGCACTGTACTGCAATCCTTTCTCCTTTTATAGCTAGAAAATGACGTCAAAACGTTCTGGAAACTTGTTGAAGATACTGGAAGCCAAAAGATCTTGAATAGCGAGAAGAATCATGACATCTCCCGTTTAAATTTCGAACATTACATTTATTTTGTCTTGTCTTTCTTATATTTAATTGGTGGTTTTTAGTGTGCTCGCCACTCATAATCTAGGCTATAGTGACGTTTCCAAACTGTTGTCACCATAGAAGAAGACTCTTTTTTTTTTTTTTTTTTTTTTTTTTTTTTTGTTATTTAGGAAAAGTATTGATAAAGACTCAATCGTACTTAACATTCTCCAAAATAACTCTGGAAATATATTTTATCCCTCAGATGTGGGCAGTGCGATATCAGCTCTCCAGTATTTTACTCTCGTCCAAATACTTAAGGACTTCCGAATTTTGTGAGAATGATGAAGGAACATGAATACATACTGACTTTTAGAAATACTATTCTACTCTCTAAGCCTTGAAATCACAGTATTTGGTACGAAGTTTTACGCTGTAAAATTACTATGTTTATTGTACACCACATATTCAGAAGCTATAATAGTTTCAATAGTTGCAATAGTATTATAGCTCATCTAAATGTCTCCTTATTTTATTTTTTCAAACAGTATATGCAGCAGCAGCTCAGCTCATATAAATGATATTTTGCTATTAAGAGTATATAAATGAATTGTTTATACGTTTCAAAGGAACCAAATACTTGAGAGAGTGAGTGCATTTTGGGGAGATAAAGATCTTTAGGATTTACTTTCTCTACACGTATTATGTACATAGTGTATAGAGAAGGCATTGTAATGCACCCAAAAATTCGATACCGAGATTTCACCGGAAATACATGTTTTGGGTCACCCTGAATACAAAAAAAGCATTTCTGGAAAAAGGTCCATGTATGTGTGTGTGTGTCTGTCGACAGCATAGCTCAAAAACGAAAACACAGTTAAATACCAAACTGGGTATTTAAGTTTAATATCTTACAAGGATGCGACACGAAGATTTCCAAGAAAATCCCCAACTACCCTTTACATAGATCTTTTTTAAAAAAAATTCAGTTTCCCAAAAATGGCTCTACCGATTTTTATTAAAATATCGTATATTAAAGATATTTACCTGACAAATAATATGTATATCTTGAATTTTTTGGGAATAGCCTCTGAAGACTGCTTTATTCTGGATGAATTTTACAGAATTTTGCTTAAGTGCTAAACCGTACGAGATGCACACAAAAAATGTAGAGCACATTAAAACACACAATTTATGTTATTTAAGATTTTTTCGTGGAGTTGATAGTTTTTCAAATATTCTTTGTTTTGGGCTTCAGCTTTAAAAAATTAATACTTTTCTCATACAGGAATTAGTTAACTCCTGTCCATACAAGCAAAGAAACTTCAGTCACATAGCGACCAGCCTTTGACTATCACTTTAACCTATGGTACTCCCTTATTTCGCTTCTACTTACAAGGAAGCAAGTAATAGGACTATTTCTGCTGTTTTCTTCTCGATTAGCATGACGAAAATAGAAGCATAAGCTTCTTAACAATAATTCGTTGCAGAGATGCAGAGAAAGTCATGAGAATGGAACACATAAGATTTTTATGGGAAGGTAACCTTACAATAGACAAATGAAATAATAAAATTGGATAGGTAGAGTCAGACTAACAATTCTATGCCGTAGCCGAGATTTGAACCACGGATCTCCCGGTCTCTAGCCGGTTGCTCTACCATATGCCGGTATGCCATTGAATTTCTCAACTGACTTTTATATATATAATATTCATTTTGTTACATACAAAGGTATAAGTTACATTATAAATACAGTATATCAGTTCACAATTTTTTATATATAGTTATGAACAATGTTGTCTGTGCGTTTAAATTAAACATGTGCAGGAAGATGGTAACAAAATGAGGTTTTGTAATCGCTATAGAATGAGCAAGGCAAAAGCTGTTGCCGACTGCAGTGAAAGACGCCTATGTTTTTGCAGATCTTCTCTTGCTGCTCTAAGATGACAACGTAAACCGTCGACGCTGGGATGCGTTTCAGACAGCATATAATGCTGAAAGCCAAGTGCGAGCCACACCTGTGCGAAGCGGTCGGTAGTACTTCGAGTCTCTAGTTGTAGTAATGTGCGAGCATAATCGTTAGGATTTTGCGAAGGAGCAAGACGGTGCAATTGCGAAACAACCCAGTGCCAGATCTGTCGTGCTGTTGTGCAGGTAACAAAAAGATGGCGTAGAGTATCCCGCACACCGCAAATGTTGCATGTGGGGGTCCTCACCATGTTGTATCGGAATTTTTTATCCTCTGTATCCACAACATCATTGATGACCAAATATGCGCATGTAGTCCACTCCGTAGATATGTTGCGCAAATGGATGTTCCGCCATACCTGACACCAGGGCCTGTTGGGCATCCTATCCTCCACATGAATTGGTGCAAGCAGCCGCTGTAGGAAAAGCTTGTAGAGCTCAGTTGATAGTCCTCTAGGTTGCTGAGGTAGGACATCGACATCAATGCCATCCAAAACATGGAGTGCTGTCTTAAAACCCGCAGGAACAGCCCGAACTGGAGTTGCAAGAGAATTCTTGAAGGGTTCCCAAAATGCTATTTCTTGTTCCTCTCCATATCCCCTAGAGGCAAGTATAATAGATTTAACAAGAAGCGCTTTACTCTTAGGTCCCACTGCAATTAAACCTAAGCCGCCTTCGTTACGATTTCGCTACAATTGGGTTTTAGCTGCTCTACCTCGCATGTTCCCCGGTAAACCACAAGGTGATCCAAATTATTTTGAGATGGCAACCCCAATGGCGACTTGCAATGTTGTAAGTCCCAGGATTCATAGTATAACCAACTATTATGGTTAATTGGTATTGATTTAATTGTTTTTCACACAAGCCGTGTGTAGGACAGGAGCTGGATAGGTAGAGTCAAGCTATCCAACTCCTGTCCTACACACGGCTTGTGAAAAAACTATTAAGGGTGTCGAAATGAGATTTTCGTAATTCTTTTCCATTTTGTGTTTTAATTGCATATAACATGTTTTAATCTTCTGCTCATTTTAGTATAACTTTCATAGAGGTACAATAATTGTAAATAGTTTTAAAATATTGTTGAAAATAATCCTGCGTAGCTGTTTTTTAAAACATTTTAGTACACTCACAAGGTAAAACAATAATAACTTTGTAAATATTAGTGTGAGAGAAGAGACATTTCTTTATTTTGATGGGAAAGTTTGACTTTAGCTATTGGCAGCATTGGCATCTCGCTCATATTTCTTTCATGTGAGAGTTTCGAAGTCCTACGAAGTTGTGTTTGGAAAGTTGCCCCATTATTTCAAAAAACTAATTGACACTAAGGGCAGAAATTTTAACACACATTTGTATCTAAATAGGCTTTATTTTATTTAAAACGTTGTTATGTATATCGATTAGTTATATTTTTCTAAATTTAAAAATCATAATTTTTCTATAAAATGTAAGGTTTTATTTAAAAAATAATAAATTTATTTCTAATGACCATAAATATTCTATTTTTCATCAATAAACAGTAAAGATATTACTGAATAAACATTGATAAATTTAGCTCATTATGTTAAATAGTTGCTGAGATAAAGGGTAAAAATTTAGCATTAGCAAGATAGGATATTTCGACTCCCCTTAAAAGAAATAATACAATGTTTGTAAAATATGCTTAGTTGTGATACGGAGACAAGGTGTAGTTACAGAGCAGCTTCTGATGAACCAAAGAGAGAGAGGGGGGGGGCGGGGGAAGATGAGGGGATGAAGAATAAACATGAAAATAAGTTGTGACGAAAAACGTGAAGGGCTGACCACTTATGTAACGTGAGCAGCAGGTTCACATTCCTCTCGAGCTCTTCAGCAAGTAACAATAAGAGGTCCCTTTGATGTCCATGGGAACACTAGCCCCAGTTTGTTCCCCGACTCTCGTACAGGTGCAGGCCACCTCCTCCTTTATCATGCAACATAAAGTTGATCAAGCTATGTGACATTTCATTTCACATTCCTTTCCAATATGTTTTATCGTCTTTTATACATCTATCTAAGCGTTGAAACAGCACTTTTGTCAAACTCCACGGTTTCTCGGTCGTCCTCCGGAGTGTAGTGGTTGCCATGCTAGCTTCTTTTACCTAAAGTCTAAGGGTTCAAACCCGTGGAGGGCGATGACTTTTTTAGAGCGTAAAATTCTTAGGAAGGGAAGTAAAATCGTTGGTCCCGTGTGGAAGATTTATGGCGTGTAAAAGAACCTCAAGCCTGATAGAGAGGCCTCTGACGCCCATTATAGAATGAGATACTGAGAAGCACAGTGGTTAAAGAGCATCTGTAATTCCATTTTTTCCCTTTTCTCTTTACTAATAAACAGAGGAAAAAGAATAGTAGTTAATTGCTTGCAGAAGTTCAGGGAGCAAGTTCGTTCAAAGTAAACTGAAGAAAAATTTTATAAGTTTATATGGAAAATAAGGGCAATGAAACAGCATTACACTAGATCAATATCAATGGCAAAACAATAAGGGTGATTAAAATTATTGAGAACTAGTAATTTTTAACGAAACCTTTTTAGTACTTACCGCTCAGTTCAGATAATCAAAAGGTATATCTGAAGTAGTACTTTAATGATACTTATAATAATATTATTATTATTATTATTATTAATAATAATAATAATAATAATAATGTACTAAGGTACAAATAAATAATTTAGACACTTGTTTATTTATAATATTAAAAATTGTGTATTATAATTATTAAAAATCTGATGTGTTCCATTCGCATGAATTTCTCTACATTTCTGCATCAAATTACTGATAAAAAGCATATTCTTCTATTTACTTAATGATAATCGAGAAAAATTATCAGAAATAGTCTTCTTCCTTGCTTCCTTGTAAGTAAAAGTGAAATAAGGGAGTACCATAGGTTAAAGTGATAGTCAAAAGCTGGTTGCTATGAGACTGAAGTTCTTTTGTTTGTATGACAGAAGTTCAAGAATTCCTGTATGAGAAAAGTATGTTTTTAAAGCTGAAACTAAAAGCAAGGAATATCTTAAAAACAATCATCTCCAAGAAAAAATGATTATAACATAAATGATGTGTTTAAATGTGCTCTACATTTTCTGTATAGTAAGTTTTCGTCCATCTCTTACGATTTAGCAGTTATGCAAAAATCTTTCAAATTCATTCAAAATAAAGTAGTCTTCAGAGGCTATTCCTAGAAAGTTCAAGATATACATTTTATTTGCCAAGTAAGTATCTTAAATATACGAGATGCTAATAAAAATCGTTAGAGCCATTTTTAAGAAAAACAAAATTTTCGAATTTTTTTCCATGTAAAAGGTAGTTTAGGGTGGGGGGATTTTCTTGAAAATCTTCATGTCGCATCCTTGGAAGATACCAAGCTTAAATACCAAATTTGGTTTTTAAGGATATTTTTATTTTTGAGCTATGCTGCCCACAGATGCACACAGACACACACAAACTGACTCACACAGACAGACTGACAGACAGACACACACACGGACATTTTCTAAAAATGTGTTTTTTATTCATGGGGTCTTAAAACATGTATTTCCAATGAAATCTCTGAATTCAATTTTTGGGTACATTACAATACCTTCTCTATACATTATGTACTTAGTACGTGCAGAGAAAGTAAAAAGGATAAATTACTGCAACTCTAGATGTATTTTACAATCCTTATTATATTATATATATTTTTACTTTCTCTATACGTACTATGTACATAGTGTAGAGAGGAAGTATTGATTCCACCCAAAATTCGATACCGAGATTTCACCGGAAATACATGTTTTAGGACCCCCAGAATCCAAAAAAAGTATTTTCAGAAAAAGTTCCGTGTGTATGGTGTGTGTGTCTGTCTGTCTGTCTGTGTCTTTGGACAGCATAGCTCAAAAACGAAAAGACCGTTAAATACTGAACTTGGTATTTAGGTTTGGTATCTTCCAAGGATGCGACACGAAGATTTTCAAGAACCCCCCCCCCCCCCAATTACCCTTTTATTGGAAACATTTTCGAAAATTTTGATTTTCTAAAAAATGGTTCTAGCAATTTTGACTAAAAGCCAGTATATTAAAGATATTTACATACCAAATAAAATGTATATCTTAAATTTTCTGGGAATAGCCTTTGAAGAGCTCTTTATTCTCGATGAATTTTGCTAAATTCTGCTTAGCTGCTAAACGGTAAGAGATAGACAAAAACTTACTACATAGAAAATGTTGATCTGATCAAAGCATACAAGTTATGTCCTTTACATTTTTGCTGTGGAGGTAACCGTTTCCGAGATATTCCTTGTTTTTGGTTTCAGTTGTGAGTACTTATTCTTTTCTCAGACAGGAAGTGTGTGTTTTTCTTTTGTTCTACTCCTGGCCCAGCAAAGAAGCGATTTGCAATGACAATCGAATAACGACAGCTTTTAAAACATTTGACTATCGGTTTAACCTTGTGTATTCCCTTATTTTCTTTCTACTTATAAGGAACTAAGTAGTAAGAACATTCTGCTAATGATTATCTCGATTAGCAAGGTGCAAAATGAAGAATAATCTTATGTAAGGAGTTTGTAGCAGAGCTAGAAAACGTCATGTGAGTGTAACACATCAGATTTTTTTAAATACACCTCCGGAGGCTTGTCAGGGCTCCGGATATACACATTTACAAACCCTTGATCCCCTTCGCCACTAAGCACCAAAGTGAGATACTCTAACGAGCGCGGCCTATGTTAGGCTAAAATAACTTACTGTTTCTAAAACTGAACTTTTAAAATTTTAGGTTCAAACAAATATAATTGAGACTTTCTCTATACGCACTATGTGTATAGTGCATAGACAAGGTATTGTAATGGACCCAAAAATTCGATACCTATATTTCACCGGAAATACAGGTTTTGAGACCCCCTGAATCCAAAATAAATTAGAAAAATGTCCGTGACTGTGTGTGCGTATGTGTTTGTGTCTGTGGACAGCATAGCTAAAACCGAAAACACCGTTAAATATCACACGTGGTGTTTAAGTTTTATATCTTTCAAGGATGCGACACGAAATAAATATCTTGGATTTTCTAGAAATAGCCTCTGAAGACCTCTGAATGATTTTTATTGAATTTTGCATAACTGGAAAACCGTAAGAGATAGACAAATGTTTAAAAAACTGAAAACTTTTCTCATACGGGAACTTGTCAACGCACGGCCACGCAAAGGAATGGATTTCAGCCCCATAACAACCACATTTTAAAACATTTGACTGTCGCTTTAGCCAAGTGTATTCCCTTATTTTTATAAGAAACTAAGTAACAAGACTGTTTCTGCTACTGCTTTACATCTAAAGTCATTGAAATAAATAATTGTCATTAGGCTCTTTACATTGGGTTTAAATCGTATTATTTTCGTCAAACACACACTCTTACATACATACATCCAGACTATGTGAGGGATAGGGAATAATTCTAATTAAAGAAAAATTCCTCGCCCCAGCCGGGAATCGAAACCGGGACCTCCAGGTGAAAACTCAGTTCGCTGACCACACAACCACGGAATGTTCACATTTAACACGAGGAATAAATATTGGGGATGGGAAACCGTGTGAAATGTCCATTCAGAACAAAGCTTCCTTTTGTCCCATCTTATTTATCGGTTAGCAGCAGAAGTTTCAAGTGCTCCAGAACTAAATGAGTTATTTAACTACGTCATTGAATCATCTGCAAATGACAGAGGCTGTGAAATGAGGCAGTGCAAGAAAGCCACGTGAGGCTTCTAATTAAATGTTTTAAATGGCTGACATCAGCATTCCGTGTTGAGACACTCCGGTACACGTCCGGTCGATCATCACAGAGCTCTAAACACTTGCTCATATCGAACTAATTAGATGTCTGTTTGCATAAACGTGCGGTGTTCATCTCTGTCAGGCGAAATGACAAGAACCAGCGCAGTGTTAATTCGCAGCGTGTCGTGCATTTGTTTTACGCTTAAAGTGAGACACACAAAAAGAGGACACTAATCAAGAATACTTCATTTCACCGTTAGAGGCACCAACCGCCTTTCTAACTTAAGGCTTCATTGCAATATGTCCACCTAATTATTTCCATTATTTTAACATTATATTGATTATAATAACGTTAGATTTGCAAGTAGGGGAGATGCAGGAATTACGTTCGCTTAAGAATTGCAGTGCCCCTCACCCTCAAGGAGAGGTTGGATTTTTTCTGTAAATTGATATGTTGTCATTAGAAGCATTTAATAATTGTGTACATCAATTTACGATGCTAAGTTATTGCTAAGCAGCGTTAATCATTCAAAATTTATATAATTCCACTAACCGTAATGCCAGCATATGCAGCTCGCTAAGATGCAGTAACGTAAAATAGACAAGTTAAACATTTAAACCTTATCGTTCTTCTTTTATTAGAACATTTCTTAAGGAAATTAAATTAAAAAATCCGATGTGTACCATTCACATGACTTTCTCTACATCTCTGCAACAAATTATTCTTAAAAAGCTTATACGTACTTCTATTTACTACATGATAATCAGAAATAATTAGCAGAAATGGACTTATTACTTGCTTCCTTGTAAGTAGAAGCGAAATAAGAGAGTACCATAGATTAAAGTGACAGTTAAAAGCTGGTTGCTATGTCAGTGAAGTTCCTTTGTTTGTATGGACAGCAGTTGACAAATTCCTGTATGATAAAAGTATAAGTTTTTCAAAGCAGAAACCAAAAACAAAGAATGTCTCAAAAACGATCAACTCTACGAAAAAAATGTATATAACATAAATTGTGTGTTTTAACGTGGTCTACATTTCTTGTTAGTAAGTTTTTGTCCATCTCTTACGGTTTAGCAGTTATTCAAAATTCCGTAAAATTCACCCAGAATAAAGTACTCTTCAGAGGCTATTCCCAGAAAATTTAATATATACATTTTATTTGTCATGTAAATATTTTTAATGTACGAAATTTTAATCAAAATCGTTAGAGCCATTTTTTAAAAAATCAAAATGTTCGAAAAAAGTTCCTTATAAAGGATAGTTTGGGGTGGGGGAATTTTTCTCAAAATCTTCATGTCGCATCCCCGGAGATACTAAACTTAAATACCAAGTTTGGTATTTTACCGACTTTTCGTTTTGAGTTATTGTGTTCAGAGGCACACGGACACACTGACACACGGACACACACGGACCTTTTTCTGAAAATACTTTTTTTGGATACAGGGGACCCTAAAACATATATTTCCGGTAAAATATCGGTATCGACTTTTTTGGTGGAGTGCAATACCTTCTCTATACACTATGTACATAGTACGTATAGAGAAAGTAAAAAGTGCCTCTAAAAGCTATGAAAACTATTAAAACGGAAAATTAAATCTTGAAAATTAAATTATTGAATCTCCTGTTTGCCGTATAGGTGCGCTAACCAACTGCAGCAGCCGACAGAATTAATCGTGCTATTGCCTTGTTCACATTTTAGTTACGTCAGACTGTATAGCCTACGAGGTTCATTGCAATGTAGTGATTTAAATTACTTTTAGGGACTTTAGTTGATATTTTTCATCAGCATGAGCATTGTTATTAATATTGTAAGAATATTGAATTGTCTTACGACAAATAATAATAATAATAACAATAATAATAAATGTTGAATTGAATTTGAAGGGAATGACGGTCACATAGACCGCCATTACCTTCGAGGAACAACGTTACAGAAAATGCTTCATAACCAACAAATAGTGTGTTCTCTCTCAAAACCAAAAGTATTCCAGTCAGCAATAAATACGCTACTCGTTTTATAAAAAGATTGAGCAAATACAAAACAATGAAATATACTTACGATGTCTTGATTTTCTGAACGAAATTATAAGAAAGCTGCCAACTACAGAAAAATACTTCTAACCTGGTAAACTTACAACTCAGCAATAAAGTTACTATTGAAATGGTTCTAACTCTTTTCGAACAGAGCGCAGAACACGACAGACATTTCTACGTCCTTACGAAGCGATATTACAGCGATGACGTCATTCCCTGCATCTCCCCTATCATACCTATAATTTAATTATCTTCATAAGTGCGTTACTTTAGCAGATAAGTGCAATGTGCAAAGTAGGTGGAGATACTGAGATTTCACAGGAAATATACGTTTTGAGGTCCCCTGCATAAAAATGTTTACAAAAAGGCCAGTGTGTGCGTGTGTGTGGACAGGTAACTCAAAACAATGCCCCATTCACATTACTTTCTCTACATCTCTGCAACAAATTATTGTTAAAAAGCTTATGCTTCTATTTACTTCATGCTAATCGAGAAAAGAATTGTAGAAATAGTTTTATTTCTTGCTTCCTTGTAAGTAGAAGCGAAATTAAAGGAGCACCATAGTTAAAGTGATAGTCAAAAGCTGATTACTATGTGACTGAAGTTCTTTTGTTTGTATGGACAGGAGTTAACAAATGCCTGTATAAGAAAAGTATAAGTATTTTAAAGCTGGAGTCAATGACAAGGAATATCGTAAAGTCGGTAAACTCCAGGGAAAAAATGCATATAACATAAGTTGTGTGTTTTAATGAATTCTAGATTTTTTATGTAGTAAGTTATTGTCCATATCTTACGGTTTTTCAGCTATGCAAAATTCCGTAAAATTCATCCAGGATAAAGTAAGCTTCAAAGGCTCTTCGCAGAAAATTGAAGATATACGTTTTATTTTTCAGGTAAATATATTTAATATAGGACATTTTAATCAAAATCGGTAGAGCTATTTTTTAGAAAATCAAAATTATAGACATTTTTTCATGTAAAGGGTAGGTTGGGATGGGAGGGAACTTTTCTCAAAATCTTTGTGTCGCATCCCTGGAAGATACCAAACATAAATACCAAGTTTTGAGTTTTGAGTGAATTACTATACCTTCTCTATACACTCTGTACATAGTACGTGTAGAGAAAGTAAAAATATATCATTTGAACTATTTCACTTACTGACAGAGCTTCTCAATGTAAGGCGATATTTAAGGAACTGAACAGAAATATAGAATTAAGATCTTGTTGGTGCTAGAAGATTTCTGAGGTTATGTCTGTTTTGCTGACTAGCAGTGGGAGTCAGGCAGCAGGTCTCACGAAGGTTATCAATGACTCAACATGCGTTTCTTTAATGGCTCCAGGACAACGCCTATATGCGCGTAATTCTGGGAACCAATAGCAACGAGCATAACAAAACAATGACTGTTTCCACATGTCTACAGCGGTTTGTAAGCTAATTAGATGTCGGTGTCGGGGCGCGGTGGGTTCATTAGCGATAGCATGTCTGCTTTATCGAGCACTTCGTTTACACCACTCTGGAAAAACAAACGAACTGAGTGAGATAAAGGACATTAGTAAATTACCTGACTAGTTGATACTTCAATCAGTAAAAGGAAATCCCTTGCTTCAACAAAAGTAATCAGATAACATTCTAGCAATATGGAACTGGCATAAGATGGACCTTTACTGACAGTTTTTTACTTTCTCTACACGTATTATGCACATAGTACATAGAAAAGGTATTGCACTCCACCCAAAAATTCGATACCGAGATTTCACCGGGTCCCTTATATAAAAAAAACATTTTCAGAAAAAGGTACGTGTGTCCGTGAGTCTGTGAACACGATAACTCAAAAACGAAAAGTCGGTAAAATACAAAATTTAGTATTTAAGTTTAGTATCTTCCAGGGATGCGACATGAAGATTTTGAGAAAATCCCCCCACCCCAAACTACCCTTTCCAGGGAACTTTTTTCGAAAATTTTTATTTTCTAAAAAATGGCCCTAACGATTTGGATTAAAATATCGTATATTAAACATATTTATCCGACAAATAAAATGTATATATTGAAGATGCCTCTGAAGACTACTTTATTCTGAGTGAATTTTACGGAATTTTGCATAAGTGCTAAACCGTCAGAGAAATACAAAAACTCACCACACAAAAAATGTAGAACACATTAAAACACACAATATATGTTGTATACATTTTTTTCGTGGAGTTGATCGTTTGTGAGATATTCTTGTTTTTGTTTTCAGCTTCGGAAAACTCATACAGGGATTTGTCAACCCCTGTTCATACAAATAAAGAACTTCGGTCACATAGCAACCAGCTTTTGACTATCACTTTAACCTATGATACTTCTTTATTTCGCTTCTACTTACAAGGAAGCAAGTAATAAGACTACTTCTGCTAATTTTTTGTCGATTAGTATAAGATAAACAGAAACATAAGCTTTTTATCAATAATTTGTTGCAGAGATGTAGAGAAACTTATGTGAATGGAACACATCAGATTTTTCTTTCTGTATCGCTCACTTATAGCACGTAGATGAAGATATTATTCTATTGGTTTAACGGTAATTAAAATGTAGATGTCTCATGGACTCTTAAAAATACATTTTAGAAATAGTCCGCGGGTGTGTTTACTTATATGCATTTCATATTTGAATCATGCCTTCAGAATGCCGGACAAAGATTTTCAGGGAAAATTCCTTTCACCAAGTAGCTCCGTTAAGTGAAGAAAGAAAATCTAATTGCTTTCTTTTTTCCCTCCAAAATGCGTACATAATTTTAGTTAAAATATCAATGTGTGAGAATGAAGTCGTGTGACATGGTCTTCGTGGTGTTCCCTGATCGGCAGACAAATACTGGAGCGATTTCCTCTACCACGACTCCATTCCCTCATTTCCCTTTCGTGTTTCAGGTGTGTTTTCACTATGGCGCACGTGATTGAGAGAGAGAGAGAAAGAGAGAGAGAGAGAGAGAGAGAGAGAGAGAGAGAGAGAGAGCTGTCTTGTCTGCCCGGATCGCCTCGCCGTCCTTTGGAGATAGCTCACTAATGGTACGCGAGTGTTCAACCTTGGAAGTATTAGATACCTCTGAGCGTCTCTTTGGCTGTCCGCCTGCTGCTTGTGCACTCACGGTTCCTTCACTCCAGCCGCACCCTCGGAGGATTTAGCCGCAATAGATCTGTCATGGTGTAGTAGTGAAAGAGGTGTCCCTCTTCTATATATCACCATATCCTCCCGAGTGTTATAACGTCCTTATAAAATATAGTAGTTACCATGATAGCCTCCAACACTTAAGTCGATAGCATGGTTTCCTTCGGAGGGAAACTAAAACTTGAATCGGATGAAAATATTCAATGTACCTACATAAAAGTATCTCGTAATGGTAGCTCTAGCAATAGCTGCTGAGCCGAAGATCCGTGGTTCCAACCAGGACTCTTGTATTCCTTAGCGCTTTTTAAAACTATCAGCATAAAGGATGTAACCCTGAGTTGTTTTCTATTCTCACGCTCGGACAGGGGATAATGAGAGCACATGTGTTGTTTTCTAGCTCCATCACTTCTAAAGGATCTTTATTGAATGTATTTAATGGCTCTTTGATGTAGATTTATTGTTCATTTTTACTTTTTCTATATGTGCATAGTGTATAGAGAAGGTATTGCACTCCACCCACAAATTCGATACTGATATATCACCGGAAATATATGTTTTAGGGTCCCCTGTGTCCATAAAAGCATTTTCAGAAAAAGGTCCATGTGTGTGTGTGTGTCCGTGTGTCTGTGAACACGATAACTCAAAAACTAAAAGTCGGTAACATACGAAACTTGCTATTTAAGTTTAGTATCTATCAGGGATGCGACACGAAAATTCTCAGAAAGATCCCCCACACCAAACTACCCTTACATGGGAATTTTTTCGAAAATTTTGATTATCTTAAAAATAACTCTAACGATTTTGATTAAAATATCGTATATTAAAGATATTTACCTCATAAATAAAATGTATACCTTGAACTTTCTGGGAATAGCCTCTGAATAGTACATTATTCTGGATGAATTTTACGGAATTTTGCATAACTGCTAAGCCGTAAGAGATGGACAAAAACTTACTACACAAAAAAATGTAGATCACTTTCAAACACACCATTTATGTTATAAAAGTTTTTTTCGTTGAATTGACCATTTCTGACATATTACTTGCTGTTTGTTTCACGTTTCCGGTTATTCTCACGGAATGTTATAAACTTCTTGCCCTGCATAGCAACGGATTTCAACCACATGACAACCAGTTTTTGAAAGATTTGACATTCGTTTTATTCCCTTCTACTTACAGGGAGGTAAGTAGAAGGGAATATTTCTGCTAATGTTTATTTCGATTGTCATAAAGTAGATAGAAGAATATGCTTGTTAACAATAATTTGTTACAGTGAAATAGAGAAAGTCATGTGAATGGAACAGATTTTTGCTTTCTCTACACGTACTATGTATGTACATAGTGTTTAGAGAAAGTATTGTATTGCACCCAAAAATTCGATACCGAGATTTCACCGGAAATACACCCTAAAAAAGCATTTTGGAAAAAGGTCCGTGTATAGCATAGCTCAAAAACGAAAATACCGTTAAATACCAAACTTGGTATTTAAGTTTGGATCTTCCACGAAGATTTTCAAGAAGATCCCCCCACCCCCAACTACCCTTTACATGGAACTTTTTTGGAAAATATTGATTTTCTCAAAAATGGCTCTAACAGTTAAGATTAAAATATCGTATATTAAAGATATTTACCTATACTCACAAATAATATGTATACCTTGAATTTTCTGGGAATAGCCTCTGAAGACTACTTTATTCTGGAGAAATTTTGCATAACTGCTAAACCGTAAGAAATGGGCAAAAGCTTACCACACAAAAAAGGTAGAGCACATTAAAACACACAATTTATGTAATACAACTTTTTTTCGAGTTGATCGTTTTTGAGATATTCCTTGTTTTTGGTTTCAGCTTTGAAAAACTTGTACTTTTCTCATACAGGAATTTGTAAACTCGTGTCCATACAAACTAAGGAATTTCAATCACCTAGTAACCAGCTTTTGACTTCACTTTAAACTATGATACTCCCATATTTCGCTTCTACTTACAAGGAAGCAAGTAATAAGGCTATTTCTGCTAATTTTTTCTCGATTAGCATGAAGTAAATGGAAGAATAAGCTTATTAACAATAATTTGTTACACGGAAGTAGAGAAAGTCATGTGAATGGAACACATACGACTTTTTTGGTAGTGTTTCACGCCCTCTTACTGTAAATGTTTCCGTAGGCGATGACATTATTGATACATGGAATATGATGGAGCGCCAGTGGAAGATATGGCGGGGGAAACCATCTCCAGTGTAGCAGTCGGCGAGCAGAGGATATGGGAGTTGGACGTGGGAAACACATCTACCTTCACCAGGAAACATATATCTGGTCCTTTTATGGTTATTTCATTGTAATAATTATTGTGTAGAGATGAGGCAAAAATAACACAACTATTTTGAAACAGTTTTACCACTGCAACTGTTTCATAAAACACTTCTAGAAATTGCGTGCATTGTGTTGTTCTTTTATGTATCGCTTCCCCGCAACACATCCATGCAACGCCCGAGTAGTTGTTTCATTTATTGCCACAGTTGCTATGTGCAATTGTTGTATTCGAATAGCGTAAATATTTTTTCATTGTTTACTGCAAGCACCTTTGTACCTTGTACCGCGCGGCCTGATATAATCCGCCAAATTAGAAAACTCATTCCCTCTTGTTGACGCGCAACAATGATTTTCTTCCGTAATTTGATAAATTTCCTCTTCAGTGTACCTGTGAGTGGTAGTATTTAGCGCATTGTGATTTTATCAATGACTTGGATTTATCTCAACAGTATTTAGTGGTACACAACATGTCTGCAACAGTTTAGGGCATTTCTGTTGCAGGAAAATGTTATTTCGAAACTGTTTCGTGGTTGCCACAAAAACACATTAAACTGTTTCACAAAAAGAACAAGTTTTCCCACCACTATTATTTTGTAGTTTCGTTTATTATGAGTACTCCTTTCATTGCCTAGTAGAATTTTCTTGCTTTTTTTGTAGGATAGCTCTCATCTGAGTTCGTCCCCGATATCCAGTGTTATTCTTTCTTTTGCTCTATTCCCCTGTCTCTACATTAATACTGAATACTGAGAGGCATTTAGATTGGTATTAGTGATGGAA
This sequence comes from Hymenopus coronatus, assembly GCA_030762935.1. Lineage (NCBI taxonomy): Eukaryota > Metazoa > Arthropoda > Insecta > Mantodea > Hymenopodidae > Hymenopus > Hymenopus coronatus. The sequence continues at coordinate 10,672,635 of CM060884.1, forward strand.
CAAAAATAACACAACTATTTTGAAACTATTTCTTTAACACAACAATTATTTAAAACAGTTTCACCACTAAAACTGTTTTATAAAACACTTCTGGAAACTGTGTTATTCTTTCATGTTCGCTTCCCCGCAATAGACCCATGCAACAATAACAGCAACGCCTTAATAGCTGTTTCATTTATTGCAAGTTACTACGCTACGGTTGTGTTCCATAAGGTAAATATTTTGTCATTGCTTCCAAACTTTACCGCAAGGTGGTGCCTTGTACCTGGTACCGCGCGAAATTCGAATATATTTAACAAACTCATTCCCTCTCGTTAACGCCCAAGTTCCATAATTTGATAATTTGCTCCTCAGTGTACCTGGTTGCATTGTGGATGGATTGTATTTATCGCAATAGTATTTGGTGCTACACAACAAGACAGCTTTGGCTGATCAACAATGTAGGGGATTTCTGTTGCAGGAAACTGTTACTTCGAAACTGTTTCATTGTTGATAAAATTGTTTCGCAAAAAGAACAACTTTTCCCACCACTAATTGGCATGTTGGTGGTGATCAGTGTGTTGGCTTTTGTGCAGGAGAAGATGTTGCGCGTGCTTGTGTCCTTGTGCATATGTCTTTAGGTTTTGGCTTTTCTAGGTAACCTTATTTTTGCTTATAATGCTGTGCTTTTAATTTTCCACTTGCAAGTGATATATTTTCGTGTTTATCCTATGGTATTTTTGCTAATATAATGATTATTCAGCTCACCATTTTGTTTTTAAATTTAATTTGTAATCATTATTGTAAATGTTTTTGCTGATTTTGGCGAGCTTTAAACTATTGATCAGATCCATGACATTTGTTTTGTCTAGATTTTACATTGATTGCTATAGTGTCACAGTTTTATTCTTCACGCCTGAGTTCAATTGAGTTGAGATAGTTTTAAATGTTTTTTCTCTTGTAAGTGAGAATTTTGATCTCTGACCCACTCTGCGTGTGAGATCTGGTAGTAACATTATAACAAAGTAACATTCTACCTTCACTGTATGCCAACAGTTGAAACTCGCTTATACGTTATTCACTTCAACAGTTTTCGCACATATACGCTACAATTTTAGGGACCAGTCCGTTCTCCATTAAAATGTTGCTCAATTATACTTTTTGGATATACGTTTCCTCGGTAATGCGTCACTTTTTCTCATCCTCATTATCAAAATGTACCCATTTATACGCTTTTAAAAAACGCATGGTGTTATGCTTGCTGTGTATAGCCGTGGAATTGCCTAGTTTTGGTTTTCATTGACGCTTATCGTTTCATTGGCGTCATATTGTTCCAACAATCTATTAGCCTTGGATCCAAAAGTCACTTCTCTTCTCGAGTACTGCTAGTGTGCTGTTTTCGTTTTCATTTACCCTTTCATTGTCGTTATATCGTTCCAACAGTCACTTATCTATTCTATGTGGAGTTTCGAGTTACAAACAGGAGAAGAAACCTGTGTGAATATCAACCAGCAAGGAAGAAAACAAGAAAATCCTTAACTCTTGGTGAAAAATTAAAAATTCTGGATGAGGTACATATCAGAAGAGAAAATCAGCTACACGTCTTCTCATCTATATATTATTTTACTAGAATCCCTTGAAAAACGTATAATTGACGTTCCATTGTGCTTATAAAATTAGAAATAATCAAAATAACTTCACAACACGACAATGTTACGGTGATCACGTCACTACTGACAAAACTTCCTCGGGTGTACAGACAAGACATGTTCGCCATCTGTGAGAAGGCGCAGGACTACGTGCAGCAAGTTTCAGCCCTTTGCAGGATATGTTAGTCCGTGGAAAATAAGCACAGAAGTACCACGAACGTGCCCTTATCAAGAAAATACTTGCCTTTATAGCTATGTGCAAAAGACCATCAAAACATTATAAAATCAACTGAAGAGAAAATAAAATGATGTGTTCCATTCACATGACTTTCACTATATCTCTGCAACAAAATATTGCTAAAAAGCTTATGCTTCTATTTACTTCATGCTAATTGAGAACAAATTAACAGAAATAGTCTTATTACTTGCTTCCTTGTAAGTATAAGCGAAATAAGGGAGTACCATAGGTTAAAATGATAGTCAAAAGCTGGTTGCTCTGTGACTGAAGTTCCTTTGTTTGTATGGACAGGAGTTGACAAATTCCTGTATGAGAAACGTATGTTTTTTAAAGGTGAAATAAAAACAAGGAATAAATAAAAAGCGATCAACTCCACGAAAAAAATGTATATAACGTATAATGTGTGTTTTAACGTGCTTTACATATTTTGTGTGGCAAGTTTTGTTCATCTCTTACGGTTTAGCAGTTATGCAAAATTCCGTAAAATTCATCCAGAATAAAGTAGTCTTTAGAGGCTATTCCCAGAAAAGTCAACATATACATTTCATTTGTCACGTAAATATATATAATAGACGATATTTTAATCAAAATCGTTAGAGCCATTTTTGAAAAAATCAAAATTTTCGAAAAATGTTCCATATAAACGGTAGTTTGGGATGAGAGGAGTTTTCTCAAAATCTTAGTGTCGCATCTCTGGAAGATACTAAACTTAAACATTAAGACTGATATTTTACCGACTTTTCGTTTTTGAGTTATTGTGTTCATAAGCACACGGAGACACGCACACACGCACCTTTTTGTGAAAATGCTTTTTTTTTTTTGGATATACAGGGGACCCTAAAACATATATTTCTGTTGAAATCTCGGTATGGAATTTGGAATACAATACTTCCTCTATACACTATGTATACATTACGTATAGAGAAAGTAAAAATCTTAAGGAAATGAAGAAAATATTAACTGGTTTTCCATTTCTAAATGAACTTTGAACCTTAAACTCTGTGCCAACATTGCAGCTATATTGCCGATTTATACCACTAGGAGGACTTATTATATTAATAGAATGGGTATTAAGCACCATGATCCGAGTTTTGCTCGGAACGTGGGCTACAGAATATTTGCCCCAGCGAGCAGGAAGCCATTCATTCTGAACATACGTGACCACAGCCTTAATTTGACTTTAAGGTGGACTGGAAACACGCTAGCCATTACTTCATTTCGCTAAAGCTAAAAGTTTAATTAACTCTTCCAAATAGAGTATCTTTCCATTAAGCAAAATTGTACAACCTCAGATTCCTTCTGAGCCGAAGTCGCACAAATAGGAAAATAACCAGAATAAGATAAAGCCCTTTGTTAATTACCTGAGGTGTGAACTATAAGACGTAAGCCAGAGATAATTGGCGTGAATAAAGTAATTGCCGTTCGTTTCGCTCTGTCTCAATTAAGAGTTGATGTCGATGTCAAATTGCTCGCTTTCAAAATTAAATTACTTAGAAGTTATAAGAGTCATTATTTGAGAAAACCAGTTGCTCTGAAACATGCCTGTTTTTACGTTCTCTACACGTACTGTGTGCATAGCCTGTAGAAAAGCTGTTGCAATCGATACCCAGAATTCACCGGAAATACACGTTTTAGGATCCCTGCATAAAAACTCAGATGTGTTCCATTCACATGACTTTCTCTACATCTCTGCCACAAATTATTGATAAAAAGCTTATGATTATATTTACTTCGTTCTAATCGAGAAAAAATTAGCAGAAATAGTCTTATTACTTTCTTCCTTGAAAGTAGAAGTGAAATAAAGGAGTACCATAGGTTAAACTGACAGTCAAAAGCTGATTGCTATGTGATTGAAGTTCCTTTGTTTTTATGGACAGGAGTTGACAAATTCCTGCATGAGAAAAGTATAAGCTTTTTAAAGCTGAAACCAAAAACAAGGAATATCTCAAACACGATAAACTCCAAAAAAAAAAAAAAAAAAAAAATGCATATTACATAAATTGTATGTTTTAAAGTACTCTACATTTTTTGTGTGGTAAGTTTTGCTCCATCTCTTAAGGTTTAGCAGTTATGCAAAATTCCGCAAAATTCATCCAGAATAAAGTAGTCACTAGAGGCAATTTCCAGAAAATTCAAGATATACATTTTATTTGTCAGGTAAATATTTTTAATATATCATATTTGAATCAAAATCGTTGGAGCCATTTTTGAGAAAATAAAAATTTTCGAAAAAAAGTTCCATGTAAAGGGTAGTTTGGGGTGAGGGGATTTTTCTCAAAATATTCGTATCGCATTCCTGGAAGACACTAAACTTAAATGCCAATACCTTTTCTGGAAATGCTTTTTTTTTGGATACAGAGGACCCTAAAACATATATTTCCGGTGAAATCTCGCTATCGAATTTTTGTGTGGAGTGCAATACTTTCTCTATACACTATGTACACAGTACGTGTAGAGAAATAAAAAGTATATTTAGAAAAGTGCCCGTGCGTGTGTGTGCCCGTGTGTCTGAGAACACCATAACTGAAAAACAAAAAGTCGATAAAATACTAAAATTGCTATTTAATTTATAGCACCCTTTTACGTGGAAAATAGTTTGAAAATGTTGAATTTCTCAAAATAGACTCTAATAATTTACCTATATTACACAAATTTATATGGCAAATAAAATGTATATCTTGAATTTTCTGAAAACCTCTTTATTCTGAATAAATTTTGCTGATTTGAGTAACTAGTACGCCGTAAGAGATAGACAAAAACTAACTACACAAAAATGTAGATCATACTAAAACACACAATTTATATCATATATGTTTTTTTCGTGGAATTGACCATTTCTGAGACATTCCTTCTTATTTGTTTGAGATTTAAAACACTTAAACCTTTCTCACACGAAAAGTTGTAAACTTCTGGTCCTGCATAGAAACGGATTTCAACCACATGGCAACCAGCTTTTAAAACATTTAGACCAGTGTTTCCCAAACTTTTGAAGTTCACGGCACCCTTGGGAATAACATTAAACACCAGAGCACCCTTCCTTGAATTAAAAGAAAATTAAGCTTAATATGTTAATTTATTGAAATATTATATAATAATAACGTACACCATAACATAATACAGTAAACTTTACCACAATCACTGAGTAAAAATACATAAATAAATTTTGTTCGATTAATGGTTAATGTGAAAATTGTGATTGATGCTTAGAGCACAGATATGTGATGTCGGGTCTTACAGTTGACAGTGAAACACGTAAATCATCCTCAAGGTTATTCAGTCTATTTCTTGCTTTGCATTTTATTGTTACCATAGCAGAGAAGGCTTGCTCGCATAGATAGGATGTTGAAAAGGGCAAAAGTGCGTTAATTGCTTTCTTCATTAGGTTAGGGTACTCCTCTCTCCGTTGAAGCCAAAAACTAGCCACCGACGCCTCACTCTTGGTGAACTTACCTTTGAGTGTGGAATCAGCGCAAAGATCAATAAATTCATCTCGTTTGCAAGCAGTGAAATCTATTTCCTCTGCACTATCTACGAAATCAAATGGTGAGACAACCCAGTCGAGATTCGTGGTGGAAACAGTTGGAAAGACGCATCTATTGCATCTTACAATCTTGATAAGTGATCACAAATGCGGTCTTTCAGCTTACCCAGATCTTTATCTCCTGCCACATTAAGAAGAGATGGAAAGTTCGACAAATCTCCTTTTTGAACTGCAGACTTCCAAGAACTAAGTTTTCTTTTAAAACCTTTCATTTTATTGGTTGAGGAGATTATTGTTTCATGTCGACCCTGCATTGAAACATTCAGTTCATTCAGCTTATGAAAAATATCTGCCAGATACGACAGTTCAAAACACCAAGAATCACTTAGTAAGAGCTCATGAAATGTGTCTTGATTTTCATCCTTAAAAAAAGTTTTTAGCTGTTCTTTAAGTTCGAGAAACCGGTTCAATACACGACCCCGCGACAACCACCTTACTTCTGTGTGAAGTAACAAAGAGGTATGAGCTGCATCCGTTGCGCGACATAACTGTTCAAAAATTCTGCACTTTAAAGGTTCTGCACTTCATATAGTTCACCATTTTCACAACTTGGTTAAACACTTCAGCAAAATCTTCATTACACGCTTTCACGACTAATGCCTCTCTATTCAGAAAACAGTGAGTTATAATAATGGATGGATTTTCATTGAGAGCTCTGGCAGTAAAACCTTTAATTTTCCCAGATATAGATGGTGCACCATCTGTACATATACCACAACAGTCTTTCCATGAAAGATCATGGTCATTGAGATAGGAATTAATAGAAACGAAAATATCATGGCCTGTGGTTGTAGTCTCCAGCGGTCTACAGAACAGAAACTGTTCACTAATATCTTTTTCATCAATATATCTTATAAAACCAAGGAGTTGCGGTTTGTCACCAATATCAAGACTCTCATCTACTTGCAAAGCAAATGTTCTATAAGTTTTTATTTTCTCCGTGACTTGTTCGTTGATATTGCTTGACATTTCAGATATCCTGCGGCTGATTGTGTTGTTGGACAGAGGAACTTTCGAAATTTGATTAGCTGCTCCTTCGCCAAGTATTGTTGAAACTATAACTTGACATGCAGGGCCAATGATTTCCTCTCCAAGAGTATGAGGTTTCTTTTTTTTAGCTATCAGTTCTACTACTTTAAATGAGGCTTCAAGAGCAGTATCACCTATGGTCATTCTCTTTACCATTCGCACAGCTGTTTTTTTCTCCCCTTCTAATAAATGTGAAAAATACATTACACTTTTCTGTGACACACTAGGATGCTTTGTTGTAAGATGCCGCTTCAGTTTGCTAGGTACCATGGCCTCGTTGCTAAGTGTTTCGCCACAAACTAAACACACAGGGATAGGGTTTTCCTCGTTGTTATTCCACTTAAATCCATACGCTAAGTAACTGTCCTGGTATGTTCTTTTCTTTCGTTTGTCTTCTTTATGTGGTGAATTCGACGTCCGGGAGAAACTGTAAGATTTGACTTCTTAAAGCAAGCAGTAGGAGCCGACTGTTCACTTTCACCGTCCTGGCGTTTACGTTTAACAACGAACTTATCCATAGCTAAACACTGTGAATCAACGCGAGGAAGACAACTGAAAGCGCCAAGCGGCGTACACTTTTATATATTCATCTGTCGAAGTCTCGGGAATGTTCGTGAGGAAGCGAGTAGTCTCGGGAATGTTAGGCAGGGTATAACTGTAATGCCATCTGTGGGATACTAGTATAACTGAATTATTGAAATGAATCGACCACTATCACCATCTGCCTTGCATGAGAGTAATTGATTTGACTTATTTTATTTCAAGACCTTACAAGACTTAAGGCTTCAGTAGAAGGTATTTTTTTTTTGTTTATCTTAATATCTCGCGGCACCCCTTAGCCAATCACACGGCACCCTAGGGTGCCGGGGCACACCGTTTGGGAACCGTTGATTTAGACTATCACTTTAGTCCAGATTATTCACTTATTTACCTTCTACTTACAAGGAAACAAGTAATTAAGACAATTTCTGCTAATGTTTATCTCGATTATCTTAAAGTGATATAAGAAGATGCTTTATAATAATAGTTTGTTACAGCGATGTAGTGAAAGTCATGTGAATGGTACACATCAGATTTTTACTTTCTCTAGCCCCATGTGTACAATGTACATAGAGATAAGGAAGGTATTGTAATGCACCAAAAAATTTGATGCCGAGATTTCACCGAAAATATATGTTTTGGGGTCCCCTGTTGTCCGAAATTTTTTTTTTAAAAAAAAAGGTCTATGTGTGTGTGTGTGTGTGTGTGTGCCTGTCTGTGTGTTTGTGTGTGTTTGTAGACAGCATAGCGCCAAAACGAAAAGACCCTTAAACACCAAACTTGGTATTTATCTTCCAAGGATACGACAAGAAGATTTTCAAAAAAAAATCTCCCCCCCACAAACTACCCTTTACATGGAAAAAATTTCGAAATTTTTGATTTTATTAAAAATAGCTCTAAAGATTTTGATTAAATTCCCGTATATTAAAGCTATTTATGTCCGAAATAAGATGTATATCTCGAATTTTTTGGGAATAGCTTCTGAAGACCTCTTTATTCTGGATGAATTTTGCCGAATTTTGCTTAACTGCTAAATCATAAGAGATAGAAAAGAACTCACTACACAAAAAATATACATCACGACAAAACACACACTTTATGTCCTTTACGTTTTGGTTGTGGAGATTACCGTTTCCGAGATATTCCTTGTTATTGGTTTCAATTGTGAAGTACTTACTCAGACAGGAAGTGTCCGATTTGCTTTTGTTCTACTCCTGGCCAAGTAAAGAAGTTATTTGTAATGACAATCGCATAACGATAGCTTTTAAAACATTTGACAATCAGTTTAGCTTAGCGCATTCCCTTATTCCCTTCTATTTATAAGGAACTAAGTAATGAGAACATTCTGCTAATATTTATCTTGATTAGCATTGTGTACAAAGAAGAATAATCTTTTGTAGGAGATTTGTAGAGCAGCTAGAGAAAGTCATGTGAGTGTAAGACATCAGATTTTTTATTTCCCTCTCTTTCTTCTCTATCGTTTCCTTTCTTTAGGACTCTGATGTATTTAATATTGCGGCTATGTTCATGATTTTAATTGTGAACTAACTTTGTAGGCCACTTTATATGGATAATCAAGTTTAATTCAAGTATGCTTACCAGTTTAGTTGTAAATTAGTAGACATTAGAAACACACAGCATGTCATCGTGCTTGGAGGACACAGATATGTAAGAATTACCATAAAATAGTGGAGAAAGTTGGGGCACTTTACTGCCATTTGTATATTTATATATTTATTTATTTTGAGAGAACCCCATGTTTCTGGAATATAGTATCTTAATTACTGTGTTACAATACATTAAACTGATTAATGCCTGTTTGTTCGTGCATACTCAAGACTAATTTTTGAACCTTAACAACTCTTTGTAACTTCAAGGAATTGGTGCTTTTTTAATGTATTTATTTAAGGTCACTTTATAACAACAAATGTCATCAGCGACCACAATATTCTTACATATCAAGATCAATACAAATTAAATACAAATATATTACAACTGTAGTTATAAACTTAGCTATTTGAACTTTATACAAAGTATATCTAAATTGGTAAACAATTATAATAATATCAAACTCTGGTTATAACAATTTAATAAAGGACAATATTTGTGATATTTCCATTAACTTGATAGCTTTTCTGCATCCTTCGGTGGTATTAAAAAATGGAATACAGATCACTGTTGAGGTTTAAGTTCCTTCTGTCGTTGAGTAAAGCAGTGCACTCGAGGATAAGGTGAGATGTTGAGACGACTTCTCGGGCTGAACATTTCGGGCAAGGATCTTTGGTTGTTTTCTCCATCACATAATCATGGCTGAGGTTGAAATGGCTGATGCGCAACCTGGTAAATAGGATTTTGATATTGCCGGTTCTGTTATAGATTTCCTAACCAGTTCAGTTTTGAGAGTCTAGATTTCCATTGTTTGTCCCAGCGATGTAGATTTTAAACATTTTTTTAACATCCTGAAGTATGTCACTTAATCCAGCTTCAATTTGTTGCAGCCTCGTAGCATATTTTGCTGCCTTTTCGTTTCCGGAAATGCCTTTATGTGATGGAAGCCAAACAAATGAAATTTGGTAGCCGTTATTATAGTGATAGTATAACCGTTCTTGTATACTTTGAATGAGTGGATTCTTACAGGATTTGTCAGCCACAGCAGTAAGTGTCCTTATTTGTTTCCCACTTTCAGCGAAACGAATTAAAGTAATGATTGTTAAAGAAGGAGGGGTTAATAACAAAATCAGCCCTTGTCACATTTTATAACTTTTTCAGGAAAGAGAAAAAACTGTCTCGCACGGTTAAGTCTTTAACTTCTTTCACCAAATGTTAAGAATATAACATAGTAATTGTAGAGATTTTTACTTTCTCTATACGTACTATGTACATAGTGTATAGAGAATGTATTGCACTCCATCAAAAAATTCGATACCGAGATTTCACCGGAAATATATGCTTTTGATAACTGAAAAACAAAAAGTCGGCAAAATACCAAACTTGGTATTTAAGTTTAGTATCTTCCAGGGATGCGATACGAAGATTTTGAGAAAAATCCCCCCCAAACTACCCTTTTTTACATGGAACTTTTTTCGAAAATTTTTATTTTCTAAAAAATGGTTCTAACGATTTTGATTAAAATATCGTATATTTAAGATATTTACCTGAAAAATAAAATGTATATTTTTAATTTTCGGGGAATAGACTCTGAAGACTACTTTATTCTGGGTCAATTTTACGGAATTTTGCATAACTGCTAAACCGTAAGAAATGCACAAAAACTTACCATACAACAAATGCAGAGCACTTTAAAACACACAATTTATGTTATATACATATGTTTTCCTGGAGTAGATTGTTTTTTAGATATTCCTTGTTTTTGATTTCAGCTATGAAAAACTTCTTCTTTTCTTATACAGGAATTTGTCAACTCCTGTCCATACAAACAAAGGAACTTCAGTCACATAGCAACCAGCTTTTGACTATCACTTTAACCTATAGTACTCCCTTATTTCGCTTCTACTTACAAGGAAGCAAGTAATAAGACTATTTCTGCTAGTTTTTTTTTTTTTTTCTCTCGATTAGAATGAAGTAAATAGAAGCATACGCTTTTTAACAATAATTTTTCAGAGATGTAGAGAAAGTCATGTGAATGGACCACATCAGATTTTTTGTATTCATATCACAAAGTAACTGAATCAATTGATGGAAAGCATTTAAGGCTGGGAAATGGAAAAGGTTATTTTTATTGATAACATAATGTTACAGCTGTGTTATTGGCATTCATATGTTCCAGTTTTTGTGTTGCACTAAAAATTATGTCTTTATATGGAACACGCTTTTTCATTTTCTTGACTGTTTTCCAAGGAAGAACATCACAGTAAACAAAATAGACACTGGAGGTTAGATGCTAGAAAGTGTTCAACTTCAGTGCTATAATCAGACTGCATCAGCTCAAATCCCTGCTTTGTGCTCGTCTTCTCTAAATGCAAGATTATTATAAAATGGCTCTCTGGCTACAAATAAGGAAAAATCATTTCCTTAAATCTCTCATTTTACTTTCTCTACACGTACTGTGTACATAGTGTATAGAGTAGGTATTGCACTCCACCTAAAAATTCGATACAGAGGTTTCACCGGAAATACATGTTTTGGGTCCCCCTATATCCAAAAAGGCATTTTTGGAAAAAGGTCCGTCTGTGCGTGTGTGCCTGTGTGAGTGTCCGGGAACAGCATAGCTCAAAAACGAAAACACCATTGAATACCAAACTTGGTATTTAAATTTAGTATCTTCCAAGGATGCGACACGAAGACTTTTGAGAAAAATTCCTCCACCCCCAATTATCCTTTACATGGAAAATGTTACGCAAATTGTAATTTTCTTAAAAATGGCTCTAACGATTTTGATTAAAATATCATATATTCCACGAAAAAAATGTATATAACATAAATTGGTGTTTTAATATGCTCTACATTTTTGTGTGGTAAGTTTTTGTCTATGTCTTACGGTTTAGCAGTTATGTAAAATTCCGTAAAATTCATCCAGAATAAAGTAGTCTTCAGAGGCTATTCCCAGAAAGTTCAGGATATACAGGTAAATATCTTTAGTATACGATATTTTAATCAAAATTGTTAGATCCATTTTTGAGAAAATAAAACTTTTCGAAAAAAAGTTCCATTGTAGAAGGGGGGGATTTTTCTCTAAATCTTCGTGTCGTATCCCTGGAAGATAATAACTAAACTTAAATGCCAAGTTTGGTATTTTACCGACTTTTCGTGTTTTAGTTATCGTGTTCATGGACTCATGGACACACACATGGACCTTTTTCTGAAATTTTTTTGGATACAGGGAACCCTAAAACATATATTTACGGTGACATCTCGGTATCAAATTTTTGGGTGGAGTGCAATACCTTCTCTATTCTGTATGTACGTAGTACGTGTAGAGAAAGTTCAATACAAGCTATAAAGCTCTAGTGCTAAAAGCACGAGTTACAAAAATAAGAGAATAGACATATAATCACACCATTTGCTTTTGAGGTATGTACGCCGCTGCACTATTCTTAATGTGCTCTATAAAAGTAAATGTACAAACTTTTTTCTTTGCATGCACATAAAAACAAAGAGTATCAAAAATTAGTGTTAAAATGATAAATAAATGTACTTTCATTTTATGTAACACTGTTGTAATATCAGATGGCAGTTTTCTAATTCTAATTCTTTAGAAATGTCAACAAATTGCAATACATGTTTGCAAATGTGTTATGGAATTTACAATGCAAAAATTTACAATTATGTACTAGGGCGTAAAATGTCAAAGTATCAGGCTTGATTATTACGGTATTGTAAGACAGCTTTGTCGTTTAAATATGCATCTACAGAGTAACATTATTTATTGCAAAGAGAAGCCTTAAAAGCCCTGAAATCCCAACATTTTTTTTGAGATTACTGGGGAGAGCATTAAATATCTTATTGTTTCATAATATACACCTTTCTGAAAGCACCGAAGATTGGCACTGGGACGATGTGGGCATCTTTGTTTTATTACGAACCACAACTGTTCTGCATGGACTTGAGTATCACGGACAAAAGGTAAGTTCGACTCTGATAAGTTTGAAAGGTGCAGGGGAGCTCCGACAGGTTCTAATGATTTCATCCCATTCTTCTGTTGTCTCAATTACTGCTTTTCTTTTCTTTCTTTTTTTCAATCAAGAAGAAATCTTGATTATTACACAGATAAGAAATCTCACGAATGGGATAAAGGTAGGTTATTTTTTGAGCATGTTGAGTAAGTGTACCGATAAATACAGAAAAAGCAACATCACAAAGTTCTTATTCTGTCTGCCCTGCGCAACCATCGTATATGAGAATTAGTTCATTAAGTCTTGTTTGTTACGTAAATAATGTAACAACCATTAGGTTATTTCACTTTGTCATTTTTTGCCTCTACCTTGGTGTTAGTCATGCATCATTGTGTCCAAGATCATGCAGTATCATAGTTGTCGAGAGTAAAATTTGGCATTTGTTGTGAGCTGAGAAGGTGGCAAATTTTACATGTAATGAAAGCTGATTACAGAGCTGAACCCTCTCTTGCAAGCATTTTATATTTCCCTTCACCTCATGAAATGCTTCTGCCCTTCGCAAGTGCAGCTCCCTTTCCTTCATTTTCTTTCAATAGCTACCAACTTTAGTTGAAAAACATCACAAAATGAGCATGTGTCTGATCTAGGACACCCGAAACAAATGTTGAAAGTATCAAACATTCTCCAAAAAGATTTATATGGAATGTTAATTTGAAATACAACTAGAAACACTTTGTGCATCTCCGTAACAGAGAGTGATGCTGGAAGGTACTCTTGGGAGGGTTATCTGGAACAGAATGTGTCTGCCTAGGTAGGAACATCTGTATATGATGTTCAACTAAAGATGTTCAAGGTACAGGTCTGTTCTCATGCCTTCCTCGCTTATCTTCAGGTTTTCACGACATACTGCTATTTAAATGTGTGCTGCATCTCCCTCCTTCACACGAAGTTTAAAGTAAAATGATACACTGGTTACCTAGTTCTGAAGAACCATCACTGTTACCAGTGGCTTCGCATGATCTTCTTTGCTTGACATACTTATTAGGCCCACAAGATGAGAGTTTTGAATATCTTTGTTTGACTGGATGTAAAAGTCAATAAAATTCTTATTTCGTTGGTCTTCATTTACAGCCCCAAAGCATCTGCATCGCTTGCATCTGAAATCAAGGTTAGAATCACTATAAATAACCATGATATAAACAGAACAGTAATTACAACAAAAGTAGTATGTAGAAACAATAACGACTCGAAAAGAAATTATCCTCAGAGAAATTAAAACTTCGAATTTAGTTCTACCAACCTACAATCGCCACCAACTAGCTTCAACCTTCTTTCCAACATGATTTGTGTTTCCAGTCCCAAAATCTTTAACTTCTTTACCACTTTTTGTTTCCTATCTTTCCTTTATCTCTTCTTTGGCCACTCAGAGCTACAAGTGTCATTGCTTGAATTGTTATTCAAAGCCATTTTCTCGTCAGTAGACAATAAACAACGTTATTAAAGGTTGTGCCAGCATCCGCGGCTGGACAGCAAAATAAAATGAGCATTATTGTTTTTAAAGTAATTAATATTATTTATGATATGATAATTAAGATGATTTGAGGGAAAGTTATGTATTTTGAGGTACATATTTGTGTATATACATTTACGCGAATAACAGTTCTACCAACAGGAACACAAAAATAACCATACTCAGTTGAAAAAGGCTATTCTTCTGAGAAACAGTCATGGCACAGATTATTCTTGTACAATCGGATAATCATATGCCCGTTTTTTTTTTGAGGTATTCGTACCACCAGATTTCTGTACTGTAGTAATCCCAGGCAATACTTTGTAAAAGAAATAAACAAACAAACAAAAAACGGACAAAATCTTTACGTACACAAGTTTCCTAAAGGCTTGAGGAAAGATTTCTAGGAGTTTTTTACTTTCTCTACATGTATTATGTATATAGTGTATAGAGAAGGTATTGTAATGTACCCAAAAATTCAATACCGAGATTTCGCAGGAAATACATGTTTTGGGTATACCTGAATCCAGAAAAAGCATTTCTGGAAAAAAGGTCCATATGAGATGTAGAGAAGGTCATGTAAATTGAACACGTCAGATGTTTTTCTTCACTATGCTTGACTTCAAATATTATATACAGAGGTAATGCTTTCATTTGCTTTTGTAATTATCTTTTTCTAGTGTGCATGTTCCCATGGTAACTGAAGAAGCCTTAGTAAAAAGTGGCGCGTGTTGCAATAAAAATCTGATGTGTCCATTCACATGAGTTTCTCTACATCTTAGCAACAAATTATTTTCAAAAAGCTTATGCTTCTATTTACTGCAAGCTAATCGAGAAAAAATTAGCAGAAATAGTCTTATTGTTTACTTCCTTGTAAGTAAAAGCGAAATAAGAGAGTACCATAGGTTAAAGTGATAGTCAAAAGCTGGTTGCTATGTGCATGAAGTTCCTTTGTTGAGAAATTCCTGTATGAGAAAATTATAATTTTTTAAAGTTGAAAAAGAAACTCCTCCAAAAAAAAGGTATATAATATAAATTGTGTGTTTTAACGTGCTCTACATTTTTTCTCTGAAAAGTTTTTGTACATTTCTTTTGGTTTGGGAGTTATGCAAAATTTGGTAAAATTAATTCAAAATAAAGTAGTTTTCAGAGGCTATTCCCAGAAAATTCAAGATACACATATTATTTGTCAGGTAAATATCTTTAATATATGAAACTTTAATCAACATCGTTAGAGCCATTTTTGAGAAAATAAAAGTTTTCGAAAAAAGTGCCATGTAAATATTAGTTTGGGGTGGGGGGATTTTTCTCAAAATCTTCGTGTCGCATCCCTGGAGAACACTTAACTTAAATACCAAGTTTGGTATTTTACCGACTTTTCGTTTTTGAGTTATCGTGTTCACACACACACACACACACACACACATGGACCTTTTCTTTTTTTTTTTTTTTTTTTTTTTTTTTTGATACAGGGGCCCCTAAAACATATATTTCCTGTGAACTCTCGGTATCGAATTTTTGGGTGGAGTCCAATACCTTCTCTATACACTATGTACATAGTACGTGTAGAGAAAGTATGACTGAATGAATAAGTGTATTTATTAACATAGCAATATCATACATACAATTTCAACAGTCGCACGGGTCCACAGACCGTACGTGCTTTTGTAATACACATTACAAGCAATATTAAAACAACCACAACAAAGAATTAAAAGAGTAAACACGAAAATAGAAAGACAAAGGAAATACACAGTCAAAAGCAATATTAAACAACAATAAAATTAAGAGTGAATCCGAAAATAAAGATGCAAAGATATTCAAATATAGCAATATGAACAGTCGCAGATTACTGCTCTGGTTTGCGGTATAGGTGCGATCTGGAGCGTAAGGCGATTTGCTGGAGATGGTGGCATACTGTAATGACAAAGGGGGTCAACGTGCCCCAGACGTGCAAGCAAGCTGACAGCTACAAACATAAATCGCCCTGGATTAATTACCTGGGCGAACAAGAGTGGGTGGCTGAGTTCCTCTAACGGTAACTCGCCGAGGCGACTCGAATATCGCCCGCCACTGCTTCCAGCCATTCTCCAATATTCCAGCTACACGTATATTAGTTACCGTGGTGGTACTGGACCCCCGCTGCGCCACTGGAATAAAGCAGCTTGGATGAAGCAATTATTATTATTCCGGTTTTAGCTGCAGTTCTTACTGTGGAGCTCCTGGACTGTGAGTGTCACTCCATCCAAAAATTCAATACCTAGATTTCACCGGAAATACACGTTTTAGGGTCCCCTGTATCCAAAAATGGTGTTTACAGAAAAAGTTCCGTGTGTCTGTGAGGATGCGACACGAAGATTTTGAGAAACATTTTCCCACCTCAAACTACCCTTTATATGGAACTTTTTTCGAAAATTTTGATTCTCTCAAAAATGGCTCTAACGATTTTGATTAAAATATCGTATATTAAAGATATTTGCCTGACAAATATCTGGAACAAATTATTGTTAAAAATTTTAGGTTTCTATTTACGTCACACTAATCGAGAAAAATTAGCCGAAATAGTGTTATTTCTTGCTTTCTTGTCAGTAGAAGCGAAATAAGGGAGTATCATACGTTAAACAGATAGTTAAAACCTGGTAGCTATGTGACTGAAGTCCTTTGTTTGTATGGACAGGAGTTGACAAATACCTGTATGAGAAAAGTAAGTTTTTTAAAGGTGAAACCAAAAACAAGGAATATCCCAAAAAGGATCAACTCCACGAACAAAATGTATATACCATAAATTGTGTAATTTAACGTGCTCTACTTTTTTTTGTGTGGTAAGTTTTGTCCATCTCTTACAGTTTAGCAGTTAGGCAAACTTCCATAAAATTCATCCAGAATAAAGTAGTCTTCAGAGGCTATTCTCAGAAAATTCAAGATTACATATTATTGGTCAGGATTCTTTAATATAGGATATTTTAATCAAAATTGTTAGAGCCATTTTTAAGAAAATCTTCGAAAAAGTTCCATATAAAGGGTAGTTTGGGGTGGGGGGATTTTACTCATCATCTTCGTGTTGCATCGCTGGAGGATACTTATCTTAAATACCAACTTTGGTATTTTACAGTTTTTGATTTATCGTGTTCACAGTCACACGGACACACTGACACACACACACACACACGCGCGCGCGGGCGCGCGGACCTTTTTCAGAAAATGCTTTTTTGGGTACAGGGGACCCTAAAGCATTTTTGGGTGGAGTGCAATACCTTCTCTGTACACTATGTACATAGTACGTGTAGAGCAAGTAAAAAAATGAGCCAGTACTGGATGAAAACAGAGGAGACTCAGCATTAAGCCTCCAGTAGGAAAAAATGAAGAAGGTAACAGAAAGGGCAGCCAGATATGATGGCGAAGGGTGCACAACAGGCAGAGTGTCTAACCTTTCTAGATTGAGCATTTCGCAGCGTCAAGAAAGCATTTGCCTAACGATATTGGCCACGAAAGTTTTAGTAGTCAGCGTGCCTTTTCAGTGGAAACTAAGACCGAACATTTCCTTTCGGTCAGTTAAGTATAGACATCAATACGACATACACTGAGGTTTTCACTGACCACTTTCGGCAGTTAGTGGATGAATGTAAGAGAGAACTAACGACATTGCAATAACTTTACTTTCTGTCAAAGTTGCTAAATATTTTGTTAAGGTAACGCAACTGTGAAATTCCTAAATCCAACAGTTTTCAACTACTCAGGCTGAAATTTTGAACAGGCATTTATATTGTACAGTAGTTTTACAAGCTTTAAAATTTGGTTTATGTATCATAAGTAGTTTTTGAGTTATTAATTTTTAAATTAAAAATGTGGCGCCAAATTCAAATCACTCCACACGATGCTAATGATGAAAAATGTATTTTTTATTTTTCAAAATATGCATTTACGTATCCGGAACAGAAATGTCATATGCATTTATTGTACCACAAAAATATTAAAGCAAGAAACAGACAAAAATTCAAGAAAGTTTATAATACAATTGACTTTGAAACAATATTAGGAATTTTAAAAATTCATACGGTAGAAACACTTTTTTGCTTGTTAACAACGTATCCTAAAACTTTAAGAGAGCTTGAATAAAACCTGGATCATGTGGAACATTTTGAATGACAAAAAATGTAAACGTGCAAATCAATTTTTAAAGTACAAAACATTTTCCCTCTAAATTACATTTATGTGTCGTAGATTTATGGCACGTAAAAGAACCTGAAGCCTAGTATAGAGGCCTCTGAGCAAAATTAAGCGGTCTTTAACGGCCAGTATAGAATGGGACGCTGAGAACCGCAGCAGTTAAAGAGTGTTCATAAATAAAACGCCATTTCATTTCTTTATGTATGCCAACCAATATGTCATATGAAATTAATGACATACTTTATTAAGGTTCTGAGAATTGAAGGTTCAAAAAAGCATTTAAAGTTAATGGCTTATTGTCTTTTTATTAACTTTTTATTTTTTCTATTGAAATTTGAAGTTTATTATTTAATTACACAGCACTGGTGATATTAGAAAAAAATCTGATGTGTTCCACTCACATGACTTCGTTTACATCTCTGCAAAAATGTATTGTTATGCTTATTTACTTCATGCTAATTGAGAAAACATTAGCAGAAAAAGTCTTCTTACTTGCTTCCTTGTAAGTAGAAGGGAAATAACGGAGTACCATAGATTAAAGTGATAGTCAAAAGCTGGTTGCTATGTGACTGAAGTCCTTGTTTGTATGGGCAGTAGTAGACAAATTCCTGTATGGGAAAAGTATAAGTTTTTTTAAAGCTGAAACCAAAAACAAGGGATATCTTATAAACGATCAACTCCACGGAAAAAAATATATATAACATAAATTGTGTGTTTTAATGTGCTCCACATTTTCTCTATGGTAAGTTTATGTCCATCTCTTACGGTTTATCGGTTATGCAAAATTCCGTAAAATTCGTCCAGAGTAAAGTAATCTTCAGAGGCTATTCCCAGAAAATTTAAGATTCCATTTTATTTGTCACTTAAATATCTTTAATATACGACATTTTAATTAAAATCGTTACAGCTATTTTTGAGAAAATCAAAAGTTTCGAAAAAAGTTCCATGTAAAGGGTAGTTTGGTGCGGGGGGATTTTTCTCAAAATCTTCGTGTCGTATCCCTGGAAGATACTGAACTTATAATACCAAGTTTGGTATTTTACTGACTTTTCGTTTTTGAGTTATCGTGTTACAGACACACGGACACACACACAAGGACCTTTTTCTGAAAATAGTTTTTTCTTTTGTGATACAGGGGACCCTAAAACATATATTTCCGGTGAAATCTCGGTATCGAATTTTTGGGTGGAGTGCAATACCTTCTCTATACACTACGTACATAGTACGTACAGAGAGAGTAAAAATTAATCTCTTAAATTTTCTTTTGTACTATTTTTATTCAAGCATAAACATTTTCAAGCTTCTGTTTCGAATAAGTGTTACGGTTTAAAGCGCCGCGTGGTAATAAAAATAACAGGACATTGAACTATAATCATTACATTATTTAATTACGCAAAACATTTTTTTTTCATTTTTTTTACACTTTTTGATCAAATTTCACAGATTACCTTAAGCATGGGAAATATTTAGAAGGGTTTTCAACACATTAAATAGGGTTCATTATAGAACGCTGCTTAATTTTGGATTAAGGTCGAATTTCGAAAGTTAGGAACTCATTGTCGAGTTAAAATGAAGCAGTATTTTGACGCCCTCCGTAGTGTAATGCTTACTATGCTAATTTCATAAACCCAAGGTCGCGGGGTCAAACCCGGCGGAGGACGATGGATTTTTTCTGGCGTAAAAAGCCTTAGCACGGCTTCCTTCTGAAGGGAAGTAAAGCCGTTGATCCCGTGTGCTATATTTATGACACGTAAAAGAACCTGATGCCTGATAGAGAGGCCTCTGAGCAAAATTAATCAGTCTTTCACACCCAAATTAGAATGGGACGCTGAAAACCGCAGCAATTAAAGAGCGTTCATAAATAAAACGCCATTTCATTACTTTATGTATACCAATATGTCATATATTTGATTAATTGTTTTTTCACACAAGCCGTGTGTAGGACAGCAGTTGGATAGGTAGAGTCAGACCGAAAAATTGAAGGCCATAGCCGGGATTTGAACCACGGCGACTTACAATGTTTTAAGTCCCAGGATTGATAGTATAGCCAACTATTATGGTCAATTGTATTGGATTAATTGTTTTTTCACACAAGCCGTGTGTAGGACAGGAGTTGGATAGGCAGAGTCAGTTCGAAAAATGTTGCCGTGGTAGCTCAGAGGCAGAGCACCCAGCTAGAGATCGGGAGATTTGTGGCTCAAATCCCGGCTATGGCGTTGAATATTTCAGTCTGACTCTACCTATCCAATGTCATATATTTGTTGAAATTAATGGCATAGTTTATTAATGTTCTGAGAATTAAAGATTAAAAAAAACACTTACAGTTACTCAAAATAAGGTCAATTAAATCACATTTAATGTGATTTCAACAATGAATTTAATTGAAAGTATGTTTATTACAACGTGATACATTGGAATATGACAAATGTTCAAGTTGTTGGAATCACAATTTGTCGGTTTCTCTGCTTAAGGATACCCATCTATGAACATTTTTCAAATAGTACAAAAAATGAAAAAAAACAAAAATGTTTTTGCTAATTAAATAATGTAATGCCTGTAGTTCAATTTCCTGATGTTTTATTACTATACGGCGCTTTAAACCGAATTGCGTGACGATTTAAATAGATGACTGTCATCATCCGGGCATGCCGTTCCACCGATTATTTAACCTGGGCGCTCCCCATCCTAAACCACAGGCGAGATAGAGTACCCGGCAGACCTCCCCACACCCCACCAACAGCATATTTCCGGCCGTGAAATAGAGACAGTTTTGGCAGCTTGACTCGGACCAAATGACTTTTTCTTTGCTTTAGATATTATTCAGAAGGTGTGTAAACAGTCCGTGAGAGTTGACAAATATTCATAGTTTAAAAATTGCTGCATAAGAATATGAAATTCTAAGACTTACAAAGAAACAGTGTTAAATTGTATGTTAAACCTTAAAACCTACTTTCTCATGTTTTTATTTTTCAGTGTTTACAAAACTTCAAATTGTTCCTCACGATGCAGTTTATGTCCTATCTGCTTCAAAATTTCATCACAGAGTCAGAGAGAGTATTGATAATAAAATTGGCATAAGAGTTTTGTTATAAATGAAAATTATCTGATATATTGCACAATCAATATAACAATAGACATAAATTATAGTAAAATAATATTTAAAGGTTTATTTTTTTTTTCTGAAGCAATCAGAAGAGTAACAAAAATTCTATATGCCAATTTTTGGTTTTTGATAATTTATGCATCGTGCATAACTTTTGATTAATTGGCATAATAAAAACTTTTAATTATTTTTAAATAAAAAATTATTAAAGATATCTGCATGAAACTCAAATCCTATGGATAAACGTGTCACAGTAATACGTAAAAGAATTTTGAAAAAGATTGCTTGAAGTGCAAGATTTGGAAATGTCAGTTTAGGGTACCCGTAACCGGAACAAAAAATATGAAATGTGATGCAGTTTACTACAAATTTTGAAACACTGCTGATCCAATCTTGGCTGTATTCTATCCTCCTTTACACCCCTGGACGTATCTGATTGTGACCAGCAACACTGGAGAACGTCCTCGGGGAGTATATAATACAGGAAAAGAACATTATCACTAGAGATATCTGACGTGTTACATAGAGAACTCGGATGGCATGCTGCTGTCTTTACCAACAGAGATTCCGGCACATAAATGTCGATACGGATTAGACCCGCCTTCCAGTGACAGGTGCGACTAGGCAATTAGCGCGTGTTCACCTAAGTCATCAATCATCCCGCCAGAGCTTAGCACACTTGTTCCGCTCTTATGTGCGAGGTAACCGAAGTTGGCCGCAAATGCAACTTTTCGAGACTATGTAACGTTGTTGATGTGACTGGAGAACGTGTGGTATTAACCAGAAGGGGAAGTATATACAATCTCCTGCACTACTTCCAGATATAAAAGCAACATCTAAAAGGACTCAAGATGTATCAATTGTATTACATTAATTCACTCTCTGTTTTTCACTATACAACTGACAATATCATGAACGAGAGACTTCCAAAATTGCTACTTTAGTCTTGATTCCACTTTTGTTGTCTTAACATTAAAAAAATCTGATTTGTGCCATTCACATGACTTTCTCTACATCTCTGCAACAAATTATTGTTAAAAAGCTTATGTTTCTATTTACTTCATGCTAATCAAGAAAAAAAATAGCAAAAATAGTCTTATTACTTGCTTCCATGCAAGTAGAAGGGAAATAAGAGAGAAGTATAGGCTAAAGTATTAGTCAAAAGCTGGTTGTTATGTGACTGAAATTCCTTTGTTTGTATGTACAGGAGTTGACAAGTTTTTTAAGGCTGAAACAAATAACAACGAATATCTCAAAAACGAACAACACCACGGAAAAAATGTATTTGACATAAATTGTGTGTGTTTATGTGCTCTAAAATTTTTACATTGTAAGTTTTTGTCCATCTCTTACGGTTTAGATGTTATGCGAAATTCCGTTTAATTCATCCAGAATAGTCTTCAGAGGCTATTCCCAGAAAATTCAAGATATACATTTTATTTATCAGCTAAATATCATTAATATACGATATTTTAATCAAAATCGTTAGGGCTATTTTTGAGAAAATAAAAAATTTCGAAAAAGGTTCCAAATTAGGGTAGTTTGGTGTAGGGGTATTTTTCTCAAAATCTTCGTGTCGTATCCCTGGAAGATACTTAGCTTAAAGATCAAGTTTGGTATTTTACCAACTTTATCGTGTTAACAAACATACGAACACACACATCACTGAACAGTCCATGTGTATAGGTTCCTCCACTCTTATGTACGAGGTAACCGAATTCTTGAATAGTTGGCCGCAAATGCAACTTTTCGAGACTGTGTCACGTTGCTAATATTATTGGACAACATGTGGTATTAACTAGAAGGGGAAGTATAATTTCTGAAATAAATAATTCCCTGAACTACATTATTACAAAAAAGTGTGTGGTCTAGCTTCATCGGCGAGCTAATCGAGATTCTTTTTAATATCACTCACTATAATAGGTATTATTACGTCTCAGGATCGTGGCCTCGAGGGAGATAATGCATTACAGGTAATATAAACTTGTAAATGATTCACTGGTAAGATGTTCTTGTATATTTTTCAATATCACTGGATACAATAATTATTTGACTGCCTCCGTGGTCGAGTGGTCAGCGAGCTGACTTCTCACCCGGGGTCCTGGGTTCGATTCCCGGCTGGGGTGGGGAATTTTTCTTTAGCCAGAATTATTCCCTATCCCCCACAGAGTCTGTAAGTTTGTATGTGTGCGTGTTTGAGTTAAACTAAATGATTTAAACCAACGTAAAAGAACCTACAGACGAGTTGTTTCAAGTGGAAAGCCCCCGATATGACCTAAGGTGTTAAAGGGGCTATATAAATGAAACAATTAAAAAAAAATAATAACACTGTATGATGGAAAAAATTGCTAGTGAAACGTATAATTCCACAGTGGGCCCCAGTATAACTGCTCAAGTTCATAGATATTCGCACTAATTTTCTATGCTTGTTTGTTGATTACACATTTTGCTTTTTTGTTTTGTTTATTTTTTA
This sequence comes from Hymenopus coronatus, assembly GCA_030762935.1. Lineage (NCBI taxonomy): Eukaryota > Metazoa > Arthropoda > Insecta > Mantodea > Hymenopodidae > Hymenopus > Hymenopus coronatus. Next base: position 10,696,437 of record CM060884.1, read on the forward strand.
CTTTCTCTACACGTAGTATCTACATAGTGTATAGAGAAGGTATTGCACTCCACCCAAAAATTCTAAACCGATATTTCGCCGGAAATATATCTTTTAGGGTCCCCTGTATCCAAAAAAAAAAACATTTTCAGAAAAAGGTCCGTGTGTATGTCTGTGGACAGCATAGCTAAAATACGGAAGGACCGTTAAATACCAAACATGGTACGTTTGATATCCTCCAAGGGTGCGACACGAAGATTTTCAAGAAAATCCCCCCCTCCAACTACCCTTTACATCGAAATTTTTTCAAAAACTTTTATTTTCTTAAAAATGGCTCTAACGATTTTGATTAAAATTTCTTATATTTAAGATATTTACATGCCAAATAAAATGTATATCTTGAACATTTTTGGAATAATCTCTAAATACCTCTTTATTCTGGGGATTTTTATTGAATTTTGTATAGGCAATTAGTAAACCGTAAGAGATAGACAAAAACTTAGCATACGAAAGCTGTTGATCACGATAAAACACACAATATACATTTTTTTCGTGGAGTTGGTCGTTTTTGAGATATTCCTTGTTATTGGTTTCAACTTTAAAAAACTTATACTTTTCTCATACAGGAATTTGTCAACTCCTGCCCATACAAACAAAGGAACTTCAATCACATAGCAACCAACTTTTGACTATCACTTTAACCTGTGATACTCCCTTATTTCGCTTCTATTTAAAGGAAGCGAGTAATAAGACTATTTCTGCTCATTTTTTCTCGATTGGAATGAAGTAAATAGAAGCATATGCTTTTTAACAATAATTTGTTGCAGAGCTGTAGAGAAAGTCATGTAAATGGTACACATAAGATTTTGTTGTTTAGTTTCATGAGCGCATTTAAAATAAAGACTGAAGTTCACTGAATATTTACGTATGATACAAGAGACGCGTGCTCTCCAACCGGGTTTTGAACCTTAGCCGGACCCCAAGGCCGCACCTGCTAAAGCGCCTCGCTTTGGTGCTTTGAGGCGCAGGGGATCGTGGGTGCGAGTCCCGCCTTGGGCATGGGTGTTTGTGGATGTGAATGCGTGTTACTTATAAAACAGGAAAATAAGGTAAACAAAGACAATTTAGGGAAAAGGAAACAAAGTAGGAATAAGAAACAGGTATACAGCTCCGGAGTCCCGCACACACTAATTGGGGGGGGGGGGGGGGAGGACAGGGGACAGGCAGGCGCTGCGCTGTTAGCTAGCAATACTTTAGACTGCGCCTTCTAGTAATGGCTAATATGAACTGCATTTTTATGGAACATTTGAATGTTTTATGGAGCTACACCATGTCATTTATATTTTTCCTAGAAGTATTTATTGGCATCACAATTTTTTAAAAAATAAATGTTTTAAATGCAATACGTAATATCAAAATCAAGCTGATCCGAATTTTATTATTATTTGGCTCAAGGTTAACTTGGATTTGCTAAGGATAGGCTTGGTTAATTATATTTTTGAGCGAGCATACAAACGCAGACTACACGCGGTTCCTTCTTTCTTCTTCATTTCCATAAATGAATAACTGCAGCCCACGCTGGTTTTTTTTAACTATTTTATATTTCCTTTATTATATCTTAAATCCCCTAATTATTAAAACCTGTTAAATAAATCTTACTTGATAGGATCTTAATATAAATTAAATAAATATATGCTGGTGTATAATGAACATATATATGCTTTTGGGCTAAATTGTTGTTGTTGTATTGCCGGTGTCACGCGGCAGAGATGAGGTTACAGGGAGGCGATGTGGTTCGCATCATGCTTCCCCTAGTGTCACGAATATACCACAACTAAAAATCCGCAACCTTATGAGTAGGATTCATGGCACCACGCTCCAGCCCAGTAATTTGTTGCCTTAATTTACCTCCATTTTTACTTTCTCTACACGTACTTTGTACAGTGTATAGAGAAGGTATTGCACTCCACCCAAAAATTCGATACCGAGATTTCACCGGAAATATATGTTTTATCCACGCTTCAATTTATCTGTTATAGCAACCGTTAGACCAGAATACAGTTAGTAGGCACTATAGTTTTGAGATTCCTTTGTTACAATAGCTATTTTGAAAGGAAATTAGTGCATTGTGGAGACAGTTGAGTATTTTTCATTAGTTCAAACTACCAAATATGTCTGTTGTTGTGACTTACGCTTACCAAATGGCTTCGTCCTCAGTATCTAATTCAAAAAATCTGATGTGTACCATTCACATGACTTTCTCTATATCCCTGCAACAAATTATTCTTAAAAAGCTTATACTTCTATTTACTTTATGCTAATCAGAAAAAAATACCAAAAATAGTCTTATTACTTGCTTCCTTGTAAGTAAAATCGAGATAAGGGACTACCATAGGTTAAAGTGATAGTCAAAAGCTAGTTGCCTATGTCAATGAAGTTCCTTTGTTTGTATGGATAGGAGTTAACAAGTTTCTGTATGAGAAAAGTGTACTTTTTCATAGCAGAAACCAAAATAAGGAATGTCTCAAAAACGACGAACTCCACGAAAAAAATGTATATAACATAAACTGTGTATTTTAATGTGCTCTACATTTTTTGCGTAGTAAGTGTTTGTTCATCTCTTACGGTTTAGCAGTTATTCAAAATTTAGTAAAATTCATCCAGAATAAACTACTCTTCAGAGGCTATTCCCAGAAAATTCAAGATATACATTTTATTTGCCAGGTAAATAAATATCTTTAATATGCGAAATTTAGTCAAAATCGTTAAAGCCATTTTTGAGAAAATCAAAATTTTCGAAAAAAGTTCCATGTAAAGGGTAGTTTGGGGTCGGGGGACTTTTTTCAAAACTTTCGTGTCGCATCCCTGGAAGATACTAAACCTTAATACCAAGTTTGGTATTTTACTGACTTTTCGTTTTTGAGTTATCGTTTCACAGACACACGGACACACACACACACACACGGACCTTTTTGTGAAAATGCTTTTTTTGGATATTGGGGGCCCTAAAACATATATTTGCGGTGAAATATTGGTATCGAATTTTTGGGTGGAGTGCAATACCTTCTCTATACATTATGTACATAGTGCGCATAGAGAAAGTAAAAATCGAAATGTCGGAGTTTCAAGTCCTTTTGAGAGACAATACCTAAATGGCTAGAAGAGAATATTGACACTATGACTATTTTTCGAGATGAAAGCAGTGAGGATGCAGATTGGAGTGACGGCGGTCAGTTCAGCAACAAATGACAGTGGTGTTGAAGGAGAAAATGTAAATAGATATTCTAGTGAAGTTACTAGTAATTACATCACCGGTTATGAAAGAATATGGAGTAAAAGTTGTGCTCCTACTAATAATAAGGAACCTACCAGGTACTGCAACCACTACTGCTAGACATCTTATGTGTTATACTGACATGAGTTTCTCTACAATCTCTGCAACAAATTATTGATAAAAAATCGAGATAAATTAACAGAAATAGTCTTATTACTTGCTTCCTTGTAAGTAGAACATAAACAAAGGAGTACTATAGGTTAAAGTGATAGTCAAAAGCTGGTTGCTATGTGACTGAAGTTCCTTTGTTTGTATGGACAGGAGCTGAAAATTCCTGTATGAGAAAAATGTAAGCTTTTAAAGGTGAAATCAAAAACAAGGAATAACTCAAAAACAATCACTCCACGAAAAAAATGTATATAACATAAATTGTGTGTTTTAGTGTGATCTACGTTTTTATGTGGTAAGTTTTTATCCATCTCTTGCAGTTTAACAATTATGCAAAATTCCGTAAAATGTATTCAGAATAAAGTAGTCTTCAGGGGTTATTCGTAGATAATTCAAGTTATAAATTTTATTTCTTAGGTAAATATCTTTAATATACGGTATATTAATCAAAATCGTTAGAGCCATTTTTTGAAAATTGCAAACTTTTCGTAAAAAAGTTCCATGGAAAATGTATTTTGGGGAGGGGGGATTTTTCTCAAAACCCTCCTTTCGCATCCCTGGAAGATACCATACTTAAATACCAAGTTTGGTATCTTACCGACTTTTCGTATTTGAGTTATCGTGTTCATAGACAGACGGACACACACACACGCGTGCGCGCGCGCGGATATTTTTGTGAAAATGTTTTTTTTTTTTTTTTTTTTTTTTGACACAGAGGACCCTAAAACATATATCCGTTAAATCTTGGAATCGAATTTTTAGGTGGAGTGCAATACCTTCTCTATGCAATATATGCATAGTAAAAAATAGAGATAGTAAAAATCTGATGTGTACCATTCACATGACTTTCTCTACATCTCTGCAACAAATTATTCTTAAAAGCTTATACTTCTATTTCCTTCATGCTAATCAGTAAAATAAAAAATAGCAGAAATAGCCATATTACTTGCTTCCTTGTAAGTAGAAGCGAAATAAGGGAGTACCATAGGTTAAAGTGATAGTCAAAAGCTGGTTGCTATATCACTGAAGTTCCTTTGTTTATATGGACCGCAGTTGACAAATTCCTGTATGAAAAAGTATATTTTTCATAGCAGAACCAAAAATAAGGGCAGCACTTTCAAACCAACGAAGATCTTCAAAGTAACGTCAACGCTCATTTGAAATCATTGGCGGCAACATTTTTTGAAGCGGGTATTGCAAAGCTTGTGCACAGGTACGATAAATAATCCAATCTTTTCGGTGATTATGTTGATAAGTAAACATAAGTGTACAAAACTTTTAGTAATAAAATAATTGTTTTCTTTGAACCTGTCTTTTATTTATAGCCTATCGGAAGTTAAAAAAAAAAACGGCCCTCGTAGGTCTTGCGCTAGGGCCACTCCTTACGAACATAATGTTCTTTCGTGTTGCGACTGTCCCACTCACACAGAAAACAGCAATACTTCGTGTAACCTTGTTACATATCTGTCAATAGTCCTATTACTTTTAGATCTGCACACACTTTCCACTTATGCTGATCATAATCTATGTAATGAAGCAAATCCGGCATCGTTTCATAAGACTCTTTCTTGTGTACGGAGTATCCGACTGGAACGGAGCGGTATTGTGCCTTTAAGCTGTGTTTGGAGGCATCAATAAAGAACCTCTACTCCCCTAAGTTGTAAACTGATATAGTGCCACAAACAAACCATTGATATCACTACGGTACACAAACTCGCTGGAGATAGAGAAATAGGTCTGAGAGTCAAACTGACGCCTCCTGTATGACGCCACTTTTACATCTTCAGTAAGAAACCTCATCCTTGTTATAGCGAAGCCAGTAACTGAGACCATGATTGTAAATGATTCAAAGATCATTAGTTTCTTGCCGAATTATGAGATCATGTGATTTTGTTGGCAAATACTTTGGATCACGACCTACTGTACTGGTTGCTATATCACTACCACTGTCGCTGCCATATCTACATCTTCATCCATGGTCCAGTCATGTGCTGGCAAGCTTGGCTATTGAATAACATAGAGAATACCCTTTAACTTTGGTGAAACAAAATAGCAGTCAGTGATGGGATCCCTTTCTTCAAGCCATATCATGGGTACCATAAATGATATTGATGAACGAGAACCATATAGCCATTTACGCAAATTACTTATACATGTACTACAACAAAGATGAGCAGCAAAAGGTTTATCTTGGTCACAACTTTGCAGTCAAAATACAACTCATATGCCTTCTTAACTAGAATAGTAAGACTATGTCTATAGTTTTTCATTGTATATGCGTCTATTAGTATCAAAAAGAGGAATTTCCAGCTACCTAAGCTTTTCAGAGAACCCAATTTGTGTTACAGCTTTTTCTCCCAACTCCATCTGCTTGATTTTTGTCTTATATATTCATCAAGTGATTTTAATGTAAGTAATTAGAACAACTTAACATTGGATAACCGGTTTCTTAGATATTTTAGCCTCAATTTTGTAGATTGTCTATTTTGATTCACACCTTAGGGCTCTTGTGGAGTTTGCTCCATTTGATACCAATTTGCATGGTGATTGCTCTTTCTGTTCTGGGCATTTATTCTAGTAAAACTACATCTGTTTAATTATATTAATATTATATTACTATTTTGGTACTGAAATAGATGGGATTCTGTTCGATTAGAAACAAATAAACACTAGTATGCAGTAGAGTGGTACGATTATCTGAATTTCGCAAAAAATTGCAAATTGCTCTTTTTGATACCAATGGTCTCATATACATCACATATGTAACAAAACATAGTGGGGCTATTTGTGCACTGATAACATTTTGTATACACGTTTCTGACAATATATATCTCAGACAGCACATACGCATCACATACAATACAGTAGTAACCGACATGATCCAATATTCATTCTTCGAAAACTCATCCGGTAGGAGCACAATTCAGACTTCTGAGATTTTGTTGGGATGCACTGAGCTAAATGGACACACACACAGATCAGAAATAAGCGAAGAGCATGATTCATCTCAATTGAATGTGAAATTCCTGTAAAAAATCTGATGTGTTCTATTCACATGACTTTCTCTATATCTCTGTAAATTATTATTGTTAATAAGCTTATCTTTTATTTCTTTCATGCTTATCGAGAAAAAAATATCATAAATAGTCTTATTTCTTACTTTATTGTAAGTAGAAGCGAAATAAGGGAGTACCATACGTTAAAGTGAAAGCCAAAAGCTGGTTGCTATGTGACTGATGTTTCTTTGTTTGTATGGACAGGAGTTGACAAATTCCTGTATGAGAAAAATATAAGTTTTTCAAAGCTGAAACAAAGAAAAAGGAAGATCTCAAAAACGATCAACTCCACGAAAAAAATGTATATAACATTAATTGTGTGTTTTAATGTGCTCTACATTTTTTGTGTGTTCAGTTTTTATCCATCTCTTACGGTTTAGTAGTTATGCAAAATTCATCCAGATTAAAGTAGCCTTCAGAGGCTATTCACAAAAAATTCAAAATATACATTTTATTTGTCAGGTAAATAACTTTAATATACGATATTTTAATCAACATCGTTAGAGCCATTTTTGAGAAAATCGAAATTTTCGAAAAAGTTCCATGTAAAGGGTAGTTTGGGGTTGGGGGATTTTTCTCAAAATCTTCGTGTCGCATCCCTGGAAGATACTAAACTTAAATACGAAGTTTGGTATTTTACCGACTTTTCGTTTTTGAGTTATCGTGTTCACAGACACACGGACACTCGGACACACTGACACACGGACATACGGACACACACGGACCTTTTTCTGAAAATACTTTTTTTTGGATACCGGGGACCCTAAAACATATATTTCCGGTGAAAACTCGGTATCGAATTTGTTGGTGGAGTGCAATACATTCTCTATACACTATGTACATAGTGAGTATAGAGAAAGTAAAAATCTGATGTGCACCATTCACACGACTTTCTTCATATCCCTGCAACAAATAATTCTTAAAAAGCTTATACTTCTATTTACTTTATGCTAATCAGAAAAAAATAGTAGAAACAGTCTAATTACTCGCTTCCTTGTAAGTAGGAGCGAAATAAGGGAAACCGTAGGTTAAAGTGATAGTCAAAAACTGGTTGCTATGTTAATGAAGTTCCTTTGTCTATATGGATAGGAGTTGACAAGTTAAAATATGAGAAAGGTATACGTTTTTCAGAGCAGAAACTAAAAATAAGGAATGTCACAAAAACGACGACTCCACGAAAAAAATGTATATAACATAAATTGTGTGTTTTACTGTGTTCTACATTTTTTTGTGTAGTAAGTTTTTGTCCATCTCTTACGGTTTAGCAGTTATTCAAAATTTAGTAAAATTCATCCAGAATAAACTGCTCTTCAGAGGCTATTCCCAGAAAATTCAGGATACACATTTTATTTGTCAGGTAAATATCTTTAGAATACAAAATTTTAATCAAAATCGTTAGAGCCATTTTTGAGAAAATCAAAATTTTCGAAAAAAGTTCCATGTAAAGGGTAGTTGGGGGTGGGGGGATTTTTCTCAAAATCTTCGTGTCGCATCCCTGGAAGATACTAAACTTAACTACCATGTTTGGTATTTTACCTACTTTTCGTTTTTGAGTTATCGTGTTCACAGACACACGGACACACGGACACACACACACACGCACACACACACACACACACACACACACACACACGGACCCTAAAACATATATTTCCGGTGAAATCTCGGTATCGAATTTTTTGGTGGAGTGCAATACTTTCTCTATACACTATGTACATAGTGAGTATGGAGAAAGTAAAAAGTAGTTAATGAAAGAATATAATTACAGCACTTTTCTTCAAAATATTATATCCATATATTGAAGAAAAGGTGTGTGATGGAGAAACACTAAAATCCTATCTGAATTCCCTATACGCAAGTTGGTCATAATAACCTATCTTCACGCAGAGGACAAAAAGTGGGTCGCAAATAATGATATTTGACGAACCGTTTAACGTAACATTTCGTGGAAGGTGTAGATTTATTCACTATATGCTCAGTAATCTAGACAAGTACGGTTTGAAAATATTCTGGCTATGTGATTCTGAAATAGGTTATACTATAGTGGGAACAAGAAAGAAAAACAAAACAAATATTCCGTCTGAAAAGCACCCACAAATTTCCAGAGAACCTTTCAGTTCCGTGGTTGGTTTCAAAGACAATGGTGAGCTATGTGACCAAGAAAAAAATCTGATGTGTTCCATTCATATGACTTTCTCTATATCTCTGCAACAAACTGTTGTTAAAAAGCTAATGATTCTATTTACTTCAAGCTAATCGAGAAAAAATTAGCAGAAATAGTCTTATCACTTGCTTCCTTGTAAGTAGAAGAGAAATAAGGGCACACTATAGGTTAAAGTGATAGTCAAAAACTGGTTGTTATGTGACTGAAGTTCCTTTGTTATATGGACAGGAGTTGACAAATTCCTGTAGGAGAAAATTATGTTTTACCAAGCTGAAACCAAAAACAAGGAATATCTAAAAAACGATTAACTCCACGAAAAATGGTATACAACATACATTGTGTGTTTTAAAAGGCTCAACATTTTTGGTGCGGAAAGTTTCTATCCATCTCTTACGGCTTAGCAGTTATGCAAGATTCCGTAAAATTCATCCAGAATAAAGTAGCTTTCAGAGGATATTCCCATAAATTTCAAGATATACATTTTATTTGTCAGGTAAAAATCTTTAATATACGATATTTTAATCAAAATCGTTAGAGCCATTTTTAAGAAAATCAAAATCTTCGAAAATTTTTTCATGTAAAGGGTGGTTTGGGTTAGGGGGATTTTTTGAAAATCTTCGTGTCGCATCCTTGGACGATACCAATCTCAAATATCAAGTTTGGTATTTAACGGTCTTTTCGTTTATGAGTTATGCTGTCCATAGACACATACAGACAGACACACAGACACGCACACACACGGATCTTTTTCTGAAAATGTTTTTTTTGGATTCAGGCGGACCCAAAACATGTATTTCTGGTGAAATCTCGGTATCGAATTTTTGGGTGCAATACAATACCTTCTCTATACATTATGTACATAGTACGTGTAGAGAAAGTATTAAGGCTGATAGTCCCATGCATCATGATAGAGCTGTATCACAAGTAGAAGCCAAAGATGATAACATCTTGGAGATGTCGACCAAATGGAACTAAAGGTGATATACTGTACTTGCAGAGGCAAACCAGGAGATGACCCTTGTCCATCTGGATGAATATGATGAACATCGCTGAAATGATCATCCAATTTACCGTTCCAGCAGAAAGGACAACCGACGCCTGTTTCTGAAACGTTTGGCAAATGAGATGGTACGCCCTCTAATGGCTTCAGGATTAGCAGTGTCTAATCTGTCAAAACGTACTAAAAGATTTGGTTTGGCAAATGAGATGGTACGCCCTCTAATGGCTTCAGGATTAGCAGTGTCTAATCTGTCAAAACGTACTAAAAGATTTGGTTTGGCAAATGAGATGGTACGCCCTCTAATGGCTTCAGGATTAGCAGTGTCTAATCTGTCAAAACGTACTACTGAAACAATGAAAAGATTTGGTTTGGATCTGGCTTCATCTTCTCAAAGTCCGGCAACTATGATAGGGTAAAAGAAAAAGTGTTGCTATTGCCCATGCAAAACATACAGGATGAGGTTCCTGATTTGAGTGAAGTGCAATAAGAGTATTTGTAAGGAACACTGCTCTTTGGCTTGTAACTGTGGTATTATACTGAAATATAACTTACACGGAAAGCGTGCTTTAGTTTGTGTTAACTATCTATGTATGTATAATTTTTACTTTCTCTACACGTACTATGTACGTAGTGTATAGAGAAAGTATTGCAATCCACCCAAAATTTGACAAAGAGCTTTCATTGGAAATACATGTTTTAGGTTCACCTTTATCCAAAAAAAAATCAGAAAAAAGTCCGTGTGTGTGTTTGTGTGTCTGTATCCGTGAGTCCGTGTGACTGTGAACACAATAACTTAAAAACGAAACGTCGGTAAAATACCAAACTTGGTATTTAAGTTTAGTATCTTCCAGTAATGTGATACGAAGATTTTGAGAAAAATCCCCCAGCCCCCAATAACTTGTGTATTTTAACAAATTCTACATTTTTTTGTATAGTAAGTTTTTGCCTGTTTTTTACGGTTTACTAGTTATGCCAAATTAAACAAGACTCATCCTGAACAAACAGGTGTTAAGAAGCTATTCCCAGAAAATTCAAGACATACATTTTATTTGTGATAGAAATGGCTTTAATTAAAATCGTTAGAGCCATTTTAAGATAAAAAAATCGGAAATTTTTCTATGTAAAGGGTAGTTAGGAGAGGGGGGATTTTCTTGAAAAGCTTCGTGTCGCATCCTTGGAAGATACTGAACTTAAATACCAAGTTTCGTATTTTACCGACATTTCGTTTTTGAATATCGTTTTCACAGACTCGCGTACATACACAAACACACACACGCGCGGATCTTTTTCTAAAAATGCTTTTTTTGGATACAGCGGACCCTAAAACATATATTTCCGTTGAAATCTCGGTATCGAATTTTTGGGTGGAGTGCAATACCTTCTCTATACATTATGTACATAGTACGTGTAGAGAAAGTAAAAGTTAAGATGTAACAAATAAGCTCTGAACGTGTAATACACTAAAATTAAACTACAGGGAAGGAAAATCAATTAACATTTTATAGAATTACAGCTGAACACATATGGTATGGTGCAACATGTTGGACACTTCACAGCACCGAAGAAAAAAAAATGTATGTGTTCCTTTAACATGACTTTTTCTACATCTCTGCTACAAATTATTGTTAGAAAGCACATGTTTCTACTTACTTCCGCTAATCAAAACAGAATTAACCGAAATCGTCCTATTACTTGCTTCCTTGTAAGTAGAAGCGAAATACGGGAGTACCATAGGTTAAAGTGTTAGTCAAAAGTTGCTTGCTATGTGACTGAAGTTCCTTTGTTTGTAAAGAAGGAGTTGACAAATTCCTGTATGAGAAAAGGATAAGTTTTCCAAAGCTAAAACCAACAAAAAGGAATATCTAAAAAACGATCAACTCCAAGAAAGAACTGTATATAGCATAAATTGTGTGTTTTAACGTGCTCTACATTTTTTGTGTGTAAGTTTTTGTCCATCTCTTACGGTTTAGCAGTAATGTAAAATTCCATAAAATTCGTCCATAATAAAATAGTCCTCAGAGGCTATTCCCAGAAAACTCAAAATATACATTTTATTTGTCAGGTAAATATCTTTAGTATACGAAATTTTAATCAAAACCATTAGTACCATTTTTTTAGAAAATCAAAACTTGTGAAAAAATGTTCATATAAAGGGTAGTTGGGAATGGGAGGATTTTCTTTAAAATCTACGTGTCGCATGCTTGAAAGATACCAAACGAAAATACGGTTAAATACCACGTACTTTTTTCCACAAATGTATTTTTTGGACTCAGGGTGCCCTAAAACATGTATTTCCGGTAAATTTCGATATCGAATTTTGAGTGCATAACAATACGTTCTCTATACACTATGTACACAGTACGTGTAGAGTAACCAAAAAGCTAGAAGCTGAGGGAATGAGATTCCCAAGGACCTCCGCGTGCTATACTTTATTACATGAAAGGAGAACTCCTGAAATAAGAAAGGAACTCGCATTTTAAGTTGACTCAGAGGATACGCCAATACAGTAGCAACTGCTAGGAACAGAGTCGCAGGTAACCGCACCCTTAAACTGCTAATATTATAAACCTATAGGAAATACAAACATTAGGAGATCGAAGAAAAGATAGACATCAACAATTTCATTCAAGAGACCGGAAAAAACCTTTCGGTTCCTAATTAATGATTCATCATTGAGGATGTACATAGTACGTGTAGAAGGTATTGTATTGTAATGCACCCAATAATTCGCTGTGTGTCTGTCTGTCTGTCTGTCTGTCTGTCGTCTGCCTGTCTGTGTGTATGTGTGTGCCTGTGGGCAGCATAGCTCAAAAACGAAAAGACCGTTAAATAACAAACTTGGTATTTAAATTTGGTATATTCCAAGGATGCAACACGAAGATTTTCAAGAAAATCCCCCCACTCTAAACTGCTCTTTACATGGAACTTTTTTCGAAAAGTTTGATTTTCTAAAAAATGCATGTACGTATTTTGATTAAAATACCGTTTATTAGAGACATTTACCTCACAACTAAAACGTATATCTTGAATTTTCTGGGAATAGCCTCTAAAGAATACTTTATTCTGGATGAATTTTACTGACTTTTGCATAACAGGTAACCCGTAAGAGATAGGCAAAAACTTACCACACAAAAAATGTAGAGCACGTTAAAACACACAATTTATGTTATATGCATTTTTTTCGTGCAGTTGATAGTTTTTGAGGTATTCTTTTGTTTTTTGGTTCAGCTTTGAAAAACATACTTTCCTGTACAGGAATTTGACAACTCATGCCCATACAAAGGAACTTGAATCACATAGCAACCAGCTTTTGACTATCACTTTAACCTATGGTACTCCCTTATTTCGTTTCTACTTACAAGGAAGCAAGTAATGAGACTATTTCTGCTATATTTTACTTTCTCTACACGTACTATGTGCAGTGTATAGAGAAGGTATTGTAATGCACCCAAAAAATCGATACCGAGGTTTCATCGGAAATACATGTTTTGGGTCCCCCTGAATCCAAAAAAAGGCATTTTTGGAAAAACGTCCTGTGTGTGTGCGTGTGTGTGTCTGTGTCTGTGGTCAGCATAGCTCAAAAACGAAAAGACTGTTAAATACCAAACTTGGTATATAAGTTTAGTATCTTCCAAGGATGTGACGCCAAGATTTCCAAGAAAATCCTCCCACCTCCAATTACTCTTCTCATGGAACGTTTTACGAAAATTTTGATTTTCTCAAAAATGGCTCTAACGATCTAAAATATCGTATATTAAAAACATTTACCTGACAAATAATATGTATATGTTGAATTTTCTGGGATTAGCCTCTGAAGACTACTTTATATTGTATGAATTTTACAAAATTTCGCATAACTGCTAAACCGTAAGAAATGGACAGAAACTTACCCCACAAAAATGTAGAGCACATTAAAACACACAATTTATGTTATATAATTTTTTTTCGAGGAGTTGATCATTTTTGGGATATCTCTTTTTTTGGTTTCAGGTTTATAAACTGGTACCTTTCTCATACATGAATTTGTCAACTCGTGTCCATACAAGCAAAGGAACTTCAGTCACTTAGTAACCAGCTTTTGACTTCACTTTAACCTATGATACTCCCTTATTTCGCTTATACTTACAAGGCAGCAAGTAATGAGATTATTTCTGCTAATTTTTTTTTTTTTTTGATTAGCATGAAGTAAATAGAAGAATAAACTTATTAACAATAATTTGTTACACAGAAGAAGAGAAAATTATGTGAATGGAACACATCAGATTTTTTCCAACTTTTTTCCCCTCCTCATGTAGTGCAGCAAATCACAAACAAAACAAATAGGTATTACACATTTCTAAGTGAGCAGTTTCCAACAACTCCTAAATGGAAAATTGTCACCTAAGAATTGCTGCACATCTTTCTCTGAATAGTATTGCTGATGGCCAGGGTAAAAATATTGTCAATAGCAGAAGGCTGGTCCAAAGTCCACTTCTTAAAACCCCTCAATTCACCCACTATATGTCTTGAGTAGGCAACTTCTTATTTTGTGCATTTTGAAAGGCTTTACAAACTGAAACCAGTATTAGATCACCTCAGAAATAAATTGTGTTTTTTTTTTTTTTTTTTTTTTTTTTTTTTTGGTAGGTTAATCCCTTTACCTGATTGGTCATATTGTCAGATGATGAATGGAGTTTGTGAAATGATGCTCAAATGATCTAAGTGCTCATGGAGTTTAAAGCTACCCGAAATTCATCTTCTCAGGATAAGGGAAACCCCCAAAAAAGCAATACAGAAAAATCTGATGTGTTCCATTCCCATGACTTTCTCTACAACTCTGCAATAAATTACTGTTAAAAAGCTTATGCTTCTATTTACTTCTTGCTAATCGAGAACAAATTAACAGAAATATTCTTATTACATGCTTCCTTGTAAGTAGAAGCCAAATAAGGGAGTACCATAGGTTAAAGTGATAGCCAAAAGCTGGTTGCTATGTGACTGAAGTTCCTTTGTTTGTATGGACACGAGTTCACAAAGTCCTGTATGAGAAAAGCATGTTTTTATAACTAAAACCAAAAACAAGGAATATCTCAAAAACAATCAACTCCACAAAAAAAAAAAAAAAAAAAAAAAAAAATACATATAACATAAATTGTGTTTTTTAACGTGCTCTACATTTTGTGTGTAGTAAGTTTTTGTCCATCTCTTTCGGTTTAGCAGTTACTCAAAATTCAGTAAAATTCATCCAGAGGCTATTCCCAGAAAATTCAAGATATACTTTTTTATGTTTCAGGTAAAATATCTTTAATATACGATATTTTAATCAAAATCGTTACAGCCATTTTTGAGAAAATCAAAATGTTCGAAAAAAGTTCCATGTAAAAGGTAGTTTGGGGTG
The DNA here is from genome assembly GCA_030762935.1 of Hymenopus coronatus. NCBI lineage: Eukaryota > Metazoa > Arthropoda > Insecta > Mantodea > Hymenopodidae > Hymenopus > Hymenopus coronatus. Next base: position 10,711,455 of record CM060884.1, read on the forward strand.
GGGGGATTTTTCTCAAAATCTTCGTGTCGCATCCCTGGAAGATACTTAACTTAAATACCAAGTTTGGTATTTTATCCACTTTTCGTTTTTGAGTTACGTGTTCACAGACACACGACACACTGACACACGGACACACACACACACACACACACACGGACCTTTTTCGGAAAATACCTTTTTTGGATACAGGGGACCCTAAAACATATATTTCCGGTGAAATCTCGGTATCGAAAATTTTGGTGGAGTGTAATACCTTCTCTATACACTATGTACATAGTGCGTATAGAGAAAGTAAATATAGAAAAGAAATGCCCAAGCTAACATCAAAATTGAAAAAAGGAGAGTTGTAATCCAGCCACACTAACAATATGATAGCACTGAGATGGATGGACAGGCAAAAAGTGTGTATTCTGTCTAAAATGCATACAACTGCCATGAAGAATTCAGGGAAAGTTAACAGAACATATACTCCAGCGAGAAAACTAGAGTGTGTATTGAACTACAATAGCAACAGGGGTGCAGGGAATAGATCTGACATGATTCTAAGTTCTTTTCACTGCCTTCAAAAGTTTCTGAAATGCTACGGAAAATAGGTCTTAACCTTTTGGACATTGTTATTCTAAATTTGCAGATAGTATATAAGATAACAAGTGACAAGAACACTTCAATTGTTGAATTCCGTTTGTTTATTACAGACATGTTTAAAGATTTACGTCAGGATGACCACCAACCACTCAGATTGACAGACATTTCCCATCGCCTGTATCACCAACCCCAAAGAAAACATGTCCTACCAAGCATTGCCATGTCTGCTCCAACATGTCCTTTGAACACAAGAAACAAAGAGAAAGCAGGTAATGTTGGCTTCCTTATGTGCACACCTTTGCTTTGAAAAGTCCCACACATTTGCATATTTTTTAGGTGATCTGTAAAAAACAGTGCTATGGAGGAGAGAAAAACATGAACATGTATTGGTTCGGAAAAAAACTTATTTTGGACCCATTTTCTTATTTGTAAACACCTAATTTGGATACAAAAACCTAAATTTTACATATGCACATTAATTTTTCTTCTTATAACTTTAAAACTAGTCTCTACCTATATAATCAAAGATAGTCACAATGATGTGTGTGTTGCATATGCTATCATACAAATAATTTCAAAATGAAAATTTAGCACATCTAAAACAGCCTATATTATTTCTGGTGAGTTAATATTTCCTTTACATGGTTTCCTAAGTATTTTAAAAGTTTTAATATTTCTGTAATGTAGCCAGTAAGGAGGTGTTTCTAGGCTAAAAATATGTCAGCAGCGAAAAGGTTAAAAGACTAATAGTTATACTAACTCCACTCTTCAAATACACATTCTCCAAAGATATGAAAGAAAGCCATAAAAGAAAAAAGATGTATGGTATGCTGTAATAGCAAAGTTGTTGACAGTGCAAAACAGAATATAAAACAGTTCATTTGGAGAACTGTTTTGATATCTACTACACCCAACAGTCATATGAGGCCCCCAAAATTGGAAAGTCAACGTTTTCAGCACTATGCTTGCAGAAATGATAGGTATTGGTAGATTTTTTATACCTTTTTACTTTCTCTACATGTACGATGCATAGAGTATGTAGGTGGAGAAGGTATTGTATTGCACCTAAAATTTTGATGTCAAGATTTCACCAGAGATATGTTTTGAGGTGCCCTGAATTAAAAAAAAATTGAAAAGGTTCCATTTGTGTGTGCGTGCATGCATGCGTGCGTGCGTGTGTGTGTGTGCATGCGCATGTGTGTCTGTGGACAGCATAGCTCAAAAAATAAAAGACTGTTAAGTACCAAATTTAGTATTTAAGTTTAGTATGGTCCAAGGATGCAAAACAAATATTTTCCAGAAAATCTTCCCATCCCAAACTACCTATAAAATGTTGTTTTTCCCAAAAATGACTCAGGTTAAAATACCATATATAAGATGTTTACATTACAGACAAAATGTATATCTTGAATGTTCTGGCAATAGCCTGGTAAAACATAAGGGACAGACAAAAACGTATTACACCAAAATGGTGCTCTCGTTAAAACACACTATTTATGTCATATACAGTTATTCTATAGAGTTAACTTTTTCCAAGTTATTCCTTGTTATTGGTTTCAGTTTTAAACTTTTCTCAAAGGGTTAGTCTTCTTTCATTTCACCTCTCTTTTATTTAATTCTAGCCATGCAAAGCGAAAACAGAATTTCAATTGTTTCACATAGCGACCAGTTTTTTTTTAAAAGATGACTATCGCTTTAGCCTCATTTATTTCCCTTTTACTTAGAAGAAACGGATACAATCCTTTCTGCCAGTGATTATCTCTATTACCATGATGTAGATAAAGAAATAATCCTTTGTAGAGAAAGTCATGTGAATGGAACACATCACATTTGTTATAACAATTTATGCCTAGATACAACGAGCGCACTTTGTATCGGGTGTCGGTGCGATTTCCTAAGGGAACATGAATCTTTTCTACCACCACTGCTCGAGTTATCGAACTGTTGCAAAATACGAGCAACAGCAGCAGGACACAAATGCAGTTAGAATATACTTCACTTATCGGTTAACAGAGATTTCAGTCTCAGACATAAGTAAATCGTTTATTTTTCTTCCAAAGGATAATACTCATTATTATTATTATTATTATTATTATTATTATTACTACTATAGTATTATTATTAATCATTAAATAACTTGCTTGTCATACTCAATGGCTCGTGCATGGTCATACGCAAGCTTGTGCCGTATATTGGTAATCTAAATTATATATCTGTCAGATAGAGTCACTCTGAAAAATTCATGCTATAGCCTGAATTTGAACCACGGATCTCCCGATCCCTAGACGGTTGCTCTGCCACTGAGTTACCATGGCAACATGCCGGCATAGCATTGAATTTCTCAACTGACTCGCATGTTCCCGGTAAGCCACAAGGTGATCTCGAATTATTTTGAGATGACAACCCAATGGTGACTTACAATGTCGCAAGTACTTTAAGTCCCAGGATTCATAGTATAGCCAACTATTATGGTCAATTGGTAGTGGATTAATTGTCTTTTAGTCAAACTGTAGTCGCCATTGGGGTTGTCATCTCAAAATAATTTGAGAACACCTTGTGGTTTACCGGGAAACATGCGAGTCAGTTGATAAATTCAATGCTATGCCGGCATGTTGCCATGGTAACTCAGTGGTAGAGCAACGGACTAGAGATCGGGAGTTCCGTGGTTCAAATCCCGGCTATGACATTGCATTTTTCAGTTTGACTCTATCTATCCAATTCCTGTCCTACACATGGCTTGTGTGAAAAAACAATATATATTGGATTAATTGCAGATCCTTATCAATTATTATACACGAAGAGTAAGAGGATATTTTCATGAGCATTTATTTTAATATCGCCTATATTGATTAACTTTAAATTTGATTTACTGCACAAATGCAACTGATTCAACGTTACACATTTTCTTTTTTGACGATTAAAGCTTTTGAGTGGTTCAACAGATCGTTTACCAAGGAAAATAATTTTTTTTTTTTTGCATCTTCGCAGGAAATCAGAGCCTTAATTTTCTCTTTATTGAAGATTTGTAAGGTTTAATATAGTTTTTGTCTCTAGTGTTAAATTAAAAATGTGAAAAATAGTGTTTTTGCAGTGGGCAGTTCACATTTGTCCAGTTGTTTACGTATATAACATCCACGTCAGAAAAGTAAAGGCAATATATTTTATCTTTTAAACATCATACACATTACACCTCAGCATATTAATATAATATATACTTACACTTATATGGAACAAGTTTTCTTAATTGGAACATGTAATTCAATTGTAGTGGTCTGAAAAGTTCTGGGCCTCACACATGCTAATAGGCCCTATGTAAAATTACAAGTCATTCCAGACAGTAGTTGAGTGTAGGCAGTTGTTTGAAGTAGCGGAAGTGCGCATTGCTTTGAAAATTGAGAAAAAATCGAGTATCATGCTGTGATAAAATTCTTCGTAAAAGAAGGTTCAACACCTACAGAAATTCATTTGCGGATTATAAATACGTGTGGTGACTCTTTACCTTCGGTTTCCACTGTGAAGGAATGGGGGGGGGCGATTTTAAACGTGGTCGTGAAAGCGTCCAAGATGATCCACACGAAGGACGTCTAAAAACTGTAACCACTCCGGAAATCATTGAGAAAGTGCACGACTTGATTTTGGAAGATTGGGATACAAATCTTGAAATTTCAAAGGAATGTATTGGTCACATCTTACATCAGGAGTTAAATATGAACAAGCTTTGAGCAAGATGGCTGCCGCGCATCCTCACTTGAATAACGAACGTATTCACACGACACTTTCTAAAAAGTGCTTGGCGCATTTTCAGAAGAAGAGAATGTGACTCTTTGCGCCGATACGTCACAATGGCTGAAACATGGATTCACCACTACACACCCGAATCCAAGCAGCAGTCGAAGCAATGGACAGAAGCAGGTTCTTCAGCTCCAAAGAAGGCGAAGAAACATCATCGGCGGGAAAGATCATGGCGTCCGTATTTTGGGATGCCAAAGGAACGTTGTTGATTCACTATCTCGACATGTAAACCCATTACTGGAGAATACTGCTCTCAACTTCTAACCAAACTGAATGCAAAGATTCAAGAAAAAAATTGATTTCCATCAGGACAATGCACGTGCCCACAAACGTGTTTTGGTAATGGGGAATTGAGAGATCTGCACTATGAAGTACTGGAACATCCACCCCATCCCTCAGACTTCCATCTGTTTCGCTGGTGGGCGCTGTCGTCCAATAAAGAAGCAATAGCGACTGTAAATGGGTACTTTGCAGCATTTCCAGAGGAACCCTTCAGAGAGGGGATAATGGCATTGGAAAACCACTGGGTAAAATGTATTAGAGGAGATTATGTGGAAAAAAAATATCTTGTACTTCATTCACAAGACTTTCTCTAAATCTCTGCAACAAATTATTGTTAAAAAGATTATGCTTCTATTTAATTCATGCTCATCGAGAAACAATTAGTAGAAATAGTCTTATTACTTGCTTCCTTGTAAATAGGAGTAAAATAAGGGAATATCATAGGTCAAAGAGTTAGTCAAAAGCTGGTTGCTATGTGACTGAAGTTCCTTTGTTTGTATGAACAGGAGTTGACAAATTCCTGTATGAGAAAAGTATGAGTTTTTCATGACTGAAACCAACAACCAGGAATATCTAAAAAAACGATCAACTTCACGAAAAAAATGTATATGACATAATATGTGTATTTTAATGTGCTCTACAATTTTATATGGTAAGTTTTTGTCTATCTCTTACGGTTTACCAGTTATACACAATTCCGTAAAAGTCATCCAGAATAAGGTAGTCTTCAGAAGCTATTCCCAGAAAATTCAAGATATGCATATTATTTGTCAGGTATATGTCTTTAATATACGATATTTTAATCAAAATCGTTACATCCATTTTTTAGAAAATAAAAATTTTCGAAATGTTTTTCCATGTGAAGGTTAGTTTTGGGTGGAGAGATTTTCTTGAAAACGTTCGTGTCGCATTCTTGAAAGATAAAGAACTTAAATACCAAAGACAGACAGGCAGACAGACAGATACACACACACACATACACACACACACGGACATTTTTCTGAAAATGCTTTTTTTTTAGTTCAGGGTGTCTTAAAACATGTATTTCCGGTGAAATCTTGGTAACGAATTTTTGGGTGCATTACAATACCTTCTCTATACTCTATGTACATAGTAGGTAATAAAACTACTTTGAAAGTATGAATAGTCGTTTTTCCCTATCAGGCCGAGAACTTTTCAGACCACCCTAGTATTATTCTCTGAAGCTCTATTCTTAAAACTTTGCAATTTGTTAATTTATGTAAAATATGTACTTCGCTGTGGCCTCCTACAGATATTTACAACCAATGTTAGGTATATAGAGATGGCGTGTTACGTCATCTATCCATGTGTGCACTGTTCTCAAAATGTTTATCTCATTGGACGAGTTATTTCCCAGGAGAACAATGTTTTGTTTAGAAAGATAGTCGGACTATCCAGAAGACTCGTGGTTTAAATACCGGATATAACATTGCATTTTTACTTTCTCTACACGAACTATGTACATAGTGTATAGAGAAGGTATTGCACTCCACCCAAAAATTCGATACCGACATTTCACCCGAAATATATGTTTTAGGGTCACCGGTATCCAAAAAAAGCATTTTCAGAAAAAGGTCCGTGTGTGTAGACGTGTGTCTGTGAACCGATAACTCAAAAACGAAAAGTCGGTAAAATACCGAACTTGGTATTAAAGTTTAGTATCTTCCAGGGATGCGACACGAATATTTTGAGAAAAATCCACCACGCTAAACTACCCTTTACATGGAACTTTTTTTCGAAAAGTTTTATTTTCTTAAAACTGGCGCAAACTATTTTGATTAAAATACTGTATATATAAGATATTTACCTGACAAATAAAATATATATCTTGAATTTTCTGAGAATAGCCTCTGAAGACTACTTTATTCAGGATGAATTTTACGGAATTTTGCATAACTGCTAAAGCGTAAGAGACGGACAAAAGCTTACTCCACAAAAAATCTACAGCACGTTAAAACACACAATTTAAGTTATATGCATTTTTTTCGTGGAGTTGATCGTTTTTGAGACATTCCTTGTTTTGGGTTTCAGCTTTGAAAAACATACTTTTCTCATACAGAAATTTGTCAACTTCTCTTCATACAAAGGAGCTTCAGTCACATAGCAACCAGCTTTTGATTATCACTTTAACTTATGGTACTCCCTTATTTCGCTTCTACTAACAATGAAGTAAGTAATAAGACTATTTCTGCTAATATTTTCTTGATTAGATGAAGTAAATAGAATAATTTGTTGCAGAGATGTAGAGAAAGTCACGTGAATGGCACACATCAGATTTTTCAGTCTGATTCTGCCTTTCCAACTCCTCTTATACATATGACTAGTATGGAAGAAACAATTTGTTGCAGAGATGTAGAGCAAGTCATGTGAATGGCACACATCAGATTTTTCAGTCTGATTCTGCCTTTCCAACTCCTCTTATACACATGACTAGTATGGAAGAAACAATTAATCTTGATTGTTTTGCTCCTTCTTGTCATTTTCTCGATGATCAAAGTAAGAGTCAAGTATAGTAAATTTTCTTTTTAATGCTTTGATGTATCACCAAAATGAGTATCACTGAAAATTGGTTTTCTTATTTTAATATTTCGATTTTTACAAATATTTATTTTCAAGGTCACATTAATACAAATGATTTTATATCATGATACCTAATAAAGTGCTGAAATAGGGGTCACATGTGTTCAGTATACCACTTCACTTTGGCCACTTAAGAGGAGTCAAAATACCCTACCTTGTCATTGTTAAAGTTTGGCCCATTATCTCAGCAACTATTTCAGATAATAAGCTCAATTTAAAGGTATGTTTAGCAATTCCTTTACTGTTGACTGATGAAAAAAACTTCTTTTTGTTTAGAAGAAAAGGTATGACTTTTTTTAATAAAGCTCTAAAAATGTTATTGAAAAATGATGATTTTTAAATTTAAAAAACTAGCTATATGTACATAAAAGCTTGTTCGTTAAAATGAAGCCTATTTAGGTGCAAATTTGTGGTAATCAGTTAGTTTCTGAGATAATGGGGCATTTGTAGACAATATTCTTCAGAAATTGCTTTCAAACATTAAAAAAAAAAGATGTAACCTTAATTTCCAGACACAACTCTGCAGTACTTCGAAACTCTCACATGAAGGCAATATGAGCGGAATGCCAATGCTGCCAATAGCAAAATTAAAACTTTCCAATCCAAATAAGAAAAAGATCTGTTCTGCAACATTAATATTTACAAATGTATTGATGTTTTCCCAAGATAGTGTACCAACGTGTTCTAAAAAGCTACTCCGCAGGGTTATTTTCAATGTTTTAAAAAGATTTACAAGTAGCGTATATGAAAGATATAGAGGAAATCTTCATAGCAATTGAAACATGAAAATAGAAAAAAATTACGAAAATCTCATTTCGATTTCTCTTAAATACGGCTTAGAAAGCCATCAAATAGCTCCTCAAATGGTCCATAAGGACGTCACAGGTCTGAGTGCAATCCGTACCATATACGAGCCACGTCCAGAAAGTAAGTTCCGTTTCAATTTATCTCCGCTGTAGCGCTGCGATCGCAGTTCCGCACATGCGCGGTAGACGCTCTGTATCAAGGAGAAGAAACGTGCGCCATTTTGAGATCGCTGTCATCCACATACGCCTTGTTGTGCTTGTTTACAATGTCGGTGTTAATTGAAAATCCCGCCGCATCTTACTCAATCAAAGCAGATGTTTATTGCGAGACACTTAGGAAATTGCGCCGCGCAATACAGAATAAGCGCCGAGGATTGCTGTCAAAAGGTGTTTTTCTTCACGACAACGCACGATCACACACTGCAAATGTGACGAAAAACCTCCCACAGGGATTTGGCTGGGACGTGTTTGACCATCCTCCGTACAGCCCTGACCTCGCTCCTAGCGACTTTCATCTGTTCTTACATCTCAAGTCTTTCCTTGGCGGTCAACACTTCAACAATGACGAAGAGCTGAAAGAAAATGTTTCCAACTTTTTGAAGACACAGGCGGCAAACTTCTATGAAGAAGGTATGCAAAAACTTGTGCCACGGTAGGACAAATGCCTGCAAAATTTCGGCAGTTATGTGGAAAAGTAGTTTAAGAGTTGTAGAATTTTGTGCAATAAATAATTATTCTGTTTCTGTACACAATTTAATTTTATTACCAAACTGAGCTTACTTTCTGGACGTACCTCGTATTTCAGCAGGAGAAAAATTCCTTACCGCAAATAGGAATAGATGTAAGATCCCTTCGTGTCCAGAAAACCAATTCTTAATGAGTTTGATTCTTTTCTGTTAGTAACTTCTTAATATAGGAACAAATAAGAATGGTAATTCAACCTTTTAATACGTTTAATGGAGAAGGTAACAATAGCACGATAAAACACTGGTCTATTGGTTTAAATGTTTTTTCACTCAAGCCGTGTGTAGGACAAGAGTTGGAGAGGTGGAAATGGTGGTTCAAATCCCGGCTATGGCTTTGAATTTTTCAGTCCGACTCTACCTATCCAACCCCTGTCCTTCACACGACTTGTGTGGAAAAACGATTAAACCGACATCAATTGACCATAATAGTTGGCTATACTAGAATTCTGGGACTTATGAACATACAACATTGTAAGTCGCCATTGAGGTATTCATCCCAAAATAATTTTACATCACGTTGTGGTTTACCGGAAATCGTGCTAGCAGTTGAGACATTTAATGCTATGTTGCCATGGTAGCTCAGTGGCAGAGCAACCGACTAGAGATCGGGAGATCCGTGGTTCAAATCCAGGCTATGACATTGAATTTCTCAGTCTGACTCTACCTATCCAATTCTTTAGGTGTTTGATTCTTTTCTATTAATTATTTCTTAGTATAGGAACAATTAAGAATATAATTAAACCTCTTAATACATTAGACTAATGGAGAACTAACAGAATCACGAAAAATCTCTTATCTAACTATGGTTAGATCTTTTGATATCAGAGAAAGCATAAAGTAAATAACTAACGACAATAATAATAGAATAACTAGAATTAGTATAGTATAGAGATGACAAAGATAAGCGTCTGGGTCGTATACATGTCAGCATTCGTGCGTAAATATGGTGATTAATACATATTATCGCTGTTTAATGCCCTCATCTGACAACACCAACTATTTCACACCTTAATAAGCATGACGTGCAGCTTTGCATTGTGTTGCACGATATTTCTTAACAATCTTTCTTAAACCTTACTGGTATTTCCATTCAGGTTAAGTAATCCGTAAGAAAGCAGCGAGTGTTCTCAGGTAATGTAACACGCTAGCTGAAGTAAGACAGTTTTGTTAATCGCAAACAGAAAATTCTCATAGACAACCCTTTCTTCCTAATAAACCAAGTTATGAAAGCATGAATTTTTCATAAACCTGTTTGATTGCCTCATAGCTTTTACTCTAAAATTCTGATGTGTTACGCTCACATGACTTTCTCTAGCTATTCTACAAACTTCTTACATAAGATTATTCTTCTTTCTGCACCTTGCTAATCGAGATAATCATTAGCAGAATGTTCTTACTACTTAGTTCCTAGGAAGAAAATAAGGGAATACACTAGGCTAAACCAATAGTCAAATGTTTTAAAAGCTGATGTTATACGATTGTCATTGCAAATCGCTTCTTTGCCTGGCCAGGAGTAGAACAAAAGAAAAACGGATACTGAGAAATTAAAAGTGCTTCACAACTGAAGCCAATAACAAGGAATATCTCAGAAACGGTTACCTCCGCAACAAAAACGTAAAGGACAAAAATTATGTTTTTTGACGAGATCTATATTTTCTGCGTAGTAAGTTTTTGTCCATCTCTTACGGTTTAGCAGTTAAGTAAAATTCGGCAAAATTCATCCAGAATAAAGTAGTCTTCAGAGGCTATTCTCACAAAATTCGAGATATACATTTTATTTGAGATGCAAATATCTTTAGTATACGAGCTTTTAATTTAAATCGTTAGAGCCATTTTTTATAATATCAACATTTTCGAAATTTTTTCCATCTAAAGAGTAGTTAGGGTGGGGAGATTTTCTTGAAATCTTGTCGTATCCTTGGAAGATATCGAACCTAAATACCAAGTTTGGTATTTAATGGTCTTTTCGTGTTTGAGCTATGCTGTCCACAGACATACACACAAAACAGACAAAAAAAAACACACACACACACACAAACAGTTTTCATTACAAATAAAATGCAGATATCTAGTTTTTTTGGGAATGGACCGTTAATCTTATTCCTGTATATAGATTTTGCATAACTGATAAGCCGCAAGAAATAGATAAAGACGTAAAACACTAAACTGGATATCTAATTAAAAGACACAATTTATGTTGTATACATTTTTTGTGAGACAAACTATTTCGAGATATATTTTAATTTTCCTACACGTACAATGCACATAATGATTGGAGAAGATATTGCATTCCAGCCAAAACTTCGATACCGAGATTTCACCGGAAATGCATGTTATGGGTCCCCTTGAACCCCCCCCCAAAAAAAAAACATTTTCAGAAAAAGGTCCGTGTGTGTGCATGTGTGTATTTGTGAGTGTCTGTGTGTGTCTGTGGACAGCATAGCTCAAAAACCTAAAGAACGTTAAATACCAAACTTGCTATTTAAGTTTGTTATTTTCCAAGGATGCGACACGAAGATTTTCAAGAAAATCCCCCCAACCCTAACTACCCTTTACATGGAAAAGTTTTCGAAAATTTAGTTTTTCTTAAAAATGGCTCTAACGATTTTTATGAAATCCCACATATTAAAGTCATTTCTATCACAAAATGCATACCTTGAATTTTCTGGGAACAGTTTCTAATGACCTGTTTATTCTGGTTGAATTTTGCTTAATTAGGCTTAATTAGTAAACCGTAAGAGATAGACAAAAACTTACAATACAAAAAATGTAGATCTTTTTAAAATAAACAAGTTATATCATATACATTTTCTTCGTGGAGCTTACCGTTTTCGAGTTATTCCTTGTTATTGGTTCTAATTGTGAAGTACTCAGACGGAAGTGTCCGTTTTTCCTTTGTTCTACTCCTGCGATTTGCAATGACAATTGCGTAATGACGGCCTTTTAAAACATTTGACCATCACTTTAGTTCCCTTCTACTTATAAGGAACTAAGTAATAACATTCTGCTAATGCTTATCAAGATTAGCGTGGTGTTGACAGAAGAATTATCTTTCGTAAGAAGTGTGTTTGTAGAGGTCTGCAGGTTCTTTTACGTTGGTTTAAATCATTTTGTTTTACTGATGTTCATCTTGATCAGCATGTCGTAGATAGAAGAATAACCTTTTCTTAAAATTTTTTGTTGCAAAATAGGTAGAGAAAATGATGAATATGTTATAGTTTTGGTATTTTGTATATCACGGTCTTTCAGGAGTTGTTGCTTGTATTATTGGTATAGGAAAGTTAAATTTGCATATTTTACAAGGTTCATAAATATATTGAAATAGGCAAGGTTTATAGACTCTTTTAATGCTTAAAGAGTTAAAGATTAGTGAACGAATCATCTCACAAAACTGTATATATGTGGTTTAAAAGGCTTAGGACAAGTTGACCTCGAACTCTTATATATAAAATATCAGCTCTGTACATGCATGGTTTACGAATGGTTTCTTGGAAATATGAAAACATATACAGCGAAATATTACTTATATCATATTTTTATTATTAATATAGCCACCTCTTAGAGTTAGGATGGCATGGCAGCCTCAGATTCAAGATGTCCATAGTTCGAATCTCCTTTAATAATATGTACAAAGTGTATGGAGAAGGTATTGCATTCCACCTAAAATTGAATGCCGAGATTTTACCGGAAATACACTTTTTATCCAGAAAAGTACTCTCAGAAAAAGGTCCTTGAGTGTGTGTGAGTGTCCGTGTGTCAGTGTGTCAGTGTGTCAGAGTGTCTGTGTGTCAGTGTGTCAGTGTGTCAGTGTGTCAGTGTGTCTGTGATCACGATAACTCAAAAACGAAAAGTCGGTAAAATACCAAAGTTGGTATTTAAGTTTAGTATATTAAGGGATGCGACACGAAACTTTTGAGAACATTTCCCCGACCCCAAACTACCCTTTACATGGAAAAATAATCTAAAATTTTGATTTTCTCAAAAAGGCTCTACCGATTTTGATTAAAATCTCTTATATTTAAGATAAATGTATATCTTCATTTTCTGGGAATAAACCTCTGAAGACATGCTGGATGAATTTTGCGGAAGTTTGCATAACTGGTAAAGCTAGATAGACAAAATTTACACACATAAATTGCAGAGCTTGCTAAAACACACAATTTATGTTATATACCTACATTTTTTTCCGTGGAGTTGGCAGTTTTTTGAGAAATTCCTTGTTATTAGTTACAGCTTTAAAATACTTATACTTTTCTCATACGGGAATTTGTCAACTCCTGTCCATACAAACAAAGGTACTTCAGTCACATAGCAACCAGATTTTAAAAGATTTGATTATCGATTTAGCTTAGTATATTCCCTTATTTCGCTTCTACTTACGCGGAAGCAGGTAATAAGACTCTTTCTGCCAAGTTTTTTCTCGATTAGCATTAAGTAAATAGAGGAATAAGCTTTCTAATAATAATTTGTTGCAGCGATGTAGAAAAAGTCATGTGAATGGAATACAACACATTTTTTTTCCTTTCTTTAGGTCACCTCACCCTCCTGCCCTGTTTGAACTTCTACCAGAAATGTAATTCTAGTAACAATATGAGCTTTGTAGCTACGGGATTGCCTTTGTATTCCGAGGAACACTTCGTACCTATTCCTATTTGCTATGCGTACATAACATGTTGTTCCAGCCAACTTAATTTTACAATGACAATAGCGTTCAGGTATCTGATATTTCAATTCTCATTGACAATAGATTAGAAAACCCTGCATATTTTCACTTGTTTGCCCAGAATCTACTTGCAAATCGGAAACAACACATATAAACGTATTAACGTTATTAGAATAAAGAAGTCTTAGAAAGTCTGTTCCCAGAAAATTCAAGATATACATATTTTGCATGAAAATATCTTAAATATAAGAGGTTTTAATCAAAATCGTTAGAACATTTTTGGGAAATCAAAATGTTTGAAATTTTTTCCATGTAAAGGGTATTTTGGAGTTGGGGGATTCTCTTGAAGATCTCCGTGTCGCATCCTTAGAAAATACCAAACTTAAATACCAAGTTTGGTATTTAACGGTGTTTACGTTTTTGAGCTATGCTAGCCACAGACACACACACATACAAGAGAGGCATTTTTTAAAATGCTTTTTTTTATCCGGGGGTCTCAAAACATGTATTTCCGGTGAAATCTCGGTATCGAATTTTTGGGTGCAATACACCATCTTCTCTATACACTAAGTGCATAGTATGAGTAGAGAAAGTAAAAATATGTGGGAAATTTTTCAGAATAGAAAATATCTGCTATATAAGTTATAACAACCACTTAAAATACAAGTAGTATGTATAAATTGCCAAATACATTTCAGATACAAATTAACCGAGATATTCTAATTTATAAGTATAAATATAAGATTCAGCATTTTCGGACATTTAATCTCCCTTATGAGCTCAATACCAGAGGTTGAGGTCCTTGGGCGTAATAGATCAGGATATTGTAGTGTAGGCAGACTACAGTCTCACTGGATCTATGTGGATGCATCGGTAGGCAAGCATGAAATGTAGGAGCCCTACAAACAAAAGAGCTATACGAACAACCAGTTTTTGACTATCACTTTAACCTATGGTACTCCCTTATTTCGCTTCTACTTACAAGGAAGCAAGTAATAAGACATTTTTTCTCTATTAGCACCAAGTTAACAGAAGCATAAGCTTTTTAACAATAATTTGTTGCAGGGATGTAGAGAAAGTCATATGAATGGAACACAGTGATTTTTTTTATTAGTTTTTATGAATTATGCGTATGTTTATATAACTTTAAATAATTAATTTGCGAACGGTACGAGATTATATAAATTGGCAGTAAAAAATTACAAATTATTTTCGAAGTGAATCTTGCAGAATTCTTCCTCCTCCCCAACCTTGGCCGCAAATCCTTGGGAGGGGGGCAGAATTAAACACTCCAAAAATGTGACCTCTGAGCATTACTGGGTGATGCTAGAATAACTGGCGCAACAGACCTGGACATGTGAAAATCTTAATGAGAGCTAGGAAGCGAGTTGTACTTTCAGATAAGCAGTCCACCATGCTGGAAGAGTGCCTGACACAGTCAATGTCAAATATCTGTCACCTGCACTATACGGCGCTGCACTGATAAACATGTGTTTTCATATGTATATTCATATCTACAGAATATCTATACAAATGGCCTACTATATAAACAATGTCAATCGTCTGCTTCCAATTCTTCCACCCCTGACAGTCCTTCTTCGTCACGTCATTGTCATCATCAACGCTATCAATACTTTCTGCACCATTATCCTGGATTAGAATTCTTTCTTTATTATTTTCTACAATTCTTTCTAATGATTTTCAATGTTCACAACATGTTGACATACATTTTCCCATTCTGGCCTGAACATTTCTGCAATTCGGTGGCGAAACAAGTGTTCCACATCTTTTGATTTAAAAGCTTTATATTAAATTTTTCTTTCTTTCTTATTTTTGAGAACACTGGAAACGGAACTCAGTGAAATATTAGTTGCCTTGGCTACTCTTTCATTCACTTTCTACAAGCTTTTGAAGAACTCGGGGAATATATATTTTCTTCCTTCATCTCTGCCACTTATTTCATGAAGTCAAGGACATTTGCAATTATTTCCCCGATCTGAGTAAGTAATACATTGCCATTCAACTTTGAAAATATAGGAGCCAAGGTTAAAGAATAAAATGAACACTATTTACTGCCCACTTTGAATACAAACATATGCGGAACACTTTCGATACAGACTATACAAAGTTTGCTCGCTGTGACTTTAAGCAAGCAAAGTATCATATCACAAACTCCGATAAGTTAGTTTCGGTAGCTGGGTTGGCGGTCAGGGTCACTATTTGCATGACGGTCACTCGGCAGTACCGTAATCGGGTGGTGCTGCAGCTCTTGGCATCATGTACCTACCGCACCTCCCAGGAGGAAGCCAGAACAATGCAACTGCACACCGAACAATATGCAACTTTTCTTCGGAAGTGGAAAAGAAGTGGATGGGAGGGAATAAATAACACCAACTACTGGTAATTATTGGCTACGTTATCTATTGTTCTCTGAAATGAAGGCGATCTACAATACCAATTTTCCGGCTCGTAGTTACATAAACGGCCATTATATTCTTATTGAGATGACAGCAAAGGAGCAGAATTTATTGAACCGGGAGCAACATCACCTGAATATGTAAAGCACAGCTGAGCTCATGCAGGAATGTGTTATTTATTATTTTTGTCGCTTAATGGCTTCTTTGAGAGTGGTGAAAATAAAACAAGTTCACGCCATTAATTGACTCTGATGTTTATTACAAATGTGACACTTGAAGTTTTGCCAAGTGAGTCAGTATGCCGTCGTAATTGTTATTTATGTAAGTGTTAGCCTCAAATCAACCTCCTTAACTGTTAGCACCTGGAGTTGCGCTTTGATCTCTTATAGCATCATAAACTGGTCCCAAGTACTTGGTTCAGCTATTAAAGGGACAAGATAGTCTGAACTTACAGAAATTACACCTTAACTGAGTTGAACTACCACTGCTCTTAAAGTATTCAATTGTTTTTCATGAAATTTGTATGATCATGACAATCATTTCAAGTGGTTGTTTGCATTAATATCTTATGTAGTTGAGTCCATAAAAAGTATTTCCTTCAGCAGAAAAGTAATAAAACTTAGTCTTAAAACATGTGAATTCATGTACCTTTTTTTCTGATACTACTTGCAATACATAATCAAACTTTTGCGTGTTTGTTCTTAGTATAATCAGCTGTCTTCTAAACCTCAATTATTTAGCTGTGATACAATTCCAGTATAAATTAAAAAATAAATATATTTGCAAATTCAAATCTATGAAAATGTGGAAAATTTACAACGTTGTTGATTCTAAATATGGTTGATAATATCACGATTGTGGTTTAGAGAGATGTGCTGAAAATGGCAGTTTTCCAGTTCTCATACTTTATAAGAAAAAGGTACATAAGTATCCAAAAATGCTGTTTTGAGAAAACTGAATTTACTGTTCTAAAAAGGGGAATTGTATAACAGCTTTAAAGAAGTAGAGACTAGGACTTAAATTATATTTAAATTTATTAAACTGCTCTTAACCCCCAAAAGTATACATTTTTCGAAACTAGAAATAACAGAGGTTTTATTAGTGTCTAAAACAAAAATTGTTGTTTTTTACCATTTCAGGCCTTGTCCCCCTAAGTCATATTTACATTTGGAATGTCTATGACAATAAGATTTAGTAAAATTGCCTCTTTATCGAGAATTTAAATGTCATAATTCCTAAAGAAAATCCGAACTCTCTGACTCCGCTTTCAATTCGACTCCAAGAAATTTAATCAATAAAAATAAAAACTAAGTAGTAACCTTTTTGACATATTTATAAACCATATTCATTTCTGTGTTGTTTTAAATGTGACTATCAGTCGAGTGTAATTGACAACAAAAAATTAGTAAATGGAAAGAAAAATAAAACAAATAACGGTAAGTAATTTGCAGAATAAAAGGGAATACGGAGGCCTATATCTTATGGTTGTAAAAATGTATTTTGTGCTTGTAATAAGTAGATGTGCACCCAAACTATCCTCTATTTAAATTTATGTTTATTTTATTTTATTATGTTTTACTTTCTCTAGTCCCGTCTGAACAATGTACATAGGGACAGAAAAGTATTGTATTCCACCTAAAAATTCGATATCGAGACCCCGTTTTAAAAAAAAAAAAAAAAAAGCGTTTTCAGAAACAGGTCTGCGTGAGTGCGATTGTGTGTGTAAAATTTAATCGCATTATTTAAGGACACTCTTTAACTGCTGTGGCTCTCAGCGTCCCATTCTATACTGGGCGTGAAAGACCGCTTAATTTTGCTCAGAGGTCTCTCTATCAGGCTTGAGGTTCTTTTACATGCCGTAAATCTACGACACGGGACCAACTTCCCTTCCGAAGAAAGCTAAACTAAGGATTTTTACGCCCGAAAAATCCATCGTCTTCGACCGGGTTTGAACCCGCGACCTTGGGTATATGAAGCTCTAGCATGGAAACTATTACACCATGGAGGGCGACTTGTGTGTGTGTGTGTGTGTGTGTGTGTGGACAGCATAACTCAAAGACCAAAAGATTGTTAAATACCAAACGCGACACGAAGATTTTCAAGAAAATCCCCCCACCCCTAACTACCCTTTACATGAGAAAAATTCGTAAAATGTTGTTTTTATTAAAAATAGCTCTAACGATTTTGATTAAAATATCACATATTAAAGCCATTTCTATCACAAATAAAATGCATATATTGGATTTATTGGGAATATGTTCTGAAGACATGTTTATTCTGGATGAATTTTACTTAATTTGGCATAAAAGTAACCGTAAGAGATAGACAGAACCTTACTCCACAAAAAATGTAGATCTTGTTGAAATACACAAATTATGTCATATACATTTTTTTCGTGGAAGAAACTAACCTTAAATACAAAGTTTGGTATTCAAAGGTCTTTTCGTTTTTGAGCTTTGCTATCCACAGACACACACAGGCACCTTTTTGTAAAAATGCTTTTTTTGGATTCAGGGGGACTTAAAACATGTATTTCCTGTGAAATCTCCATATCGAATTTTTGGGTGGAATGCAATATCTTCTCTATACACTATACATATATAATTGTAGAGATTACTCTCTACTATATTATTATTATTATTATTATTATTGTTTTTTAAACAAAAATAAGAAGATTTACACTTAATTTAGTTCAATAAAGAGTAACTGAGAACAGTTAACCATTGATACTTCTATTGTGTTGTATGGCATTATACTATTAATTTTTCTTACTCTGATCAAATTTCTCTTCCAGTTTCTACATTCATCGATTTTCCCTCCTGCTTCTAAACGAATAAGATATTATTTAAATTGTTGTATATATACCCGTTATTAATTTTACAAATTATTTTAGAGATTAATCTTTACTTACTTCAGGGTATACTTAGATTGGGATGAATTAAGAGTTTCCCTGTCTACTTTGAAAAATAAGAAAGAAGAAAGAAAGCGTGTGATCCAGAGATTTTCACTCAACCACATAAGCCCTAAGGTTCCAAATATTAAACTTAATACTGAAAATAAAAGCTCTCTTTGAGATTTAACGTTGACATTTTATGGGCAGCAACAAGAATTATAATTGCAATAATTGGATTCATGAAATTTTCTTATGAATCACCCCAACTAAATAAATTGTACAGAAATTTAAAACACTGCAACAATCTACACATAACAGGTTGTCTACAATTATGACGTTGGGTGTTTTCAGGGGATCTTCACGCAACTCACAGTCCAACATTGGTGAAAAAATTAGGATTGCTTTTAAAATCAGAATGATTCAGTTTGCTTATTTGTGATTCATTTGAATCTTGTTTTCACAAGGAAAGGTTTTATAAGTTTTAAAATCATTTCATAAAACTTCAATTAGTTGGGGACAAAATACCAAATAATTGATGTATCCCATTCACATGCTTTCTCTACATCTCTGCAACAAATGATTGTTAAAAATCCTGTGCATCTATTTACTTTATGCTAATCGAGAAAAAAATAGCAGAAATAGTCTTATTAGTTGTTTCCTTGTAAGTAGAAGAGAAATAAGGGAGTATCATAGGTTAAAGTGATAGTCAAAAACTGGTTGTTATGTGACTGAAGTTCCTTTGTTTGTATGGACAGGAGTTGACAAATTCCTGTATGAGAAAAGTATAAGATTTTTTTTAAACCTGAAACCAAAAACAACGAATCTCTCAAAAACGATAAACTCCAGAAAAAAATAACATAAACTGTATGATTTAGCGTGCTCTACATTTTTGTGCCGTCAGTTTTGTTTATCTCTTGCGGTTTAAATATATATATATATATATATATATATATATATATTTTATTTTTCGGATAAATATCTTAATTATACGATATTTTAATCAAAATCGTGAGAGGCATTTTTGAGAAAATAAAAATTTTCGAAAATTTCCGTGTAAAGGGTAATTTGTGGTGGTGGGATTTTTCTCAAAATTTTCGTGTCGCATCCCTGGAAGGTACCTAATTACCAAGTTCTTGACTTATCGTGTTCACAGACACACACGCGCGCGCGGATCTTTTTCTGAATACAGGGAACCCTAAAACATATATTTCCGGTGAAATTACGGTATCGAATTTTAGGGTGGAGTGCAATACCTACTCTATACACTATGTACATAGTACGGATAGAAAAAGTAAAAATATGCAAAGCAAAATATTTTTACCAATTTTGTGATTAGAACCAAAAGGACTGAAAGACTTCGCTTTAGAGAATATTGAAGGACATTCCCATTAGGTTAGATTAGATTAGATAAGCGTTCTGTAGGTTCGTTTAGGCCAGGAAGCCACTGAACAAAGAACTAGTCAAGGGATATATCCGCTCACAAAAACCAGCATCGTCTTCATCATGTCGCAACATGTCGATGCAAAAGTCACGCCGTATGACCTTATCTTCTTCACTCAGAAACTGCAACATCTGTAATCTGTAAGGCATCATGTGCAGTCGCTTCCGCAAGATTTTCCATACAGTTTGCTGTGGAATTTGTAATTGCATGCTTGCCCCTATGTCGATTTCTGTGGGCTTCTTATGTAGGCAGAACGAACACGTTCAATGTTTTCTTCCGAAACTCTTGGTCTTCCCGAGCTCTTCCCTTTGCACAAACATCCCGTTGTCTCGAATTTTCTATACCAGTCGTAGATTGACTGTCTAGTCGGTGTCAGGATTTTCCGCCATTTCAGCTTCTGCAACAACAAACAAAGCACTACAGCATTACCAATAGTAACAAACGAAACTTTGAGTGTTTCTCAACATATCTCCAAAATAATTAGGTTGCTATTCTAATAGTTTTTGTTTTACAGGCAGTTGAAGTTGTCTATTTCTTTTGTAGTAACCCTGTATATATAATAAAAAATATATATATAACAAACAAAACACTACAGCGTTACCAATAATAACAAACAAAACTTTGAGAGTTTCTCAACATACCTCCAAAATAACTAGGTTGCTATCTCTAATAGTTTTTGTTTTACAGGCAGTTGAAGTTGTCTATTTCTTTTGTAGTAACCCTGTATATATGTGATTATATGTCTATTCAGTTGTTTTTGGAATCCATGCTTTCAGTACTAGAGCTATGTGTGTGAGCTATATATATATATGTGTATGTATGTGTATGTATGTATACGTATACATACATACACACGTATGTTTATATACCACGTAAAAAAGAAGAAAACAATGTATAAAGCCCTAGTACTAAAAGCATGGATTCCAAAAACAACTGAATAGACATATAATCACATCGTTTACTTTTGAGGCTTGTGCGCCACTGCACTATACTTAATGTGCTCCATATGTACAAACTTTTCTTTTTTATGTATGCATATAAAAATAAAGAGTACCAAAATTAATGTTAAAATGTATAAATAAATAATTATAATTTCATTATATGCAATGTCAGATGATAGTTTTCTAATTATCGACCTAATAGTTACTACTAGTAATTATATAAATGATTGCAAGTAAGTTATAAGTTTCTGTTGGAAGTGAAAGCAGTGATCAGCCCTGAGGGTTCCTGGAGCTGGAGAAACTGGAATGTGGGAAGGTGTTGTCCTCAAGGTTGTTCAATTTACATTTTAATATGCAAGGTAGGAGCAAGGATGACGGTGAAGGGTTGTTAAGGAAATTCGAGCACTCACCATGACCATTGATGAACTTTGCGATGAACGTGAAGACGGCGACGAAAGAAAGGTGATATCTGTGTGAGGACAATAAGGGGGCGAGGTGACAAGAGTGAGTCGTGACTGAGGGGCATGACCACTTCACCTTGTTTGAGCACCGCGCCTCTTACATACCTCTCCTCCTTCTTCTTTTGTTTTACGTGTCGAGGTGATAAACACTTAGCCACTCTCGACATTGATCTGTCCCAAGATTTCGCCCATTCATGATTATCACGCAGTCTTTTTGTTGGCAGCAAATTAGGAGCCGGCTCCGCAGCTACAAAAGTACAGACGCCATCTGCCCAGCAGTCGTCGAACTGTTGCCGCTACCAAAGGAGCAGCAGGTGTCTGTGTAGTTCCTGCTTGCAGTTAATTAACAGTTCTGCAGTCGCACACATATCATGATAGGATATGGTAACGGAGGTGGACACCTCGCCACTGCGATACCTGGGCCGGTAACGGGGTTACAGGTTCGTATCCCGGGTGTAGGTTTTGGCTATTAGGAATGGTGCGGATTTGTGGGTGCCCTAACTCAGGATTTTTACTACAGAGTGTTTTATGACACATTTCTTTCTTTAATTACTCCGTTGGAAATTCATTCAATGATCCAATTTTAGCAACAAATTAAGCAGAATGTTCTGGAGTTTTGATTTCTTGTCACTAGATGCGCAGATGTTTATGTTTTATTCCTAATTGCATTGTTAGCAGCAGTTTCGACATTTTGTTCTTGTAGTCAATGTGAAAATGCAGTACGATGTAGAGCTGAGTCAAGAACATTTTCAGCAAGATGGCGCTACATACCATACATCAAATGAGTCCATAAACCTAATTACAAGTTTCTTTGACGACCGGATAATTTCCAGGAATCTCTGGCCACCGAGATCTCTGGATTTGACATCTCCGGACTTCTTTCTATGGGGTTACTTAAAAGACAGGTTTTACGCCACACGTTCCCAGACATTGGTCGATCTGAAGCACATCTCAAAGGAGATTCAAGCTATTGACAACAGAGTCCTCCAACGAGTGGCCAGTAACATGGAACGACGTGTTGAGTTGTGTCTTATGCAGGATGGAGGACATTTTCAACATTTGCTTTAGAGGCAAATAATCTCCCAAAATTCTTCTACAATTTAAGTATAATAAGTTGTCACTAGCATAACACGTTTTGAAACAATTAATGAAAGAAATGTGTCAGCTCTATATAAATGACCCTGTAGCACGCAAACTCTTGCAGGGTGTGGTACGACACAAGTCCTTTATTCATTTAATTCGGCCGTCGAACATACAAGCATACCTCCAAAATGTTATACTGTTAAACTATGCTTTACCCGATCGCGACTATTATCACTTATTAATTTTGATGCAGTGATCTCGTCCATACTCTGGTCTGTATTAAAATTACCCATTTCCGTTACAATTAAGGACTACAACACGCACCCAAATATCACAACTTTGCTCTGCCAAGAGCCTCAGAAAGTGTCGCTTGACGAGCGGTAGCATTGTTTTCTCTTTTCCTGTTATATTCACCTCGGACAGTGTCCTCTCACCCCTTCGGTTCAATGCTCTACCCCTTACGGTATACTGTGCTACCAGCTCGTGACAACTCGGCCACATAGACGTGTTTGAAATCTTTTCTCCCTTCCCATGTTCAAACTACATTTATATTTCCCATCTTGGTATAATTTATATTATTAGCTATGATTTCTATTTCCCTTATGAATAATTCTTAGCCCCGTGACAAGACGTACTGTCTCATACCACAGTGATCCATTGTGACTACACCCCTCAAGAGGCACGTATTAAGTGAAGGGTCGCAGGTGGCCAGTGGTCGCAAAGCGACATGACACAAAGACGTGCAGAAGTTCCTAAAGTTCCAAGTTTGAACACCCGTACACCATTAAAGAGCAATTCCTGGAGGGCGGCTCAGAGACCCCAATAGACAATGGAGAAATCTTTCTAGAGAAAAAAATTACTGCGTTATCTGTTGGGCACAGCGAATTTTATTTTTCACAAATTATATATCTTAACGACACTTGTGATTTTCCAGTTCCAAGTTTCTGTCTTTCTCTTATGATTTACAAGTTATATAAAATTTGTTAAGAGTGAAGAGTAGCAAACGTTTTATATGGGTACGGTTCTTTGGGTTGAAAGACGGCATTTTCTGCAATCTTTTTGCTTAAATACTTACGTGAGGAATTTGGTGTTCATGCTTGCATTCTGTGGTTACGGAGAGACTTACTTTTTGTTCATTCTAGGAGAATCCAAAACGTATTTTCTGTGAAATATCAGCATCCAGTTCCTAGGTTCTTCAGGTTTTGCAGAAATAAGTTAATAATGAACAATGCCATTGTCCGTCTTTTGAGAAATATTATAGTGCAGTTCATGGAGATAATAACACAGGGTCTGGGCAAATATTTTGTATACTTCTAATATATTGGAAGCGCTGAGACACAGAGGTGAAATTCATGAGTATGTCATCCCTGACTCAATGTTGGTAAATACCTTCATTCAGGACTCGCCTTTACGTTCTGCAGGATCGCTGATAACACAATCATCTGTAGGTGGACCAGCGTCACTCTGCTCCTCCACAAATTGTTCATTACTAGCTATTGTTCCCCTCTCCCAAATAAAATGTTTTCTTGTCCTCTAATAAGCATAACATTTACAAATATTGCAGTACCCCAACATAAAAAAATAATTAAATTTCATAAATCTTAAGTCTCACGTTGCATGACCTTTCTTTTTCTCTACACCCACTATGTACATCGTATATAGAGAAGATATTGTAATGCACCAAAAAATTCGATATGAGATTTCACCGGAAATACTTACAATACTATTCAGGCATTTTTGGAAAAAGGTTCGTGTGTTTATCTTTAGACAGCATAGCTCAAAAACGAAAAGACCGTTAAATATCAAACTTGATATTTAAGTTTGGTATCGTCCAAGGATGCGACATGAAGATTTTCAAAAAAAATATCCCCCTACCCCAAATACCATATACGTGTTTTTTTTTTTTAGAAAATTTTGATTTTCTAAAATGACTCTAACGATTTTGGACAAAATATCATATATTAAATATATTTACCTAGCAAATAAAATGCTTATCTTGAATTTTCTGGGAATAGCCTTGAAGACTACATTATTTTGGATGAACTGTACGGAATTTTTCATAACTGCTAAACCGTAGGAAATGGACAAAAACTTACCACAATAAAGTTATAGCACGTTAAAACATAATTTATGTTATATACATTTTGTTCGTGGAGTTCATCGTTTTAGATATATTCTCTGTTTTTGGTTTCAGCTTTAAAAAGCTTATTTTTCTCATACGGGAATTTGTCAGCTGCTGTCCATACAAACAAAGGAATTTCATCACATAGCAACCAGGTTTTGACTACCACTTTAACCTATGGTACAACTTATTTGCTTTCTACTTGTATGGAAGCAAGCAATAAGACTATTTCTGCTAATTTTTTCTCGATTAGCTTGAAGTAAACAGAAGCATAAGCTTATAACAATAATTTGTTACAGAGATGTGGAGAAAGTCATGTGAATGGAGCACATCAGGTTTTTCTTGTCTATTCTGCAACATCTCATACAAAAAAATTATATTCTGCTATTCATTTCACTGTAATCGAGATGATCATTGGCAAAATGAATTTCATTGCATGTTTATTTATAGATACAAGGGGCTTAAGGGAATACGTGATTAAAGCGCTTGTCAAATCATTAAAGATCGGCTCGTATATGATGGCATTTAACTTCCGTTCCTTTGGCTTGACCAGGGGAAATAATGCCCTTTAACCTGGTAGGTGTTATCCGACGATGAATAAATGATGAAAAGATGCTCAAATTTGACCGAGGTTCCATTCAGGATGATGGAAAATTTCGGAAAAAGCTAATCCGGGTAATTCACCTTAACTTAGATTCGAACTTGGGATCTCTTGAATTGAGGAAGACTCGCTACATTAGAGAGGTGGTCTAGTATCATTCTGTATATTTGTTTATCTCTTATGGTTTACCAGTTATGCAAAGTCATGCAAAATGAAATGAATCATAGAGACCATTCCCAGAAAATTTAAAATATGCATGTTATTTTTATTTAGAATAACTTAAATATATGCTCTTTAACTAAATTTTTGTCATGTTTGGTAGTTTGGTGTGGGAGCTTTTTCTTTTAATTCTTCGTGCCGCATTCTTGGAAGATGGAGGACCGACACACACATACACCACGGGTGTTTTTCTCTAAAACTGTTTTGTTTGTTTATTTAGTTCTCTTTGCTTCAAATTACATACTTCCAGTGAAATTTTAGCATCGAATTTTAATGGAATACAATACTTCCTCTATTTAACTATGCGTAGTAGAAAAAGTAAAAATGTTCCGAATTATAGTTTTAGGTATAGCCATAACGTTTACTGAAGACCATATTAATTTTGAAATTTGTTCAGAAGTTCAGAATCTCAGCAGACTGTTTTTCACTTAAGAGAAAGATTCAACAGAATACATAAGTATAAACAATAAATGATAAGAATCAAAATACTGGAAGTGGTACACAGTGAAGCAAAGCAAAAACCTAGCCTGATGAATTTTGGAATTCCCGCCGATGACAACCCGCTCTACAAGTTCATCTATCAGCCACCAGAGAAAGGAGCAGAGTCCACAAAAAATACCAACAACATGCCGGCCAGTCGAAATCTGTTGACGATGTAGCCAACATACGCCTTCGAAACATGTCCAGTTAATTAATTACTTAGCGAAGCAATTCAAGTGTAAATTCGACTCATTTTTCCAATAAATGATAAGTTTACAGAATTTTCGAAAAAAATATTTGTGTTGAAACTTAATTGTTGAATTAAGATGAAGAAATACGAAGTTTTTGCAGGAGTATAAATTGGTATAAATGAACATTTAGCTGAAAGCTGAGTATAATGGGCAGAGGTTAATATTTCAATGCAATAAACTGTTTCCGTCGAAAACAGTGCGTTCTTCAGAAACTTATTGCAGTACTACGCGATAGTTAAATATAAAAATATAATATTTATTACATTTTGAGAACCCCCGAATTCCAAAGAAAACATTTTTATTTATAGCCTATCGGAGGCTAAAAAAACCGGCCCTCGTACTTGTATGAATGGCATTCTGAGGTGCCTAGCATGTGAAAGGAAGTGCCAATACTACAGTTGTTTCTGAATATGGCGATGCCCATCTGTGTCGTAGTATGATGTAACTTGTTACGGATGTAATATTTCTAACCCACAATGGACACACCCCACAAGCCAGTGTGATAAATTCTTTGGCGATGTCGAGACTGAACCGCTTTGTGATGAGAACGGCCTCATGAGGTAACAGGCGTGAACTTCTTCATATGAGCCAATTCATAAACATTCCCTCTTTAACAGGCAACGAACAAAACAACCTAACACAGTTCCAGTACTTAAAAATCTGATGTGTTCCATTCACATGGTTTTCTCTACTACAAGTTATTGTTAGAAAGCTTATGCTTCTATTAACTTCATGTTAAGCGAGAAAAAATTAGCAGAAGTAGTCTTGTTACTTGCTTTCTTGTAAGCAGAAGCGAAATAAGGGAATACCATACGTTAAAATAATAGTCAAAAGCTGGTTGCTATGTGACTGAAGTTCCTTTGTTTGTATGGACAGGAGTAGACAAATTCCTGTATGAGAAAAGTATAAGTTTTTTAAAGCTGAAACCAAAAACAAGGAATACCTAAAAAACGATCAACTCCACGAAAATAATTATATAATCTAAATTGTGTGTTTAATACTATTTTTGTGGTAAGTTGTTGTCCATCTCTCACGGTTTAGCAGTTGTGCAAAATTCCGTAAAATTCATCCAGAATACAGTAATTTTCAGAGACTATTCCCAGAACATTCAAGATATATATTTTATTTGTCAGGTAAAACTATCTTTAATATACGATATTTTAATCAAAATCGTTAGAGCCATTTTTGAGAAAATCAATATTTTTGAAAAAAGTTCCATGTAAAAGGTAGTTGGGGATGGGGTGATTTTCTTGAAAATATTCATGTCGCATCCTTGGAAGATACCAAAACTAAACACCAGTATTCAACGGTCTTTTCGTTTTTGAGCTATGCTGTTCACAAACACACAGACAGACAGACTGTTTGACACACCTCTTTCCAAAAATAGTTTCTTTGGATTCAACGGAACCCAAAATATATATTTCCGGTGAAATCACGGTATCGGATTTTCGGGTGCAATACAATACCTTCTCTGTATACTATGCCCATAGTACGTGTAGAGAAAGTAAAAATATCTTGCAACAGGGAATAGTTCCGCTTTCGTTTCAACCAAATGAATATTTTGCTGAGAAATATTAGTCGTGAGAACGAAAGAAATCCAGCTACTCTTTATAAAACTTTTTAACTTTATTTCATATAAATGCTTTTCTCAGCTTCTGTACGTTTGGGAAAATTTATAGGCAAAC
The DNA here is from genome assembly GCA_030762935.1 of Hymenopus coronatus. Lineage (NCBI taxonomy): Eukaryota > Metazoa > Arthropoda > Insecta > Mantodea > Hymenopodidae > Hymenopus > Hymenopus coronatus. The sequence continues at coordinate 10,739,524 of CM060884.1, forward strand.
TTTTAATTATAAAAGATAAATAAAAATACAACACACTTCGTCAACTAGTCAAGTTTTTCATCACATTACGGACATATTTACCTACCGGTCTTTGGCGCCTTAGACTCTATACACTCTTCAATAATAAAATGACTCGTCGATTGGAAAGTTTGTTTTAACTTTAAGACTATTGTGAAAAAGATACATTGAAATGTGGCTGTTAAATGCTTTTGTTTGCAATTTAATAGAAATCTATTAAATGCATCATAATATTTGAGTAAATTTTGTATGAGAAACACAAATATAGATGTGTTATATATCCACAATTAGCAAATTGACATTTCGCCTGTACTCGTTTGAACTTAAATGTTAATAACCACAGAAGAAACTTCGGTCTAAGTGATATAACATACCTAAATGTCCAAGTTTGCTACAGTAGAGTAATTTTAAATTAAAACGTGTAATGAAAAGTCAGGAATCTATTGCTATATATGTCTATTTGAAAGGGAATGCCTCCCCTGAAAAGAAAAATTTACCTTCTTAGAGGTAATAATAATACTAGCAATTATTACTTAGATTTTCTGAAATTGTTTTATAACAATAAATTAAAAGATATTGATTTCTGTAAAGCAATGTAATTAAACTAATTTCTATTAATACTCTGAGTAACTCCGAGAATTAAATCATACTGTTTATGATAATAGCTGACTTGAAAACATTACACACAAATACCGTATAAACATACAAAATAGAAATGGACAGGAAACACAAGTCTTTAAATGTTCTGAAGCTTTATCCCATATATCTGTCATTAAACTTAGATCAGGTAGTGGGAAGTAGTCTTGTAACGTGATGAAGATGAATATACATACATGTTTCTGTAACGTGATGAAGATGAACGTACATACATGTTTCTGTAACGTGATGAAGATGAATGTACATACATGTTTCTGTAACGTGATGAAGAAGAATGTACATAAATGTTTCTGTAACGTGATGAAGATGAACGTACATACATGTTTCTGTAACGTGATGAAGATGAATGTACATAAATGTTTCTGTAACGTATTGAAGATGAACGTACATACATGTTTCTGTAACGTGATGAAGATGAACGTACATACATATTTCTGTAACGTGATGAAGATGAATGTACATACATGTTTCTGTCACGTGATGAAGATGAATGTACATACATGTTTCTGTCACGTGATGAAGATGAACGTACATACATGTTTCTGTCACGTGATGAAGATGAATGTGCATACATATTTCTGTAACGTGATGAAGATGAATGTACATACATGTTACTGTCACGTGATGAAGATGAATGTACATACATGTTTCTGTCACGTGATGAAGATAAACGTACATACATGTTTCTGTCACGTGATGAAGATGAATGTGCATACATGTTTCTGTCACGCGATGAAGATGAATGTACATACATGTTTCTGTCACGTGATGAAGATGAACGTAATACATGTTTCTGTCACGTGATGAAGATGAATGTACATACATGTTTCTGTCACGCGATGAAGATGAATGTACATACATGTTTCTGTCACGTGATGAAGATGAACGTACATACATGTTTCTGTCACGTGATGAAGATGAATGTACATACATGTTTCTGTCACGCGATGAAGATGAATGTACATACATGTTTCTGTAACGTGATGAAGATGAAAGTTCATAAATGTTTCTGTAACGTGATGAAGATGAATGTACATAAATGTTTCTGTAACGTGATGAAGATGAATGTGCATTAATGTTTCTGTAACGTGATGAAGATGAATGTGCATTAATGTTTCTGTCACGTGATGAAGATGAACGTACATGCATGTTTCTGTCACGTGATGAAGATGAATGTACATACATGTTTCTGTCACGTGATGAAGATGAATGTACATACATGTTTCTGTAACGTGATGAAGATGAACGTACATAAACGTTTCTGTCACGTGATGAAGATCAATGTGCATAAATGTTTCTGTAATGTGATGAAGATGAACGTACATAAATGTTTCTGTCACGTGATGGAGATGAACGTACATAAATGTTTCTGTAACGTGATGAAGATGAACGTACATAAATGTTTCTGTTACGTGATGAAGCTGAACGTACATAAATGTTTCTGTAACGTGATGAAAATGAATGTACATACATGTTCCTGTAACGTGATGAAGATGAACGTACATACATGCTTCTGTAACGTGATGAAGATGAATGTACATACATGCTTCTGTAACGTGATGAAGATGGACGTACATACATGTTTCTGTCACGTGATGAAGATGAACGTACATACATGTTTCTGTCACGTGATGAAGATGAATGTACATACATGCTTCTGTAATGTGATGAAGATGAACGTACATACATGTTTCTGTAACGTGATGAAGATGAACGTACATAAATGCTTCTGTAACGTGATGAAGATGAATGTACATACATGCTTCTGTAACGTGATGAAGATGAACGTACATACATGTTTCTGTCACGTGATGAAGATGAATGTACATACATGTTTCTGTCACGTGATGAAGATGAACGTAATACATGTTTCTGTCATGTGATGAAGATGAACGTACATACATGTTTCTGTCACGTGATGAAGATGAATGTACATACATGTTTCTGTCACGTGATGAAGATGAACGTAATACATGTTTCTGTCATGTGATGAAGATGAATGTACATACATGTTTCTGTAACGTGATGAAGATGAAAGTTCATAAATGTTTCTGTAACGTGATGAAGATGAATGTACATAAATGTTTCTGTAACGTGATGAAGATGAATGTGCATTAATGTTTCTGTAACGTGATGAAGATGAATGTGCATTAATGTTTCTGTCACGTGATGAAGATGAACGTACATGCATGTTTCTGTCACGTGATGAAGATGAATGTACATACATGTTTCTGTCACGTGATGAAGATGAATGTACATACATGTTTCTGTAACGTGATGAAGATGAACGAACATAAATGTTTCTGTCACGTGATGAAGACCAATGTACATAAATGTTTCCGTAATGTGATGAAGATGAACGTACATAAATGTTTCTGTCACGTGATGGAAATGAACGTACATAAATGTTTCTGTAACGTGATGAAGATGAACGTACATAAATGTTTCTGTTACGTGATGAAGCTGAACGTACATATATGTTTCTGCAACGTGATGAAAATGAATTTACATACATGTTTCTGTAACGTGATGAAGATGAATGTACATACATGAATCTGTAACGTGATGAAGATGAATGTACATACATGCTTCTGTAATGTGATGAAGATGAACGTACATACATGTTTCTGTAACGTGATGAAGATGAACATACATACATGCTTCTGTAACATGATGAAGATGAATGTACATACATGCTTCTGTAACGTGATGAAGATGAACGTACATAAATGTTTCTGTCACGTGATGAAGATGAACGTACATACATGTTTCTGTCACGTGATGAAGATGAATGTACATACATGTTTCTGTCACGTGATGAAGATGAACGTACATACATGTTTCTGTCACGTGATGAAGATGAATGTGCATACATGTTTCTGTCACGCGATGAAGATGAATGTACATACATGTTTCTGTCACGTGATGAAGATGAACGTAATACATGTTTCTGTCACGTGATGAAGATGAATGTACATACATGTTTCTGTCACGCGATGAAGATGAATGTACATACATGTTTCTGTCACGTGATGAAGATGAACGTACATACATGTTTCTGTCACGTGATGAAGATGAATGTACATACATGTTTCTGTCACGCGATGAAGATGAATGTACATACATGTTTCTGTAACGTGATGAAGATGAAAGTTCATAAATGTTTCTGTAACGTGATGAAGATGAATGTACATAAATGTTTCTGTAACGTGATGAAGATGAATGTGCATTAATGTTTCTGTAACGTGATGAAGATGAATGTGCATTAATGTTTCTGTCACGTGATGAAGATGAACGTACATGCATGTTTCTGTCACGTGATGAAGATGAATGTACATACATGTTTCTGTCACGTGATGAAGATGAATGTACATACATGTTTCTGTAACGTGATGAAGATGAACGTACATAAACGTTTCTGTCACGTGATGAAGATCAATGTGCATAAATGTTTCTGTAATGTGATGAAGATGAACGTACATAAATGTTTCTGTCACGTGATGGAGATGAACGTACATAAATGTTTCTGTAACGTGATGAAGATGAACGTACATAAATGTTTCTGTTACGTGATGAAAATGAATGTACATACATGTTCCTGTAACGTGATGAAGATGAACGTACATACATGCTTCTGTAACGTGATGAAGATGAATGTACATACATGCTTCTGTAACGTGATGAAGATGAACGTACATACATGTTTCTGTCACGTGATGAAGATGAACGTACATACATGTTTCTGTCACGTGATGAAGATGAATGTACATACATGCTTCTGTAATGTGATGAAGATGAACGTACATACATGTTTCTGTAACGTGATGAAGATGAACGTACATAAATGCTTCTGTAACGTGATGAAGATGAATGTACATACATGCTTCTGTAACGTGATGAAGATGAATGTACATACATGTTTCTGTCACGTGATGAAGATGAATGTACATACATGTTTCTGTCACGTGATGAAGATGAACGTAATACATGTTTCTGTCATGTGATGAAGATGAATGTACATACATGCTTCTGTAACGTGATGAAGATGAATGTACATACATGTTTCTGTCACGTGATGAAGATGAATGTACATACATGTTTCTGTCACGTGATGAAGATGAACGTAATACATGTTTCTGTCATGTGATGAAGATGAATGTACATAAATGCTTCTGTAACGTGATGAAGATGAATGTACATACATGTTTCTGTCACGTGATGAAGATGAATGTACATACATGTTTCTGTCACGTGATGAAGATGAACGTAATACATGTTTCTGTCATGTGATGAAGATGAATGTACATACATGCTTCTGTAACGTGATGAAGATCAACGTACATACATGTTTCTGTCACGTGATGAAGATGAATGTACATACATGTTTCTGTCACGTGATGAAGATGAATGTACATACATGTTTCTGTCACGCGATGAAGATGAATGTACATACATGTTTCTGTCACGTGATGAAGATGAACGTACATACATGTTTCTGTCACGTGATGAAGATGAATGTACATACATGTTTCTGTCACGCGATGAAGATGAATGTACATACATGTTTCTGTCACGCGATGAAGATGAACGTACATACATGTTTCTGTCATGTGATGAAGATGAACGTACATACATGTTTCTGTCACGCGATGAAGATGAACGTACATACATGTTTCTGTCACGCGATGAAGATGAACGTAATACATGTTTCTGTCATGTGATGAAGATGAACGTACATACATGTTTCTGTCACGTGATGAAGACGAATGTACATACATGTTTCTGTAACGTGATGAAGATGAAAGTTCATAAATGTTTCTGTAACGTGATGAAGATGAATGTACATAAATGTTTCTGTAACGTGATGAAGATGAATGTGCATTAATGTTTCTGTAACGTGATGAAGATGAATGTGCATTAATGTTTCTGTCACGTGATGAAGATGAACGTACATGCATGTTTCTGTCACGTGATGAAGATGAATGTACATACATGTTTCTGTCACGTGATGAAGATGAATGTACATACATGTTTCTGTAACGTGATGAAGATGAACGTACATAAATGTTTCTGTCACGTGATGAAGATCAATGTACATAAATGTTTCTGTAATGTGATGAAGATGAACGTACATAAATGTTTCTGTCACGTGATGGAGATGAACGTACATAAATGTTTCTGTAACATGATGAAGATGAACGTACATAAATGTTTCTGTTACGTGATGAAGCTGAACGTACATAAATGTTTCTGTAACGTGATGAAAATGAATTTACATACATGTTTCTGTAACGTGATGAAGATGAACGTACATACATGCTTCTGTAACGTGATGAAGATGAACGTATATACATGTTTCTGTCACGTGATGAAGATGAACGTACATACATGTTTCTGTCACGTGATGAAGATGAATGTACATACATGCTTCTGTAATGTGATGAAGATGAACGTACATACTTGTTTCTGTAACGTGATGAAGATGAACGTACATACATGCTTCTGTAACGTGATGAAGATGAATGTACATACATGCTTCTGTAACGTGATGAAGATGAACGTACATACATGTTTCTGTCACGTGATGAAGATGAACGTACATACATGTTTCTGTCACGTGATGAAGATGAATGTACATACATGTTTCTGTCAGGTGATGAAGATGAACTTACATACATGCTTCTGTAATGTGATGAAGATGAACGTACATACATGCTTCTGTAACGTGATGAAGATGAACGTACATACATGCTTCTGTAACGTGATGAAGATGAACGTACATATATGTTTCTGTCACGTGATGAAGATGAATATACATACATGTTTCTGTCACGTGATGAAGATGAACGTACATACATGCTTCTGTAACGTGATGAAGATGAACGTACATACATGCTTCTGTAACGTGATGAAGATGAACGTACATACATGTTTCTGTCACGTGATGAAGATGAACGTACATACATGTTTCTGTCACGTGATGAAGATGGTTGTACATACATGTTTCTGTCACGTGATGAAGATGAACGTACATACATGCTTCTGTAACGTGATGAAGATGAATTTACATACATGCTTCTGTAACGTGATGTAGATGAACGTACATATATGTTTCTGTCACGTGATGAAGATGAATGTACATACATGTTTCTGTCACGTGATGAAGATGAACGTACATACATGCTTCTGTAATGTGATGAAGATGAACGTACATACATGCTTCTGTAACGTGATGGAGATGAATGTACATACATGTTTCTGTAATGTGATGAAGATGAACGTACATACATATTTCTGTAACGTGATGAAGATGAACGTACATACATGCTTCTGTAACGTGATGAAGATGAATGTACATACATGCTTCTGTAACGTGATGAAGATGAACGTACTTACATGTTTCTGTAACGTGATGAAGATGAATGTACATACATGTTTCTGTAACGTGATGAAGATGAATGTTCATAAATGTTTCTGTCACGTGATGAAGTTGAATGTTCATAAATGTTTCTGTAACGTGATGAAGATAAATGCACATAAATGTTTCTGTAATGTGATGAAGATATTTGCACATAAATGTTTCTGTAACGTGATGAAGATGAATGTACATAAATGTTTCTGTAACGTGAAGAAGATGAATGTACATAAATGTTTCTGTAACGTGAAGAAGATGAATGTACATAAATGTTTCTGTAACGTGATGAAGATGAATGCACATAAATGTTTCTGTAACGTGATGAAGATGAACGTACATACATGTTTCTGTAACGTGATGAAGATGAATGTACATAAATGTTTCTGTAACGTGAAGAAGATGAATGTACAGAAATGTTTCTGTAACGTGAAGAAGATGAATGTACATAAATGTTTCTGTAACGTGATGAAGATGAATGCACATAAATGTTTCTGTAACGTGATGAAGATGAATGTACATACATGTTTCTGTAACGTGATGATGAATGCACATAAATGTTTCTGTAACGTGATGAAGATGAACGTACTTACATGTTTCTGTAACGTGATGAAGATGAATGTACATACATGTTTCTGTAACGTGATGAAGATGAACGTACTTACATGTTTCTGTAACGTGATGAAGATGAATGTTCATAAATGTTTCTGTAACGTGATGATGACGAAGAAACATATATGTTTCTTTAATGTGATGAAGATGGACTGATTTATATTTCTGTAATGTATGAAGATAATGATGAACACTCGGCAATGTTTGGTTACTGACGAAGTGAGAAGGGCGACTCATATTATATGGAATATGGATAAGAAGGGGTGTTAACGAATTGAAATGAAAAGACAAAACAAGAAGGACACTCTGTTGCAAAGTGTGAGTTAAGATAATAATGCTGAAACTGACCCGGAAAAATAAAATAATGTAAATTGCCTTGACCGTGAGTAACAGATGCAATGGGTAAGAGATTGCAATGAGGTGCTCTCAAAGGAATAATGAATTAGAAAAGTTTTTGAAAAAAAAAACAGTACACAAGACTATAGAATTTAGGATGACATTCATATAACAGTTACACCACTGCTAAACAGGGGGGGGGGCGGGAATCAGAAATGGATCTGTTATTCGATAGGACTGATTGATACCTAAGAATGTTTCATTATAGTAAAATCTTCTACACCATTGTTGCAAATCTTAGAGCTTATGGTGATCGAATAGATCACATTTGAAAATCAAAGAAAATAAACAGAGATTATAAGGGAGAAACTCTAAAGAGACGTAAGAAACATAAAATTAGGAATGAAATAGAAATATATATTTAACAGAATGCATGATTTGAGGTACTCTGAAATAAAAAGACAATTTCAGAAAAATTTTCAAATATTATCAAAAATAAAATCTCAGAAGATTACATAACTTCCTATTTAATCCAGCATATTTCAAAGATGCAACATGAAAATTTCAGCAATTTGTATCGCTTCATTCTACATGTATTTGGACAATCTTAATTATTTATTAGGTGTGCTTAGAAAGTGTCTCTCGTGATTGTTTTTCAAACATCGTACGAGGGTCGGCTGATAAGTCGCGGGCCTCACACAGATATGGCGCCAATAGGTCAGTTACAAGGTAGCATCATATAGGTTAACTCTAGACTAGATTGTATCGTTAATTATAGGTCAATAGCTTGTTTAGTTTACGAATGACAGCATTTTAAACAAGACAACTTTAAAGTTTTCACGAAAAAACGCACACTTGGTAAAACGAGCAGCGATTTAATACTTCCATTTGAAAGTACCTAAAAAAAATCAAGGAGTAATTGAGCAATACATTGAAAGACTCTGCACCTTCATATTCAATGATTAAAAGGTGGGTTGCAGAGTTTAAAATGGGACGTACGAGCACTAGTGATGAGCCTCGCTCTGGAGACCCTGTAGAAGTGTGAGACCGTTAATTAGCCCCGTAGTAATAATAACTATCAGTCTCTTAATTATCTATATATATTTATATGTAACGAGAGTTAATATTTAATAAGTTGTATGCATAGGGACCAAGAAGCAAGTTGTTTACTAGAAAGTTACTCAGAATCATGACGCCAGACTGGATAGAGGGGTGAGAAGTTGCTTCTTTTGTGAAAGTCACGTTCGAGTTTAGTATAGGGGGAAACCACCGTTTAAAGCACACAAGGGGGCTTCCCCTTTATATTCGTGGTGTCGTGATTATTATGACGCATTCTGGGAGATTTACAATGATTTTTGGGTAATGATGGTGTCATTTTGGCGGACCTTTTAACCAATCAGAAAGAAGCCTACATGACACTGGTTTTCGTATATAAGACGTAAGATTCAGCACATCGGGGTAGTTGCTAAGAAACCACCCGTGGGAGACGCCACGTCGCCGTTGTTAAGAATTGTGTGTGAGAGAGGCCACATCGCCGTTGTTTAGAATTACGCGTGAGAGAGACCACGTTGACGTTTGTTAAGAATTCCCCTGAGAGAGGCCACGTCGGACTGTTTGCTAATAATTCTGCTGTGAAGTTACGTGACGTCGCTCGTGATTAGCGAAAGTGAATTGTGCCATGTACTCAACGAAAACAGTGTAATTAAGAGTACTTGTGAGTCAGTGTTAGAGAGCATCAATCAGCTGTATAAAAGTGTATAACCAGGTGCGTGTCTCAAATCTCCTTCATAATAAATAACAGTAAAAAGTTTGCAAGTGTTTTTCTTAATATATACAAGAACACTCCTACAACTCTACCCACTAGCTAAATGCACGCCTGGGAGAGTCAAGATTCATGTAAGACTGCCGTGGTAACCCACCCCTAAGGAACTTCAGCACCAGGTACGTGAGAGTAGAGGAGTTGTTTGGAAGTGACAGTTAGTTACGCTGCACCTAAGCACACAAGGTGCGGCAATATGACTTCCCAATCTGGGGAGTAAAAGCAGAAACGCAACTAATAACCCAGCCTGCAACAGCAAAAACACCGCTGAATCTGGCGCACATAACGTGCGGCAACAACGCATCGAAAACATCGCTGCAAGTGACAACTCCAGAGGTCGTTGAAAAAATTCATCGTTTAGTACTGGAAGACCGCAGATTAAAGTTGTTTGAGACAGCAGAGGCTGTTAACGTACCAAAAGAACGCGCAAATAATATTTTAAGTAATGTTTTGGGCCTTCACAAGGTCTGTGCAAGATGGGTGCCGCGTTTATGTACACCTGACCAAAAGTTGCAAAGAAAAACTGTTTCTGTTAAGAATGTGGAGCTCTACCGTAAAAATCCCAGTGAATTCTTGAGACAGCTTATTACCATGGATGAAACTTGGAATGGTGTAATGTTGTAATAGTTACCATGCTAACTACATATACCCAAGGTCTCGGGTTCAAACCCAGCGGAGGACAATGGATTTTTTCGGGCGTAAGGGAAGTAAAGCCGTGGATCCCTTGTCGTAGATTTACGGCACCTAAAAGAACCTCAAGGCTGATAGAGAGGCCTCTGAGCAAAATTAAGCGGTATTTCATGCCCAGTATAGAATGGGACGCTGAAAATCATAGCAGTTAAAGAGCGTCCATTTTAGTTCATCTAGATTGGCGGAATATAGAACAGTTCACCGGACTAGAAGATCTAGGATGCTTAAAACTCCATTCGGAAACATAGACGGGTGTTTATTTGATTAGGAGATAAAAATCTCAAAAGTCAATTGGTAGATAAAACAAGAGAATTGAGACAAAGCACTTACAAAGGATATGGGTGGATTATATTTGCTATTGATGTAGTACTAGCGTAACCTCTACAGCCCACTGATATTCCAGCAGGAAATGAGGCCTGCAAGTCCTTGATGTGATTCTCTGGCGCCCATGTAACTATAGCTTCCTTCTTCAATGATTATCTATACTTCTGCAAGAGATTTATTGCAGCGAGGGCGCTGACAGCTGTTCCTCCGCGCTCGCTTCATTTCACGATTGTTTTCAAATCGCACTTTCCACTTGTACTCACGGTCACACAAAATAAAAACCTATATTGTTTCATGATAATGTTACGGACAAATTTTGCTCTTACACGACTCAAGCAGAACAACAAGCATTAAATGGTAGCTGTTCAATTTTAAGCGGGCACAAAACTTCAAGCGAATATAGTGTGTATTCTTAAAAAAATCTGATTTGTTCCATTCACCTGACTTTCTCTATATCTCTGTAAAAAAAGTATTGTTGATAAGCTTATCTTTTATTTATTTCATGCTAATGGAGAAAAATTAGCAGAAATGGTCGTATTTCTTGCTTTATTGTAAGTAGAAGCGAAATAAGGGTGTACCAGAGGTTAAAGTGAAAGCCAAAAGCTGGTTGCTATGTCACTGATGTTCCTTTGTTTGTATGGACAGGAGTTGACAAATTCCTGTATGAGAAAAGTATAAGTGTTCACAGACACACGGACACACTGACACACGGACACATGGACACACACGGACCTTTTTCTGAAAATACTTTTTTTGGATACAGGGGCCCCTAAAACATATATTTCCGGTGAAATCTCGGTATCGAATTTTTTGGTGGAGTGCCATACCTTCTCTATACACTATGTACATAGTACCTATAGATAAAGTAAAAATGCAATACAAATATAAAGGAGTATACATCTATACCTGTATATGCATGCATACTTCTGATATAAATAGATACAAATTCTCGAGTATGTATATATATATATATATATATATATATATATATATATATATACAAAATAACTTAAAAAGCTATCCAATTTCAGATAGTTTAAGAAAGTTGTACGGGTTGGGAGATAGAATAGCCTGAAAAACACCAGCTATTGCATTAACATTTTAGTCGGATTCTACCTTTCAATGTATAATGATCAAATCCGAACTACGTGCTATATTTTCGACCCCTCACTTCTTTACTCTATAAATGTCAGTTTATTTTAATGTTGGAGATACCCACTAGGAATTGACCTAATTTTACTTAGGAACTAATATGTTTTATTGTTTGTGATATAATCTAAAAATACCTAATTCGGTTATTTAGAAAATAAGAGCACATTTATGAATATAAAAATATTTTTACATATGTAAAGGAATACATATATACAATGTGCATAAATATGTCCATTCATTCTTTAGATACAAATGCGTTTTTTTTTTTCAACTTCAGATAGGCTATAAATAAAAGACAAGTTCATAGAAAACAATTATTTTATTACTAAAAGTTTTGTACACTTATGGTTACTTTTTAACATAATCATCGAAAACATTGAGGCATTTATGGTACCTGTGCACAAGTATTCCAATACCCACTTCAAAAAATGTTTCCGCCAATGATTTCAAATGAGCATTGAGGTTGTTTTGAAGATCTTCGTTGGTCTGAAAGTGCTGCCCTCGTAGCCACCTCTTCAGTTCAGGGAAAAGGTGAAAGTCGCTGGGTGCCAGGCCTGGACTGTACGGCGGATAATCGAAAATGTCCCATTGAAATTGTACAAGGAGCCGATGGGTTGTGCCAGCAGTGTGTGGACGAGCGTTGTCATGGATCAACACAATTCCTGATGTCAACATTCCTCTTCGTTTGTTTTGAATGGCTCTCCGCAAACGTCAGAAAAAAAGATATAAAAAATATATAAATATATTTAAATGTCTTAAAGAAACTACTTCTAAAATTATATCCTTTGAATAAAAACCAGCTAAAAAAGGCATCCCACATAAAGCAAAATTTGATACTTTAAAGCGGGTATTGCAAAGCTAGTACAAAGGTACGATAAATGTCTCAATCTTTTCGGTGATTATGTTGAAAACTAACCATAAGTGTACAAAACTTTTAATAATAAAATAATTGTTTTCTATAAACTTGTCTTTTATTTACATCCTATCGGAGATTGAAAAAAATGACCCTCGTACATATGTTCGAATATATAAATATACACAAAATAACTTAAAAAAACTATCCATTTTAGATAGTTCCGAAAGATTCTAGCATAAAGTCGTGTGTAGGAATAGGGTTGGAAGGTAGAATAGAAAGAAAAATCCCAGCTATGGCATTCAAATTCGAATTCTACCTAAGTATAATTATCAAGTCCGGCTATTTTATTCTTGACTCCCTTTTCCTTTACTCTATAGATTCCCAGTTTATTTTAATGTTTAGCTACCAACTAAGATTATATAAATTTTATGGAGGGTAAATTGTCCTAATTTTACATTAGGAACTAATACGTTCTGTTGATATAGCCTAAAAATATCTTGGTTATTTAAGCAAATAGAGTTAATTTATTTATACACAAATATATATATATATATATATATATATATATATATATTCCTCATATACCAATACATACACACGCATGTATTATATATACTCAAAATAGCTTGAAAAGCAAGCCATTTTCAGATAGTTCAGAAAACTTATTGCCGTGTGTAGGAAAACAGTTGGAAGGCAGAACAAACTGAATAATCCCGACTATGGTGTTCAAATTTTCAGAAGCATTCTGCTTTTCGAAGCATACTAATCAATAAAATGCATCTAATTTTACGTTAGAGCCTAATAAGTTCTACTTTCTATTTTAACAAATAGATTACATTTACTTATATAACATAAACTCAAAGCGGAATGAAAACGTTGAAATAAGGAAAAAGGTAAAATTCCTGATTGTATAAATCTTGCGTTATATTCTGGCACAATACTTCAATAATAAATTGTAATAAAGACCGCCTAGGTTGCTGCATCTTATGTTTCTTATTTACTTTCTCTACACGTACAATGTACATAGTGTATAGAGCAGGGATTGTAATGCATCCAAAAATTCGATACCGAGATTTCACCAGAAATATATGTTTTGGGTTCCTTTGAATCCAAAAAAGAGAATTTCTTCAAAAGATCCGTGTGTGTGTGTCCGTGTGTCCGCGTGTCTGTCAATACGATAAGTCAAAAACAAAACGTCGGTAAAGTACCAAACTTGGTATGTAAGTTTAGTATCTTCCAGGGATGCGACACGAAGATTTTGAGAATAATCCTCCCACCCCAAACTACCCTTTACATGGAACTTTTTTCGAAAATTTTGATTTTCTAAAAAACCACTCTGACGATTTTGATTAAAATATTGTATATTAAAGATATTTTACCTGACAAATAAAATGTATATCTTGAATTTTCTGGGAATAGCCTCTGAAGACAACTTTATTTTGGATGAATTTGACGGAGTTTTGCATAACTGCTAAACCGTAAGACATGGACAAAATTAACTCTACAGAAAATGTAGCTCGTGATAAAACACAATTTATGCCACATATATTTTTTTTTTTCGTGGAGTTGGTCATTTTTAAGATATTCTTGGTTTTCGTTTCTGCTTTAAAAACATATTTTTCGCATACAGGAATTTGTTAACTCCTGTCCATTCAAACAAAGGAACATCAGTCACATAGCAACCAGCTTTTGATTTCCACTTTAACCTATGGTACTCCCTTGTTTCAGTTATACTTATAAGGAAGCAAATAATAAGGCTATTTCTGCTAATGTTTCTCGACTAGCATGAAGCAAATAGGAGCATTAACTTTTTAACTATAATTTGTTGCAGAGATGTAGAGAAACCATGTGAATGTAACACATCAGATTTTTTCTTAACACATTATTATATCGCTCCAAAATGTCTTCATTGTTGCGCAGTAAATTGAGTTCATTGATCAACAGACAGTAGATATATACAGGGTGTTTCAAAACTACACCAAACGAAGATCTGGACCTTGTTGGTCGTACTGTAGATGATTCCGTGAATATAATTTGCAGCTCTAAATTCGGCACATACAAAAACTGTCATAAAATCAGCATGGGTTAGTGTTGCCCTCCTCCTGGAGAACATTTTTTAGAAGAAACGCTGCCAATTCTTCACTTCACGTAAGCTAGTTTTAATAATCTCACCTTAAAATTGGTAAATTCCCACGTGACAGACAGCAACCTAGACGACTTGCTTACATTGCCGCAAGACATAGTACATACACGGGCTGTTATTTCAGTTTCGATACTACATTTATTCAGCTCTAATAATGTTTAACCGTATCACAATAAATGCCAAAGTTGTAACCTTGCTTCCAGAAGTCATGCGAATAGTTAATTTAAATTAAAAGAATACAGAAACTGAGAGGCTAGTAACTTAAAGATTCCAATGTAAGCAAGAAATTGGAAGATGTCAGAAAAGTAAACAAATATGTGACATCTGAAGTTAGATGGTTTTCTGGTTTGGCCACTAATACACTATTCTGCATTCCTCTGATCATATTGAATTAACATTTACATAAAACAATCAAATGAGATATGGAATTAAAATACTAATTGATTTTTCATGATTTGGTAAAATCAACTAAAAACATTATGGACAATAGTTATATTTTGTAATTAAATTGTTGAAACCAAATAAATAAAAAATATAATGTTATCAATCAGAAGCCTTAGAAATACTTGAACAGTTTCAGATCCCCTATAACTAGAACGACTCTCTTAAAACTAAGAAAAATCCATTCTAATAATAACAGCAGCAAAAACAATAAATTTTGTTTTCACCGAAAAATTGAAAAAAAAAAAAAAGACAACTTACCACTCAATTGGTAAACTATTAGAGGATAACAATCTCTTAAATAAAAAAAACAAAAATAAGTAAATGCAGACCTTGTTAAAGCACACATATGTGTGAAATGACATAAATAGCATTTACAGTTGTTTTAGTATTATTTGCTATTCATTTGAATTCTGAAATCGTTTATATTTTTTTCAAGTGAAAATCGCTATTTAGTTTATTTCCCCCCCCCTTTCTTTTTCCTTGTTCAAAAATCAGAACAAATTTTGAAAGCTTCACATTGTGACCGGCTTTTAACAGACTTGACTATCGCTTTAACTTATCAAACTATAATACCTTTAAGAAGTGTGCAACTACATAATAAATGTATTAGTGTTAACAATAAGTAGATAGAACAACGAGTGTTTCTAAGAATAGTTTGTAGATGAGTAGAGAAATTCATGAGAATGTTCATCCTACCAGTGAATATGTACTGACATTACTAGTATCGAGAACACTTCGATGTTCTCATCCAAGGAATAGTTTTATTACACCAATATTGTTAGGTGACGTGAGCCCGAAGCAATGAAGTTTCTTTCACAAGCAAGAGAAAGATGATTATTTCATGTTTGAATTAACTTCTAGTGTTGCAGAAAGAAGAACGAGGTAATGTATGTTTCAACTCTAATTGGAACTATAACTGTTTGAAGACTTATATGTAAACATATATTTCGAAATGGCTACACGATATCAGTAACAACATCAGCTATAAATTTCAACACTCAAAACAACTAATCAGAAATTCGCTTTCTCGCCCCTGAACTTCAAGTGTTTAAACGAATGACTGTGAAGTGAATTGTGGTGGAAGAACTCGACACTCGGCAACATTAACAAGTAAACCGGAACGAATTTGAATATTCCTCATTCTTATTGTCTTCCTTTGTGTTTGTGTTCTTCCTTTATTTATGTACAGTAACACTTTCGGATTTGGCGGTTCTTAAAATGCCATTGAATAAAACTATTCATCGGTTATTTACGAAACTTGCATTAAATTTGCTGCAGAAGTACTGCAAATATCAGACATAAATGTAAGTTGCGGGATTTTAACAAGCTAAAAACATCCGAAAAGTGACATAAAATTTATTGATACATTGTAACGGACAGCAATCTATTTTTTTTTCTAAATGTTACTTCATAGAACTGTTAAGAATTTAGTTTGGTATTAATTTCTCGGAAAGAACAATTTGACCGAAATGATCTAATCTCTTTTGTGAGCACATACACTCCGACCGTTGGATTATACGAGGGTCAATCAATAAGTAATGAAACTGTTATTTTGTTTTTCTCCTAAACTAAATAAGTTTTGTGAACAATTTAAGTTTTGCACAATTCTTCAAACCTCCTTCTTCACTCCACTGCAATAGCAACTTCATATGCCTACCAGTGGCAGCACTGCTCCCTGTTGCAATTAGACAGCATTGTGTTATTGAATTCTTGAGTATGGAAGATGAAATGCCCATTTGCATTCATGAAAGGCTCACAAAAGTGTATGGTGATGCAACAGTGGATGTCAGAAGATGTCATTGTAATGAAGCTGAAGGGCCAACATGTTGGCTGATGTAGACCGGTGACTGCAGTGACTCTACGCAACATTGAGCGAGTGGATGAGATCATTCAAGCTGACCAGCGAATAACAACGGATCAATTGTGTTACATTACGTCTCTCAGTAAAGACAGTGTAATGACCGTTATTCAAGAACTGGGCTACTCAAAAGTGTGTTCGCAGTGGTTACTCTGAGATGTGTACAGAGAGCAGTATAAGGGTACACGAAAAACAATAGCCTCGGAACATTTGCAGTGCTTCAGTTCGGAGGGATAAGGAAGCTCATTGCAGGATTCACCTTCCAGACGCAGAGGCCGTGAAAAACTCTGTTCGTCAATGACTTCGGAAGCAAGACTGTGTATTTTACCACACAGGAATGCATGCCCTTGTTTAAACGTGGACTAAAACTGTGGAAAAGGATTACATTGAAAAGTGACACTTTAATCCTCAATGTTGTGGCTTTCATGCAAATTAAAAGAGGGAGAGAAAAAAAAACAAAACAGAAGGCATTAGTTATTGACCGACCCTCTTGTTAATTAATATTTTGTGGCACAATATTACGGCATTCGTCTAACGTTCTCTTTGCAACTTTGTTGACGTTATTGTTACTATTTCTAAGGTTAGAAATGTTCAATTGATTTGGAACATCTACACTTCTTTCTTTGTTCAGAAGAATGTAGCTTGTAGTACTGCTCAGGGATCTTGTTTCAACCTCTGTTCCTGTTTGGTAAGTGACCAATGCTCTAACCCATAAGGGTGAGCAGCAACCACCATTAATAAACATTTAAGCATGGTTTTTCCGGGGTTTCTAAATTGATGTTTAAATCAGCCTCGCATTTGATAAATTTGTGTGCTCTGCCACCTACATGCACATTTTAGGGGTAAAATATGCTTAACCCCAGATATTTAAAGCTGTTAATATGTTTTAGTGTTATACTACTCAGGGAGATTTTTGCAAGTAATGTATCATCTGAAAGCGAATTAATTGGTCTTCTTTGCTGATATCTTTAATTTTAAATTGTAATTTGATTTAAGTTATATCTGCCTCTTTGCAGATTAATTTTGTACTGAAAAGCACTACTTGATCATCGACCCTTAAGACACTTAGGTCTAATTATTAAATTCATATATACCATTCTCTCGTGATGTCGCTCATACGAGTATATAAGTTAAAATGAGAAAGTCATAATTGGCAAACCTTGTGTAACACCTGTGTTTTTTACTCCTATACTACCATGTTCGGCTTAAACACCATGCCAATTTTTATATTTAATATATGTGCGCTTATATACACTAGTGTTCAAAAGTTAAGCATAACTCGGAAAGCAGAGAACTGAAAGGGAAACTGATGTGCAGGCGCCATTAAACGTTATCGCAGTGTGTGCTTCCCCTTACTGGTAGTCTCGATAGGTAAGCGGGTTCACGCTTCTAAGGACAACAAAACCAGAGCTTCAATCCAATACCAGATTATCAGACCCAGTGCCTGGCTCATTCGTTACTGTTCTGCCATTGTGAACAGACAGTAGTTACTTCGCAAAGTGTTTACAAGACAGCACCAAAAAGCCACAAAGATGTCAGCTGGACCCTGTTTTGAAAGGTAGAATCATCGGACACCTAGAGGTAGGTCAGACACCAATCACAGTCTCTCGGGCCCTGAATGTACCACAAAGTGTCATTTTCAGGCGGTGTTCGTCAGATCCCTATGCATGATCGCCCACGGGTCACAACGCCGCATATTTGACCATAACAGCTGACGACATCGAGGATGCCCGCGAGACAACTGTCTTCTGAGCTTGCAGCCACCTCAGGTGTTCGAGTTTCGAGACAAATTGTATACCGGATGCTCAGGGTGATCGGCCTCTATGCCAGACGTCCAGCAGTGTGAGCCCCACTCACTCGATTGCACATACGGTCCCATTTACAATGAAGTCAGCAACGTCAACATTAGACGTTGAATGAATAGAGGAACGTGCGTGTACAGTTGAGTCCAAATTCAGTTTGAACAATGATTCTCGTCGCATAATAATCTGGAGAGAACGTGGAACCCGGTTTCGTCCCACAACATCGTGGAAACACGCCGTTTGGTGGTGGTGGCGTACTCCTGTGGGCAGGCGTAATGTTCAATGGTCGTACAGATTTGCACATCTTCGACGCTAGTACTGCGAATGCCCAGAGGTACAGAGACAAGGTACTGAAGCCACATGTGCGACTTTTCAGAGGTACACTCCATCTTATGGGACGATAAATCACGTCCACATAGAGCCCACCTGGTGGACGACTATCTTGAGTGGGAAGATATCCAGCGCATGGACTGGCCAGTAATGTCCCCGGATATGAACCCAATAGAGCATGCCAGGGATGCATTAGGAAGAGGAGCTGCAGCCCGTCAGCCCCTACCGAGGCCACTTCCAGTCCTCCGACGTGCTCTCCGTGAAGAATGGGAACTGCTGCCTGCAGAACTCTTAAGCCACCTTATAAAGAGTATGCCATGACGTTGCAAAGTCTGTGTAGCCATGAGGGGTCACCACACCCCATATTAACCGCTCAGCACCATTATTGTCATTGTGGAAATGGTCGTCAGATTTTTTGTTTGCTTAAAAAGGTATCCCGAGGTCAAAATTGTCTGCTATTTTTCATGTGATGCATTGGTAACAACATATTGTATTATGCTTAGCTTTTGAGCACTATAAACTATATATTGGCGTGATCAACTGTTATACTATATCCTAATATTGCATTATCGTCCAAAGTTTCCTTTTGTTAACTATATCAAAGGCGTTTATTATCTATAAATTCTACGTATGTTGGCGGATTATATTTTTTCAATCAGTTATGCAAATTTAGTAATGCAATTGGAACAATACCCTTTACATGGAACTTTTTTCGAAAATTTTGATCTTCTCAAAAATGGCTCTAACGATTTTGATTAAAATTTCGGATATTAAACATATTTACCTGAAAAATGAAATGTATATCTTGAATTTTCTGGGAATAGCCTCTGAAGAGTAGTTTATTCAGGATGAATTTTACTAAATTTTGAATAACTGCTAAACCGTAAGAGATGGACAAAGACTTACTACACAAAAAATGTAGAGCACATTAAAACACACAATTTATGTTCTATACATTTATTTCGTGGAGTTCGTTGTTTTTGTGACATTCCTTATTTTTGGTTTCTGCTATGAAAAACGTATACTTTTCTCATACTGGAACTTGTCAACTCCTATCCATATAAACAAAGGAACTTCATTGACATAGCAACCAGCTTTTGACTATCACTTTAACCTACGGTTGTCCCTTATTTCGCTTCTACTTACAAGGATGCGAGAAATAAGACTTTTTCTGCTAATTTTTTTTATCTGATTAGCATAAAGTAAATAGAATTATAAGCTTTTTAAGAATTATTTGTTGCAGGGATATGGAGAAAGTCGTGTGAATGGTATACATCAGATTTTCTTGTTTTTAAGTTAAATTAGTAATTTTCCACCTGACATTTTTACGCTAAGTTTTTGTAATTAAATTACCTTAGGGATAACAGCATAATTTTTTTTAAGAGTTCTTATTGAAAGGAAAGATTGTGGTTCCTTTCTTTCGTTCTTTTTTGTTTTGTTTTTAATATAATTATTTGGCCGATCAGTAAGACTGCTATGCAAGCCCTGATAAACCAGATTAATAATTCTTTTTATGTATACTACTGAGAAAACATCCTCTTACATCTAACAAGCAGATACATTAAAATTTGAGCAATGATTATAAGAATACTTATAGGTACTATTAACAATTAAATTATCCTAAATAAGTGAACGAGTTTTAATAAAATTAACAATATACTCAATGGTTGATTGAGAACAGGATTTAAATGACTGAAGCTAATAATTAGACTGAAATCACTGGGAAGGAAATCTTGAAGTAGCATTATTTTTAGTCTCTTCTTCTGGGTGTTTCTAAGTTCAGTATTGTATGGTGGTATTCGACTAGTCATGAGACATAATTTCTTTTACAGCAATTTGAAGTATTGTTGTATGGTGAGAATTCCAAATTCTGGATGGAGTGGAGCCTTGGTGATAGTGCGGAAAAACGTGTTTTGTATAATCTGAAATCAATAAATGTTAGTTTTGCAGACTGTACATCACAGAGGAACACCTATTAGTTTATAGAACTACGAGAAACCTGTGCAGTAGTGTTGAGCATTTCATTCCTAGCAGTGACCTCTTGTGGCTAAAGTTTAAATGAATCTGGAAGTAGCTATTGTTGAAAGTTAGGAACTTGAGTAATCCAAGTTAGTTTTGTCTTTAGTATTACTCATTAACATTTGACTGGTGTTTCTAAGGCAGCCATATAAGCTAATTTTCTTGGAGTAGTAATACAGATGAGAAGTCTTCAGAGGCTATTCCCAGAAAATTCAAGATATACATCTTATTTAGTATGTAATGATACAAGATATTTTAATCAAAATCAATACAGCCATTTTTTAGAAAATCAAAATTTTCGAATTTTTTTCCATGTAAAAGTTAGTTTATGGTGGGGGATTTTCTTGAAAATCTTCGTGTCGCATCCTTGGAATCCACACACACACACATATGGACCTTTTTCTGAAAATGCTATTGTTTTTGGGTTCAAGGGGTCCTAAAGCATGTATTTACGGTGAAATCTCCGTATCGAATTTTTGGGTTGCACACAAATACATAGTACATGTAGAGAAAGTAATAATTACGTGTTGCCATTTTGAAATGTTGAAGAACGAGGAGACATAAGAAATGTATAATTTCTGGCAGAGCTAGTATATTAAGACAATATTAGGCAAGAATTTATGTAATAAATTGAAAGGAGCTGGATGAAGTTGATAGTTCTGATCGTTGGCTTTGCTCGGAGCTGATCATTGTGGTGACATAACTGCCCTGCTGTGGACGTGGCTGTTCTCCAGTTGGTGAAAGTCTAGGCAAGTTAGTTTCAGTTTACTTTCTGTCAAGTAAGTACCGAGAATTAGTCATTTAAACATCCTGTTTAAAAGGGGATTCGAAACTATTGTTGTCGCTAAGTTGGATTTGATGGGACAAGCTATACAAGAAATAAATATAAATAAATAATAATAATAATAATAACAACAATAACAATTTACAATAACAATTAACGATAGCAATAACAAATAAATAACAATAAAAATTAACAATATAAATAAATAGTTAATAAACAAAATAGATAATAAATTAATAATAAATAAATAATAAATAAATGAATACATAATACATAAATATATAGATAATAAATATATAGATAATAAATAAATTAATAGATAATAAATAAAGAAATAGATAAATAGATAATAAATTAATAAACAGCTAATAAATAAATAAAAATAGATAATAAATAAAACATAAATAATAAATAAATAATAAATAAGTAAAAAATAATAAATAAATAAAACTAGGTAATAAATAAAACATAATAAATAAATAAAATTACATATTAAATAAACAAATAAGTGAAAATAGATGATACTGATTAAAATAATAACAATAATAATAATAATAATAATAATAACAATAATAATAATATACATCTGAATGTGGTGCATAACGCAGGTGCTGGCACTGCTTTTACCAAATGAACAACTTTTAGGTATAAAACCATACGTTGCGTCGCACCATTATACAGTTATATGCTATTGAAAACTTCCTCACTCCTGACCATTATTCAATAAGATTCTTTTACAAGTATTTCGTAGGATGAGCATCTTCCATTCAAATATGGAAAACTGCTTTGTGGAGGTGATTTATTTTCATCCTTCCTTTTCTTAACTCTGGTATGCACAACGTACTACACAATTAGAAAGATATCCATGTGAGTAAATGTTCACCAAATCCATGTACTACAGCACGTCTGTTGAGTTTGTTGCTCGAGAGATGGTTGGATGCCGAGGTCAGTAAACCAGACTTTACTTGTTCTCAAGACAATAACCCATTAGTATAGGTTTGAACAGTTTGAATATAATATTAGTAGAATGACAGTTCAGGTAATTATGTTGAGCTCACATACGTACAAGTGCAACTTCCTCCAAAGACTAAGGGAATGCATACTGTAAAATGTATATAGGGATAGAGTGTATTCCACCCAAAAATTCGATACCGAGATTTCACCGGAAATACATGTTTTAGGACCTCGTGTATCCAAAAAAAAGTAAGTGTGTGTGTGTGTGTGTGTGTGTGTGTGTGTGTCCGTGTGTTTGTGAACACGATAACTCAAAAACGAAAAGTCGGTAAAATACCAAACTTGGTATTTAAGTTTAGTATTTTCCAGGGATGCAACACGAAGATTTTGAGAAAAATCCCCCCCACCCCAAACTACACTTTACATGGAACCTTTTTCGAAATTTTTGATTTTCTTAAAAATGGCTCTAACGATTTTGATTAAAATATCATATGTTAAAGATATTTACCTAACAAATAAAATGTATATCTTGAATTTTCTGGGAATAGCTTCTGAAGACATGTTTATTCAGGATGTATTTTGCTTAATTTGGCATAACTAGTAAACCGTAAGAAATAGACAAAAACTTGATATACAAAAAATTTAGGTCTTGTTAAATACACAAGTTACCATACACATTTTGCTCGTGGAGCTTACCGTTTTTGAGGTATTCATTGTTATTAGTTTCAGTTGTGAAGTACCTATACTTTTCTCAGAAAGAAGCGATTTGTAATGACATTCGCATAACGACAGCTTTTAAAACATTTAACTATTGGTTTAGACTAGTGTTTTCCCTTATTTTCTTCCTACTTATACGGAACTAAGTTATAAGAACATTGTGCTAATGAGTACTACGATTAGCAAGGTGCAGAAAGAAGAAGAATCTTATGTATGAAGTTTGTAGAATAGCTAGAGAAAGTCATGTGAGTGTAACGCATCAGCTTTTATTTATATTGTTGTTGGTTTTGGTTTTAAAATTGTTTGAATGTTGCGAGTTAGGATTTCAGGTTTTCTTACAGGCACATTTTCTAACATTATGTTACGGCGGTAAAAGCGTCGTTGCTGCCATGTTGGTACGTCATTCATTTTCTGGAACTGGTACCCGAAATACAGTAATTTCGCAAGATTTAAGCCGCCATAATAAGTCGGTTTACTGCTACGATTGTATACAAATGTGTTTTTATCGTGTCTTTAATTGCACATATTTAAGTACTTCATTTCCGGATGGAAGGTGTGTTTACATTTTCAGGCTATCTACTCAGAGTAAGAGAACAAATTATAAATTCCTGGTCTGGGTACATAACAACATGAAAGTTCAGCAGGTATAAAAAAAATCGGATGTGTTCCATTCACATGCCTTTCTTTACATCTCTGCAACAAATAATTGTTAGAAAGCTTATGCTTCTATTTACTTCATGCTAATCGACAAAAAAAAAATAGCAGAAATGGTCTTATTACTTGCTTCCTTGTAAGTAGAAGCGAAATAAGGGAGTAACATAGGTTAAAGTGATAGTCAAAAGCTGGCTGCTATGTGACTGAAGTTCCTTTGTTTGTATGGGCAGGAGCTGACAAATTCCAGTTTGAGAAAAGTATAAGTTTTGTCAAGCTAAAACCAAAATAAAAGAATATCTCAAAAACGATCAACTCCACGAAAAAATGTATATAACATAAATGACGTATGTTTTAACGTGTGGTAAATTTCTTAAGGGTTTAGCAGTTATGGAAAATTCCGGAAAATTCATCCACAATAAGGTAGTCTTCAGAGGCTATTCCCATAAAATTCAAGATACATATTTTATTTGTAATCTATCTTTAATATACGATATTTTAATAAAAATAGTTACAGTCATTTTTGAGAAAATCAAAATTTTCGCAAAAGTTCCAAGTAAAGGGTAGTTGGAGGTGTGGGATTTTCTTGAAAATTCTTCGCGTCGCATCCTTGGAGGATATCAAACTTAAGTACCAAGTTTGGTATTTAACGGTCCTTTCGTTTTTGAGCTATGCTGTCCACAGGCACATACCCAGATACATACACACGGTCCTGAAAATGCTTTTTTTAGGATTCAGGGGTTCCTAAAACATGTATTTCCGGTGAAATGTCTGTATCGAATTTTTGGGTGGAATTCAATACTTCCTCTATACACTATGTACATAGTACGTATAGACAAAGTAATAAAACTCGTATCATGTGCAGGTTCTAGCAATACCACAATTATTGCAATCACATTATAT
This sequence comes from Hymenopus coronatus, assembly GCA_030762935.1. Lineage (NCBI taxonomy): Eukaryota > Metazoa > Arthropoda > Insecta > Mantodea > Hymenopodidae > Hymenopus > Hymenopus coronatus. The sequence goes on from CM060884.1 coordinate 10,765,005, forward strand.
AGGGAAGCAAATGCGCCTTTTGATACAATGTGACTGAGCAAATAGTACTGCCGGGATCTTTCTTCATTTAAAACATGAGTGTATATACAGGTAATATTTAACTTTTTCTTTTCTCATATGTGCCCTGAACAAAAAAAATATTTTTGGAAAAAAATCCGAGTATGTGCGTGTGTGTGTTTGTGTGTGTCTGTGACAGCATAGCTCAAAAATGAAAAGACCGTTGAGTACCAAACTTGGTATTCAAGTTTGGTATCTTCCAACGATGCAACGCAAAGATTTTCAAGAAAATCCCGCCACCCACAACTACCCTTTACATGGAAGTTTTATCGAAAATGTTGATATTCTTAAAAATGACTCTAACGATTTTAATTAAAATATCGCATATTAAAGATATTTACCTGACAAATAAATTTTATATCTAGAATTTTCTGGCAATAGCCTCTGAAGACTACTTTATTCTGGATGCATTTTACGGAATTTTGTATAACTGCTAAATCGTAAGAGATGGACAAAAGCTTACCACACAAAAAATGTAGAGCACGTAAAAACACACAATTTATATTATATACATTTTTTTCGTGGAGTGGATTGTCTTTGAGATGTTCCTTGCTATTCGTTTCAGATTCAAAATACTTATACTTTTTCCATACGGGAACTTTTCAATTCTGGGCAGACAAAGAAACGGATTTCAATCCCATAGTAACATTATTTTAAAACATTTTGCTGTTAGTTTAGTCTAGTGTATTCCCTTATTTACCTCTTCTTATAAGGCACTAAGCAATAAAACCGTTTCTATTAATGTTTAATCGATTAGCATAAAAAAGAAGAATAAGCTGATAAATTATAATTAATTACAGAGATTTAGAGAAAGTCATATGAATGGAACACATCAGATATTTTTTTTTCCATGGAGAACACATATAAGGAAAATATTTGTCTTATCCAAGAGGATATAAATAATTACAAAATGATCACGGGGTTACAGCCGAATAGAATAGACTACTAATAGATATCAGAAGGTATTTATCAATACACAAATTCCAAGTTCTGTATTCACATGGTTTTTGTTACCACTATGGTATATTAGTGGTTATAAAAAGTTATTTAGAAACGAAAAACGTTTCTATCAATTTATATTTTATTGTGATAAACATCTATAGATATATTACACATTTTATTACAAATATAATACATTGGGAGTCAAATTTTTCAGAACTAAGCGCTATGTGCGGGCCTTTAAATTCCATACCCTTTCCATGCAATCGCAAAGAATAATTGATAACCGGCAGGGCATTAATCTCCATATTATGTGGTGTATATTCTATACAAGGATGATAGTTAGGACTTTAAATTGGTTTTTAATTTCAGCTATCAATAGTTGTTTACATTAAAATCTTTAATTTGAATAATAAAATAGTAGAGTTTCTTAAAGCAATATTCCAGTGTAACCCAAACATCAACCAAACATGCCATCACACTGAATATTCTGCTTGGGCCCTCTGGCCTTACGAACCGCTACACTTGTAGAGCCTATGAAAGGGAAGAGCGACACATTACCAAAATAATTCTGGCACTGAATGCTTAAAAAATAACAAAAATTAACGTAAATAGCTGGTACCACAAGAAAGGTTATCTGCAGTAGATTCTGTGTTTAACAGATAGCTACATTTTACGTTTTACTTTCTCTATACGTACTTCACCGGAAATACATGTTTTGGGTCCCCCTGAATCCAAAAAAAAAAAAAGTATTTCTGGAAAAAAGGGCCTTGTGTGTGTGCGTGTGTGTATATGTGTGTGTCTGTGGAAAGCATTGCTCAAAAACGAAAAACACTGTTAAATACCAAACTTGGTATTAAAGTTTGGTATGTTCCAAGGATGCGACATAAAGATTTTCATCAAAATCTCCCCATCCCAGACTATCGTTTACATGCAACATTTTAAAAAAAAATGGTTCTCAAAAATGGCTCCAACTATTTTGATTAAAATATCGTATATTAAAATATTTACCTGACAAATAAAATGTATATCTGGAATTTTCTGGGAATAGTCTCTAAAGACTTCTTTTATTCTGGATGAATTTTACGAAATTTTGCATAACTGTTAAACCGTAAGTGAGACAGAAATTTACCACACAAAAATTGTAGAACACATTAAAAACACATAATTTATGCCATATACATTTTTTCGTGGAGTTGATCGTTTTTGAAAGAATCCTTGTTTTTGGTTTCAGCTTTGAAAAACTTATTCTTTTCTCATACAAGTATGTTTCAACTCCTGTCCATACAAACAAAGGAACTTCAATCGCATAGCAACCAGCTTTTGACTATCACTTTAACCTATGATACTCCCTTATTTCACTTCTTCTTACAAGGAAGCAAGTAATAAGTCTATTTCTGCTAATTTTTTTCTCGTTTAGTATGAAGTAAATAGAAGCATAAGCGTTTTAACAATAATTTGTTGCAGAGATGTGAATGGAACACATCAGATTTATCTACTTAGTACATATTACTTACATAAAAAATCTGATGTGTACCGTTCACATGACTTTCTCTATATCCCTACAACAAATTATTCTTAATAAGCTTATACTTCTATTAACTTCATGCTAATCAGTAAAACATTAGCAGAAATAGCCATATTACTTGCTTCCTTGTAAGTAGAGGTGAAATAAGGGAGTATCATAGGTTAAAGTGATAATCAAAAGCTGGTTGCTATGTCACTGAAGTTTCTTTGTTTGTATGGACAGCAGTTGACAAATTCCTGTATGAGAAATGTATAAGTTTTTCATAGCAGAAACCAAACATAAGGAATGTCACAAAATCGACGAACTCCACGAAAAAAATGTATATAACATAAACTGTGTGTTTTACCGTGCTCTACATTTTTTGTGTAGTAAGTTTTGTCCATCTCTTACGGTTTAGCAGTTATTCAAAAGTTAGTAAAATTCATCCAGAATAAACTACTCTTCAGAGGCTATTCCCAGAAAATTCAAGATATACATTTTATTTGCCAGGTAAATATATTTAATATATGAAATTTTAATCAAAATCGTTAGAGCCATTTTTGAGAATATCAACATTTTTTAAAAAAGTTCCATGTAAAGGGTAGTTGGGGGTGGGGGGATTTTTCTCAAAATCTTCGTGTCGCATCCCTGGAAGATACTAAACTTAAATACCAAGTTTGGTTTTTTACCGACTTTTCATTTTTGAGTTATCGTGCTCACAGACACACGGACACACACAAACACATACGGACCTTTTTCCGAAAATGCTCTTTTTTAGATAAAGGGGACCCTAAAACATATATTTCCGGTGAAATCTCGTTATCGAATTTTTTGGTGGAGTGCAATACATTCTCTATACACTATGTACATAGTGCGTATGGAGAAAGTAAAAAGATACTACATTCATCTAAAAAACTTGATACCAACATTTTACCGGTTTTAGGGTCACCTCGATCTACGAAACGCATTTGTAGAAATACGTCCGTGCGCGCATATGTGTTTGTGTGTGTGTGAGTGTCTATGATTTTAACTTCAGCATCTTCCTTGGATGCGACAAGAAGATTTTGAGGAAAACCTCCTCACCCCAAAGTACTGTTTACGAGGAAAATTTATAAAATTTGATTTTCTCAAAAATGCCTCTAACGATTTTAATTAAAATAACACGTGTTAAAGATGCTTGTGTGACAGCATGTATATGAAACCCTCTTCATTGTGAATTACTCTTTGATTGGTAAACCTTAAGAGATAAACAAAAGCTTACTCCACAAAAATATAGATCGTGTTAAAACACAAAATTAATGTCATATACATATTTTGCGCAGTTAACCATTTTGCAAAATTCTTTTTGATTAGTTTCAATTTTAAAATACTTAAACTTTTCTTATTCGGGAATTTTTCAACTTCTGACCACGCAAATAGAACCGAATTTAAGTTACATAGTAAAAATAGTACTTAAAAGATTTGACTACCGCTTTAGTCTAGTATATTATATATGCGAGGGTCAATTAAGAAGCTATGACAACTATTCTATTTATTTCCCAAACAGGCACTGACGTGAAACATTTAATATATACGGTTGAAGGTATATTGAATAACCTTGAATGGTGTCACCAGATGGGGTATGGATGCAGGTATCTCAGGAAAAATAATAGGCCAAACATAACATTTTGACATCATTGTTTTATTATCGTTTAACATCATTACAAACTGTTCAGATGTTTAGCATCCTTCAAAGTAGTCTCCTCCGTTGTCCACAGTTCGTTGCCAGCGATGGGGAAGACGGTCAATACCATCGACTGCACGAGTCCAATTAGTATGCGCAATTCCACGCCGTACAGCAATTTCAATGTCATGTGTTTTCGCAAAGTGTTTCCCACACATTGGCTTCTTCAGTTTAGGTATGAGATCAAAGTATCAAGGACTGAGATTGGGTGAGTACGGAGGATGCGGTAACACTTCCCACCCCCAACGCCGTAAACAAAGTGATACCATCTCTGCTGTGTTATAGCGTTGTCCAACAGTTCCGGACGTCTCTCTCGTACTGCACGACGAAGATTAGTCCGCAGAAATCTCAGGCAATACTGTGCAAATACAGTTCGATCCTGAGGAACTGAATGACACACTAACACACCTTGAGTGTCATACGCCAATATGATCATCAGCCTTGTGGGTGATGGATTTCGTCGTACCTTGTCGCCTGGTGATCCAGGATGAGGCCATTCATGGGATTGTCGCCTCATTCATATGCTCTTGCCCGTGTTTCGTCAATTGCAATGATGGTTAAGCAAACCGTTTCCTTCACGGTGGAATCTTCCCAGAGTGATGCGACACATCTCGTCCACGTCTCTACCTTAGTGACGTGGTACCCACTTTGCAGCAATCTTCCGCGCATTTATGTCCTGCCGTAGGGTTAAGCTCACTGTGGAAGCAGGAATACCTACCTGTATGCTGGGCTAAGTCCAGCGCCTGGCGTCATCGAGGCAGTGGGCTGACAACGTCGGCAGGTCGGCAGTTGACTCTCTTCTTGCTTTGAAGGCTACCTACCTTGCCATCGGACGATGGGGTAAAGCCCAAAAACCATGTCTCTGCTGCAGCTCTGCGTGGCATTCGCTTGCACTGCAGCCGCGGAGAACAGCATCTTTATGTACAAACGTTGTTCAGCTTTGGTAACCACCATTACACACCACTGAGAGCGAACGACTGCTGTAAGCGGCTGCGCATGCCCAAGCGCCGTCTGGCGCCAACATTCGGAGCTTCATGTAACATACTCTCGGACGTATATACTAAATGTTCTACGTTGGCGCCTGCCTTTTTGAGAAATAAAAAAGTAGTTGTCACGACGTGGTATTTTTTTTTTGGTAGTGTTTAACGCCCGCTTTCATTACTTATGGCACTGCAGGCGGTGACACTGATCATACATGAATGGTGACGGAGCACCGGTGGAATGCGATGGCACTGCAGGCGGTGACACTGATCATACATGAATGGTGACGGAGCACCGGTGGAATGCGATGGCACTGCATGCGGTGACACTGATCATACATGAATGGTGACGGAGCACCGGTGGAATGCGATGGCACTGCACGCGAGGACACTGATCATACATGAAAGGTCACCGGTGGAATGCGATGGCACTGCAGGCGGTGACACTGATCATACATGAATGGTGACGGAGCACCGGTGGAATGCGATGGCACTGCAGGCGGTGACACTCATAATACATGAATGGTGACGGAGCACCGGTGGAATGCGATGGCACTGCAGGCAGTGACACTGATCATACATGAATGGTGACGGAGCACCGGTGGAATGCGATGGCACTGCAGGCGATGACACTGATCATACATGAATGGTGACGGAGCACCGGTGGAATGCGATGGCACTGCAGGCGGTGACACTGATCATACATGAATGGTGACGGAGCACCGGTGGAATGCGATTGCGCTGCAGGCGGTGACACTGATGATACATGAATGGTGACGGAGCACCGGTGGAATGCGATGGCACTGCAGGCGGTGACACTGATCATACATGAATGGTGACGGAGCACCGGTGGAATGCGATGGCACTGCAGGCGGTGACACTGATCATACATGAATGGTGACGGAGCACCGGTGGAATGCGATGGCGCTGCAGGCGGTGACACTGATGATACATGAATGGTGACGGAGCACCGGTATATATCTTTTCTTATATCCCTTCTACTTCCAAGAAATTAGGTAATACAGCTATTTGTGCTAATATTTATTTTGATTACCATGAAGTAGATAGAGGACTAAGTTTTATTATGAATAGTACAGAAAAACATGTGAATGGAACATATCAGATGTTCGCTTTCCTCTATCAATTTACCTACACTTGCGAATGAACTAAGATTTACACAGTATACTAAAAACATTCAAGATGTAGATATATTCTATTAGTCGTGTAAAAGTTCTATCATGTTATTTGAATCAGAATCATTTTCGAGAATCTGAAAAAATTAAAACATTATTCTTGCAAAGAGTAATTGAGTTAGGGATTCTTCTTGAAAATCCTAATCGCATTTTTGGACGATACTAAACATAGACACAATTTTTGGCATTTATTTGATTTTCGTTCTTAATTTATGTGTTGATAGACACACACACTCACACAAACACACCATGGACTTTTCAATAAATGTTTTTTTGTGTCTAGGTGTCCCCTGGTTTAGCTATCCTATATTTTAAAGAAATGGTTTTCTTAGCAGAGGTGTTCCAAACCGTCATTAAGCATTTCTATTAAGTATTCGAGTATTATTTATGAACAAGTCTGAACTTTACTCTGCCAAAATTTATATGTCTCATTCTTCGCTTGATTTAATACAATTCCCAACGTATACTTGTTTGAAATTAGCGAAATTAAGTTTCAACGGTGCCGCCTAGAGTACCAAAATAAGCATTCATCAAAATGTAAATTCATTCAAAGGTGTTTAATACGACGGCTGAAAAGCGCGGACACGGAGTTATAAAATAGGTGACTAATTCTCTAAGAAATGTTCAAGTAGCTGCTGCTGCAGGATTGGACCACCCTGGCTCAGAACAAGGTCGCGCACCTCCCAGCAACGCCTATTATACAAGACTGATGTTGTCCGTAACCTCGAATACAATTAGTTGCAGCCGCTTTAATCTTGTTCAATCATCCTGTGTCATCTGATACAACCGTTAGAAATATCAGTATATCCTTGTGCCAAGTGGCTCCGTAAAACTCGATGACATTTCCAGAGGACAATGCCGCTTACAATTCTGTCTGCGGTCCACACACACTCCCTTTTACTCCCTTGTGCACTATGTACTTAGGCATAGAGAAGTATTGTAAATCACCCAAAAATACGATGTTGAGATTTCACTGGAAATACATGTCTAGGACCCCCTGAGTCAAAAAAAAAAATAAATAAAAAACAGGTCTATGTGTGTGTGTGTGTGTGTGTGTGTGTGTGTGTGTGTGTGTGTGTGTGTGTCTGTGGACAGCATAGCTCAAAAACGAAAAGACTGTTAAATACCAAACTTGGTGTTTAAGTTTAGTATCTTCCAAGGATTCGACACGAAGATTTTGTGGAAAATCCTCCCACCCCCAACTACCCTTTTCATGGAAAAAATGTCCAAAGTTTGGATTTCTCAAAAAACTGTTTTGACTAAAATACCGCATATTAAAGATATTTACATGACCGCTTGATTGTATCTTGAATTTTCTGGGAATAGCCTTCAAAGACCTCTTTACTCTGGATGAATTTTGCCGGATTTTGCACATCTAGTAAACCGTAAGAGATAAACAAAAACTTACTGCACATCAAATATAGATCTCGTTGAAACACATGATTTAAGTCATATACATTTTTTCGTGGAGTTGACCATTTTTGGGATATTCCTTGTCACTAATTTCAGCTATAAAATACTTGTAAAATGTTCTCTTACGGGAATTTTTCAACTCCTATCAATGCAAAGAAACGGAATTCATCCACATGGCAGCCAGGTTTTAAAACATCTTTTTAGCCTGGTGTATTCATAAAGCACAAGTTTTTAATACTAATTTGTTACAGAGATGTAGAAAAAGTCATGTGAATGGAACACGCCAGATTTTTATGTCTGACTTTTCTATTTAATAAGTAAAGCATGGTAATTGCTGGTTTACAATATATATTTTGTCCCCCTAAATAACGTGTACAGCCACTTGTCCACCTCTGAGATATGGAAATAGCTGTAAGAATACAATACAGGAAAGTCAAAAAATCCCCCTACGAAACACAGTTTATGCAAGATGCCTGACATTTGTCCTTGAGCTCATTTGATTATCCCATTTCTTTCAATGGGCATAGGATATTTCGTGCCGGTTAAAGCCCGTTGGGGTTAAAATTATTTGGCGGGTAGTGTTCACAATAAGGTTTATTACTTAAAAAAATCTTATATGTTCCATTCACATGACTTTTTTTACCTCTCTGCAACAAATTATTGTTAAATTATTCTTCTTCTATTTACTTCGTGCTAATTCAGAAAATTTAGCAGAAATAGTTTCATTACTTCCTTCCTTGTCAGTAGAAGTGAAATAAGGGAGTACCATAGATTAAAGTGATAGTCAAAATCTGGTTGCTATGTGACTGAAGTTCTTTGTTTATATGGACAGGGTTGACAAATTCCTGTATGAGAAAAGTATAAGTTTTTCAAAGATGAAACCAAAAACAAGGAATATCTCAAAACGATGAACTCCACGAAAAAATGTTTATAACATAAATTGTGTGTTTTAATGTGCTATACATTTCTTGTATGGTAAGTCTGTTTAACAGTAATTTGTTGCGAGATGTAGAGAAAGCCGTGTGAATGGAATACATCAGATTTTATAAAATTTCTACAGTTTTAATTTAACTAATAGTAAGAAAAAACAAACCTAGATAGAACCGACACGTAGGTGATATGCTATATCTAATAAAGCAGTAGGTAACTTAGTTTCGGAATGCTACGCCAGAGTGGGCGCGACTTGAAGGCAGTTATGGTTCTCGAGTCAGGTGGCAGTTCATGCCGGTAGATGAACTGATTTTGATTAATAAAGATAACCATCAAAACTTTCACTTCCAATGACTTTCGCCCTCCAGGGAGGGGGAGAGGTTGATGTCTTCCACTGTTAACTTGCTCGTGCTCGTCTCCCATTCGTTAAAATGAGAAAGTTAAGATAAACCAATTTCCTGCAGTTCTCTCTCCAACTTCTGAGCTGCGAAGAGTAAACTGACTATCGATAAGTAGTTCACACCATCCATTTTAACTCTCTTGTGCAAAATAAAGCTTTCTATCACAGGTGTCATCGTATAAAAACAAGTTTGTGGTCCTTAGAATGTCGTTGTTTAAGACAATGGTGTATAGAGAAGGTGTTGTATTCCACCCAAAAAGTCGATACCGAGATTTCACCGAAATACATGTTTTGGGACCCCCTGAATCCAAAACATTGTACATACGGGGCTAGAGAACGTAATTAGACACCGAGATTTCACTGGAAATTTACATTTTAGGGTTTGCTGAATAAAAATATAACATTTTTAGAAAAAAGGCCCACGTGTCATTAAACAGATTGACTCATAAACGAAAATTTGGTCGATTAATAAATTTGATAATTAAATTAAAAGACTTCCATGGATCTTTAAGAAAATCCCCCTACCTCAAACAATCATTTGTGAGGAAAATTTTCCAAAATGGCTCCAACTATTCTGATTAAAGTATTTTAAAGGTATTTACATGATAAGTGTAATGTATATCTTTAATTTTCTGGCATTAGTCTTAGAAGTGCTCTTCATTCTTAATTATTTTTACATAACTGGTAAATGTAAAGCACAAACACAAAATTAAATTACAAAAATTTCGATCACGTCAAAACACACAATTTATGTTCAATATTTTACTTTCTCTAGCCCCGTATGTACAATGTACATAGTGTATAGAGAAAGTATTGTATTCCACCCACAAATTCGATACCGAGATTTCACTGGAAATACATGTTTTAGGATCGCCTGCACCAAAAAAACAAAACGTTTTCAGAAAAAGTTCTGTGTGTCCTTTAAATGGAAAAATTTTCAAAAATTTTGTTTTTCTTAAAAATTGCTCTGACGATTTAGATTAAAATTCCACACATTAAGACGCCCTCCGTGGTGTAATGGTTACCATGCTAACTTCATATACCCAAGGTCGCGGGTTCAAACCCGGCGGAGGACGATGGCTTTTTTCGGGTGTAAAAATCCTTAGCATGGCTTCCTTCGGAAGGGAAGTAAAGTCGTAGATTTATGGTAAAAGAACCTCAATCCTGAAAGAGAGGCCTCTGAGCAAAATTAAGCGGTCTTTCACGCCCAGTTTAGAATGGGACGCTGAAAATCCACAGCAGTTAAAGAGCGTCCATAAATAACACGCCATTTTTCCCCTCATATTAAAGCTATTCCTATCACAAATAATACGTATATCTTGAATTTTCTGGGAATAGCTTCTAAAGACCTGTTTATTCTGGATGGAGTTTATTTAATTTGCTTAATTCCGTCTGAGAAATGTATAAGTACTTCACAATTGAAACTAATAAAAGGAATACCTCGAAAACGGTAAACTCCTCGAAAAAAAGTATATATGAACATAATTTGTGTATTTTACAAGATATACATTTTTTGTCAAGTAATTGTTTGCCTATATCTTACGGTTTACTACTTATGCAAAATTTAATAAAAACCATCCAGAATAAAGAGGTCTTTAGAGGCTATACAAACAAAGGAACTTCAGTCACATAGCAACCAGCTTTTGACTATCTTCAACCTATGGTACTCCCTTATTTCACTCCTACTTACAAGGAAGCAAGTAATAAGACTATTCCTGCTAATTTGTTCTCGATTAGCATGAAGTAAATAGAAGCATAAGATTTTTAGCAATAATTTGTTGCAGAGATATAGAAAGTCATGTGAATGGAACACATCAGATTTTTATTTAAGGATTGCCAGGATAACTCATTTTATTAATTTCCCATCGATTTTCCCAAGTTCTTAAAATATTGGATATTCTCCAAGTTCCAGTTGATGGTGGAACAATAATGGGTTGGAATGATGAATTGGTTCAATAACATATACTTTCTCTACTCCTTATCCATAGTTAATAATGGAAATATTATATTCCACTAGAAATATATGTGTTGAGTTTTCCTGAATCCAACAAAAACAGTTTTAGAAAACTGTCCGCGCGCGTGTTTGTGAACAGCATAAGGGTTGTCTAATTTTTGATAGATGTGGTATAATTTAGGAATAATTTAAATAAGAAGGTACAAAAGTCCTCCTCCCAAGAAAGATCAAAAATTTTCAGAAAAATTCCCAACCCAAATTAATTCTTTCTTGGTATAGTTGTGTAGCTTACAAATAATGCATATAATAATATTTTTCTCTTGTTTTAGTGAATGTGGACCCCACTGTGGTAGAGTGGTTTGACCGCTGGACTCCCACCTAGACGGCCCGGGTTCAATCCCAGAGAACAGTTTTTGGAGTTAATGGTGGACGAAGCAGCAACAGGCGGGTTTTCCCCGGTCTTTCGTTGTCTTCGCCAATTCCTCCAATATCAACTTTCTTATCAAACCTTGCGCCTACTTTTATATCATCTACTTCCTCACATTTTACCAGACATTGGTCGAATTCCCCATCCCTGGATATTCTGATCCATAGCCGTGACATCAACAGACATCTGACCCCAAACATACCTTAAAGTCCTGGGGGTGTTAGCCCTCCATATGAGAACACTAGGAGTTGGAGAAGAAGAAAAAAGTCTGATGTGTTTCATTCACATAACTTTCTCTACATCTCTGTAACAAATTATTCTTAAAAAGCTTATGCTTCTATTTACTTCATGCTAGTCGAGAAAAAATTAACAGAAACAGTTTTATCACTTGCTTCCTTGTAAGTAGAAGCGAAATAAGGGAGTACCAAAGGTTAAAATGACGGTCAAAAACTGGTTGCTATGTGTCTAAAATTCCTTCCTTTGTATGGACACGAGTGGCAATTTCCTGTATGAGAAAGGTATACGTTTTTTAAAGCTGAAACCAGCAACAAACGTCTCAGAAACATTAACTCCACGAAAAAAATGCATATAACTGAAATTTTGTGTTTTAATGTGCTGTACATGTTTTGTGTGGTAAGTTTTTGACCATCTCTTACGGTTTAGCGGTTATGCAAAAGTCCGCAAAATTCATCCAGAATACTTAGTCTACAGAGGCTATACCCAGAAAACTCAAGATATACATTTTATTTGTCAGATAAATAAATACCAAGTTTGGTATTTAACGGTGTTTTCGTTTTTGAGTTATGCCGCTCACAGACACACACACACACACCACACACACATATATATATATATATATATATATATATATATATATATATATATATATATATATGTATATACACACACACACACACACGGACATTTTTCTTATACATTTTTCTTTGGAATCAGGGTGCCTCAAAACATATATTTCCGGTGAAATCTCCGTATCGAATTTTTGGGTGCAATACAATACCTTCTCTATGCTCTATGTACGTAGTACGTATAGAGAAAGTAAAAAAGTGTAAAGTATATTTATTCTCTGTTCTAGGCGAATATACTTTACCTAAAATTCCCGTTTATGCGCATCTAATCGCTTTATGATCAACAAATGAGATCTCTTCATATATTATAATATACATTTAGTGCGTTTGTGATTACCTTACTTACACAATATTTCTCAGACATATTAATCTGTTTCAATAATTGCTACACTAACATTCGCATTCTAAAAATATAATTGTAATAGATTACCGAGCTAAAAGCGTATGAATATTTCCTAATCCTGGGGAAGTCATTTTAATATTATTATAAATCAGGCTGTAAGCAAAAAAGATGTATTTTCCCAAAACATGCTGAGACTAAACAGAAAATAAGAACGCATATATCACACGTCAGAATGCCAGCAATTTGAATGGAGTACTTCCATTTTCTAAAGGGCCGCGCCGAATCCGAGTGGTTAGACCATTCGACTCTCACCTAGACGGCCGGGGTTCGATCGCATGTGACTGCATGTGAGATTTCTGGTGGACAAAACGGCTCTGGGCTGGTTTTTCCGGGTACTCCGGTTTCCCCCGCCATCGCATTCCACCTGTGCTCCATCATCATTCATGTATCCTCAGTGTCACCGCCTGCGGTGCCATTAGTAGTTAAAGCGGGCGTTAAGCACTACAAAAAAAATCCTAAATTGAATCAATGTTACGGTCATTCTAGCTTTCGATATTACTGTCACTTGAAGAAGTTCTGAAATAGTTTGTAAAACTAAGAATAATAAGCAGTTATGAATACCCACAAGCCTTCAGTTTGACAAATATAGTTGTGTGTATTAACTTGTATGAGAGGAAGTATCTTTATTCAAATAGAGAATAGTGCAGCAGTTTTTAAATCTTTCCAAAAAGGTTGGTGTGAGAACAGTAATAGGTAGAGTCAGACTGAAAAATTCGACGCCATAGCCGGGATTTGAACCACTGATATCCCGGTCTTTAGCCGGTTGCTCTTCCACTGGGCTACCATGGCAACATGCCGGTGTAACATTGAATTCTCAACTGACTCGTATGTTTCCCGGTAAACCACAAGGTGATCTCAAATTATTTTGAGATGACAACCCCAATGGTGACTTACAATGTTGTAAGTACTTTAAGTCCCAGGATTCATAATATAGCCAACTATTATGGTCAATTGTGATAATTTTAATTGTTTTCTCACAGAAACCATGTGTAGGACAGGAGTTTTTGTTTGTAGTACTTAACGCCCGCTTTAACTACTTATGGCACCGCAGGCGGAGGCAGGAGTTTGATATGTAGAGTGAGACTGAAAAATTGAGAAATTCAATGCTATCCCGGCACGTTGTCATGGCAGCTGAATGGAACAGCAACCGGCTAGAGACCGTGAGATCCGTGGCATTGAATTTTTCAGTCTAACTCTACCTATCCAACTCCTGTCCCTCACACGGTTTCGGTGAAAAAAACAATTAAAATTATCAGTAATTAATACAATCGTATAATATTTAAATATCACTCTTGTAACAGCAACAACCTCCCGGCCGCTGCGTCCCCCATCTCGGTCCATGACAGACGTCATGGATGAGGTGCAGTATAGGGGGGGTGAGACGTGGTCAGCGCTTCGAACCCGTCTAGTTAATACGGTCTTGACGACCTGGAGCAGCTACTCCTCCATCAAGTAGCTCCTCAATTGGCTTCCCAGGGACCTCACGAGGCTGAGTGCCTCCCGGCGCGGGAAAAATACCCACACCGGTAACCCAGGTCCCCCGCTTGGCAAGCAGCAACGTTACCACCGCGCCAGGAGACGACCACTCTTGAAACACTAGACAAATATTTGATTATTAAAGTTTGCACACCGAAATTGTTAAGAACAAACACTCTGCAGTGAAACATGACACAAGAGCATTAATGCTAGCAGTTGAAAAGAAAGCTATAATTCTATTCTAATTTGGTGGTGCATGGAACGCATGGCGGCGGTTGACACCCCTTGGGCGTGCTCCCTGGGTGGAGTCAAGCCCCATCTATTAGCGGGAACAATGGTCCGTCGCAAGTGATTCTTCATTTCCTCACTTGCCTGAAACATTGTCAATATTACTTAACACTGGCGACCACGCACGCACCTTGTGATGGTCTGCCTACGACCCGATTAATAACGCCTTCAGCAGTGCAACGCGGAGATCTTTATTCGCGACACAGTCTGTATGCTAATTCCAGTTCAGCCCTCTTTCTTCACTGCGTATTTATACTCCTCTAAATTTAGAACTTTCAACAGAACCTCCAACAACTAACGGAGAAAAACATTCTGAAATATTCCAAAATATTATTCAGTACAGTCAGTTATTACAGTTACACCTATCAGTATACTTTTGCGATATAATGAATATAAAAATACGATTAAACAGAAACTTTTTCAAGAGACAATAAAAAAAATTCAAAATACTGCATGCAGAAGTTTTTGTCTTCGATGAAGAGAGCAAAAGAAATTAGAAGAATTTTTTTAAACGTCCTTTAACCTAGTTAGTATATCAGACGATGAATGAAATTGGTGAAATGATGCTCAAATGATCTCGGGATCCACGGAGCTTTAAATTACTTGACATTCGTCTTCTCAAGATAAGGGAAAACGCCGAAAAAAAATCTTACCCTAAGCGAGATTGGAACTCACGACCTTTTGAATGCGAGGTAGACGCGCTACCACCTCACTACCCAAGCCGGCTAGAAGCATTTGAGATATGGATAACGATAATAAAATAAAACAGAAATTTTCCGGTCACCTTTTTCTACACAAGGATGTATATTCCAAATTGGGGTCTCATTTAACACCTCTCTCTGCCGTTCACAAGGAGAAATCTTTCAATAGCGCAAGCAACTGCGCCATCTGCATGGCACTGCCATCACTACAGAAACAGGTAAAGGAAATGAAATTGGAAAAAATAAGCAGAAGAACAGTCGAGGTAAAGTACACCACCCGTATTCACTTGTCGACCTAGGGTAAACCACAGGAGGGGGGGGAAGCTAATGTGTTCCATTCTCATAAGTTTCTCTACATCTCTGCACCAAATTATGTCAAAAAGCTTATGGTTTTATTTACTTCTTGCTAATCGAGACAAAATAGAAGAAATAGTCATATTAGTTGCTTCCTTGTAAGTAGAAGCGAAATAAGGGAGTACCATAGGTTAAAGTGATAGCTGGTTGCTATATGACTGAATTTCCTTTGTTTCAATGGATAGGAGTTGAAAAATTCCTGTATGAGAAAAGGAATATCTTAAAAACGATCCACTTCACGAAAAAATGTATATAACATAAATTGTGTGTTTTCATGTGCTCCACATTTTTTGTGTAGTAAGTTTTTGTACATCTCTTATAGTTTAGCAGTTGTGCAAAATTCCGTAAAATTCATCCAGAATAAAGTAGTCTTCAGTCCCAGAAAATTCAATATAGAAATGTTATTTGTCAGGTAAATATCTTTAATATATGATATTTTAATCAAAATCATTACAGACATTTTTGAGAAAATCAAAATTTTCGATAAAAGTTCCATGTAAAGGGTAGTTGGAGGTGGGGGGATTTTCTTGAAAATCTTCGTGTCGAATCCTTGGAAGATACTAAACTTAAATACCAAGTCTGGTATTTAACGATCTTTTCGTTTTTGAGCTATGCTGACCACAGACACACACACAGACCCACACATACGCACGAAACATTTTCCAAAAGTGTTTATTTATTTATTTTTTTTTTTTGATTTAGGGGGACCCAAACATGTATTTCCGATTGAAATCTCGGTATCAACTTTTTGGGTGGAATGCAATACCTTCTCTATACACTATGTACATGTAGAGAAAGTAAAAAGCGGCCCTTGGGAATTGAACATGGGACCTTCCAAATGAGGGCCTCGCACGTTATCGTAGAGCCACTTGCTCGGTTTCAGAAGGTAACTTTGGCTTCCTTCCAGCAGAATGGAAAGATATCATACAGTCATTGTAAGTAAGAGATGTGTGAGTTTGTCTTCTAAATAAATTATTACTTCATTGAAATGTTATCGATCTCAACTGCTTTCTGTTTCCTGAAGCCGCTTACTCGTTTAACGAGTTTACTTTCTTCAATGTGAAATTATAAACTCTCTTGATTTATAAAAACGATGTGCATATTAATATTGTTTAAAATATACATTTCTTCATGTGCTGAATAGTCCGGTCATGGCAGCGGATGACTTCTCTGGTTATAGTGGGAGTAGCACTTTCTGATGTATAAGATGTTGTTACATGTCTCAAGAAGTAGCTTATTTAACAGAAAACTTACGGAGTCTTTGCAATTTGTTGTCCATTTCCCGTCTTCTTTTTAACGCTGTTGAATTTCTTCAACTTCATGTTTTCCATCAATATTTTATGGATCATCCTCCACATACATACATTTATATCAATGCTACCATTGATTTTTTCCAGTTTCTTCTAATAGGTTATTCAATGTATGGTTTGCTTGTCGATTTACCTCTCTTTGGCAAATACACTTCATTTATCACAACAGGTTACACTGAGTTACTGTTGCCACACACACTCATAATGATTGCTGAATCACAACTACTACTGAACTATGTACTCACAACTTTAAACTGAACTGCACTATCACTGACTCCATAACCAGTTCACATGACTACACTCCTTGATTGTTTGTTGAAGCCTGTTTTCAAGTCAGCGCTTCATATAGGTCCCAAATACAAGGCCTAAGGCTGTTGCAGAGAAGTTGCACCAAACAGCTTTGCCTGGCGTTTTATTTATGGACGTTCTTTAACTGCTGTGGTTCTCAGGTTCCATTCTATACTGGGCGTGAAAGACCACTTACTTCTGCTCAAAGGCCTCAGGTTCTTTTACGTGCCGTAAATCTACGACACGGGACCCACGGCTTTACTTCCCTTTCGAAGGAAGCCATGCTAAGGATTTTTACGCCTGAAAAAATCCATCGTTCTCCGCCGGGTTTGAACCCACGACCTTGGGTATATGAAGTTAGCATGGACCACAGAGGGCGACCCAAGGCACTCAGAATGGACGAATCGAGATGTGCTCTGCTGCCAATCTCTTTCCGCTCGTCATAGCGAGCTAATCAATCTAGGTTGTTAAGCTTGGGGCCCATTTTTCGCCTAGTGCAATACAACACACCACATCTAGGAAATCTAGGTTGTCAGGCATGGCTGACCTTCATCAGCTCTCAGCTATGTGCTGGCGGGCCATTCCGTGAGGTCTCTTGACACCTGCCCTACTAGATGCACCACCTCGCTCCTTGCAGGCTGAATCGCACCTCTATCAGGATCTCTCTGACGTTTGTTTTTTTTTTTTATATCACGAATTTAAGGGTTTTTTTTTTGTTTTTGTTTTTTTTTTCTCCTTAGGGACCAATTATATTAAGCTAAGGTCTTCTTTTACTTATTATTTTGCAATTAGTCAATTAAGCATACTTCCTAATGTAAATAACAATAATGCAACTAAGTTTGTTTTTTTTTATTTTTTTTTATTTTTTTTTTATTTTTGTTTAAGTGTTTATTTAATCGGTAAGGAAAGATTTGATGCAGGAATATTTCAAGTGGTTATTATTTTTAGGAGCCATGGTTGGAAAGGCGCGGTCTGGCGTTTCTGGATCAGCTTCCATCTCTCAGTGTAGAAAAATTGCCTGAGTTTGGTCAGGGTACAATCAGCGGGGTTGTCCATCATCTGTAACCATGTAAAGGTGCCCATTAACAGCCAAATAAGGGAATTGTACAATGTGGGATGCAGCTTCGGCAGATTCAGATGTAACATGTCGATTGGTGAAGGGTTCCAACCGCCAGGTATCCAATTGCGACATTTTCCCAAAACCCAAGTCCATATGGCTGCTTTACCGGAACATTCGAGCAAGCGATGTGGAAGGGAATCCGCTGCTTGGCAAATTGGGCAATTGCTGGAAATGGTCATCCGGTGACGATATAATTTGTCTGCCGTAGGAAGAACTTCATTGACCACTTCATATGTTACCGCTATCCATTCCACATTAATGTGCGGAATGCTAAAACAGCTCCAAATACGTTTCCAAGTCAAATGAGGATATTTCTCTTGTACATGTGGGGTAACAGCAACAGGTCGCCGGAGAGAAGCATAAACATTTTTCACAGAACTAAAATCACCACGAGCGACCTTCTCCGGTGGTAACGCACTGAATGCATGGTACGTTGCATGAAACAGCTGGGGAATCTTGTCACGTTCTCCCTGAGTCCAAAATGATGCATACTGTTGTTGTAATACGACATCCACAGGGTCACCTTTATCATCCAGGGCAAACAGAAGTAGTTTAAGGATCAATGCCTGGGACTTTAGAGCCACATCCAGTAATCCCCAGCCGCCCTGGCCCTTAGGGAGACGCAGTTGGGTACGCGCAATGCGGTAGAGCTTCCCAGTCCAAATAAAATAACCCATTACCTGTTCAATTCTTTGGCAATGACGTTTCGTCGGAGGTAAAACATGAGCAAGGAACCAAATTCTGCTCAACGCAAAGCAGTTACAGAACCATATCCGCTGTACCAAATTCAACAACCGAGTTTTCTGATTATACATGACAGCACGTAAGACATTAATGCGAGATGTCCAATTGTACTCCCTCATGTCTGCCACGTTGTCACTGAAGTAGATCCCCAAAATCTTTGTTCGCTGCACAACAGGAATACCTAAAGCTGAGGTATCGGGAGGCCGTATTCCAACCTTTAATATTTCAGACTTCCGCAAATTAAAGCTCATGCCAGTACTATTCTTATAGTGCTGTAAACAATCCCTCAATCGAAGAACATCTTGGTGTGTGGTAACCATCACAGTAACATCATCTGCATATGCTCGCACCGCAAGTCTCTGGCCATACACATCAATTCCAGTAAGAGTAGATTGCAGCCGTCGAAGCAACGGATCAACATACAGGGCGAACAATATCATCGACATGGGACAACCTTGGCGCACGGAGCGTTTAACGGGAATAGCCGCCGTTAAAAATCCATTGCAGAGTACTTTGGAGGACGCAACACCATACAGGGCTCTAACTAGGTTTACAAGCTTTTGAGGCATGTTCAAAACCTCCAATCGTTTCCATAGCCCCTCGTGAACAACACTGTCGAAGGCTTTTTCGAGATCTAAGTTTACGATCGCAGCAGACTTCTCGTCCTGTGTACAATGCAATATACAGTCTCTCACAGCAGCCAACGTATGGTGAATGGTCGCTCCTTTATGTAATGCAACCTGGAACTCACTAATCATATGTGGGAGTATGTTTTGCATACGAGCACCAATGATTTTCATAAATAACTTGTAATCACAATTCAATAACGTGATTGGTCGAAAATCCTGTGGTGTCTGCGGCCGAGCACTCTTCGGAATCTGCACGATTATACCGTCCGCAAAAGTAGGTGGTGCGCTCTCTGCATCCCACATTTCTTGGAACACTTGAAGCAATTCCTTCCGAATATATGGCCAGCAGTGCTTGTAAAATTCATATGGCAGGCCATCAGGTCCAGGGGATGCATGCATTTTGGATGCCTGAATCACTTCCAACAGCTCCGACGCCGCAATTGGCATTGAATCCTGCTGCAACTCCTCCGGGACAACGGGAACAAAGTCGGACATATACCTCTCTGCGGTGTGGGAGTAATCTGTGGGTCCTGACAATCGTTGTCTGTATAAGTCTTGTACTGCTTGAAGAATTCCTGGCATGGTGGAAACTCGGGCACCACCCACATCTAGTTGTGTGATAATCTTCTGGCGACCATGTCTACGCTCCTTTGCCAGGTGGTAAAAGCTTGCCTTTTCCCCATGCACTATCTCCGCCGAATGCACTCTAGCCAGATTCCCCTGTAGTTCTCTTGTTTTTCGAGCCTTGATGTGTTCTTTGACTCCTTTCACAAGTTGTTGTACATCTTCACCTTGCTGCTGGCGTTTGTGAAGCTCATGAAGGACTTGGAGATAAAAATCCATGGTTTCCCTTCTAGCCATAGCGCGACGGCAAGCTGCAGCTCGAAAGAAGGATCGTAGCGCAGGTTTAGCTTTACACACCCACCAAGAGGCTTTATTCGGTGCTAGCAGAAAAGATTCCCGCAGACGGGACCAACAGTCCTGGAAATCGGATAACACTTCCTCATCCGTAAGCAATGAGCAGTTAAGCTTCCAGTAGCCTCTGCCTCTACTGCAGCTCGTAACCCGGCCTTGAATAGCATGAATGAGTGCATTATGGTCACTAAAGGATATGGGCACAATTTCCGTGCGATGAATGCGTGGTATCAGCTCAGCCGAAACATACATACGGTCCAGCCTCGAAGCTGATTGTCCTCTCACGAAGGTAAATTGGACTTCGTCGCCATACAGATGCTCCCAGGTGTCCTTCAGGCTTAGTTGTTCCACCAATTGCTGCAAAGTAATACACCCATTGAAGGCTCCTCGTTGATCTTTAGCCGCCAGCGTACAATTAAAATCACCCACAATCACAAAGGGTGCTCCGGATGGTATATACGGCAGGAGGTCTTGCCGAAAAAAATCTTCTCGTTGTTTTCTTTTATTATTACCAGCAGGGGCGTAGATATTCACGAAGGTAACGTTATCAAATATAGCCGAAATAGCCCTACCGGAAGGATGGTACTCAAAGCTGTGTACATGTAGTCCTTGCCGGTAAACAATTGCTGTACCAGTACCCTCAGGACCAAGATTAGTCTCGTAATCGAAGCCATACAAGAAGTCCAGATTACAAATATTCACCTCTTGTAAGAAGCACAGATCTATATCATTACTGATCAAGAAGTCCCGTAAAAGAGTTTGTTTAACCACCTGTCGCAAGCCGTTAACGTTAAGCGAAGCCCACATTTGCAGACCTAGAGGCATCCAAATGAAGAGTATTTGTATTGGAGACGGCGCCAGATGAGAATAGCGGTTATCACCACAGAACCAAAGCACATCAGTTGTCAGTTTCCAGGTACGCATCATCCTTAGTAGGTTTAGACGAGCGTTGGAGATCCTCAAAACTATCTCTATCATCCGCTGCCGGCCGCTTACCAGACTCAATGTCCTTCCCTTTTCCTCGCGTTTGAGTGGAACTGAACAATTGTGGTACGTCCTGCGAAGACTGTCGCGCCGAGATAAATTCTCCCTCCAATCGCCGGTACTGACCTCGTAGCCGAGGGTCACGGCTAGACAGGTAAGAACCCTTCTGCCGCAAGTGTGATATCTCACTCGCCGACAACTCCACCTCTTCATCACTGAAAACTTCCATAGCTTCGTCCTGAGAGTCGGCCGATACAGCAGCTGCTGAAGGGGGTTCCAACAGTTCCCGTGGCTCATCAATGGGTGTTGAGTGCTTATCCTCGTTTACATGTTCGGGCTTCTCAGCAACCAGCGGTGTCTCCTCCATTGTCGGAATGTTACTGTCGGCAACTGAAGATTGTTGTAAGACATTCACAGAAGTCGGTTCCACGGCAGAGTTGCCCGTCGTAATGTACGGTGATTCTTGATCCCCAGCAGGAGAAGACGTGACAGCACCCACCGCCTCGCTGAAAGTGACCGGTCGATTCCTGGGATTTATGGGAAGCCGCGTTGCACGAAGCGGACAAGCTGCTTTCAAATGCGTAGTGTCATGACACAGGTGACAAGCTTGTGGTTGACCGATGTAACTAATGGCCACCAAATACGAATCGATTATCAAACTAGCCGGTATATTACGTTTCAACCCCATCTTCACTGCATGTACGCCATTGTTGGACGGTAGAAGATACTGGGAACCCCATTTTTCTCGGCGTATGTCATACACTGTACCGTATTTACTCAATTCCTGGGATAACACTGTGAGTGGCACCTCGGAGGGCAAGTTAAACACTCGAACATTAACTGTTTGCTGGTCACCAGGTGTAATTTTCACGTTGGTGATTTCTCCGGAGGCATACGTAAAATGCTGCTCATCCTTATAACGAGCCAGAAGATTATCATACAATACCGCTGATATCAGTTTCACATAGATCGCTCTTTCTCTGGTATGAAGCTGGAGAGTATCCACTTGATCTGCTTGCAGCCCCAAGAAGTTTACTAGCCACTGGTGTATTTCTAATGCACTGGGTTTACTCGCTGATGTATCAAACTGAATTTTGATAGTATTCACACGTTTATAAACTGCCATGATTACCGTTGTATTCTTAGAAAACAGGTATGAAAAGGTTACCCAATTCAACCGGTGGACGCGCCGACACTAGAACTGTAGCTGTATGCAGCAGCACACAAAACAAAACAACTCTCGCTAGTTCAAACCGGTTACACACACACAGCGGGCAGACAACCTCACGGTACGCCAGCCGCTGGCAGACTGTTTGTTGGGATATGGAGTGTCGCCTCACCTCTGCCGAGCCTCCTGCATGCATTAACCGTCGTCCTGATCACCCAGTATCACATCCTCAGTCACTCTCGCGATGTCAGTCGCAAACTTGCCAGAGGGTTATCCTCAGCAAGTCCTTCTACTCCACAGATCATCCAATGCCGTCAATATAAAGTGAGGGCGATGCGGTTTCTTGACGGCAGACCCTAAAGCACGCCAAATCACATCCCGTCACGGCTACATCTGTGTCCACTAGTATCTGGCAGAGCTTCTCAATTATCTAGAAGTGCCCTCTCATTTATCTGTGCAAGGAATCAACTTCAGACGAGGGCATGACGATTACAGCTATGTTATGCCCCTCGCAACGTCCGACGCATGGCGACTAGAGGGAGACGGTGTAGAGCAATACGTCGCTGGTAAGAAACTTATAGCACAACACCATTTGTTTCCTGCCACTTTCATCTCTTTATTCAGACCTGAAGAAGCTTGCGAATTGTATGTTGTAGGTATACTCCTGCGAGTCGTAAGTAGTCCGCTACTCTCTGGCGCGCACTCAATCTGGAACAGTGAATGTAAACGATTCAGAGTTCTCAATAGAATACCTGCCGTTTTGCAGAGAGCTTTGACTAATTGATTTCGTCAATTCATTAAGAAATTTGAATACATATGTGAGGGGATGTAAGTTGCATTTACTTTACATTCACGTTATTCCTCCAAGCCTAACATTTTATTTTCCTCAATAGCCAATTTAGTATAAATTAGCAAGATATTGACTGAGAAACGTGCGAGTTAAATTTCCGCTTCAGTCTACTACATGCGTATCAACCTATATGGAATGGTGGTTTGCATTTCTGTAAACGTTTAATAGAACCATTCAGTTTTGGTGTATTTCCAAATTATAATAATTTTTGCAGCATCTAGAGTAAGTATTTCTCTCAGATACACAAAGAGTATGTAAAGCAATAGGTATATATTAACAGTAGTGTATGTAAAATATAGCTTTAAATTTAAATATAATTCAATATTTTAAATGTATATCTAGAACCTCCGGTGTGTTTCACGTATTTCAACTGAATGCTTATTTTTTACGCGTGTTTTTCGGATATACGTATTGTGTTTATAATATTTGGCATTTCACATCCACAATCTCTAAAATGATCTACGGTATAGAAAAGAGAGCTATGCATCTAGCTAACCAAAACGACCGCAAAATATTTGTGTTAGTCATATCGAATTTTTAGAGCAAGTAAATATTACTGTCTTGATGAAAAATTTGAAACCTAATTCAAAATATGTATGCATGTATTTTTAGAATAATTTATGTATTTACAACATTTTATTTTAATAACTAAAAGACGAAAATTGTAAGAAAACTGTACTATCACAAATAATTAGAACACAAATAGCTCAAAACAGGAAAATTAAATTCATATATTTGTGGATATAGATTAAAAATAGTCGCTCTCCGGAATGTAATGTTTATATCCAAGGTCGAGGTTTCAAACCCGATGGAAGGGAAGTAAAGCCGTTGGTTCCTTTTGGTAGACTTATGGCACATAAAAGAAGCTCAAGCGTGATAAAGAGGCTTCTGAGCAAAATTAAGCGGCAGAATGGGACGCTGAGAACCACAGTAGTTACAGAGCGTCAGTAAATAAAACGCTATTTCATTTCATAGATTGAAAATTACAGTAAAGTTATATTTCCTTTATTTCAGAAATCTATATACATCACAGCTTTGTAGCTTAGAAATCTATAATAAAGTTTTTGCAACGTCTGAACCAATTAAAATGGTGAAAGACTTGATGCTGAATTTCCTTAAAAATGAAGTCCTCTTTTTAAAAGAATGCAGATTTTAAGATGTTACATATCGTGTGAGAGAGAAAACATCTTATAGTAGAAACGTTCTGAAGTTGAACAACCAAATAAGTTCCTTTAATTCATAACTTTTCACACGTTAAATAATCATTAATTTTGGATTTTACAAATATTCAGTAAAAATGCTGAAGTAGTTACCTTCACAGCTCTTTGAAATTTATAATTATATGATCCTCAATTAATTCCACTGCTGATATAATAGATAATTAGTAGCTTTTTATGTTTTTATTTCTTATTACTTTCTCTATACGCACTATTAACATTGGACCCAAAAAATCGATACCCAGATTTCACCGTAAATACATGTTTTGGGTCCCCCTGAATTCCAAAAAAAAATATTTTTGGAAAAAGGTCCGTGTATATGTGTGTGACTCTGGACAGCACAACTCAAAAACGAAAAGACCGTTAAATACCAAACTTGGTGTTTAAATTTGATAACTTCCAAGATTGAACCCCCCCCCCTCCCCAAACTATCATTTACATGGAAAAAATTTAAAAAATGTTGCTTTTCTCAAAAATAGCTCTAAGGATTTTGATTAAAATCTCATATATTTAAGATATTCACAGGCCAAAAAATATATATATCTTCAATTTGACCTCTTTATTCTGGATGATTTTTATTGAATTTTGCATAACTGGCAAACCGTAAGAGATAAACAAAAGCTTAGTACACTAAAAATGTAGATCACGATAAAATACACAATTTTTGTCATATACATATATTTTCGCGGAGTTTATCGTTTTTGAGATCTTCCTTGTTATTGGTTTCAGTTTTAAAGACTTATAGTTTTCTCAAACAGGAATTTTTTCAACTCCTGTCTGTACAAACAAAAGAACTTCAGTCACATAGCAACCAGCTTTTGACTATCACTTTAACCTATGCTACTCCCTTATTTCACTTCTGCTTACAAGGAAGCAAGTATTGCTGCTATTTTTTTTTTTCTGGATTAGCATGAAGTAAATAGAAGTATAACCTATTTAACAATAATTTGTTGCAGAAATGTAGAAAAAGTTATGTGAATGGAACACATTAGATTTTTTGCTATTTCGGTGTGATATTTATGTTGAGGTTGGCTATCATCTAATCCTAAGGAACGAAAAATTAAAATGTGAATATCCTGGGTGCATAAAAGTGAAACGATGACACGAGAAAGCTCGCCTGGCTCGGAAAACCTGTAAGTAAATTTCCAAGAAGTTGTACTTGTGTCGAGGAGCCACGCCGTGGAGTCTTGTTTATGGCAGTCTCCGTAACCTGTTAATCCTCCAGGTGTCAAAACCCACCCACTAATAACTCCATCGCTACATTACATTTATCTCCATAATCTGCTTGGGGTCGAGATGCAGTGGCGGAGTTGCATCTTATGTTTGTTTCTGCCAGCTTGGGTCATTCCATTCTAACTTACATTATAACGGCTATATAGACGCAACAGCAAACGTTTTGTTGAAATCCGGTCAGTTTTATCTGCCTCGAGAGCAGAATGGATGCACAAATAAGCATAGTTAATTTCAAAGTTCTTCATTCAAAATTATAACTCTATGGCACGATAGCTCATAAGGAACCTTGGCCGCTGCGTCCCCATCTCGGTCCATGACGGTGCAGTATTGGGGGGTGAGACGTGGCCAGCGCCTTGAACCCCCCGGCCGGTTAATGCGGTCCTCATGACCTGGAGCAGCTACTTCTCCATCAAGTAGCTACTCAAATGGCTCCCCAGGGACCTCACGAGGCTGAGTGCGCCCCGAACAGGTCTCCCAGCGGAGGAAAAATCCCCACGCCGGTACCGGGAATCGAAACCAGGTCTCCGGCTTGGTAATCAGCTGCTCTACCTCCTACAAATATTATCTACATCTAATCTAATATAAAAATGTTTAATATGGTACATTCAAATGATTTTTACTCTTTGAAAACAAATTATTATTACAAAATATGTATCGTTTTGTTTACTTCATCCTAATGAGGATAAATATTACTAGAAATGGTCTTATTGCTTAGTTTCTTAATAAATTTCCTTAATAAGAGAATGCACTAGGCTAAAGTGACATGCAAATGTTTTAAAAGCTGTCGCTGTGTGATTGTCATTGAAATTTTGTCCACTTTCTCTAGGTAGGAGTAGAACAAAAGAGATATGAAAGGGATGAGGTCTTCCAATATAAGAAAACTTTAAATAATTATTTAAACATAGATGTCAAGAACAAGGAATATCTCTGAAATGATTAGCTATACAAAAAAAAAAAAAAAAAAAAGTGCAAGACATACAGTTTGTAAAGTTTGTATTTTAATAAGATCCGCATTTTTGTGTAGTAATTTTTTATCTATATTTTACGGTTTCTAGTTATGCAAAAATCATTCAGAATTAAGAGAACTTTGGGATATACATGATATCTGCCATGTAAATATCTTTAGTATTCGGTATTTTAATCAAAATCGTCATTTTTTTTACAAAATCGAATATTTCGAAAAATGTCTCATGTAAACGGTAGTTTGGGTGAAGGTATTTTCCTGAAAGTTTCCGTGCCGCATCATTGGATTTTTTTAAATTACGCTGTCCAAGGACAGACACAGATACAGATACACACACGGAGCTTTTCCAAAAATACTGTTTTTGAATATGGGGATCTCCACACAGATTTGCGGTGAACTGTATCAAATTTTTGGCTGGAATACAATGCCTTGTCTACCCTCTATGTACATTGTACATACCTGCTAAAGAAAGTAAATATAGAACAAAAGGAAGAACGCCTGGAATATAAATAGCTTAACTCCAGTACTTCTCTAATAGGATTTATTTAATTCTTTTTACTTTCTCTACACGTACTATGTACATAGTAGATAGAGAAAGTATTGCATTCCACCCAAAAATTCGACACCAAGATTTCACCGTAAATACATGTTTTGGGTCCCCCTGAATCCAAAAAAAAACATTTTTACAAAAAAGTCCGTGTCTGTGTGTGAGTGTCTGTGGACAGTATAGCTCAAAAACGAAAACACTGTTGAATAAAAAACGTGGTATTTAAGTTTGGTTTCTTCCAAAGATGCGATAGGAAGATTTTCAAGAAAATCCCTCCATCCCCAAGTAACCTTTACATGGAGCTTTTTTCGAAAAGTTTGTTTTTCAAACGATTTTGATTAAAATATCGTATATTAAAGATATTTACCTGACAAATAATATGTATATCTTGAATTTTCTGGGAATAGCCTCTGAAGGCTACTTTATTCTGGAAGGAATTTTATGAAATTTTGCATAACTTCTAAACGGTAAGAGATGGACAAAAACATACCACACAAAAAATGTAGAGCACATTAAAACACCCAATTCATGTTATATAATTGTTTTCCTGCAGCTGACTCACCTGGTATATAAATATTCACATAGTTTAAGTTTGATTATCAGCACATTTTCTACATTTACTGAAGTTGATCCGACACGCTAAACTTTAATTCTCAATTTAGCACTTTAATTCTTGGTTACATAGCACGTCATTTCTTAGTACAACTAGCGTGGATTTATTCAGCAAGACTAAGAGTAGCATTTTCACCTTCTTTTATACTATTTTGGTATGCGTTTATTGCTCTAACGCCATTGATTAATTCTGGGCGTCTAAGTTGTATGATTACGTAAGAATGTCATGAACTTTCATTGTTATTGACCACGTGATACAGTAATACAAAGAAAAATACACTGAGTTTTATTATTCGGGAATCTTCTCGAAAGTGTACTTGGATCCCTATTGCACGTAGCAAAACGCTGTATTACAAAAGATTGGGAAGCAGGTCAGCGTTTCCCTCTTGCAATGTGTAACCTTTTGTTATATAGCAAGTAAAACGCTCAAGTTTAGCTTCTAGTATCTCATGTACAAGATACATGTTAACTTAAAACTTAAATTCAATAAATAATCATTATATACATACAGATAAAAGAGTTTCGTCCTCAAGGTGAAAAAATGAAGATATTTGTATCATGATGTGGTACTTACAGCTTTTTTCGCTATTTTCTAAAGTTATGTAATGCGGAAAATTTCACAAAGTTTTTAGGTTGCTATTATTCCTTAGCTCAGATCTTCGGTTGTTTATGTAAGAGGTCACATGGTTGACACTCCTATGCCCTTTCCCCTTCCCCATTATAGGTGGTGTGATGTATGTAAACATGAAAGAGATATAGCTCAGGGTCGCTGAAAACACATTATCCCCTGAAATTTGTACTTCATTTAGAAAATGACATTATTAAGCGGACAAAATGACACACCCATGTACTCATTTTCTACGTATTGTTTTCTACTAAATTATATGCACTTATTCGCCTCTCAGCTGTATATGTTCTTACACCTTGAATAAAGGAATCAGAATAAGATGGATTAAATATTTGTAATGCTAATGAGTGTGAAAATGTAATATGGAAACTTGGGCGTTGCAGAGAAGTGATGAAAAATTGTTGAACACTTGAAATGTGGATAAGAAGAAATAGGGCACATAAATGGGAAACCAAAATAAGTAAAGACGCGTATTTGAAAGAGAGAACAAGGGATGAATAATGCTTATGAATAGGCATAGAAATGAAATCTGATGTTTTCCATTACCTGACTTTCTCTACAAACTATTGCTATAAACGTTATTCCGCTAACTACATGGTGGTAATCAAGATAAACATTATGGGAAAGCATTGTACTAGTTCCTTCAAAGTAGAGGCAAAATAAGACAACACGTTAGGCTAAAGGGATCAAGTCTTTCAAAAAATTGCTCGCTTTGGGAAACAAATTATACTAGGTACGCTTTGCTTCACCAGAGTAAAACAAAAGAGAGATGAAACGACAGGTGTCCTCCCGTTTAACTAAAGTTTAAGCGGCTTAAAATTGAAATTAATAACAAGGAATACCTTGGAAACGGTTAAGTCTACAAAAAATGTATGTCAAAGTGTGTTTTTTAATGAGATCTATTTTTGTGAAGTAAGTCTATCTCTTATGGTTTACCAGTCATGCAAAGTCATCCTCAAACGAAAGGTCTTCACAGGCTCTTCCAAGAGAATTCTAGAAGTATGTTTTATTTTCCATATAAATATCTATAATGTACGATATTTTAATCAAAAATTTTAAAAAAATGTTTCACCTAAATGGTATTTTGGGGTGAGGGTATTCTTGAAAATATTTGTGTCGCATCCTAGGCAGGTAATACATTTTATTTGGTATTTAGGGTATTTTTGCTTTTGAGCTGTGCAGTCTGTAGACACATACATACGCACACATATATACACTATGCATAGTACGTGTAGAGAAAGTAATAAAGCGGTTGAGGTATTGAATGTCGAGGTCACAATCTTTTCTTTCAATAAGAACTCTTAAAAAAAATTATGCTGTTATCCCTAAGGTAATTTAATCTTTTAATCATTATCAATGGATCATTCAACTAATCATTATATTAAATCTTAAAAAGAGTTTTATTTATCTTTTAATCACCCTCTACAGAGGTGCACAGAAACGAATATCAAAAGGAGGAAATAAAGAGGAAGTACCATCTGGTAGAGAATATTAAGACAAATCTTGACACGAATAGCAAAAAAGGAAAACTAGAAAATTTAGAGAACACGTATTTACAGTAAAGGATCTGTCATTGGGCAAATTGTTGAGTTTGTGAGGTCCTTTAATTTTTCCATTCAGCGTCTCACACAGTTAGAGGAAAGACAATATCACAATATGATGAATTAATTGATTACAAGCTAAAGGCAAACACAATTACTATTTTAACAGGTAACGCTTGGAGAATTACATTTCTAATTTGGTTGCCCTACATTTTACTCTCACAATGAGCGTGACATGCTCACTCTTTTCGTTAATAAACAAGATGGATAAAGCGAAGGTCGCTCTCGCCAGTTCTCCACTGGTCGGTTTTAACCTGAAATAGCCCTGTTGAGTTCTGCAACTCTTTTAACGCAGGAGAGGATATCTGCAATCGTCAAATGTGGGGCCACCTGGTATAGTTCGTGCTTAAAGTATCAAACATCATTATCATCTATTCCTTCGGCTTTTGAAATTATTAGCTCAGAATTTATTGAATTATCCCCTGGTTTTTTGTTCATACGAGATTCACAACCAGTTTTTAATTCACCATCAATACGCCTGTGGCTAATACGAAAAATGCTAATTGGTGTAAAAGCTATATAATTTTTGAACCAGAGAACTATTTGCATTGGCCCAAAGTCTTATATAGCTTTGTTAATATTGGATTATATAAAAAATGTAATCGATTTGAAACTGGAGCGAAATTAATAAAACGTGAGAAAACAAAAACGTTATGTTTCGTATTTTAACTGAACTTCATG
The DNA here is from genome assembly GCA_030762935.1 of Hymenopus coronatus. Lineage (NCBI taxonomy): Eukaryota > Metazoa > Arthropoda > Insecta > Mantodea > Hymenopodidae > Hymenopus > Hymenopus coronatus. The sequence goes on from CM060884.1 coordinate 10,796,107, forward strand.
AATACATTGCCTTGAGAAAGAATTCAAGAATTACAGAGTTGCCAATTGAACGAACGAGAATGATCAATTATATGCAGACCTAGGAGTTCGTACAGTTCGCCGTTCCTTACATAGTTTGCGACCGACCAACCCGCCGCATCAAAACAAGTTAGTGGTAAGAATGCAGGGAGGACAAGTAAACAGTGCTGTTGGCAAGTAAATACTACTGTTTCCAAATGACTTAGGAGGCATTCGTATAAGCACGCCTATTTAGATAATTAATTATGTACAACATACCAAAATGGTGATGCTAACTGATTTCTATATATGTACATTATGAAGACACTCAGGCATTATAACATGGATTGAAATATTTACTGATCGAATGTTAAATGGTATGTAAATAATAAAACTAATTTCTTTAATAATTTCAGACACTTACGAGATAAAAACGAAAGCAGGAATCAAATTAAATCTTGACTCATCTGCAGCTGTATTACTAAAAACTATATGTACTTCTGAAGCCTTTCAAATGAAAATCTTATTCTCCGTTCCGACAAACAAATTTTATAATACAAAAGGTAATTACACTTCGCATGATGTGATCGGGGCATATTTGAAATGTTTTATCAGTTCCGTTTCAGTATCACCAAGCAAATGTCATTAGTTGGAATCTAAAAGTGCAGCTTGTATGTAATACATCACACTAACTCAGCACTCTTTTCAATTACACTTTTCAGTTTCATCTTTATTTCAGGTAGGATTCTTCTACATGCCACACAAAATCAGTTCAGCTCCATACATCTGGACTGTCACAGGTGATAGTTGTAGTTTATCTCTTTGAACAATTTACAATCAACAATATATTTCTGTGAAGCTGTCCTGTTACTAGACATTTTGGCAGTTTATATAATACAACTCACATCGGTTTCTAATTAAGTACATTAATAAGTACATTGCTAGAAACTTACTATAGTTGTAAAACAAATTAATTTTGATCACATTTGAGCAAATCGTTTTATTCGAATGGCTTCCTTCCAGACGACGTGGTTTGGAGTTATGCAATAATAGCTGTTTTGCAATAATGGGTTGCACTCTACGTTGACCTTTGCTCACGAAAGTAGCGCCGCATATTGCCAACCCTGGCCGCTCTTACTCTGCGAACTTCTCAGCTCTGGTTAAGTCTACGATTCATATGAATGTAAACAGAGTTATCAATATTTGAATGTTATTATTTTTGGAACCACAATAAAATATGAATTAATACAACCTTGAAATTGCATAAAGCGCTAATGATATTATTTATGAGTATTAGTGCGAAATTTGAATTTTCAACACAAATTGTCGAAAAATATCTCTTCGAAATCTGACACATGATTTATTTTTCAGCATATGCAAGAAGACATTGGGTAATTTCAGCATTTACAATTCAACATATATCTGTGCAAGTGGAGGTAATAGTAAAGAACTAGACTTTGGGAATACTGTAGTTGTGATTTTAAAAAATAAAATGGTGTTTTATGGTCCAGTCTTGGATGCAGACTAACAGGCATCCATGCTGAATCAAAAGTCTACAAAAGCATTCTAAGGATTTGATGTGCTCCATTAAACCTGGCGATCGTGTAGGCGAAGATGCGATCGTAAACTTGAATAAAGCTTGCGGTAGGTAAGCATAAATAAACAAAAATAAACAAGTTCATAATTTTTAATTCAGTTATTTTTATTACCAGAATTAATATTTATAGCATTCAGTGTTATTCAATTTTATGGGCGTCACATAAACTGCATTGTAAATGTCATTCGTCTGTTTACCGCTTATCCACTTTTACTTTCTCTACACGTACTATGTACATAGTCTAAAGAGAACGTATTGCATTGCACCCAAAAATTCGATACCGAGATTTCAGCGGGAATACAAGTTTTAGGCTCTTAGGTATCTTAAAAAGGTATTTTTAGAAAAAGGCCAGTGTGTGTTCGTGTGTCTGTGAACATGAAAGCTCAAAAACGAAAGATAAAACAGTTTGGTAAAATACCAAACTTGGCATTTAAGTGTATTATCTTCCAAGGATGGGATATAAACTACCGGAAACTACGTGAAAAACGTTTCAAATATTTTGATATTCTCAAAAATGGCTCTAACGATTTTGATTAAATACCGTCTCGTGTGTCACTGGCGAGAGTTTAACTTATATTTTTGTAGTGATATTTTATTAATTAGGAAGTAATTAATATGAATTTATTGTGAATTGTTTCTTCATATTTTTGGAAGAATGCAAGTTTTTGTGATATGCTGATTAAGTAACAGGATGGAAGTGACTAGTCTCTTCCTATGGCATTCCTAGTGGACTTTTCGATGACACCAACTTCTGTTGAGCTACGTGCACATTCGCACTTTGACGCAGCACCAGATATTCGAAAACATTTAAACATTCGATGTTGATTGGCTAAGACTACCCACTATTGGTTGGTTCTCCATATTAGGAGAACGGCCTCCATGTGGAATGTCCTTCCGGGATGCCGCTAAATCTATTTAAGGGACTGCAGACCCAACCACCAGGTCTTGTTTTGACCGTCGGGAAACCTCTGCTTCGTTCGTGCGTCTTGGGGCGTCGCTTCAACCGTTCACCTAGATAAAACTGTTTATATTGCCTATCTAAAGTATTTGAAAAATCAACTTTATTGTAGGATAGGAGAGCCAGACTGAAAACCGGCCTTTTTGATCTGCCGGTTTCTAGCCGGTTACTCTGCCACTGAGCTAGCAACATGACTCTACCTATCCAACTTCTGTCCTACACAAGGTTTCTGTAAGTAAACAATTAAATTACAGCTTTATTGTAGCTGAATCCAGCGATAAAGGCCTAATGCTTTCTTTTTATCATCAGTACAGCTACCAGTTAAACACTACCATAATTTTCTTCTTTCTTTTCTTTATATTTTTTTTCTCCATGTTGCATAAGTGCTTACAACAGTCATAAAATAGTATTATGGATAAAACATAGGTATTCAGAATTTTTAATCAGCTACTCCTACTTTAGGTACGTACTTACATTCACTTGTGATTTAGTAAGAGGGAGGGATTGATATCTGTCCGCTGAGAACTGTTTAAGCTAGGAGATACACGACAGAACATTTTATTCTGAGTTTTGTTTCAAGAGGTGTATTCCAACTAAATATCATATTTAAATCCCTTAGTTAACAATATCACTTGAGATAGACAATATTTAACTTATAATGCGGAACAAAATAACACTATGACAAGGGTAATAAATTCACATGTCAATGTAGAAGCTGAAATAACTTAAGATATTGAATAGTTAATTATTAGCGTCAAATTAGCATAGAGTTAATAAACAGGGCTTACATTTTGAAGTCCCTGAGAAGTGTGAGGCTTTTAATTCGTATACCCAGGAAATGTTGGGAGTTAACTTTCGTCTCTAACCACCAACTCTTAAAACTCTCACAACTAAGTTTCTAACAAGTGAACGTCTATCAGGAGTGACACTGTATTTATCCTGTTCTTTTCGGTTACTGCTATTTTGTTTGTTTACAGACGCAGGTCGACATCAGCGTGCTCCATGTGCGGAACATTTGTACCGCCCCACACATGCATGTGGTCGTCTTCTTAGCGCGGTGGTAGCGCAGCTGCTTGCCAAGCGGGAGACCTGGGTTCGATCCTCAGTACCGGCGTGGGGATTTCTCCCTCGCTGGCAGACTTGGCCCGGGGTGCACTCAGCCTCGTAAGGTCCCTGGGGGGCCAATTGAGGAGCTACTTGATGGAGAAGTAGCGGCTCCAGGTCATGAGAACCGCATTAATGGACCGGGATGGGGGACGTAGCGGCCGGGCGGTAGGCCAAGGTTCCCCTTGAGCTGTCGTGCCATGGAGTTATGTATGTATGTGTGTATGTATGTAAATTCATAAACTGCTTTGCTATCCAAAGGAAGCTGTAATATATGAATTACCTACTACAGCTCTATAAACGCATACGTACTTTAAACTTTTCGGCCATTTGAAGTTTGTTGAGGTAAAATTTCTCTATATCTCTGCTTTCTTTTTCTCTTGCCATTTTGTCTTATTTACCTTCTTGCAACTTATTCGACATGCATCATGATTTATTTGTTAGTAGAAAGTTTAGCAAGGTTGAATATAATGAGATAATACATGTACCATTCTAATATATTAATATACAAGTATTTATTATAAATATCACACACCAGGAAGCGTCACAGGCTTTGGCCGCCAACACAAGACACTTAAAATATCCTCACAACTATTTACTAATGCATCCTAACTGTGAGGCTCGAATTTTTTCTGACTATTTAATTATTTATCAATATACATTTTTTTTTTTTTTTTTTTTTTGGAATGTAAATATGTGAGTTGATTTTTATTTGTAGTAATATAATAGAATTTAAGATATTTCATTACTAATATCTAAAACTGAAAATATGTAACGATTGTATACGTGAACTTGGGGTGTTCTTTTGAGAGGCATAAGCAGTTTCTCACAGGCTGTTTAGGAAAGGGTGGAAGTCACTACCTTTAGGTTGCTATTGTATTCCAAAAGTCCCATTCAGCGCGCGAGGTCAAGGGAGACCACAGAAATTTGCCACGTCTACGCGGGTAAATGACTTTCGTTCAATGGGAAGCCGACAGCTTTCAATTGCCGGGAAGTTAAGAAAGCGACGGGAAAACGTTTGGCCAATAAGCATAGCCAGGTTTAGAAACCAAACAAATACGGGTGTGCAGAAGACAGGATCTTGTTGCTAATTGCTTATTGCCCTTCGCTCGTCCCTAGTTTACGCGTACTTGTGTCATTCGGTTAGTAAAGTATGCTCTAGTGCGCAGAACGGCCAAAGTGGGGAAGCGCGGTAAAGAAGTTGACGTGATCGTGCGTGAGTTTAGATCGCCCAAAATAGTGCTCGCGTCTGAGTGAAAAAGTCGCGAAGTCGCGCGAGGTCTCGAGCCACGAGAACCGCAACATGAAAAAATCGAAAGAACGCGCCAGGTCGACTTCGCAACCAACAAATAAATTGGAGTCAGCAAAAATGTCTCGTGTTCTTGGTGTTTTCCACCTTGAGAAAGAGACGAAGTCTCCTGATATTTCAGCCGCCGGCAGGAAGACACCGCAGCGCCCGGAAGAGACGGAGGAGCCGACCGAGGACACCTGAGCAGGTACGTGGTGACAGACGAAGAAGAAAGGTCTTAATTGGGTTTACTGATACAAGGACAGCACATTTATCAAGTTTCATTTTGGTTATTTAGTACTTGCTTATGATCAAGCTGTTTTTTCTATACCCCTGCCGCTGAATCTTTGCACTTGACAGCTCGGGTATTTTCGCGAAAGGTTGGCTATGCTGCCTTTGCGGCGTTGCCAGATTAACTAGTAAACAACAACAGCTGATTACAAATGTCCCTATCGTGTGTAAAGACTAATAATAAATGAATGCCGATGAATAATGAAACTCTTTCGTTATTATTGATGTTATATAACAAAGTGATTTCCACCGGTTTAGAATTTTAATGGCTCAATCCCATCCAAGTTTCCGTCGTCATCACTCTCAGAGACATTATCGTCATTGTCATCATCATCGACATCGTCATCGTCACCAAGACATATCATTAGCGGTTCACATTCACTGATTATTCCAGTAATTCCTGTGCTTATCGTATTATTTTGTGCACATGATTCAGTTTCTTCTTCCATGAAGCCGCGCCCACCCTCGCTACATCTTCCCGCAAAACTCAATCCACCTCTATAATTGTTTTCATGTTCCCTCACGTATAAACAAACACCAACAATAATAACAAATATAAATAACTATGAATAATACGTAGCTTGCACAGAACCGTTCAATGTACGTGTTAGGATTTCACAAACTGAGCACGTAGTTGGAAATAGTCAGACATTGCAACGGCCGGAATGCTGCTTTGTGATTGGTTCAGAAAGTGAAAACGGGTAAAGATTTTAATCTGTTTTTAGCTGATGTACTAACTTAACTCCCAATGTGAAGTGCAAGAATTCAGCAGCGGGGGTATAAAGAATTCAAGCGATTGTAAAGTAAGATCGACTTAACTAACCATGTCCCTTCTTATGTGGAGACAAAGAAACCATTCACGTCCCAAATATCTGCATCACGTAACCGCAAGTTTTTCACTGAACCATGTGGTGAAAGTCTTGACTGTACACAAGCTATAGTTTATTACATATCTCTTCAAAGCTGGAAGGCTGTATGAAGTTTAATTACTTTCTCACACCTAAAATACCTATGGGTTATACACTAGACTTATGTAAACATTTTATTGTGTAGCCTTCATGCTGAAAAAATACCTTACTAAACAAATTGTTTTAAATTCTTATAACAAAGTTTTAAAATATACATTAAAATAACCATTAATTCTCCAAATAAGGTTTTAAACCCACGCATAGAATCTAACTACCATAACAGATACGCAGTAAGTTTTTCAGGAAGATGATGAATGCTTACCTACAAGAAAAACGTAGGACCTGATTAATGAAATCTAAACTTGCGGGATAATCCACATAAAACATCCTGTATGCGCTGGTAACGACTTTGCCTGTAGTTTTGATGTTAGTAATACATTAGAAATTCATATATATTTGCTATTTTATTTTGAAATCTTAGGCTGCCAAATAGAGAAACAGCATAAAGTAATAAAAATTAAAACATTGCAACAATAAGCTAGAAAAAGTAATAAATAAAAATAGTTGTTAAGTAATTGCAAAACATCAGCAGTGTAACAGAATAGCAGTATAATGAATTATCAGCATAAGAGTGTATCAATATGTAAGAAAAATAGAAAAAATAGCAAACATATGAAAGACTTAAACAAGCAAAAGGATGGAATTCAAGATTATGGGCAAATGAGTATAAGAGTCTTAGAAGTTATAACATAAGGTTATAAAATAATGGAATTACTTTTTCAAATGTTATGTGCATGTATATTTGTGCTGTTATATCATTACTTTCTGTTCTATGAATATTTCGTAGGTAGTGTATTGTATTATGCCAATATGTTGATGAATTTTAATCAAAATCGTTAGAGAGCCATTTTTCAGAAAATCAAACATTTCTGAAGTTTTTCTATGAAAGGATAGTTTTGGTTGGGTGAATTTTCTTGAAAATCTTCGTGCCGCATCCTTTGTAAATGCTGAACGTAAATGTCAAGTTGGTAATTAACCGACTTTTGAGTTATTGTTTTCACAGACACACGGACCTTTTTCAAAAAAACTTTTTTTTTTGTTCATATAGGGGACCCTAAAAAGTGTTTGTACAGATAAATCTTATATCGAATTTTTGGGTGATGTAACATCTATGTACTACGTACTATTCTACTAAACAGAGAAAAGAAAAGGAAAAGAAACAGCTGACCCCATGGAAAAGTTTTAAATAATCTGTTTCTCTTAAAAATTTACTAAATATATTCATTAATATATCTATCTACGAATTTTCTGGCAATTGCCTTTTAGCCTCTAGCTTTTATAAGAGTAGTTGTTTGAAGAGGTCGTCTCCTTAGCGCGGCGGTAGCGCAGCTGCTTACCAAGCGGGAGACCTGGGTTCGATCCCCAATATCGGCGTGGGGATTTTTCCCCCGCTGGGAGACCTGGCCCGGGGCTCACTCAGCTCCAGGTCATGAGGACCGCATTAACCGGCCGGGAGGGACTCGAGGCGCTGACCACGTCTCACCCTCCAATACTGCACCCCATCCATGACATCTGTAGTGGACCGCAATGGGTGACGCAGCGGCCGTGAGCTGTCGTGCCATGGAGTTAAGTTTAAGTTGTTTGAAGAATAGGAAGAGAAGTCATGTGAATGTAACGTGTCATATATATAATGCGTGTTGGCTATGTTGTAACGTGTTAGGCTTGCCGGCTCGATTCTCATTGCCCGCCCACTCTGACCTCTTCGGTTTTTTAATATTTCTTGGCAGGTAGGCAAATGCTGGGATGATTTCTCATCTCCCTCAGCTTCTTGCCATAATTTCGCTTTCATTCCGTATCCCTCTCATGTTTGTGAGCTTCGAGTTTTCTGGCTATGGTAGTACCGGGCAAATGGAGTGGATGTTTGCTCAAAGGAAACAGTATTTCCTGTGAAACATTAGAGGGTTACTTTATTTGCTGGTTGTTGATCGACCTCTCTCGGTAGATTCACTAGAGCCAGCAGCTGCAAGGAACTTCTGCGAGTATTTGAGGCGTGTGTGGGCTACCTGCGGCCTGTAGCCTTCTTCATTTCATCCATTCCTTCTAGGAGGTCCTAGTAATAATACAATTCTCTTAAATCGCACTGCGTGACATCACGGTTCAACACTGGAAGAAAGAGGTTCTACCAGGAATCATTAGGGATTATCAGTCTCAAAACATCTGCAACTGTGGCCTATTCTACAATCTCCTTCCCAGCAAGGCATTAGCTGAAAAGGGTGACTCATGCCATGGAGGGAAGAAAAGTAAAATTCGCGTTCTACATCCTACCATAAATGTAAAGTGGCCTTCTCATGTTTTTTAATGTTTAAGTAGTAGTAACAGCCTTTTTACTTTCTGCATACGCACTATGTACATAGTGTATAGAGAAAGTATTGCACTCCACCAAAAATTCGATACCGAGATTTCACCGGAAATATATGTTTTAGGGTCCCCAATATCCAAAAAAAAAAAGCATTTTCACAAAAAGGTCCTTGTGTGTGTGTGTGTGTGTGTGTGTGTGTGTGTGTGTGTGCGTGTGTTTGTGTCCGTGTGTCCGTGAACACGGTAACTCAAAAACGAAAAATCGGTAAAATACCAAACTTGGTATTTAAGTTTGGTATCTTCCAGGGATGCGACACGAATATTTTGAGAAAAATCCCCCCACCCCAACTACCCTTTAAATGGAACTTTTTTCGAAAATTTTGATTTTCTCAAAAATGGCTCTAACGATTTTGATTAAAATTTCGGATACTAAACATATTTACCTGACAAATGAAATGTATATCTTGTATTTTCGGGGAATAGCCTCTGAAGAGTAGTTTATTCTTGATGAATTTTACTAAATTTTGAATAACTGCTAAAGCGTAAGAGATGGACAAAACCTTACTACACAAAAAATGTAGAGCACATTAAAACACACAATTTATGTTATATACATTTTTTTCGTGGAGTTCGTCGTTTTTGTGACATTCCTTATTTTTGGTTTCTGCTATGAAAAACGTATACTTTTCTCATACTGGAACTTGTCAACTCCTATCCATATAAACAAAGGAACTTCATTGACATAGCAACCAGCTTTTGACTATCACTTTAACCTACGGCTGTCCCTTATTTCGCTTCTACTTACAAGGATGCGAGTAATAAGACTATTTCTGCTAATTTTTTCCTGATTAGCATAAAGTAAATAGAAGTATAAGCTTTTTAAGAATTATTTGTTGCAGGGATATGCAGAAAGTCATGTGAATGGTACACATAAGATTTTTTAAACAGTAAACAAAATCGGTAAACCGTAAGAGATAAACAAAAAACTTAATACGCAAAAAAATGTAGATCTCATTAAAGCACACTATTTATGTCCTATAACTTTTTCTTTCTCTGTACGCACTATGTACACAGTGTATAGAAAAGGTACTGCACTCCACCCAAAAATTCGATACCGAGATTTCACCTGAAATATATGTTTTATGGTTCCCTTTATCTAAAAAAAGCATTTTCGGAAAAAGGTCCGTGTGTCTCTGAACACGATAACTCAAAAACGAAAAGTCGGTAAAATACCAAACTTGGTATTTAATTTTAGTATCTTCCAGGGATGCGACACGAAGATTTTGAGAAAAATTCCCCCACCCCCAACTACCCTCTACATGGAACTTTTTTCATAAAATTTTATTTTCTCAAAAATGGCTCTAACGATTTTGATTAAAATTTTGTATATTAAAGATACTTACACGAAAAATAAACTGTACATCTTTAATTTTCTGGGAATAGCCTTAGAAGACTACTTTATTTTGGATGAATTTTATGGATTTTTGCATAACTGCTAAACCGTAAGAGAAGGAGAAAAACTTACAACACAAAAAATGTAGAGCAGCTTAAAACGCGCAATTTATCTTATATACATTTCTTTTTTCGTGGGCTTGATCGTTTTGGACATAATCCTTGTTTTTGTTTTCAGCTATGAAAAACTTATACGTTTCTCATACAGGAATTTGTCAACTCCTGTCCATACAAACAAAGAAACTTCAGGCACATAGCAACCAGCTTTTGATTATTAGTTTAACCTATAGTACTCCCTTATTTCCCTTCTGCTTACAAGGAAGCAAGTAATAAGACTATTTCTGCTATTTTTTTCTCGATTAGCATGAAGTAAGTAAAAGCATAAGCTTTTTAACAATAATTTGTTGCAGAGAGGTAGAGAAAGTCATGTGAATGGAACACATCAGATTTTTTTAGGATGTCCTTGTTATTGGTTTCAGATTTAAAATACTTTTCTCATACGGGAATTTGCCAACTCCTGCTCATGCAAATAAACGGTTTTCAATCACAAGGCAACCAGCTTTTAAATATGTGAATATCGATTTAGCATATGGTATTGTTCTTATTTTCCCTCTATTTGCAAGGAAGCAAGTAATAAGATCATTTTTGCTAATCGGTTAGCATGAAGTAGATAGAAAAATGCGCTTTTTTAACAAAAATTTGGTACAGACGTGTAGAGCAATCATGTGAATGGAACACAGAGTTTTCATTTCTTGTTCTCCGTGTACACAATTCTGCAGTTGATGTTTAGTTCCATATACATTTACAATCGCACTTTTTACAAATAAAATTAGTCGTGTTGTAATATCTTGCATTACAGTGAACTCGGAATAATCTAAGTTCGTGAGCCAGTAATAAAGAGGTTTACTAAAAGAGTTTAGAAAGCATATAGGTGTGCGTTAGAGAAAAACATGTTCTTAAATAAGGTCGATATTATGGCATATATTCAATTTGTTTTATAGAGCATTAAAAGGAAATTAATTGTTACATTTACACACAATTTCTGCTTAGAGTACAGCAAGCGATATCCAAGTAAATGTGTGTAAAAGAAACCCATTTTACGAATTTGGCAGTGCCAGTGCAAGCGTTTAAACAGGCTTTAATCTTCGCAAATTTTAGTTTTATAATCATAAACAGAACTAAAGAGAGCGAAAGAGACTAGTTTTAACTCATACTATTTTTTTTTTTTTTTCATTTATATAGCCCCCTTTAACATATAAGGCCATATCGGACGCTTTGCACTAGAAACAATGTCTGTAGGTTCCTTACGTTGGGTTTATCGTTTTTATTTTCCTCAAACACACACACACACACACACACACACACACACACATTCACTCTCACATACATACTTCCAGACTTTGTGGGGGATAGGGAATAACTCTGGTTAAAGAAAAATGCCCAGTCCCAGCCGGGAATCGAACCCTGTTCTCCGGGTGATAATACGCTTCTTTTGTTTAGGTTAACTAAATTAAAAGATTGTATATGCTTATTAGTGACGTGCACGCGCGTAGAATTCAAGTACTGTAGACACGAATATAGTAAACTATATTCCACCAAGTTCATAATTTTTGGTCATCAACCTATTTGAAAAAAGTTATTACCCTAATTGTCAATTTAATAGCCATGTTTAATATTTTCGATGCTTCGTTGTTCCTTGCAAAGAGCACCAGTTTCACAAGAAGGATTGGCTATTGTTTGAAGTTGGAGAAATGGCGTCCAATATGGTGTCCGATGAGATAGTATCTATATGGCCGAGAACAAAATATATTTGCGATAGAGGAGGCAAGGGCGTTGACTGGACTCAGTGGTCAAGCGAGACAAGAGGTTAACCCTAACACCAAATGACATGGCAGTCTGGGTTGTGGACCATGTTCTTGTCATCACACCTGCAGGGAACGCTCTGGCGAAATATTAATCAGGAGCATGACCTCAAGCACGAGCCCAAGACAAATCGCGCGTGCGCCAAGCGATCTAGTATCAGTGGCGTGCGTATACTGCACCTGCACAAAATCCCACATAATCGCAAGAATTACAGTTGAACCTGTTTTATACGTAACCCAGTTGTGAGTAATTCGCATTTATACGTAAATGTTCGTAGATACCGGCGAAATGTAATTTAGAAACATGTTAACAGAACCTTATTTACACGTTATTCGCTGTTATACGTATTACATTTCAGTGAAATACAACTGAGTTTTACGTAATTATAATGAGCATACGGCATACACTATCTTAAAAGAAACTCGAGGGCATTTCCCTTATCTCTGTTGACAAAGACGCAAGCTGAAACGGGCGGCTTTCGCCCTCGGAAACAAAAGACAATAATACGTTTTCTGATAGAGCGCGACAATGCAGCAACAAACGATAAGTAAAGGTAAACATTTTCGATTGTTTATTGTTAAACAGCCGTTTGTCTTTCAGTTCTCAGTTGCTTTTAATCAGCCATGGAGAACAAGAAAAGGAAATGTTATACGCTAGATCACAAAGTGAAATTCATACGAGAGGTAGAGCATAATCCACACAAAACCAAAACCGAAATAGCTTCAGACTTAGGAATTGCTTACTCCGCGGTATGTACAGTCACCAGTAACAAAATGTCATTTTACATGAGTTTTTAAAATTTGGGTGCCGAATCAACAAAACGCAGTCGTCAGCAGGAAGGGAGATAATTATGCTGATTTGGAAATGCCACTTTTCACATGGCTCCAAGCAAAAGAGCTAAAATAATGAACATCACAGCTGATTTCAAGGCTTCATCAGGTTGGTTGCAAGGATTTAAAGATCGTCATGGAATCACAGGGAAAACATTTTTTCAAAGAGTTGAATGCTGTGGATTACATCACGGTTCCACACTGGAAGAAAGAGGTTCTACCAGGAATCATTAGGGATTATCAGTCTCAAAACATCTGCAACTGTGATGAGAATGGCCTATTCTACAATCTCCTTCCCAGCAAGGCATTAGCTGAAAAGGGTGACTCATGCCATGGAGGGAAGAAAAGTAAAATTCGCGTAACAGTTCTTGCAACCAATGCAGACGGATCAGACAAACTTTCCCCACTTGTGATAGAAAATCCAAGAATCCGAAGAGTTTTAAGGATATGAAAACAAAACCCGTGGAATATGAATCCAATAGGAAGTCTTGGATGACTCTGATTTTAATGGAACAGTGGTTAAAGAAACTGGACATTAAAATAAAAAAGAAACAGAAGAAGATCCTTCTTTTTATGGATCGATGTACAACACATCCACCTCAAATAATTTTGAAAAATCTGATGTGTTCCATCCACATGACTTTCTCTAAATCTCTGAAACAAATTATTGTTAAAAAGTTTGTGTCTATTTTCTTCATGCTAATCGAAAAAAATAATAGTAGAAATAGTCTTATTACTTGCTTCCTTGTAAGTAGAAGCGAAATAAGGGAGTGCCATATTTTAAAGTGATAGTCAAAAGCTGGTAGCTATGTGACAGAAGTTCCCTTGTTTTTATGGATAAATTCTTGTATGAGAAAAGTGCAAGTTTTTCAAATCTGAAACCAAAATAAGGAATATCTAAAAAATGATCAACTCCACGAAAAAATGTATACAACATAAATTGTGTGTTTTAATGTGCTGTACATTTCTTGTTTCGTACGTTTTTGTCTATCTCTTCTCTTTAGCAGTTACAGAAAATTCCGTAAAATTCATTCAGAGCCTATTCCCAGAAAATTCAAGATATACATTTTATTTGTCAGGTATATATCTTCAATATACGATATGTTAATCAAAATTGTTATAGTCATTTTTTAGAAAATCAAAATTTTCGAAAAATTTTCCATGTAAAGGGTAGTTGGGGGTTGGGGGGATTTTCTTGAAAATCTTCGTGAAGATACCAAACCTAAATATCAAGTTTGGTTTTTAACGAATTTTTAGTTTTTGAGCTGTGCTGTCCACAGACACACACACGGGGTCCTAAAACATGTATTTCCGGTGAAATCTCGGAATCGAATTTTTGGGTGGAATACAATACTTGCTCTATTCACTATGTACATAGTACGTGTAGAGAAAGTAAAAATGTTCGAGTGCAATTTTTCCTTCCTTGTACCAGTCGTCTACAGCCACTTGATTTGGGCTACATTGCAAATTTCAAAGTTCATTACAAGAAATGCTGGTTCAACATTTAATAACACTGACTGATACTAGACATGAAAAGCTAGCCATTAATTTACTACAAGCCATGGATTTATTTAAACTGCCTGGAAGCAGGTGTCATCCTGCACTACCATACACTGCTTCATTAAAGCTGGTGTCTCTGATGATGGTGATGATATTGGTAGTGATGAGCTAGCTCTACCGGAGAGAGCAAATTTCGATACCTTTGTGCATTTTGATGACAATCTAGCTGTGTGTGGGGAAGATTATTGGTGATGTGTGGTGGTGATACAGAAAGTGGACCTCAAGCGACGATGCAGTCGTGTGAATGTCGACTCAAATCTTGTCATACATAAGGTGAGTGAAGTGCAATAAATGTGTGCAGGCGTTACATCAGTGCTAAAAGTGGTAGTGAAAAAGCTCTAAATTCATTAATAAGTTTGCAAAATAAGGTTTATGCACTTGGCGCAAGAAAAGTAAAACAAGCTAAATGCACTGATTTCTTTAAAGCAGGACCAAGTTCTAAATAATGTCTTCTTCGTACGTAACTTTGTTGTTTGTAAAATGGTGCACATGCAGGCCCACTGTATCGTCTTTTTACTTTCTCTACACGTACTATACACATAGTGTATAGCGAAGGTATTGTATTCCACCCAGAAATTGTATACCGAGATTTCACCGGAAATACATGTTTTGAGGCCCCCTGAAGAAAAAAATTAGAAAAATATCCGTGTGTGTCTGTCTGTGTATGTGTGTGTGTCTGTGGGCAGCATAGCTCAAAAACGAAAAGTTCGTTAAAAACCATACTTGGTATTTAGGTTTGGTATCCTCCAATGATGCGACACGAAGATTTTAAGGAAAATCCCCACACACCAACTACCCTTTACATGGAACTTTTTTCGATTATTTTGGTTTTCTTAAAAATGGCTCTAACGATTTTGTTTAAAATATCGTATATTAAAGATATTTAACTGACAAATAATGTGCATATCTTGAATCTTCTGGGAATAGCCTCTGAAGACTACTTTGTTGTAGATGAATTTTACAGAATTTTGCATAGCTGCTAAATCATAAGAGATGGACAAAAACTTACCACACAAAAAATGTAGAGCACGTTAAAACACACAATTTATGTTACATACATTTTTTTCGTAGAGTTGATCGTTATTGACATATTCCTTTTTTTTTTTTTTTTTTTTGGTTTCAGTTATACTTTTGAAACTTGAAAAAGTTATAGTTTTCTCATACAGTAATGTGTCAACTCCTGTCCATAAAAACAAAGGAACCTCAGTCACATAGCAACCAGCTTTTGACTATCACTTTAACCCTTGTTTCGCTTCTACTTACAAGGAAGCAAGAAGTATTAGCATGAGGTAAATAGAAGCATAAAATTTGTAACAATAATTTGTTGCAGAGATGTAGAGAAAGTCATTTGAATGGAACACATCAGTTTTTTTATGTATGTGTATTATGTATTATCAAAATCTCAGTTGTAAGTAATTCTGAGTTCAAATAAGCTTCCCTCGTTCGCTTGATATACGCATAAATCAGGTTCAACTGTAATAATCCAATCTGTGTGATCACCTGATCACTGTATTTTACAGTATACAGTGAAGTACTCATATAAGCTGCTGCTGGATATTGATAGATATATTGATAAGTGTGATCTTGTTCATCGCCATGATCCATCGGCTGCGCGTGGTGAATAGCGACCCGCTTGGTATCCGCGCGGAGCGAGTCAAAGAATAGCAGTTGAAAACATGTAAATAACAATATCAAAACTCACACTGCTAATTTCAATATCCCTCATTCGATAGAAAACCTGAGATGTAGCTACCATTATCATAAACATAGGTAGCTATTTGTTCTACTTTGGGGGGGGGAGGTAGGATTGTGCGATAAAGTCGACTATTAATAAAATATTGGTATAATTAAAAGTAATCATTGTGTAATATGGATTGGGTGCAAATGAGATAAATGGTTGATTAATTTAAAGTTTGGAAAAAAAATAATGCTAGGTGTGTTTCATATCTTACCGTTTTCTGCCGAAAGTTTTGCATCTTTTCTACGACAGGTAGTCAAGGTCGTTAAACCAAGGACTCATGAATAGGAAATCTGCGGCTTAAATCCCACCAGGACCATCCTCTCCCATGTAGATTGCATGGAAGATCACACACACACGGAGCTACTACTTTCTCTACACGTACTATGTACATAGTGTACAGAGAAGGTATTGCACTCCATCCAAAAATTCCATACCGTGATTTCACCGGAAATATATATTTTGTAGGGTCCCCTGTATCCAAAAAAAAAAAAAAAAAAAGTATTTTCAGAAAAGCTCCGTGTATGTACGTGTGTGTCCGTGTGTCTGTGAACACAATAACTCAAAAACGAAAAGTCGGTAAAATACCAAACTTGGTATTTAAGTTTAGTATATTCCAGGGATGCGACACAAAGCTTTTGAGAAAAATCCTTCCATCCCAAACTACCCTTTACATGGAAAAAATTTTGAAAAATTTCAGTTTCTCAAAAATGGTTCTAAAGATTTTGATTAAAATATCGTATATTACAGATGTTTACCTGACAAATAATACGTATATCTTGAATTTTCTGGGAAAAGCCTCTGAAGACTAGTTTATTTTGGATGAATTTTATGGAATTTTGCAAACTGCTAAACTGTAAGAAATAGACAAAAACTTACCACACAAAAAAAGTAGAGCACATTAAAACACAATTTATGTTATATAAGTTTTTTTCGTGGATTTCATAATTTTTTTAGATATTCCTTGATTTTGGTTTCAGCTTTATAAAACTTACTGTTCTCAAACAGGAATTTGACAACTCGTGGCCATACAAACAAAGGAACTTCAGTCACATAGCAACCATCTTTGCATTATCACTTCAACCTATGGTTTCCCTTATTTCGCTTCTACTTACAAGGAAGCGAGTAATAAGACTATTTCTGCTAATTTTTTCTCAATTAGTATGAAGTAAATAGAAGCATAAGCTTTTTAACAGTAATTTGTTGCAGAGATGTAGAGAAAGTCATGTGAATGGAACTCGTCTCCAAGTACAAGAAATGTCTCCGATATACAGGGCTTTGCTGAGGTTTTTTTTTTTTTTTTTGGTATTTTTTAGTCCTCATGCATGACTGGCAAAGGTACCCTAAACTTAGGCTTGCAATGTTTCCTTCTCCAATTACCACTTCAGCTATCATGACTGTCCACCTCCTGTGGTGCAGCATGCAGTAACAACGGACGTTAAATACCACTAAAATAGTTCATTCCTTCTTATAAACTCCTGTGCCACTGGGTGAAGATAGTTGATGGCTTCTTCTCAATGGCAATGGAAAACAGCATCAGCGTCTAGGGAACTACACGGAATTTCAAAACGTGGCCTCACAGATCATAAAAGTAGTTTGACAAGCTGGTAATTACTTAGGTGTGAGGAAAGTCACGAACTCAAAAACTGGAAGCAATGCGATTCTTTTAAGTGGGTTCAAGACGTACAAAATGAAATTGAAGTTTGTGTCTTTCTTAGAAAACAGATCGAAGATATTACAGCTTCAAAATATGTTTCTGCAGCTACATTCACCATGAAATAGAAGCGCAGACGCAACGTAAGCGTAAGAGTTTGGACTCATATTGTTTAATGTAAGCATTCATATAGACACACGCAAGACGCAACGCAATGTAACGCAACGTAAGAGTTTGCAAACTGCAAACTTTAACCTTGCGTTGCATGCAAAGAGGAGGAATTCTGCTTCTTTTCTCTATGCATTGCACTGCAATATTTTACAGGGCCTGCTGTATATGCATGCTCTTCTATTTGGCCGTGCAGTGCCGCGCCATCTCTAATTCCCTCAAGAGGTTATGACAGTCTCCTTTGATTTAATGGATGTAACTACCATCTGTGTCTAGATTTCTTTGTTCTCATAAATCGAAGGCGCAGAGAGATAATTCTTAGTTCATTAAATGTGTATTTTTATTGAAATTAATACAAGCATAGAGATTTCAGAAGGCGATAATTTTGAATGAGCAATTATCGTGACAGCACTGCCGCGAGCGTCAGTTGTTTGTATGTAATTTTATAACATGTTTATTTGTAAAAGATTGAGTGAATTTTCTTATGTGATATTGTTGGTTATGTAATTCAGTTTGTAACTTGCCCTAGTTTTGTAAGTTAAGGAGGCAGCAAGCGGGCACTTATGCCCATTACGCACAATGATCTGCTAATTCTGTAAATTCTGTACATAACTGGGATGGAAGTTCAATTTACAATTAAATACAATAAAGCAGGAGAATATCTCCTGCGAATATAATACCGCTTGCACATGTTTAGTGGTTACTTACGCAGCCAATGTTTGATCAGGCAGGAACAGGCCTGTTTATCTCTTCATCTTAACAGTAAAAGGGGAAACTCCAAAAGAAACATATCAGGGTAAGTCACCCAAACTGAGATTTGAACTCGGAACCTCTTGCATGCAAGAGAGACATGTTGGCCCCCACACCATCGTGGTGGGCTTACTGAGGGAGCTGTGGATATGAGAGTGTATCGTGTTGGGTCACAAGTTCGTCATGCTCTCCTTAAAACCTTTACAGTTGTTACTTTCTCTACACGTACTATTTACACCCAAAAATTCGATACCGAGATTTCACCGGAAATATATACTTTAGGGTGCCCTGTATCCAAAAAAACATTCAAGAAAAAGGTCCGTGTATGTGTGTGTCCGTCTGTCTGTCTGTAAACACAATAACTCAAAAACTAAAACTCGAAAAATACCAAACTTGGTATTTAAGTTTAGTATCTTTCAGGGATGCGACACGAAGATGTTGAGAAAAATCCCTCCTCCCCAAACTACCATTTACATGGTAAAATTTCGAAAATGTTTATTTTCTTAAAAATGGCTCCAACAATTCTGATTTTGCAAACCAATCACTTCCGTCTAAATGTAGCTTTTGTGAGTTGATTTGTACCGCTGCTGTGGTGTTTAAAATCTAGTCTGTTATGTATTAACGTTAATTTCATCCATTGTATTTTCTGTAACTTTTATAATAATTCTGCGTAACATTTACATTGAAACATAATTTTCTTTAGAGACAATACGTGTTCTAGGCAACAAAAAAAGAAAAAAAGAATACTTTATAATCATTAATTTCTGTTTCCAGTGCTGCGCATGGATTGCTGTGGAAAAAGTTTCTCAATAAGTTTTATTTGAATAGATTTCTAAAAAAAAAAAAAAAAAAAAAAAATCTGATGTGTTCCATTCACATGACTTTCTCTACATGTCTGTAACAAATTATTGTTACATAGCTTATGCTTCTATTTACTTCATGCTCATCGAGAAAAAAATAGCAGAAATAGTATTATTACTGCTTCCTTGTAAGTAGAAGCGAAATAAGGGAGTACCATAAGTTAAAGTGATAGTCAAAAGATGGTTGCTATGTGACTGAAGTTCTTTTGTTTCTATGGACACGAGTTGACAAATCCCTGTATGAGCAAAGTAAGTTTTTCAAAACTGAAACCAAAAACAAGGAATATCTAAAAAACGAACAACTCCACGAAAAAATTATGTATAATATAAAGTGTGTGCTTTAACGTGCTCTACATTTTTTGTACAGTAAGTTTTTGTCCATCTCTTACGGCTTAGCAGTTATGCAAAATTCCGTAAAATTCATCCAGAATAAAGTAGTCTTCACAGGCTATTCCTAAAAAATTCAAGATATACTTTTATTTGTTAGGTAAATATCTTTAATATACGCTCTTTTAATTAAGATCGTTAGAGCCATTTTTAAGAAAATCAAAAATTTCGAAAAAAGTTCTATGTAAAGGGTAGCTGGGGGTGAGGGGATTTTTTTGAAAATCTTCGTGTAGCATCCTTGGAGGATACGAAACTTAAATACCAAGTTTGGTATTCAACGGTCTTTTCGTTTTTGAGGTATGCTGTTCACAGACACACACACACACACACACACACACACGGACCTTTTTGTAAAAATGCTTTTTTTTGTATTCAGGGGGTCCTAAAAATATATTTCCGGTGAAATTTCGGTACCGAATTTTTGGGTGGTTTACAATACTTCCTCTATACACTACGTACATAGTGCGTGTATAGAAAGTAATAAAAAGTAATTGGGCGTTATTTATTGAATAGAAAGGGCACACAAACTTAGAGGAGCGCACATATAGAATGTGAGAAACATATGAAACGAGAAATTATATTCATTTTGAAAGATGCACCGGTACATACATTAACAGCTTCCTCAAGGATACTTAATTAGCTTAACTACTCAAATAAGGCTTTAAAACTCTAAACCTAAATAAACAAAGAAACATTTTGAGACGTTAATATATGGAAGACAAGCGTTTTTATATCAAAGGTTTATTTTTACTTTCTCTAGCCCGGTATGTGCAATATACATAGGGATAGAGAAGTATTGTACTGCACCCAAAAATTCGATACCGAGATTTCACCGGAAATACATGTTTTAGGACCCCCTGTATCCAAAAAAAAATTTTTTGAGAAAAACGTCCGCGCACGCCATGTGTGTGTGTGTGTGTGTGTGTGTGTGTGTGTGAACACGATAACTCAAAAAACGAAAAGTAGCTAAAATACCAAACTTGGTATTTAAGTTTAGTATCTTCCAGGAATGCGACACGAAGATTTTGAGAAAAATCCCCCCACCCCAAACTACCCTTTACATGGAACTTTTTTCGAAATGTTTTTATTTTCTTAAAAATGGCTTTAACGATTTTGATTAAAATATCATATATTAAAGGTATTTACCTAACAAATAAAATGTATATCTTGAATTTTCTGGGAATAGCTTCTAAAGAACTGTTTATTCTGGATGAATTTTGCTAAATTTGGCATAACTAGTAAACCGTAGGATATAGACAAAAACTAACTGTACAAAAAATGTAGGTCTTGTTAAAATACTTCCGTCATATACATTTTTTTCGTGGAGCTTACCGTTTTCGAGGTATTCATTGTTATTAGTTTCAGTTGTGAAGTACTTATACTTTCTGAGACGGGAGTGTCCTTCTTTTGTTCTACTCCTGGCCAAGAAAAGAAGCAATATGTACTGACAATCGCATAACGACAGCTTTTAAAGCATTTTACTATCGATTTAGCCTAGTGCATTCCCTTATTTTCTTCCTACTTATAAGGAACTAAGTAATAAAACATTGTGCTAATGAGTAGCTCGATTAGCAAGGTGCACAAAGAAGAATAATGTTATGTGAGAAGTTTGTAGAACAGCTAGAGCAAGTCATGTGAGTGTAACACATCAAGTGTTTTGTTAATGGAAGGAAATTGATACCATATTGATTTATCGATTTTATGGTAAAGAAAAAATTAATTACTGAAAGTAATTAGCTTGTAAGTCTGCTGTGAGTATCAGAATATTGAATTTAATGTGTATTTTAAGAATAATTTTATTTATGATTAGAACTAATTATTTGAAAACATTCAACAATGATAATTGCATTGCTACGTACATGAAAAATGAAGCCGTTCTTTCTAGTATACCGCATCCCCAAGCGTTGTATACCCAGATTTAAATATTCACTAAGCGCAAATAGTTTATGAAATAAATATTATATGTACCAAAAGTAATTTATTTATAAATAAAAGGAAGTCTGTACTATAAACTTCTTTAAAGAATGTTTAATAAGGAGAAACATGTAGAATAAGCTTTGAGCCTATATAAGAGCTGAATAGACGCTCAACCTTTGTCATTGCTTATTGGCCAGTCTTCATGTGATCATCACAAGGCTAGCGTCCTATGGGAACGCGTGCTGTGGAATGCAATCTTAATTTATCTGTGCCATCCTACAGTGTTAATAATTATTGTATCCAGTGATATTGAAGAATATACAAGAACATCTTACCAGTGAAACCAGTGTATCATTTACAAGTACGATACAAAGTGATATATTTAGAACTGACACATTTCTTTCTTTAATTATTCCGTTTGAAATTCATTCAATGATCCAATTTTAGCATCAAATTAAACAGAATGTTCTGGAGTTTCGATTCCTTGTCACTAGATGCGCAGATGTCTATGTTTTATTCCTAATTGCATTGTTGGCAGCTGTTTCGACATTTTGTTCTTGTAGTCAACGTGAAAATGCAGTACGATGTAGAGCAGAGTCAAGGATATTTTCAGCAAGATGGCGCACGTGCCATACATCAAATGAATCCATGAACCTAGTTGCAAGTTTCTTTGACGGCGGATAATTTCCAGGAATCTGTGGCCACCGAAATCTCCGGTTTTGACATCGCCGGACTTCTTTCTATGGGGTTACTTAAAAGACAGGGTTTACGCCACACGTCCTCAGACATTGGACAATCTGAAGCACAACATCTCAAAGGAGATTCAAGCTATTGACAACAGAGTCCTCCGAGTGGCCAGCAACATGGAACGACGTGTTGAGTTGTGCCTTATGCAGGATGGAGGACATTTTCAACATTTGCTATAGAGGTAAATAATCTCCCTAAATTCCTGTACAATTTGGGTATAATAAGTTGTCGCTAGCATAACACGTTTCGAAACAATTAATGAAAGAAATGTGTCAGCTCTATATAAATCATCCTGTATTACCTATAATGCATTATCTCCCTCGCGGCCACGATCCTGAGACGTAATAATACGTATTACAGAGAGTCACACAATTAGTTGGCAAATCCGCTGGCATATTACAGAGTAATACCTATCAAAAAAGGAATTTTGTAAGAACTTAAAGACAAAGCTAATAATCGTTTCATGCTAACAGATTGTCCGACCTCTAAATTTAAGTTTCAGAATAACTTCACACATAATTTGATAGGAAAGAAACACGTTGAAATTAATTTATGGCCTAAGAATTTTGTAGGGTTAAAATGAAACCGTAATAAATAATTGTCTCTATTCCGATTACACAGATCAATTTAATATTGTTGTATGAGAGAAGTTTTCTACATAAATTCGTTCCATGAAAAATCTGATGCGAGCCATTCTGTGACCTTCTCCACATCTCTGCAACAAATTATTGTTAAAAAGCTTATTTTCTATATACTTCTAATCCAGAAAAAAATAGCAGAAATGATCTTATTACTTGCTTTCTTGTAAGCAGAAGCGAAATAAGGGAGTAACATACGTTAAATTGATAGTCAAAAGCTGGTTGCTATGTGACTGAAGTTCCTTTGTTTGTATGGACCGGAGTTGACAAATTCCTGTATGAGAAAAGTATAAATGTTTCAAAGCTGAAACTAAAAAAAGGAATATCTAAAAAATGGTCAACTCCACGAAAAAAATTATATAGCATAAAGTGTGTATTTTAACGTGCTCTACATTTTTATGCGGTAAGTTTTTTTCTATCTCTTACAGTTTAGTAAATATGAAAAATTCCGTAAAATTCATCCAGATTAAACTAGTCTTCAGATGCCATTCTCAGAAAATTCAAGATATACATTCTATTTATCAGAGCAATGTATTTAATATATGATATTTTAATCCAAATTCTGAGAAAACCAAAATTTTCCATAAAAGTTCCATGTAAAGGTTATTTGGGGGTGCGGGGATCTTTGTGAAATTTTTCGTTTCACATCCTTGGAAGATACGAATCTTAAATAACAAGTTTGGTATTTAACGGTCTTTTCGTTTTAGAGCTATGCTGTCCAAAGGCACACAGAAAAACACACAGACGCACACACACGGACTTTTTCCAAACATGTTTTTTTTTGGATTCAGGGGGACCCAGAACATGCATTTCCGGTGAAGTTTCGGTATCGAATTTTTGGTGCATTACAATACTTTCTCTATACGCTATGTACATGGTACTGTAGGGAAAGTAAAAATGCCTGTTTTAGCTCCTACGCCACTGAAATGCACTTGCTTGGCAATGCTGTTATTGTGCCTATGAGATTGGTCTTGCTCTTGATGTCTTTACAACAAAGACCACGAGCCTAAATCATCAAGCACAGCCATTATTGTCAAATAAACACCAGGACCCTCCTAGCAGAGCTTCACCTCGTGTCTGGGCTCCAGAATGGTTCAGTGTTGTTGGTGATGGTGATAGCTTGATACACCAGGACCCTCCTAGCAGAGCTTCACCTCGTGTCTGGGCTCCAGAATGGTTCAGTGTTGTTGGTGATGGTGATAGCTTGATACACCAGGACCCTCCTAGCAGAGCTTTACCTCGTGTCTGGGCTCCAGAATGGTTCAGTGTTGTTGGTGATGGTGATAGCTCGATACACCAGGACCCTCCTAGCAGAGCACAGAGCATAGCTTCACCTCGTGTCTGGGCTCCAGAATGGTTCAGTGTTGTTGGTGATGGTGATAGCTTGATGCACCAGGACCCTCCTAGCAGAGCACAGAGCAGAGCTTCACCTCGTGTCTGGGCTCCAGAATGGTTCAGTGTTGTTGGTGATGGTGATAGCTTGATACACCAGGACCCTCCTAGCAGAGCACAGAGCAGAGCTTCACCTCGTGTCTGGGCTCCAGAATGGTTCAGCGTTGTTGGTGATGGTGATAGCTTGATACACCACGGAACAAAACATGTTTACTTTCTCTACACGTATATGTAAATATTGCATAGAAAAGGGATTGCATTTCACCCAAAAAATCGAACCGAGGTTTCACCGAATATATATGCTTTGGGTCTCCCTGAATCATAAAAACGGCATTTTGAGAATGTGTGTATGTGTGTGTGTGTGTGTGTGTGTGTGTGTGTTAGCTCAAAAACGAATAGACCTTTGAATACCAAACTTCGTGTTTAAGTTTGGTATTCTCCAAGGATGCGACACGAAGATTTTCAAGAAAATGCCCCCCAACACAAGCCACCCTTTACCTGGAAAATTTTTTGAAAATTTTGATTCTCTCAAAAATGGCTGTGACGATTTTGATTAAATTCCCGTATATCAAATATATTTACGTGACAAACAAAATGTATATCTTGAATTTTCTGGGAAAAGCCTCCGAAGACCACTTTATTCTGGGTGAATTTTACGGAATTTTTCATAACTGCTAACCGTAAGAGATGGACACAAACTTACGAAAAAAAAAATTAGAGCACAATAAAACACAATTTATATTATACACATTTTTTTCCTGAATTTGATCGTTCTTTAGATATTCCTTGTTTTTGGTTTCAGCTTTGAAAAACTTATACTTTTGTCATACAGGAATTTGTCAACTCCTGTCCATACAAACAAAGGAACTTCAGTCACAGAGCAACAGGCTTTTGACTATCACTTTAACTTACGGTAGTCCCTTTATTCGCTACTACCTACAAAGAAGCAGGTAGTAAGACTATTTCTGACAATTTTTGTCTCAATTAGAATGAAGTAAGAAGATGCATAAGCTTTTTAACAATTATTTGTTGCAAAGATGTAGAGAAGTTCATGTGAATGGAACACATCGGATTTTTTTATTTTCTCTAAACGTGCTATGTACATAGTGTATAGAATAAGTATTGTAATGCACCCAAAAATTCGATACCGAGATATCACCACAAATACATGTTTTAGGACCCCCTGACTCCAAAAAAAAAGCATGTTTAGGAAAATGTCCGGGTCAGTGTCTGTCTATGTGTGTCTGTGTCTATGAGTATGTGTGTGTGTGTGTCTGAGGGCAGCATAGCTAAAGATTTTGAAGAAACCCCCCCCCCCCTCACGAAACTATCCTTTAGATGGAAAAATTTTCGAAAATGTTGATTTTCTCAAAAACGGTTCTAACGATTCTGATTACTATGTCGTATACTAAAGATATTCCCCTGACAAATTAAATGTATACCTTGAATTTTCTGGGAATAGCCTCTGAAGATCTCTTTATTCAGGATGATTTTTATTCAACTTTGCATAACCGGTAAACCGTAAGAGATAGACAAAAACTTAATGTACAAAAAATGTAGGTCACACAATTAATGTCATATACATTTTTTTTTTCGTGCAGTTGAGCGTTTTTGAGATATTCCTTGGTATTGGTTTCAGCTTTAAGAACATGTTTTTCTGATACAGAAATTTGTCAACTCCTGTCCATACAAACAAAGGAACTTCAGTCACATAGCAACCAGCTTTTGACTATCACTTTAACCTATGGTACTCCCTTGTTTCTATTCTAGTTACAAAGAAGCTAGTAATATCGCTATTTCTGCTAATTTTTTCTCGATTAGTATAAAGTAAACAGAAGCAAAGTTTTTGTTGCAGAGGTGTAGAGAAAGTCATGCGAATGCGCGAATGGGACACATCAAGTCATTTAAATGCTAGCCTGCATTCCTTTAAAGCTACTGTGCAATGATCCTTGGTAGAATATTTGTATCTTTAAATTCAGGTTTCTCAAAACAACATTTTTGAATACTTGTGTACTTTTCCTCAGAAAGTATTAGCAATAGAGTGCTGAGATTTTCAGTACGTGTATACAACACACGGTTGAGCTTTCTGAGCCACAATCATAATTTTACAATATATATATTAGTAATATTAAAAATCTGATGTGTTCCATTCACATGACTTTCTCTACATCTCGGCAAAAAAAATATTATTAAAAAGCCATTGCTTCCCTTTCCTTCATGCTGATCGAGAAAAAAATTAGCAGATACAATCTTATTACTTGCTTCCGTAAAAGTAGGAGCGAAATGAGGGATTATCATAGGTTAAAGTGATAGTCAAAAGTAGTTGCTATGTGACTGAAGTGCTTTTTGTATGGACAGGAGTTGATAAATTCCTGTATGTTTTTCATAGCTGAAAACAAAAATAAGGAATATCTCAAAAACAATCAATTCCAGGAAAAAAATGTATACAACATAAATTGTGTGCTTTAAAGTACTCTACATTTGTTGTGTGGTAAGTTTTTGTCCATCTCTTATGGTTTAGCAGTTATGCAAAATTCCGTTAAAATTGACCCAGAATAAAGTAGTCTTTAGAGGCTATTCCCAGAAAATTCAAGATATACATTTTATGTGTCAGGTAAATATCTTTAATATACGATGTTTTAATCTTAACCGTTAGAGTAATTTTTTAGAAAATCAAAATTTTCGAAAAAAGTTCCAGGTAAAAGGTAGTTTGGGGTGGGGGGATTTTTCTCAAAATCTTCGTGTCGTATCCCTGGAAAATACTATACTTAAATACCAAGTTTGGTATTTTACCGACTTTTCGTTTTTGTGTTATCGTGTTCACAGACACATGGACACACTGACACACGGACACACACACGGACCTTTTTCTGAAAATATTTTTTTTTGGATAAAGGGGACCCTAAAACATATTTCCGGTGAAATCTCGGTATCGAATTTTTTGGTGGAGTAGAAGACTTTCTCTATACACTATGTACATAGTACGTATAGAGAAAGTAACAAGTGGGATTCTATATTGCAAATAATAACAAAGGAAAGGGTAAATAAATTCACATGTTTTAAGAATAAAGGTTTATATTTTTACCAACACAAGTTATCAATGCAAACAGCCATTTGAAATAGTTTTCGTGATTTGTAGAATAATTCATAAAACCATTGAGAACTTTAAGAGCAGTGCTAATTTAACTCACATAAGGTGTAATTTCGTTATGTAATTTATTGGCAAATAACATTGAAAATAATAATTATAATTATGAAGTATTATAATTAAAGTAAATCAACATAGATAATGATGAAAACCATGTACCCGATAATCTCAGGAGTTTTCACTGTTGATTTTTACTATCTCCATACGCACTATGTACATAGTGTATAGAGAAAGTATTTCTTATTGGTTTCTCTACACGTACTATGTATATAGTATTTAGAGAAGGTATTGCACTGCAACCAAAAATTCAATATCGAGATTTCACCGGAAATATACATTTTAGCGTCCCCTGTATCCAAATAAAGTATTTTCATAAAAAGGTCCGTGTGTGTGTGTGTCTGTGTGTGTGTCCGTGTGTCTGTGAACATGATAAACTCAAGAACGAAAAGTTGGTATTTTTGTTTAGTATCTTCCAGAGATGTGATACGAAGATTTTGAGAAAAATTCCGCCACCCCAACCTACCCTTTACTTGGAACTTTTTTCGAAAATTTTGATTTTCTTAAAACTGGCTCTAACAATTTTGAGTAAAATATCGTATATTAAAAATATATACCTGACAAATAAAATGTATATCTTGAATTTTCTGGTAATAGCCTCTGAAGACTACCTTATTCTAGATGAATTTTACGGAATTTTGCATAACTGCTACACCATAATAAGAGACGGACAGAAACTTACCACACAACAAATGTAGAGCACGTTAAAACACACAATTTATATACATTTTTTCGAGGAATTAATCGTTTTTGAGTTATTCCTGGTTTCTGGTTTCACCTTTAAAAAAACTTACTTTTCTCATACAGGAATGTGTCATCTCCTGCCCATACAAACAAAAGAACTTCAGTCACATATCAATCAGCTTTTGACTATCACTTTAATCTATGGTACTCCCTTATTTCGCCTCTACTTACAAGAAAGCAAGTAATAAAACTATTTCTGTTAAGTTTTTTTCGAATAGTATGAAGTAAATAGAAGCATAAATGTTTTTAAGAATAATTTGTTGCAGAGCTGTAGAGAAACTCACGTGAATGTAACACATCAGATTTTTCTTATATTGGCATTGAGGAAGCAACAATGTCTCCCAACATGGCTGAATCCCAGTGACCTGGCAACGTGTTTCCATCTCAGAAAGCTCGTGGTGAAAACGTTCACTTTACTCACCGCTTACACCTCCTAGGTTTTTTTTTCTTTTTAAATACAGTTCCGAGTCTGATCGGGACTCCGGCGCTGTATACCCTACTTTTTATTTACCTAATTTGTTTACTTTGATTACTGCATGATTACTGAATTTCTGTTTTACTTTTTACACACACATACACAAACATATAACACCCACGACTCGAACCTACGATCCCCTGCGCTGCGAAACACCAAAGCGAGACCACGGGGACTGGCTGGTTTGTAGTGAAACTATCAAAGTGAGAGAGCAAAAATTGCATTTGAAGTGGCATTCGACAACCTATCTCTTTACACCTCCTTAATGTTCTTGAAACTAAAGTTTCATAATTTTCTTCTTTGTTATTGCCCAAAAAACCTTTCACCACTGCTGCCAATTCAACACGTATAAGCTTATATATTGTGTTCCATTCATATGAATTTCTCTACATCTTTGCAAAAAATTATTGTTAGAAAGCTTATGCTTCTATTTACTTCATGCTGATCGAGAAAAAAAGTAGTAGAAATAATCTTATTACTTGCCTCCTTGATGTTGAAACGAAATAAGGGAGTACCAAATTTAAAGTGATAGTCAAAAGCTTGTTGCTATGTGACTAAAGTTCCTTTGTTTGTGTGGACAAGACATAACAAATTCCTGTATGAGAAAAGTATAAGTTTTTTTAAAGCTGAAACCAAAAACAAGGAATATCTAAAAAAACGATCCACTCCACGAAATATGTATATAACATAAATTGTATGTTTTAATCGGCTCTACATGTTTTCTATAATAAGTTTTTATCTATCTCTTACGGTTCAGCAATTATGCAAAATTCCGTAAATTTAATCCAGAATAAAGTAAACTTCAGAGGCTATTCCCAGAAAATTCAAGATACACATTTTATTTGTCATTCAAATATCTTCAATTTAGGATATTTCAATCAAAATCGTTAGAGCTAGTTTTAAAAAAAGCAACATTTTCGAAAAAAGTTTCATGTAAAGGGTAGTTTGGGGTGGGGGGATTTTTCTCAAAAAATTCGTGTCGGATCCCTAGATGATTATAATCTTAGATACCAAATTTGGTATTTTACCGACTTTTCGTTTTTGAGTTATCGTTTTCACAGACACAGTCACACGGACCTTTTTCTAAAAATGTTTTTTTTTATTCAGGGGACCCTAAAACATATATTTCCGGTGAAATCTCGGTATCGAATTTTTGGTTGGTGTGCAGTACCTTCTCTGAACTCAATGTTCATAGTACGTGTAGAGAATGTAAAAAACAAAACACTGTCTTTAAGAATTAATCTAATTTGATGACCAACCAGTATACCTTCACTTATTTTGGGAAAGATATTTCTTCAATACTCAAAAGAACTTCCACTTTTGCCAAACCTTTAAAAAAATATTTCTTTAACCCAAGCGTTGTGTGAAGTGGGGGAAGAACTTTGTTTCGGTCTACTAGAGGCCCATACTTAACACTGTTTGCTCCAGGTGCAGAGATTTCCCTTTTCCCCCACTCTTTCACCATAAACTGCTTGTCAGTTGCCCCTAAGCACAAGAAACAGCAATATTTTGTGAAACCTCCCTGCAGTCGCGTTAGGTCGTAAGCAGAGCTAGGACGTTCGCACCGTTCGCCGTTCCTTATATAGGCTGCTACCGTCCACCTCGCCGAATCAAAACAAGTGAGAGAGATAAACAAACCTGTTGCCAAGTAAACAGTACTGTTTCCAGAGAACAAAAATTACTATGAGACATTCTTTAATGCACACCTATTTATATAATTAATTATGTACAACATACAAATTCTTAGATACATATAATATAAGGCGGACTCTGGCTGATATCCTTCTTTACATGTGTACATTGTGAAAAAATTCAAGCAATTATAGCACGAATTGAAATATTTACAGATCGAATGTAAAATTATATCCAAGTAATAAAATTAATTCCTTAGTTAATTCTGCGAACCTGCAAAAGATAATGACAGCGAAGGTTGTCGAAACGAGTACCAACACCAACACCATATCTAGTGGAGCACGTGTCTGCAGTAGATGTCCAAATTAGTGCAAGAAGATAGCTTCACTGTATGTAATGGCTTTTTAAAACATATTTTAAAATTTTCATTTATATTTATAAACACACATACACACCACATAGGCTGCACAGGCCTTTTTACTTTCTCTATACGTGCCATGTACAAAGTATGTAATGAAATTAATGGCGTATTATTTAAGGTTGCTCTTTAACTGCTGTGGTTCTCAGCGTCCAATTCTATATTGGGCGTGAAAGACCGCTTAATTTTGCTCAGAGGCCTCTCTTATCAGGTTTGAGGTTCTTTTCCGTGCCGTAAATTTATTTCTCTTCCGTAGGAAACCATGCTAAGGACTTTTACACCCGAAAAAATCCATCGTCCTCTGCCGGGTTTGAACCCGCGAGCTCGGGTATATGAAGTTAGCATGGTAACCATTACACCACGGAGGGTGACTGTACAGTGTATAGAGAGAGTATTGTAAAGCACCCAAAAATTCGATACCAAGATTTCACCGGAAATACATGCTTTGAGACCTCCTGAATGCAAAAAAAGAATTTTTAGAAAAATGTCCGTGTGTGTCTCTCTGCCTGTCTGTCTGTCTGTATGTCTGTCTGTGTTTGTATGTGTGTGTGTGTGTCTGTGGGCAGCATAGCTCAAAAACGATAAGTCCGTTAAAAACCAAAATTAGTATTTAGGTTTGGTTATCTTCTAAGGATTCGACACGAAGATTTTCAAGAAAATTCCGTCACTCCCAACTACCCTTTACATGGAACTTTTTCGAAAATTTTGTTTTTCTAAAAAATGGCTCTAACGATTTTGGTTAAAATATCGTATATTAAAGATATTTACCTGACAAATATAATGTATATCTGGAATTTTGTGGGAATAGCCTCTGAAGACTACTTTATTCTGGATGAATTTTGCATAACTACTAAACCGTAAGAGTAGGACAAAAACTTAACACACAAAAAATGTAGAGCATATTAAAACACACAATTTATGTTATACACATTTTTTCGTGGAGTTGATCGTTTTTGAAGTATTCCATGTTTTTGTTTTAAGCTTTGAAAAGCATACTTTTCTCATACAGGAATTTGCTAACTCGTGTTCATACAAACAAATGAACTTCAGTCACATAGCAACCAGCTTTTTTCTTTCACTTTAAGATATGGTACTCCCTTATTTCGCTCCTACTTACAATAAAGCAAGAAATAATACTATTTCTGCTAATGTTTCTCGATTAGCATGAAATAAATAAAGAATAAGCTTATTAACAATAATTTGTTACAGAGATATAGAGAAAGCCATGTGAATGGAACATATCAGATTGTTCTATAAGTACAGGAGTTTGGCTTCGGGGCTTAAAAACATATTGATTTTTTGGATGATGTAAAGTATTTCCTGAGTCGTCCATAATTATGTGATAGATACAATAAAATGTGATTCGTTACATTCATATTACTTTCTCTACCTATTCTGTAAGAACGTACTCTTACAGGAGTGTACTTATTCTTGTATCTTCAGGCTAGTCAGTCGCAAGCAGCGAGCGACTCGCGTTTTAAATCTGCATATCCTATATATTTGTAACGATATGTGTAATGAATGATAATGGAACTGTCTTCGCAAGTTTCGTGTGACTGTCCTAGATTTGCTTTATTATGTTTAAGGTACCAGCCACTTAAACGTTCAGTAATTTGGTACATACTCAACCCTTTGTTGCCTGTCGGTTTTAAATAAATAATGGAGAAACAGTACAGTCAATGTAACCCCATTAGCTTCCAAGCATCACACCGATTATTTTACTTGGGCTCTCCCCGTCCTTTACCACAATCATTGGGATTTGAACTTGCGACATTGGGCTTTGAATGGTTGGCCAGTCCATTACCTATCACCTAACTCTCATGGCCATTTGAACCACCTTTTGGTAGTGCCTTTGGCAGGATTATGAAAACTGGTTTAGAAGAATTTAAACGTGTAATTGGGAAGAAAAATATTAATAAAGGATCTACATTTAGTTTATTTCTATTGTCTCTATTGTTTTATATAATAATTTTATAGGTTTATTCCCAAATATTTTTACTAAACTCCAGTTTTAAACTTGAACTGAAGGAAAATTGCATATATAGTATACTAGTGCAGGCAACTAAGGGTAAACGTAAACTTGTCATGGCTTCCCTCTTAATGTGTTTATTCATCAGAGTTACTTCCATTAAGCTTAGTTTCTTTCTCACTTTATTCTGACAAAAGCTATCTTCCAAATCTTCGGATGTGAAAATGGTCTCGATACTTCTTGCATACTGCGAGAGAACTACATTTTAATTCTCTTATCTAGTAGTATCTATATGTAGATATTTGTATAATTATATGTATGTTTTTTAAACTTTTCGTGTGACACAATTTCCTTTCCATGCCATGTTTTCAACAGGTATATTTATTTGTTTCTATTGCTTTGTCTCGGTCTTCTTATCATTTGAAAGCAATTTACATTTCTTATGCGAATTGGTGAGCTTATTTATTAAGCACGTGATCAGCTATAGCCTGTGGCGCTGGTTTATGACAACCAGGTCCGTTACAAGCGCATATGTTTTGAGAGATATATTTGAAACGTCTAAAACCCAAAGTCAGTTACCTTCCTTTCTGTTTTAGATGTTTCCTAGTGGATAACGCCATTAAACTTGACATTCGTTTATTTATTTACTGTCTGGTAAAATCGAGCATGTGTTTTGTAATAATAATTAAAAGGCAAAGAGTGATACAGTGGTCCAGTGGTCAGAGAGCTGACTTCTCAACTGGAAGTCCCGGGTTCGATTCCCGGCTGGGGAACTAGAATTTTTCCCTATTCCTCATTTAGTCTGGAACTATGAATATGAGAGTGAATGTGTGCTTAGTATTAAAAAATCTGATGTGTACCATTCACATGACTTTCTCTACATCTCTGTAACAAGTTACTGTTAAAAAGCTTATGCCTCTATTTACTTCATGCTACCCGAGAACAAATTAGCATTGTTACTTGCTTCCTTGTAACTAGAACCGAAATAAGGGAGTACCATAGGTTAAAATGATAGTCCCAAGCTGGTTGCTATGTCAATGAAGTTCCTTTGTTTATATGGATAGGAGTTGACAAGTTCCTGTATGAGAAAAGTATACGTTTTTCATAGCAGAAACCAAAAATAAGGAATGTCTCAAAAACGACGAGCTCCACGAAAAAAATGTGTATAACATAAATTGTGTGTTTTAATGTACTCTACATTGTTTGTGTCGTAAGTTTTTGTCCATCTCTTACGGTTTAGCAGTTATTCAAAATTCCGTAAAATTCGTCCAGATTAAAGTAGTCTTCAGAGGCTATTTCCAGAAAATTCAAGATATACATTTTGTTTGTCAGGCAAATATCTTTAATATATGGTTTTAATCAAAATCGTTAGAGCCATTTTTGCGAAAATCAATATTTTCGAAAAAAGTTCCATGTAAAGGGTAGTTTGGGGTGGGCGGATTTTTCTTAAAACCTTCGTGTCGCATACCTGGAGATATTAAACTTAAATACCAAGTTTGGTGTTTTACCGACTTTTCGTTTTTGAGCTATTGTGTTCACGGGCACACTGACACATACACAAGGACCTTTTTCTGAAAATGCTTTTTTTTTTATACAGGGGACCCTAAAACATATATTTCCGGTGAAATCTCGGTATCGAATTTTTGGGTGGAGTGCAATACCTTCTCTATCCCTATGTACATTGTACGTACGGGGCTAGAGAAAGTAAAAAAACATCTTATGTGTTACACTCACATGAGTTTCTCTAGCTGTTCTACAAACTCCATACATAAGATTCTTCTTCTTTCTGCACCTTGCTAATCGTGTAATCATTAGCACAATGTTCTTATTACTTAGTACCTTATAAGTAGGAAGAAAATAAGGGAATACACTGGGCTAAATCGATAGTCAAATGTTTTAAAAGCTGTCGTTATGCGATTGTCATTACAAATCGCTTCTTTTCTTGGCCAGAAGTAGAACAAAGGAAAAACGGACTCTCCCGTCTGAGAAAAGTACGAGTATAAGTGCTTCACAACTGAAACTAATAACAATGAATACCTCGAAAACGGTAAGCTCCAAGAGAGAAAAAAAAATACATATACATATATATATGACATAACTTGTATATTTTAACAAGACCTACATCTTTTGTATAGTAAGTTTTTGTCTATCTCTTACGGTTTACTAGTTATGCCAAATTAAGCAACATTCATTCAGAATAAACAGGTCTTCAGAAGCTATTCCCAGAAAATTCAAGATATACATTATATTTGTTAGGTAAATATCTTTAATATATGATATTTTAATCAAAATCGTTAGAGCCAGTTTTAAGAAAATCAAAATTTTCGAAAATTGTTCCATGTAAAGGGTAGTTTGGGATGGGTGGATTTTTCTCAAATCTTCGTGTCGCATCCCTGGAAGATACTTAACTTAAATACCAAGTTTGGTATTTTAGCAACTTTTCGTTTTTGAGTTATCTTGTTCACAGACACACGGACACACGGACACACACGGACCTTTTTCTGAAAATGCTTTTTTTTTGGATATAGGGGGTCCTAAAACATATATTTCCAGTAAAATCTCGGTATCGAATTTTTGGGTGGAATACAATACTTCTCTATCCCTATGTACATTGTACATTGAGTAGAGAAAGTAAAAATTGATTAACCAACTGTTTTAAAACGTACAGTACTACGAGTTTCACAAGTCAATGCCCCCGATATCATCATTGAAGTTATAGGGGGCTATACAAATGAAACAATAAAAGAAAAAAGTTTATTACGTTAGAATTGGATGTCTTGGATTGCCTCTCAAATGCACTACTATAACTACAGAAAATGTTCTTCATTGACATATTTTGCTCATATCATTTAATCGACAATAACTGAGGGTGTATTTCTTTCTCTAGCGCAGTTACAACGTGCACAGTAGGTAGAGAAGGCATTGTATTCCACCCAAAAATTCGATACACCTGAAATGTGTTTTGAGAACCATCGAATAAAGCAAAA
This sequence comes from Hymenopus coronatus, assembly GCA_030762935.1. Taxonomy (NCBI): domain Eukaryota; kingdom Metazoa; phylum Arthropoda; class Insecta; order Mantodea; family Hymenopodidae; genus Hymenopus; species Hymenopus coronatus. The sequence continues at coordinate 10,831,994 of CM060884.1, forward strand.
CATTATTTAGGAAAAGGACTGTGTATGTTTCTTGTGAGGGTGTGACTGTGGGCAGCATAATTCAAACCAAAAAAGACAATTCCCCACCTCAAACTACATTTTTCCTTCAAATGGAAACATTTTCGAACATATTGATGTTCTCAAAAACTATTTTGATTAGAATGTCGAATATTAAAGATATTTCATTCTGAATGACTTTTTCATAACTGGTAAATCATAAGAGATAGACAAAAACTAACTACACCAATAATGTAGATCTTGTCAAAACACACAATGTATGTTCGCTACACATTTGTTGTAATAGTTTCTGAGATATTCCTTGTTATATGTTTTCAATCTTAGAACACTTATACTTTTCTCAAACAAAAAGTCGTTCGTGTTTCTTTTATTTTACTTGGGGAGTGCAAAGCTGAGAATTGCAATGACAATCCGATAGCTTTTATAATATTTAACTATTTAACTATTTAGTCTAGTTTTTTCCCTTAGTTTCTTCTTGTTATTAGGAACTTAATAGTAAGACCATTTCTGCTAAGTTTATTTCGATTGGCATGGAATAAAAAGAAGATTAAGCTTTTGTAAGAAATTTGATTCTAGAACAGGTGCAGGTCTTGTGAACGGAACACATCCGATTCGTTTGTACTTTCTCTACACGTACTATGTACATAGTGTATTGCAATTCACCTAAAAATTCGATACGAGGTTTCATCGGGAATATATGTTTTAGTATCCCCTATATCCAGAATATATATATGTGTGTGTGTGTGTGTATTAAAAAAAAAAGGTCCGTATGCGTGTGTGTGGAACTTATCTCGAAAATGTTTACCTTCTCAAAAATGCCCTAACGGATTTGATTAAAATGTCGTATATTAAAGATATTTACATGCCAAATAAACTGCATATCTTGAATTTTCTGGGAATAGTCTCTAAGAATCTCTTAGCTATGGATGATTTTTATTGAATTTTGCATAACTGCTAAACCGTAAGAAATGGACAAGAACTTACCACACAAAAAATGTAGAGCACTTTAGAACACATCAATTTATGTCATATATATTTTTTTTCGTGGAGTTGATCGTTTTTGTTATTGGTTTTAGCTTTAAAAAACTTGTACTATTCTCAATAGCAATTTGTGAACTCCAGTCCCAAAGGAACTTCAGTCACATAGCAACCAGCTTTTTGACTATCACTTGAACCTATAGTAAGTACTCCCTTATTTCGTTTCTACTTCTAAGGAAGCAAGTAATAAAACAATTCCTGCTAATCGTTTTCGATTAGCATGATGTAAATAGAAGCTAGGCTTTTTCACAATAATTTGTTGCAGAGATGTAGAGAAAGTCATGTGAATGGAACACATCAGATTTTTTTTAGTCTGTTCTAATCTGCGTGCTTACTTCCTATAACGCATTTTCTGATACGATGGGAAATAAATATGTACAGGTCCATTGCTTCCGAAAATAAGAATTGAAAAATGGAATTCTCGAGGGTGTTATGTGCCAAAAGTTCCAGTGCTGAGATATTTTTTCAGAAATGTAGTTTAAGGTACAGCGGGCTTTCTTTCAAAAGTGCTATGTTTCTGTTTGTTCAGATTTAAATATTAATGTATATACTTTTCAGCTTCATATTATTTACAGGTGTTTAATATGGTAAATAGTTCGGTAAAAATACTCCAATTACTTCCTTGTATAAGAAATAATCAAAATTTGTTATTAAAACATAAATTAATGATAAAGAAAAAGTAATATTTTGTGACTTAAAACTTTTGAGAATTGCAGAAATAGGTGTCTGTGAATGTGAAAGTGTGTGTATTTATATATACAGGTGTTTATACTTTACCGAAATATTTTCGCAGAATATGTAGATTACTTAAATAAGTAATCCCGTTTATTGAAATTTCCAAGTAACAGCAATAAGTTTCTGAAGTGCCAGTACGCCACGTTTCGTGACACTGGAATGAAAATACTCTGTAATAGTAATCGAGCTTATGACCTTTGGGATAGCACCTTTCCGCGTTACGCATTAAGCCACCATAGCAGTTGAAAAAACGCCTCCAGAACAGGCTACATAACTCGAGAACATAGTTAATGAATGCTCAGTGTCGTACTGTCAAGTGATAAGCTCGAAATGTTACAGATCTTTGCGACATTAAATCTTGAGAACGCAAGTAACGAGCTGCTAAAAATCGATATTTCTATATTCGGGCAGCAGTTCTAAAGGCATTCTAAGCCATTATTACTTTCTCCATACGCACTATGTACACAGTGTATAGAAAAGTATTGCACTCCACCAAAAATTCGATACCCAGATTTCACCGGAAATATATGTTTTAGGGTCCCCAATATCCAAAAAAAGCATTTTCACAAAAAGATCCGTGTGTCCGTGTGTCTGTGAACACGATAACTCAAAAACGAAAAGTCGGTAAAATACCAAACTTGGTATTTAAGTTAAGTATCTTCCAGGGATGCGACACGAAGATTTTGAGAAAAATACCACCACCCCCAACTACTCTTTACATGGAACCTTTTTCGAAAATATTGATTTTCTCAAAAATGGCTCTAACGATTTTTATTAAAATTTCGGATATTAAACATATTTACCTGAAAAATTAAATATGTATCTTCAATTTTCTTGGAATAGACTCTGAAGAGTAGTTTATTCTGGATGAATTTTACTAAATTTTGAATAACTGCTAAACCGTAAGAGATGGACAAACACTTACTACACAAAAAATGTAGAGCACATTAAAACACACAATTTATGTTATATACATTTTTTTCCTGGAGTTCAGCGTTTTTGTGACATTCCTTATTTTTGGTTTCTGCTATGAAAAACGTATACTTTTCTCATACTGGAACTTGTCAACTCCTATCCATATAAACAAAGGAACTTCATTGACATAGCAACCAGCTTTTGACTATCACTTTAACCTACGGTTGTCCCTTATTTCGCTTCTACTTACAAGGATGCGAGTAATAAGACTATTTCTGCTAATTTTTTCTGATTAGCATAAAGTAAATAGAAGTATAAGCTTTTTAAGAATTTTTTGTTGCAGGGATATGGAGAAAGTCATGTGAATGGTACACATCAGATTTTTTAAACCTGCTTTACTTTAACACCGACTTATCAGCGCCTGATACCCACACGTTTAACGCCATGTAGTTGCGTTATGTTTATCCGGGGACCATGCATCGCCGATATCAAATTAAGTATATCAGTCACGTGCCAATTATTTCAGTGTAACTCATTAGAAGACTGCATATACATATATATATACAGGGTGTTACGTGGCATATTGGCACTTCAGAAACTTATAGCCATTACTTCGAAATTTGAATAAGAAAAGCCAAAAGTCTCCTATCTCAAATTAATTATTTAAGTAATCTACATATTCTGTGAAAATATTTCAGTAAAGTTCATTAACACCCTGTATATGTAGAGAGCGAGAGAGAGAGAGAGAGAGAGAGTGTGTGTGTGAACGCATCATAATTCCTCTGAACTGAAAATTTAGATAAATAAAGTGCTTCTATGTTAAACCAATTGTATTTTATAGCGTGGTACAACTTCCCAGGTAATTTCTCAAAATTACTTCATTGAAAAGCTACGATACCTATAAAAATTTAGCTTTTCCATATATAGTGCTAACAATTTTATTATTAAATCACATGTTTTAAATAATAAACTCGGAAATAAAATGTTTATTTTGTATTCTCTGTAAATAGCTTTCGTTTCATCAAATTACATTTAATTGCAAAGCTTTAAGATACTGTTGAAAGTTTACTGCGGGATAAAGTGAAACTCCTTAAAACAAATCAAAAACATTGTATGAATTAATTTTTCGGTTCAATTAGCCCTTTTGAAATACTTCTTGTAGGCATATACAAGTTTATAAAAATGAAGTTGTTCTATTGCGTCATTTGTGTTTTATGAACTTTTTTCAGCTAATATTAACACAATTTAGCTTTCGTTACATTTATTTCAGTCATTTATGCCTATACTGAAGTAACCAATATTGCTATTTCTAGGCATAATTGTAATAGGTTGTTGAAACATCACACTTTTCGGATTAATAATGGAACACGCACTGCATTAAACTTCACCATGTATTACCGCTTTTATTACTCTCTCTACATGTACTATGTACATAGTGTATAGAGAAGGTATTGCATTCCACGCAAAAATTCTATACAGAGATTTCACCGGAAATACATATTTTGGGTTCCCCTGAATTCGAAAAAAAAAAAAAAAAAGAAGAACTTTTTACGGAAAGGTCCGTGTGTGTCTCTCTGTATGTATCTGTGTATGTGTCTTGTGTCTGTGGACAGTATAGCTCAAAAACGCAAAGACCGTTAAATACCAAACTTGGGATTTAAGTTTGGTTTCTTCCAAGGATGCGACACGAAGATTTTCAAGAAAATTCCCCCACACCCAACTACACTTTACGTGGAACTTTTTTCGAAAATTTTGATATTCTTAAAAATGGTTCTAACGATTTTGATTCAAAATCGTATATTAAGGATATTTATCTAGAAAAGAAAATGTATATCTTGAATTTTCTGGGAATATCCGTGAAGACTACTTTATTCTGGATGAGTTTACGAATTTTACTGCTAAGCCGTAAGAGATGTACAAAAACCTACCATACAAAAAATATAGAGCACATTAAAACACACAATTTATGTTACATATTTTTTTCGTGGAGTCGATCGTTTTTTAGATATTCCTTTTTTTTTGTTTCAGCTTTTAAAAACTTGTACGTTTCTCATAAAAAAGTTGTTAACACCAGTCCATACAAACAAAGGAACTTCAGTCACATAGTAACCAGCTTTTAACTTCACTTTAACCTCCCTTATTTTCCTTATTACAATGAATTAGAAGCATAAGCTTTTTAACAATAATCTGTTGCAGAGATGTAGAGAAAGTCATGTGAATGGAACACATCAGATTTTCTTCCCTTTAGAGTACCCCCCGCAAGGAAAAGGGATGTAATATAAGAGTGAAATCCTCTTTCTGAGTGAAACACAAACAGTTGGTCCTGTCTTGTTAGAGCTGCCAAGGTTTGATTTTGTGACGTCACACGACTCATTATAAGAGTAATTATCCCGACTCTTTATCTGAAAATGCATTTAAAAATCTGATGTGATACAATCACATGGCTCTCTCTAGCTGCTCTACAAAAAAACGTCTTACAAAAGATAATTCTTCTTCCAGCACCATGCTAATCGAGATAAACATTAGCAAAATTTTATTTTTTAGTTTAATTATAAGTAAAATGGAACTAAGGGAATGCACTAGGCTAAGTTATAGTCAAAAAGTTTTAAAAGCTATCGTTATACGATTGACATTGCAAATCGCTTCTTTGCTTGGCCAAGAGTAGAAGAAAAGAAAAATGGACACTTCCATCTTAGAAAGACATATGCACTTCTTAATAGAAACTAATAAGAGGGAATATTTTAAAAACGGTAAGCTCCACGAAAAAAATGTAAATGACTAATTTACTTTAAAAAGATCTACATTCTTTGTATAGTAAGTTTTTGCCTTTTCGCTTCAATATGTGATATTTTAATCAAAATCACTAGAGTCATTTTTAACAAAAACAAAATTTTAAAAACATTTTCCATGTAAACGGTAGTTGGGTGTGGGGGGATTTTCTTGAAAATCTTCGTATCGCATCCTTGGAAGGTACCAAACTTAATTACCAAGTTTGGTATTTAACCGTGTTTTCGTTTTTGAGCTATGCTGTCCACAGACATCCGCACACAGCCAGACAGACATATACACACACACGCACACACACACGGACCTGATTCGGAAAATGCTTTTTTAGGATTCAGGGAGCCTAAAACATGTATTTCCGATAAAATCGCAGTATCGAATTTTTCGTGGAATGCAATATCTTCTCTATACACTGTGTACATAGTACGTGTACAGAAAGTAAAAATATAGGAAGAAATATCGCATACAACATCGGTATTTACACTGTTTCTTAAGGTTCATTTTGGCTTATATGTGATAGAAATAGAAAAATCTGATGTGCTCTATTCACATGACTTTCTCTACATCTCTGCATTAAATAATTGTTGAAAAGCTTATGCTTCTATTTACTGCATTCTAATCGAGAAAAATATAGCAGAAATAGTCTTATTACTTGCTTCCTTATAAGTAGAAGCGAAATAAGGGAGTACCATTGGTTAAAGTGATAGTCACAAGCTAGTTGCTATGTGACAGGATTTAACAAATTCCTGTATGAGAAAATACAAGTTTTTCAAAGATGAAACCAATAAAAAGGAATATACCAAAAACGATAAAGCTCACGAAATATATATATATATATATATATATATATATATTTTACATAAATTGTGTGTCTTAACGTGCTCTACGTTTTCTGCCTGGCAAGTTTTTGTCTACATCTTACGGTTTAGCAGTTATGCAAAATTCCGTAAAATTCATTCAGAACAAAGTAGTCTTCAGAGGCTATTACCAGAAAATTCAAGATATACATTTTATTTGACAGGTAAATTATCTTTAATATAGATATTTTAATAAAAATGTCTTGAAATTTTCGAAAAATATACCATGTAAAGGATAGTTGAGGATGGGGGATTTTCTTGAAAATGTTTGTGTCGCATCAATGGAAGATACCAAACTTAACACTCACACACATATAAGGGCATTTTTTAAACTTTATTTTATTCAGGTCTCAAAACATGTATTTCCGATGAAATGTCGGTGTAATATTTTTGGGTGCATTACAATAGGTATTTTCTCTATACACTATGTACATAGTACGTTAGAGAAAGTAATAAACAACGTATTCAAATATTTCTTTTCTTTGAGATGTGAAATGTTGGATGAGACGATGCAGTGGATTTGACAATATTTTCATTTTAGTGCAACAATGGCTGTATTGGACTCTGAGCCTAAGGCGAGATATCAGAGCTTCAGTAAAGTGATAAAATATTAGTTACCTTGGTAACCACGTTCTTCTACACCGAATGGAAAAATCGCGATGTACACTCTTGATTCATTTTAAGTACTTTGACTAGTAAGCAATAGCAAGGTATGTTATTCTCTTTGTATATTAAATATGTTCTAATTTTTACTTTCTCTGCACGTACTATGTACACAGTATATAGAGCAGGTGTTGTATTGCACCCAAAAATTCGATACCGAGATTTCACCGGAAATACATGTTTTCGGACCCCCTGAATCCAAATAAAGCATTTTTACACAAACATCCGTGTGTGTCTGTATGTGTGAGTGTCTGTTGACAGCATAGCTGAAAACCAAAAGTCCGTTAAAAACCAAACTTGTTATTTAGGTTTTGTATCTTCCAAGGATAGGACACGAAGATTTTCAAGAAAATCACCCACTCCCAGCTACCCTTTACATGGTGCTTTTTTCGAAAATTTTGATTTTCTCAAAAATTGATCTAACAATTTTGATTAAAATTCATATATTAAAGGTATTTACCTGACAAATAAAATGTATATCTAATATTTTCTGGGAATAGCCTCTGAAGACTACTTTTTTCTGAATGAATTTTACGAAAATATGCATAACAGTGAACAAAAACTTAAAACGCACAATTTATGTAATGTACCTTTTTTTTCGTGGAGTTGGTCGTTTTTGAGATATTCCTTGTTGTTGGTTTCAGCTTTGAAAAGCTTATATTTTTCTCATACAGGAATTCGTCAACTCCTTTCCATACAAACAAAGGAACTTCAGGCACATGGCAACTAGGTTTTGATCATCACTTTAACCAATGTTACTCCCGTATTTCGACTCTACTTACAAGGAAGCAAGTAATAAGACTATTTCTGCTAAACACATTACATCAGAGAGTACAGGAAATACTCGGCTACAAATACATTACTTCACAGAGTACATGAAACCCTTGGCTACAAATACATTACTTCAGAGAGTACAGGAATTACTCGGCTACAAATACATTACTTCAGAGAGTACAGGAAATACTCGGCTGCAAGTTACATTACTTCAGGAAGTACACGAAAACTACTCGGCCACAAATACATTACATCAGAGAGTACAGGAAATACTTAGTTACAAATACATTACTGCAGGGAGTACAGGAAATACTCGGCTGCAAGTTACATTACATCAGAGAGTACAGGAAATACCCGGCTCCAAATATATTACATCGGAGAGTACAGGAAATACTTAGTTATACAAATACATTACTGCAGGGAGTACAGGAAATACTCGGCTGCAAGTTACATTACTTCGGAGAGTACAGGAAATACTCGGCTATAAAACATTACTTCAGAGAATACAGGTAATACTCACCTGCAAGTACATTACATCAGGGAGTACAGAAATTACTCGACTGCAAGTACATTACCTCAGGGAGTACAGCAAATCCTTGGCTACAAATATATTACTTCAGGGAGTACATGAAATACTCGGCTACAAATACACTACTTCAGAGAGTACAGGAAATACTCGGCTACAAATACATTACTTCATGGAGTACAGGAAATACTCGGCTGCAAATTACATTACTTCAGGCCGTACAGGAACCTCTCGGCCAAAAACACATTACATCAGAGGGTGTAGGAAATACTCGGCTACAAATACATTACTTCAGAGAGTACAGGAAATACTCGGCTGCAAGTTACATTACTTCAGAGAGTACAGGAAATACTCGGCTGCAGGTTACATTACTTCAGGGAGTACAGGAACTACTCGGCTACAAATACATTACATCAGAGAGTACAGGAAATACTCGGCTACAAATACATTACTTCACAGAGTACATGAAATCCTCGGCTACAAATACATTACTTCAGAGAGTACAGGAAATACTCGGCTACAAATACATTACTTCAGAGAGTGAAGGAAATACTCGGCTGCAAGTTACATTACTTCAGAGAGTACAGGAAATACTCGGCTATAAAACATTACTTCAGGGAGTACAAGTAATACTCACCTGCAAGTACATTGCAATAAGAGAGTACTGAAATTACTCGCCTGCAAGTACATTACATCAGGGATAACAGGAATTACTCGACTGCAAGTACATTACATCAGGGCTAACAGGAATTACTCGACTGCAAGTACATTACATCAGGGATAACAGGAATTACTGGACTGCAAGTACATTATTTCAGGGAGTACAGGAATTACTCCACTGCAAGTACATTACATCAGGAAGTGCAAGAATTACTCGACTGCAAGTACATTACTTCAGGGAGTACAGGAAATATTCGACTGCAAGTACATTACATCAAGGGGTACAGGAATTGCTCGACTGCAAGTACATTACTTCAGGGAGTACAGCAAATCCTCGGCTACAAATATATTACTTCAGGGAGTACATGAAATACTCGGTTACAAATACATTACTTCAGAGAGTACATGAAATACTCCTCTACAAATACACTACTTCAGAGAGTACAGGAAATACTCGCCTGCAAGTACATTACCTCAAGTAGTACAGGAATTACTCGAATGCGAGTACATTACTTCGGGAAGTACAGGAATTTCTGGCATACAAGTACAATACATCAGGGAGTACAGGAAATACTCGCCTGCAAGTACATTACTTCAGGTAGTACAGGAAATACTCGGCTGCAAGATACATTACTTCAGGAAGTACAGGAAATACTCGGCTACAAATACATCACATCCGAGAGTACAGGAAATACTTGACTACAAATACATTACTGCAGGGAGTACAGGAAATACTCGGCTGCAAGTTACATTACTTCAGAGAGTACAGGAATTACTTGCCTGCAGGTACATTACATCAGGAAGTACAGCAATTACGCGCCTGCAAGTACTTTACATCATGGAGTAAAGGAATTACTGGCCTGCAAGTACATTATATCATGGAGTACTGGAAATACTGACCTGCAAGTACATTACCTCAGGGAGTACAGGAAATACGCGCCTGCAAGTACATTACATCAGGTAGTACAGGAAATACTCCCCTGCAAGAACATTACATCAGGTAGTACAGGAAATACTCGCCTGCAAGTACATTATATCAGGTAGTACAGGAAATACTCGCATGTAAGAACATTACATAAGGTAGTACATGAAATACTCGCCTGCAAGTACATTATATCAGGTAGTACAGGAAATACTCGCATGTAAGAACATTACATCAGGTAGTACAGGAAATACTCGCCTGCAAGAACATTACATCAGGTAGTACAGGAAGTACTCGCCTGCAAGTACATTATATCAGGTAGTACAGGAAATACTCCCCTGCAAGTACATTACATCAGGTAGTACAGGAAATACTCCCCTGCAAGAACATTACATCAGGTAGTACAGGAAATACTCGCCTGCAAGTACATTATATCAGGTAGTACAGGAAATACTCGCATGTAAGAACATTACATGAGGTAGTACAGGAAATACTCGCCTGCAAGTACATTATATCAGGTAGTACAGGAAATACTCCCCTGCAAGAACATTACATGAGGTAGTACAGGAAATACTCGCCTGCAAGTACATTATATCAGGTAGTACAGGAAATACTCGCCTGAAAGTACATTATGTCAGGTAGTACAGGAAATACTCGCATGTAAGAACATTACATCAGGTAGTACAGGAAATACTCGCCTGCAAGTACATTACATCAGGTAGTACAGGAAATACTCGCCTGCAAGTACATTACATCAGGAAGTACAGGAAATACTCGCCTGCAAGTACATTACATCAGGTAGTACAGGAAATACTCCCCTGCAAGTACATTATATCAGGTAGTACAGGAAATACTCGCATGTAAGAACATTACATCAGGTAGTACAGGAAATACTCGCCTGCAAGTACACTATATCAGGTAGTACAGGAAATACTCCCCTGCGAGTACATTACATCAGGTAGTACAGGAAATACTCCCCTGCAAGAACATTACATCAGGTAGTACAGGAAATACTCCCCTGCAAGTACATTATATCAGGTAGTACAGGAAATACTCGCATGTAAGAACATTACATGAGGTAGTACAGGAAATACTCGCCTGCAAGTACATTATATCAGGTAGTACAGGAAATACTCGCATGTAAGAACATTACATCAGGTAGTACAGGAAATACTCGCCTGCAAGTACATTATATCAGGTAGTACAGGAAATACTCGCATGTAAGAACATTACATCAGGTAGTACAGGAAATACTCGCCTGCAAGTACATTACATCAGGTAGTACAGGAAATACTCGCCTGCAAGAACATTACATCAGGTAGTACTGGAAATACTCGCCTGCAAGTACATTACATCAGGTAGTACAGGAAATACTCGCCTGCAAGTACATTATATCAGGTAGTACAGGAAATACTCGCCTGCAAGTACATTATATCAGGTAGTACAGGAAATACTCGCCTGCAAGTACATTACATCAGGTAGTACAGGAAATACTCGCCTGCAAGAACATTACATCAGGTAGTACAGGAAATACTCGCCTGCAAGTACATTATATCAGGTAGTACAGGAAATACTCGCCTGCAAGTACATTACATCAGGTAGTACAGGAAATACTCGCCTGCAAGAACATTACATCAGGTAGTACAGAAAATACTCGCCTGCAAGTACATTATATCAGGTAGTACAGGAAATACTCGCCTGCAAGAACATTACATCAGGTAGTACAGGAAATACTCGCCTGCAAGTACATTATATCAGGTAGTACAGGAAATACTCGCCTGCAAGTACATTATATCAGGTAGTACAGGAAATACTCGCCTGCAAGTACATTACATCAGGTAGTACAGGAAATACTCGCCTGCAAGAACATTACATCAGGTAGTACAGGAAATACTCGCCTGCAAGAACATTACATCAGGTAGTACAGGAAATACTCGCCTGCAAGAACATTACATCAGGTAGTACAGGAAATACTCGCCTGCAAGAACATTACATCAGGTAGTACAGGAAATACTCGCCTGCAAGTACATTACATCAGGTAGTACTGGAAATACTCGCCTGCAAGAACATTATATCAGGTAGTACAGGAAATACTCGCCTTCAAGTACATTATATCAGGTAGTACAGGAAATACTCGCCTGCAAGTACATTATATCAGGTAGTACAGGAAATACTCGCCTGCAAGTACATTATATCAGGTAGTACAGGAAATACTCGCCTGCAAGTACATTATATCAGGTAGTACAGGAAATACTCGCATGTAAGAACATTACATCAGGTAGTACAGGAAATACTCGCCTGCAAGAACATTACATCAGGTAGTACAGGAAATACTCGCCTGCAAGTACATTATATCAGGTAGTACAGGAAATACTCGCCTGCAAGTACATTATATCAGGTAGTACAGGAAATACTCGCCTGCAAGTACATTATATCAGGTAGTACAGGAAATACTCGCCTGCAAGTACATTATATCAGGTAGTACAGGAAATACTCGCCTGCAAGTACATAATATCAGGTAGTACAGGAAATACTCGCCTGCAAGTACATTATATCAGGTAGTACAGGAAATACTCGCATGTAAGAACATTACATCAGGTAGTACAGGAAATACTCGCCTGCAAGAACATTACATCAGGTAGTACAGGAAATACTCGCCTGCAAGAACATTACATCAGGTAGTACAGGAAATACTCGCCTGCAAGTACATTATATCAGGTAGTACAGGAAATACTCGCCTGCAAGTACATTATATCAGGTAGTACAGGAAATACTCGCCTGCAAGTACATTATATCAGGTAGTACAGGAAATACTCGCCTGCAAGTACATTATATCAGGTAGTACAGGAAATACTCGCCTGCAAGTACATTATATCAGGTAGTACAGGAAATACTCGCATGTAAGAACATTACATCAGGTAGTACAGGAAATACTCGCCTGCAAGAACATTACATCAGGTAGTACAGGAAATACTCGCCTGCAAGTACATTATATCAGGCAGTACAGGAAGTACTCGCCTGCAAGAACATTACATCAGGTAGTACAGGAAATACTCGCCTGCAAGAACATTACATCAGGTAGTACAGGAAATACTCACCTGCAAGAACATTACATCAGGTAGTACAGGAAGTACTCGCCTGAAAGTACATTGCATCAGGTAGTACAGGAAATACTCGCCTGCAAGTACATTACATCAGATAGTACAGGAATTACTGTCCTGCAAGTACATTACATCAGGGAGTACAGGAAATACTCGGCCTCAGGTACATTACTTCAGGGAGTACAGGAAATACTCGGTTACAAATATATTACTTCAGAGAATACAGGAAATACTCACCTGCGAGTACATTACATAAGAGAGTACAGGAAATACTCGGCTACCTGCGAGTGCGTGAAGCCATCTTCTGGCGCTGAACGACGAGAATAAACGTCGAGTGATTGCATAACTTCGGCCGTGTTGAGTATGTCTGGTGCGAGCAATTTTCTGCTTTCAAAATTCTGACTTACCTTTTGTGTGTTTAACTTGGCAAAATGTTGTAACCTAGCTCGCATTCGGCCATAACTAGTTAAAGGGGATTCGAATTGGGATTTTCATAATGTATACTTTCTCTATACGCACTATGTACATAGTGCATTGAGAAGGTATTGCACTCCACCCAAAATTTCGATACCGAGATTTCACCGAAATATATGTTTTAAGGTCCCCAAAATCCAAAAAAGATCATTTTCACAAAAAGAACTGTTTGTGTGTGTCCATGCGTCCGTGTGTGTGTCCATGTGTCCGTGTGTCAGTATGTCCGTGTGTCCCTGTGTCTGTGAACACGATAACTCAAAAACGAAAAGTCGGTAAAATACCAAACTTGGTATTTAAGTTTAATATCTTTCAGGGATGTGACACGAAGGTTTTGAGAAAAAACCTCCCACCCCAAACTACCCTTTACATGGAATATTTTTCTAAAATTTTGATTTTCTAAAAAATGGCCTTAACGATTTTGATTAAAATGTCGTATATTTTTGGTTTCTGCAATGAAAATGTTATATTTTTCTCATACAGGAACTTGTCAACTCCTAGCCATATAAACAAAGGAACTTCATTGATGACATAGCAACCAGCTTTTGACTATCATTTTAACCTATTGTAGTCCCTTATTTCGCTTCTACTTACAAGGAAGCATGTAAAAGACTATTTCTACTAATTTTTTCTGATTAGCATAAAGTAAATATAAGTATAAGCTTTTTAAGAATAATTTGTTGCAGGGATATAGAGAAAGTCATGACAATGGTACACATCAGATTTTTTAATCTTATGTTCGAAAGCAAATTCTGAGGAAGAAAAATTGTGTACGCAAATGTCACATTATTGAGAAACTAATTGACAGAAAGGTCTGAGAGTTTTACCACATATTTGCACCTAAAAAAGGCTTTATTTTAAGGAAAATATTTTTATGTACATGGATCATTTATTTCTCTCTAAATTTAAAAATCTAATGTGTTCCATTCAGATGGCTTTCTCTACATCCCTGCAACAAATGATTGTTAAAAAGCTTATGCCTCTATTTATTTCATGCTAATCGACAAAAAATTAGCAGAGATAATCTTATTGCTTGCATCCTTGTAAGTACAATCGAAATAAGGAAGTACCATAGGTTTAGGTGATAGTCAAATGCTGGTTGCTATGTGACTGAAGTTCCTTTGTTTGTATGGATAGGAGTTGACAAATTCCTATATGAGAAAAATTAAGTTTTTATAGCTGAAACCATAAACAAGGAATATCTCAAAAACGATCAACACCATGAAAAAATATACAACAGAAATTGTGTGATTTAGTGTGCTCTACATTTTTTGTTGGTAAATTTTTGTCCATCTTTTACGGTTTAGCAGTTATGCAAATTTCCGTAAAATTTACCCAGAATAAAGTAATCTTCAGAGGCTATTTCCAGAAAATTCAAAATATACATTTCATTTGTCAGGTAAATATCTTTAATTTACGATATTTTAATCATAATCGTTAGAGGCTTCAAAATTTTCGAAAAAAGTTCCAAAAGGTAGTTATGGGTGGGGGGATTTTTCTCATGTCGCATCCCTGGAAGATACTAAACTTAAATACCAAGTGTGGTATTTTACCGTCGTTTCGCTTTTGAGTTATGGTGGTCAAAGACACACAGGCACATCAACACACGGACACACAGACACACACGAACCTTTTTCTATAAATGCTTTTTTTGGATGAAGGGGACCCTAAAACATATATTTCCGGTAAAATCTAGGTATTGAATTTTATGGTGGAGTGCAATACCTTGTCTGTACACTATGTACAGAGAAAGAGAAAGTAAAAAGAAAGTAGAGAAAGTAAAAATCACCATTTTTCAATAATATTTTTATAGATTTATTAATCTTTTATATATCTTTCCTTCTAATGAACAGAAATATTCTACTTTTCATCAATAAACCGTAAAATTTTTGCTGAATATACTTTCAAAAATGTAACACATTAAATTAAATAGTTACTCAGATAATCGATCAAACTTTAACATTGGCAAGATAGGACATTTCGACCCCCCTTAATAGCAGGACGTGAAAGTAAATATACTTAAACTGTGCAAGCATTAATTGTGTGTTGTACAGATGTGTAGTTGCGGCGAACTGGGCTGCCATTTTTACTTTCTCTACACGTACTATGTACATAGTGTATAGAGAAGATATTGTAATGCACCCAAAAATTCAATACCCAGATTTCACAGGAAGTACATTTATACGACCTCCTAAATCCAAAAAAAAAAGCATTTTTAGAAAAATGTCTGTGTGTGTGTGTTTGTGTGTATTTGTGAGTGGGTGTGAATGTCTCACTCCGTGGTGTAATAGTTACGATGCTAACTTCATATACCCAAGATCATGGGTTCAAACCCGGCAGAGGAAGATGGATTTTTTTCTGGTGTAAAAATCCGTAACATGGCTTCCTTCGGCAGAGAAGTAAAACCTGTGGTCCCGTGTCGTATATTACCGCAAGTAAAAGAACCTCAAAGTTGATAGAGAGGTCCCTGAGCAAAATTAAGCAGTCTTTCACACCAAATTTAGAATGGGACGCTGAGAATGGCAGTAGTTAAAGATCGTCCATAAATAACATTCCATTTACATGTTCTGTGTGTCTGTGTGTGTGTGTTTGTCTGTTGGCAGCGTAACTTAAAAACCAAAAGTTAGTTAAATACCTAACTTGGTATTTAAGATTAGTGTCTTCCAAGGGTGCAACATGAAGATTTTCAAGAAAATCCCCTTGCCACCAACTACCCTTTACCTGGAAAAATTTTCGAAATTTTTTATTTACTAAAAAATAGCTCTAGCGACTTTTAATTAAAATCCCGTATATTAAGATATTAACATGACAAATAAAATGTACTATATCTTCAATTTTCTGGGAATAGCCTCTGAAGACCTCTTTATTCTCGATGATTTTTATTGAACTTTGCATACCGGCAAAGTAAGTGACAAAATTTACTATAAAAGCAATGTAGAATCACAATAAAACGCACAATTAATGTCATATACACTTTCTTCGTGAAGTTGATCGTTTTTGGGATTTTTCTTGTGGTTGGCTTCAGCTATAGAAAACATACTTTTCTCATACAGGAATTTGTCAACAGGAATTTGATTTAACTCTTAACATCCTTTTACCTATAATTTAATTTGGTAGACTAGACCAATTATTCTTTTGTAATTTTTCTCTCATGTTCATTGTTCCTTCGCATTCTAGAATGAAATACGAATAATTATCAGACTTCTTATTACACAATAGACATTTACCTTGGTTTGCCCGGGGGGGGGGGAATTAAACCTGTAATACTGGAAGTGAAAGAAATATGTATCTATAGGGCTCGGAATTTTAGGTACTAAAACCTTTGAAATATTTATGTTAAAAACAAGTGCTAAAAAGTAAAACATATGTGCCAATACAAATAAAGTATTTTTTAAAAGAGCTTGCCAACGCAACTAGAAGGTTGTCTAAACTTTGCAGATTCACAAACTGACCACACAGTTTAGCAAGTATGACTGTATATACTAGCCGGACTGTGAAGCATATTGCAGGTCTTATCTTGCGAGATCATGTAACTAAGGAAAGCAGGATGTTTATATTTTCTGCAAATCGAAGAGATATATCAGTTCTTCCAATAATTAATAAGAAATTACATTGTCTGGCATGTGTAATTGACCATTACAAACTCGTTAAAAATAATTTTGCTGCTTTTGTGATTTTATGAAATGTGAAAATTGTTTTAAAAAGGTTTCCTTTATGCAATTTTTGTGTAATTTATGTGAATATTCATGAATATTTATTTATATAAAAATCAGAAAATATGCATTTTTATGTGCAATAAAACTTAAACAATTTGGTCTACTGTACTTATGTAAAACATTAAACTCAGTTTGAAGTTCATATTAGGACGCAAACAAAATATGTATTTACCTAAAACAACGAGCCCTACATATCTGCATATTAAAGATAGCTAATAGTCATTGACAGTAAATGTCAAATAACAGGCAGAATTTGTAATAGCTCCAAACATACTAGTAAACAACTTACATAAAAAATAGATATTTCCCAAGCTTTTAGCACCTAAAATTCCGAGCCCTATTTATTTCATTTCAATCATTCCATGGTTTAATTTACCCCTGAGCAAACCAAGATAAATTTCTTTTGTGTAATAAGAAGTCTGATAATTATTGGCATTTAATTCTAGAATGCGAATATGAGAGAAACATTACAAAAGAACAATTGGTTAGTACCATAGTTAAAGTAATAGTCCAAAGCTGGTTGCTTTGTGACTGAAGTTTCTTTGTTTGTATGGACAGGAGATGACAAATTCCTGTATGAGAAAAGTATGTCTTCTAAATCTGAAATCTATAACAAGGAATATCTTAAAAACGATCAACTCCACGAAAAAAAAATGTATATAGTAATCATCCAGAATAAATAGGTCTTTAAAAGCTATTCCTAAAAATTCAAGGTATACATTTTATTTGACATGTAAATATCTTAAATATAAGAGATTATAATCAAAATCTAAAAATTTTCCATGTAATAGTAGTTGATGGTGGTGGGATTTTCTTGAAAATCTTCCTGTCGCATCCTTGGGAGATACCAAACTTAAATACCAAGTTTGGTTTTCACCGTTTTTTGTTTGTTTTTTCTATATTCAGGGGGAACACATATTTCCAGTGAAATCTCGGTATCGAATTTGAGTGCAATACAATAACTTCTCTAAAAAAATTGCACGGTTTCTGCGTATACTTCAAATGGAAAAGAGCGAATTACCTAGTTTGGAAACAGTTCTAGCAGAAGTGCTCAGAAAGAGTTTTATATTTAAATAATACTACAATCGATTATATCAAAACACACTAAAGATAACTGATGATCATTGATAGTAAATGTCTAATAACCGGCAGAATTTTTAATAGCTCCAAAAATACTAGCAAACAACATACAAATGGCCAGAAGACATAACCATTAGATATCAGTTCAGTGAACCTATTGCGGCATCAATGGAATATTCAGCTTCTAAGCCAATCAAAGCTATAAAAGAGTGGCGACTTTAAATACTTCAACGAAATTAGAAGGGTTTTGCAAGTCTAAATAAATACAGATTTACAATGCCGTCTTCTTGAGTCGCTGCAATTTATTTTGTAATGTTGTCCATCTATTAGTCCACCTGCTCTCTCATTGAACAACCTTGTAACAATAGCAATGCCCCGCCCACATGCACATGATGTAAATGATAGGCCTCCTCGTATGTAATAGTTTATAAATTACAAAGTCAGAGGATTTGAATACAGCTTGATTGCTGATGGGGGAGTAGTGGGCGAGGTTCCTTCAGTGATTAGTGCTCATTCCTTTCCGCCTCGGATCGTCTGTACTTCCGCTATTACACGGACCACACCTCGCAGGTCAACAGAGGTCAACTCAGTGCCACAAGTCCGCGATATTCCTCCTCACGACATTAAAACCTGCCTGCTTTACTTTGTACTCTCCTCAGTGGCGTGGCGAATTCTATTGGCAAATGATCCACTGATAAACAACTATTTTATTTCCTACTATCAATGAGTGATCGGTTGCAGAAGGATCGTTGATGGATAGCATGCGGGATATCCTCAACAATACTTTCTTGATCAAAAGGAGTAGGTTTAATGCGGATATGAGAAAGCATTTGCAGTTTACATTATATGCCTTATACGAGGGTCATTTTTTTCAATCTCCGACAGGCTATAAATAAAAGACAAGTTCATAGAAAACAATTATTTTATTACTAAAAATTTTCTACACTTATTGTTACTTTTCAACATAATCACCGAAAATATTGAGACATTTATCGTACCTGTACACAAGCTTTGCAACACCCGCTTCAAAAAATGTTTCATTGACGTTGTTTTGAAGATCTTCGTACTTTGCGACGTTTGCGGAGAGCCATTCAAAACAAAAGAAGAGGAATGGACTTCAGGAATTGTGTTCATCCATGACATCCACACACTGCTGGCACAACCCATCGGCTCCTTGAACAATTTCAATGGGACATTTTCGATCATACGCGTAGTCCTGACCTGGCAACCAGCGACTTTCACCTTTTCCCTGAACTGAAGACGTGACTAGGAGGGCAGCACTTTCAAACCAACGAAGATATTCAAAACAACGTCAATGCTCATTTGAAATCATTGGCGGCAGCATTTTTTGAAGCGGGTATTGCAAAGCTTGTGCACAGGTACGATAAATGTCTCAATCTTTTCGGTGATTATGTTGAAAAGTAACTATAAGTGCACAAAACTTTTAATAATAAAATAATTGTTTTCTATGAACTTACCTTTTATTTATAACCTTTCGGAAGTTGAAAAAAACGGCCCACGTATATACGATGTATAATTGAAAATGAGAACTCTAGTATGATTTAACTTTACCTCTAATACTATATTATGCAATGAAATTATAATGGTAGTAATTAAAATGCGTGGTTAATAATTATCATACGAGCGTTTTAATTACCATTACAGTCAAGTTTGATACGACTGTTTATGCTCGACCATGTATCTAAATTAAAGATTTCATAAGTGTTCGTTTCTGTTTGAGAGATGTGTTATAATCGTTATTCCTCTATCTATGGTTACAATACAAAGATCTTGTAACGCCTGTGTCAAACAAAGTTGCTAGCGTTGTAAGAAGTACTACGCAGACGCAGAAATATTGATTACTTTCCTGTAAACAGCTGTTAACATATGACACACTTTTACCTAAAAAAGGTAAACAAATTGAATTTATGGAAATATCATTTACAATTAATGCTAACGATAATATGAATAGAACTGACTTTATTTGAAATATAGATTATTTATTGTACAATTAGTGAAATGAATGTATACCTTTTGATATTCTCCAATCCATGTATTGTGAATAGAATTTCTAGTACACCTTTCTTGACTTTTGTGGCAACAAGTTATTGGTAACATTGAGTGCTTTTGTAGTAATTTCTTGAGGGTGTAAGTTGAATGTTACTGTTACTAGTGTCAGACATTTTGACTTTTTTTCTAAATTCGCGCTAGTACCGTTGTCGTTCGAAACGAGAATAATCGAAACTTGTGCTTTCACAAAGTTACGAGGTCACTTCTGATTGGTCGAATACCAAGACTTTAATGAACAGGTGTACTTTAATGAGGCCCATTAAAGTACTGCTACCAGTCTATAAATACTATATTTTGACAAGGTCGAGTATAAACAATATTGCCTGAGTGAATCTTGTGCTTACAGATATATTATGGCGTCCATGAAAATTATTTAAATTAATCGCACAGATGCAGCGCATTGATGATTGAAGAACTTGCAGTGCACAAAACGTTCTTCATGTCTTTAGATTCAGAAAGTGTACATCTCTCCGCAAGATAACCAAATTTGAACTTCTCTCAGCCAGTATTATTTCAACACTTTTTTGGTTTAAAACAATCAGGGAAATAAAAACTAGCCAATAAATGATGTTATAATGCTTGTGATACGGAAGGAGGGTCACACACTGCCAATGAAACAGTTTTGCTAGGTCTGGTACACAAGAAAAGGTTACAGCAACTGCAACATAAATCAGCAATCTAGAGGAAGGGTTGTGTGTATGTATCGTTAACCTAGGAAAAGCTACCACAATTACCTTTATATATGAGAGGTTTCATCACCGACCTGTAATGCCATTATCGCACGGGAATAACCATAACGGTATTAAAAAAAGAAATCTGATGTGTTCCATTCACATGATTTTCTGTACAACTTTGCAATAAATTATTGTTAAAAAGCTTATGCTGCTATTTACTTCCTGCTAATGGAGAAAAAATTAGCAGAAATAGTATTATTACTTGCTTCCTTGTAAGTAGAAGCGAAATAAGGGTGTACCATAGGTTAAAGTGATTCAAAAGCTGGTTGCTATGTGACTGAAGTTACTTTGTTTGGACACGAGTTCACAAAGTCCTGTATGAGAAAAGTATGTTTTTTATAGCTGAAATCAAAAACAAGTAATATCTCAAAAACAATCACCTCTACGGAAAAAATGTATATAACATAAATGTGTTTTAAAGTGCTCTACATTTGTTGTATGGTAAGCTTTTGTCCATCTCTTACGGTTTAGCAGTTATGCAAAATTCCGTAAAATTGACCCAGAATAAAGTAGTCTTGAGAGACTATTCCCAGAAAATTCAAAATATACATTTTATTTGTCAGCTTAATATCTTTAATATACGATATTTTAATCACAATCGTTAGAGCCATTTTTGAGAAAATCAAAATTTTCGAAAAAAGTTCCATGTAAAGGGTAGTTTGGGGTGGGGGTTTCTCAAAATCTTCGTGTCGCATCCCTGGAAGGTAATAAACTTAAATACCAAGTTTGGTATTTTACCGACTTTTCGTTTTGGAGTTATCATTTTCATAGACACACGGACCTTTTTCGGAAAATACTTATTTTGGATACAGGGGACCTTAAAACATATATTTCCGGTGAAATCTCGATTACGAATTTTTGGTGGAGTGCAATACCTTCTCTATACACTATGTACAAAGTATGTGTAGAGAAAGTAAAAAAATTGGGAATCAATTGATGAAACTACAGACTCTATGGGAAGATATATAGCAAGTGTCATTGTGGGAACTTTGGAAAAAGATAGTCCAGGCGAAAAGTTTCTAATAAACTGTGAACATTTAGAAAAA
Organism: Hymenopus coronatus; assembly: GCA_030762935.1. Classification (NCBI taxonomy): domain Eukaryota; kingdom Metazoa; phylum Arthropoda; class Insecta; order Mantodea; family Hymenopodidae; genus Hymenopus; species Hymenopus coronatus. The sequence goes on from CM060884.1 coordinate 10,854,104, forward strand.
GTAAAGTTTTCCACCATATCTAAGTTATTGGACATATCTATGGACCGAAGGTGTTAAGCTACTTCTCTTCGTAACGGATGCTGCACCTTATATGGTGAAAGCTGCCGATTCTCTAAAAGCATTGTACAGTACAATGGTGCATGTGACTTGCACTGAGTTGCAGAGGAGATTCGCAGCATATTCAGTGACTTTGATAAATTGGGTGTGTCAAAAAGTTATTTTTGAAAGCCCCTTCACGTGTTGCAGCATTTAAGTTGCTAGTTCCAGACATTTCCTTGCCCCCATCTCCCATTTTGACAAAATGGATTGATGCCTGCAACTATTACTGCCAGAACTTCAACGTTGTGAAAGCATCATTGATTCATTCGATAGCAGTGAAGCTACTTCAATTGGACTAGCTCAATAACTAATGTCTAATGGTGAAATTTCAGGCAAATGTTCATGCATAAAATCAAATTTTGGATTTATTCCTCCTGTTATGACTGCTTTGGAGGAATCAGAAGTGCCACTAGTGAAGCAGATAGAACAAGTGAAAAATGTTGTGAATAAATTAAAGGATGTTTGTGCTAAATTGGGAAAAGAAGTGTCGAAGAAACTGGAAAAGGTGTTAGAAAAAAAACTAACACTGCGTTGCGTTTCAGATTTAGATTCAAATGATATTGTTCATTTTAAATATGCTTCTCTTCTGTCAGCTGAAGAAGAGAGGAGCTATTCGAAGTACAAGGCTTTGTTGGCTGACAATAGGAAATCCTTTTTATTTGAAAATTTGCACAACGTATTCGTTGTGTATTGCAACTCAGATCTTATATGAAGTAGAATGCATCCTATAATGTTAATAAAAACCATATTGGAATGTCAAATTGCATACTTTAGCTTGCTTCTCATATGCATTTCATTCTTAAATAAATAGTCATTATCAAAACTGACTTACTAATTTATTTTACAATAGAAATTTTACCTCATTTTAATATTGTTAAGTCACATTTATTATGTTATTGTGCATATTTTGGTAAATGTTTAGTCATAACAGCATATTTTTGTGCTTATTCTAGTGATTTTAGGTCATAAATATGCTAGCCGTAGTCATACCTATAGGTTTGCAGCAGAGGGGCACACCTGACCAATACACATCTATTTGACTAACATGCGCTACAGCAAGGGATGGAGTCAGACCCGCAACAATACTGGATGACAAGTCACAATACCTTCTCTATACACTTTGTACATAGTACGTGTACAGAAAGTAAAAAAAATTCTTATGTGTTACACTCACATGACTTTCTCTAGCTACTCTACAAACAAACTTCTTACAAAAGATGATTCTTCTTTCAACACCACGCTAATCCAGATAAACATTAGCAGAATTTTGTTACTCAGTTCCTTATAAGTAGGAGGAAACTAAGGGAATGTGCTATGCTAAAGTGATAGTCAAAAGTCGTTATTAGATTGTCATTGTAACTCGCTTCTTTGCTTGACCTGGAGTAGAACAAAAGAGAAACGGACACTCCCGTCGGAGAAAAGTGTAAGTACTTCACAACTGAAAATAATGACAAGGAATACCTTGAAAACGGCCAGCTCCACGATTAAAATGTATATGACATAACTTGTGTATTTTAACAAGATCTACATTTCTTGTATAGTAAGTTTTTGTCTATTTCTTACGGTTTACAAGTTATACCAAATTAAGCAAAATTCGTCCAGAATAAACAGATCTTTAGAAGCTATTCTCAGAAAATTCAAGATATAAATTTTATTTGTGAATAGAAATGGCTTTAATATGTGGCATTTCAATAAAAATCGTCAGAGCCATTTTTAAGAAACACAACAAGTTTGGTATTTAACGATCTTTTCGTTTTTCAGCTATGCCGCCCACAAACACACACACGGACGTTTTTCTAAAAAATGTTTTTTCGATTCAGGGGTTCTCAAAATATATATTTCCGGTGATATCTGGACATCGAATTTTTGGGTGTAGAGAAAGTAAAAATAATTATGTGAAATAGTTATACATTTTGTTTTGCTTGAAATAGTTCTGTAGTACAGTGATGGCAATGGGAGCTACGCCACTGATCAACTAAATTGTCTGTTTTCTCCTCTCTCTCAAGGCACAGGTACATCATACTTGCATAGGTCGGCTACACTGAAGACCACAGGTCACGGTCTAATGGTTGAGGCTAGTGCTGACGATAAAAAGTTCATTTCATTATGTTCGGGCTCTTCGCTTAATTGCAATTGCACAGAGATTTATTAACATTACTGGAATGTCTTGCCAGGAAGAACTATTCAAGCACATAAATTGTACTCATCCATAAAACATGATCAAATGAATAGGTTCCTTACTCCGTACAAATTTAATGAAAGGTCAGAGTTAATAACAGAGTATACATTTATTTGGGAATATTTCCAGGTTGTTTCTAGGTTAAGTACCTCCTCCCAAGCAGGCTGGAAACTTTGCTTAGGTATATACCGTTTAAAACCTTCCTCAACCTAAGATGGAGCCAACTTTCTCACGCAAGCAATAATATGTTTGTATGGGAGACTTCCCTGTAGAAAACTTCGCAAGAGGACGGACGGACTTTGTTGTGTAAGCTGCATTGTTTAAAATCCCAGGCAACTCCCATGTGTGTTATTGAAGATGATGGCAGCTGAGAATCTTTATTGATTGAAGAGTTTCACTTTGGAAACATTTCACTTGCAAAGTCATTATAAGAGCAATAATGATCTATGTTTGTCACAGAGCAATGTAATAGAGGAAATAGAAGAATAGCTTTCGGATTACCTGTTTCCAAACTAAATCTATATTCATCTAAAATGTTTACTTTCATTACATATACTATGTACATAGTGTATAGACAAGGTATTGCAAATTCGATACCGAGATTTCACCGGCAATACTTCCCTGGATCCAAAAAAGAAGTATTTCTGAAAAAGGTCTGTGTGTGTGCGTGTGTGTTTGTGTCTGTGAGTGTGTCTGTGGACAGCATAGCTCAAAAATGAAAAGACGTTAAATACCAAACTTGGTATTTAAGTTAGGTATCTTGCAAGGATGCGACAAGAGGAATTTCAAGAAAATCTCCCCACCCCAACTACCCTTTACATGGAACTTTTTTCGATTTTTTTTTTATTTTCTCAAAAATGGGCATAATTATTTGATTAAAATATCGTATATTAAAGATATTTTCAGGACAAATAATATGTATAACTTAAACTTTCTGGGAATAGCCTCTGAAGACTACTTTATTCTGGATGAATTTTACGGAATTTTGTATAACTGCTCAACCGTAAGAGATAGACAAAAATTTACGGTACAAAATATATAGAGCACATTAAAACACAATTTATGTTGTATGAATTTTGTTCGTTGAGTTGATCGTTTTTTAGATATTCCTTTTTTTTTATTTCAGCTTTGAAAAACCTATACTTTTCTTGTACAGGAATATGTCAACTCGTGTCCGTACAAACAAAGAAACTTCAGTCACATACAAACCAGCGTTGGACTATTACTTTAATCTATGGTACTCCCTTATTTCGTTTCTACTTAAAGGAAGCAAATGATAAGACTATTTCTGCTAATATTTTCTCGATGAGCATGAAGTAAATAGAAAGCATTAGCTTTTTAACAAAAACTTGTTGCAGAGATATAGAGAAACCTATGTGAATGAAACACATCAGATTTTTAACATTATATTCAGAATGAATAAATATTTATGAATGTTGTTCGTTAATAATGTAAAAATCTGATGTTTTCCATTCACATGACTTTCTCTATATCTCTGCAAAAAATATTGTTCAAATCTTATGCTTCTATTTACTTCATTCCAATCGAAAAAAAATTAGCAGAAATAGTCAGAAATAGTCTTATTACTTGCTTACTTGTAAGTAGAGGCGAAATAAGAGAGTGCCACAGGTTAAAGTGATAGTCAAAAGCTGGTTGCTGTGTGACTGATGTTGCTTTGTTAGTATGCAGAAGAGTTGATAAATTCCTGAATGAGAGAAGTATAATTTTTTTAATGTGAAACCAAAAACAAGGAATATCTAAGAAAACGATCAACTCCACGAAAAAAATATACATAACATAAATTGTGTGTTTTATTGTGCTCTATACTTTTTTTGGGTAAGTTTGTGTAAATCTCTTACGGTTTAGCAGTTAGGAAAAATTCTGTAAAATTCATTCAGAATAAAGCAGTCTTCACAGGCTATTTCCAGAAAATTCAAGATATACGTTTTATGTGTCATGTAAACATCTTTAATTTAGAATGTTCTAATCAAAATCGTTAGAAACATTTTTGGGAAAATCAACATTTTCGAAAAAAGTTTCATATAAAGGTTAGTTGTGGGTGGGGGGATTTTCTTGAAAATCTTCGTGTCATATCCTTGGAAGATGCCAAACTTAATTACTAAGTTTGGTTTTTAATGCTCTTTTAGTTTTTGAGCTATGCTGTCCACAGGCGCGCACACACACACACACACACACACACACAGACAGACAGACAGATACACACATGGACACTTTTTTAAAAAACATTTTTTTTGGATTCAGGGGGTCTCAAAATATGTATTTCCAGTGAAATCGAATTTTTGGGTGCATTGCAATACCTACTCTATACACTTTGTAGTGGAGAAATTAAAAATGGTGATATGCAAGAGCCTTGTTCACATCGGTCGGAAATCGCCGATAGAGCGCAGCATCTACCTAAAATGTAGAATACATTGAAATATATCATAACCTGATTTGAACCACGACCGTTTGCTAATGGTGGTAAGAGAGTACTATTTAGCAAAGTTTATTTGGTTTTTACTCATTTGTTATTATAATGCCTAGTTCTACATTTTACATGTTTGAGCATATTTCATTATTTTGATGCATACAACAAATGGGATCTCTGGGACTACAAAAAAACCAGCGCAATATAATAGGTCCTATAAGTAGACGACGGTCCACAGAAATAATTGCAGAATATGCATTTTGCAAAAGCACTTATAATCACGAAGAGTTTAAATACAGTTGAAACTCGCTTATACGTTATTCACTTCAGCGTTTTTCGCACATATGCGCTAACATTTTGAGACCAGTCGTTCTTCATTACAATTTTGTTCAATTATAAATTGTGGTTTTACGTTTTCTCGGTAATGCGTCACTTTTTCTGATCCCCAAACACAAAATGCACCCCTGTGTTTTCATTGGCATTTATCCTTTCGCTGTCGTTATATTGTTCCAACAGTCACTTATCTATTTTATGTGGAGTTTCGAGTTACAAACAGGAGAAGAAACCTGTGTGAATATCAACCAGCAAGGAAGAAAACAAGAAAATCCTTAACTCTTGGTGAAAAATTAAAAATTCTGGATGAGGTCCATATCAGAAGAGAAAATCAGCTACACGTCTTCTCATTTATATACTATTTTACTAGAATCCCTTGAAAAACGTATGAGTGAGGTTCCACTGTATGTAGCAAAGGTCGAGGAGGGAAGACAGAACTGATGTGTATGGTGTGCTCGTGCGTTGGCGGCAAGCAACAAGAAAAAAGGTGTATGAACACACCAAGCATTTGTATTAAAGGCGAGTAAAGCCCCGGGTGGCCTTCATATGAGGGATGTGTATAGCCACCTGCTAGGTTGCGCCAATTGCAGACACTGGCAATTTATTGCCAGCACGCCATGCTAAATATGGCTGGCACTGGTTACTTTCTCCTAGGGTACCCTGTGTGTCGTGCGCAACCCTGGTAATTTAAATGTCAAGACTCCAATCGCCAGATGCTGGAGGTCGTAAGGTTTTGGTTCTTGCGACAAGTGCACATACCCACAGCATAACAAAATACCTGCACACCAAGAAAAACGTTAACAACTCCGTGTGCTTCTTGTAACGTTTTACAATAGACAGGAGAAAAATTATCTCTGAAAGCCTACTGTACCTTTTAAACGAAGATATCGAAAAATAGCGTAGCGGTATCATCAAATTGGCAAATGACTGAAAAGAGAATCTTTTTCTTTCGGTAGAATCCTCGGAGAGTGTGAGTCAATCTCATATCCAAGGCTGGAATGAGAAGAATTCATTGATTGAGGGAATGAAGTGAAAAGCTGTGATCGCATTAAAATTAAAATCTTATTAACACATTATTATTACAACACACATATACATACTCACATAGCCACACAGACCACATACGTACTACAGTGTTAAGAAAGTTCTGGGAATTTCCCAATAAAACACAAAAAATGAACTATTCATCCAATTTTATTTTATCGCCTTCAAAGTAGGCCTCTTCTGAAATTATAGATTTATGCCAACGAATAATCTAATCATCAAAACATTTTTTGTAGGCTCTTTTAGGAAGCGAATTTTCCTTTATGTCTTCTATCGACTGAAAACGGGTCCCTTGAAGTGGTAACTTGAGTTTTGGAAAGAGAAAGAATTCGGCAGGAGCCAGATCAGGTGAATACGGTGGTTGTTAGATGAAATTTGTTGAGGTTTTGGCCAGAAATTCGTTCACAGTAATAGCTTTGTGAACTGTTGCGTTATCGTGGTGCAGAATCCACGAACTGTTGTTCCACAAATCTGGCCCTTTTCGCCGTATTTGTTCTCTCAAACGCCGCATAACGCTCAGATAATAGTCTTTATTTACCATCTGACCTTCTGGCAAGAACTCTGAGTGCACGACACCGCGATAATCGAAAAAAACTGTCAACATGACCTTGAGTTTTGGTCGAGTTTGACGAGCCTTTTAGGTTTCGGTTCAGTTGAAAGGCGCCATTCGGAAGCTTGTTGACTGATTTGAGTGTCAAACTCGTAAACCCACGTCTCATCTTCAGTTACAATGAGTTTCATGAATGTGGGGTCGGAACTGGCTCGTTCTAGCATGTCTTCAGCAATCCTTACGCGATTGAGGTTTTGTAAAAAATTCAAGTCTTTCGGAACTAGCCGAGCTGCAACGCGTGTCATGCCCATACAATCGTTTAAAATGGTACGAATCGATTCGTGAGACAGAAAGTTCAGCGGCAATCTCTCAGACCTAAATGAAGATGTTCACTTTAGCGATGTTCAGTTGAAACCGTTGATGGCCGACCAGAGCGAGGCAATTCTTCCACCACATCTCGACCACTTTTGAATGCACTGTACCACTCATATGCACGTGTTTTTGATGAAGTCGATTCACCGTAAGCCCTCTGTAACGTTTGCAGCGATTCGGCACACGAAATACCATTTGCAATGCAAAATTTGAGGCAGATTTTTTTTCTTCAATATTTGTATCCACCGTAAAATCGCAAATCACCTTTGAAATGAACTAACAAGATGGCTTACTGTAAACAAACTAGATGACAGATAACGATCAAACTCCGCGTAGGTATAGAGAAAAGTTGTACCAACTTAGCGACAGTAATGATTTCGAATCCCCTTTTAAACAGGATTTTTAAATGATCAATTCCCGGTACTTTCTTGAAAGAATGTACATACAAACACACATGCACACATACAGTACACAGATACACACCTTTCTACTTCTTCAATGTCTTTTTCCTTGTTTAATCCTTCCTTAAACTTCCTTCCATGCTTCTCAAACTTCTTCAGCTTGTTTTCTTCTGCTCAAGTCTCTTTTTCCTGCTAAAAAAAACTTGAGAAAATCAAAAGTTTCTAATTTTTTTCCATGTAAAGGGCAGCTTGAAATGGGGGGATTTTTCTCAAAATCTTCATGTCGCATCCCTGAAATATACTAAACCTAAATACCAAGTTTGGTATTTTACTGACTTTTCGTTTTTGAGTTATCCTGTTCACAGACACACGTACATCTTTTCCTGAAAATACTACTTTTTCGGATACAGGGGACCCTAAAACTTCTATTTCCGGCATCTGGGAACAGTAGCGCTGAAAAAAAAACAATCTTATGTGTTCTATTGACAAGACCTTCTCTACATCGCTGCTGCATATTATTGTTAAAAATCATATTCTTCTATATACTATGTGTGTGATAATATAGACTAACATTAGCAGAAATGGTTTTAATAAATTGCTTCCTTGTAAGTAAAAGGAAAATAAAGGAATACACTAGGCTAAAGTGTAAAGCTGGTTACCATGTCGTTGAAATCCGTTTCTATGCATGGCCAGGAGAAAATTGTGAGAAAAGTTTCAACTATTTTAAATCTAAAACAAATAACTTGAAATGACTGCCTCCGTGGTGAGCAAGCTGATTGTCACGCGGAAGTCCCGAGTTTGATCCCCCCCCCCACAGAGTTTGGAAGTATGAATACGAGAGTAAACAAATGTGCGTTTGTTTAGAAATATAAAGTTTATTAACCAAATGTTCTGATCTTACACTTTCACAAGTCAAAGCCCCCGATATGACCATTGATGTTTAAGGGGCTATTTCAAATGAAAAACAAAAGAAAAAAAATAACTTGAAATATCTCAGAAATGGTCAATTCCATGAAAAAAAGTATATGACATAAATTGTGTTTTAACGTGATCTACATTTATTGTGAAGTAAGTGTTTGTCTATCCCTTACAGTTTACAGGTACACATAATTCAGTGAAATTCATTCAGAATAAAGAGACCTATAGAGGCTATTCCCAGAAAATTAAAGGCATACATTTTATTTGCAATATAAATATCTTCAATATACTGTAATTTAAACAAAATCGTATGAGTCATTTTTGAGAAAATAAAAAATTTGAATTTTTTACATGTAAAGGTGGTTTCTCGTGGGAGGATTTTTCTCAAAAGTTTCGCGTAGCATCCCTGGAAGATACTAAACTTAAATACCAAGTTTGGTATGCTACCATCTTTTCGTTTTTGTGTAATTGTGTTCACCGACACACGGAAGCACCACACGTACCTTTTTCTGAAAATGTTTCTTTTTTATAAAGGGGACACTAAAACATATATTTCCGGTGAAATCTCGTTATCGAATCTTTAGGTGGAATGCAATATCTTCTCTATACACTATGTACACAATACGTGTAGAGAAAGTAATGTCAGCCCACTAAAACATTTGATACCAGATTTTACCGGAAATATATGTTTTGAGACTACCTAAATAAAAAAACTGAATTTTTTAGGAAAAGATCTGTGTGTTTATGTGTGTATGTATGTATGTATGTATGTATGTATGTATGTATGTATGTAAGTATTTATGTATGTATGTATGTATGTATGTATGTATGTATGTATGTATGTATGTATGTATGTATGTATGTATGTATGTATGTATGTATGTATGTAAGTATTTATGTATGTATGTATGTATGTATGTATGTAAGTATTTATGTATGTATGTATGTATGTATGTATGTATGTATGTATGTATGTATGTATGTATGTATGTATGTATGTATGTATGTATGTATGTATGTATGTATGTATGTAAGTATTTATGTATGTATGTATGTATGTATGTATGTATGTATGTATGTATGTATGTATGTATGTATCTGTGCATGTATGTGTGTATGTGTGTATGTATGTATGTGTGTATGTATGTATGTGTGTATGTATGTATGTATGTATCTGTGTATGTATGTATCTGTGTGTATGTATGTATGTGTATGTATGTGTGTATGTATGTATGTGTGTATGTATGTATGTATGTATGTATGTATGTATGTATGTATGTATGTATGTATGTATGTATGTATGTATGTATGTATGTATGTATGTATGTATGTATGTATGTATGTATGTATGTATGTATCTGTGCATGTATGTGTGTATGTGTGTATGTATGTATGTATCTGTGTATGTATGTGTGTATGTGTGTATGTATGTATGTGTATGTATGTGTGTATGTATGTATGTATGTGTATGTATGTATGTATCTGTGTATGTATGTGTGTATGTATGTGTGTATGTATGTGTGTATGTATGTATGTATGTATGTATGTATGTATGTATGTGTGTATGTATGTATGTGTGTATGTATGTATGTGTGTATGTATGTATGTATGTATGTGTGTATGTATGTATGTATGTATGTATGTATGTGTGTATGTATATGTGTAGTATGTATATATATATGTGTATGTATGTGAAAGTATGTATGTGTATATATGTGTGTATGTATGCGTATATGTATGCGTGTACTTATGTATCTGTGTATGTATATGTCTATGTATGTATATATGTCTGTATAAATGTATGTATGTGTAGTATGTATGCATGTGTGTATGTATATGTGTATGTATAAGTATGTATGTATGTGTATGTATATGTGTGTATGTGTGTATGTATATGTGTGTATGTGTGTATGCATATGTATGTATATGTGTATGTATGTGTATGTGTATGTTTGTATGCATATGTATGTATGTATATGTGTGTAGGTGTGTATGTATATATATATGTGTGTATGTATATGTGTTGTGTATGTGTGTAGGTGTGTATGTATGTATATATGTGTGTATGTATATGTGTATGTATATGTGTATATATGCGTATGGTCGGGTGTCTATGAACAGCATAGTTGGTCAAATAAAACGCTCCACTCAAAATTTCGATACAGATTTCTCAGGAACAGGTGCATTCCACCAAAAATTCGATACCGAGATTTCACCGGAAAAAATTGTTTTAGGGCCCCCTATATCCAAAAAAGGTATTTTCAGAAAAAAAAAAAAGTCCGTGTGTACGTGTGTCTGTGAACACGAAAACTCAAAAACGAACAGTGTGACAGGAAGCTTTTAAGAAAAATCCCCCCCTTCCCAAACTACCCTTTACATAGAAACATTTTGAAATGTTTTATTTTCTCCAAAATGGGTCTTATGATTTTGATTAAAATCTCTTATATTTAAGATATGTATGTGACAAATAAAAATTATATCTTCAGTTTTCTGGTAATAGTCTCTGAAGACATGTTTATTCTGGATGAATTTTGCGGGTCGCCCTCCGTGGTGTAATGGTTACCATGCTGACTTCATATAACCAAGGTTGCGGGTTCAAACCCGGCGGAGAACGATCGATTTTTTCGGGTGTAAAAATCCTTAGCATGGCTTCCTTCGGAAGGGAAGTAAAGCCGTTGGTCCCGTGTTGTAGATTTACGGCACGTAAAAGAACCTCAAGCCTGATAGAGAGGCCTCTGAGCCAAATTAAGCGGTCTTTCACGCCCAATATAGAATGGGACGCTGAGAACCACAGCAGTAAAAAAGCGTCCATAAATAACATGCCATTTTTTGAATTTTGCGGAAATTTGCATAACTGGTAACCCGTAAGAGACAAAAAAATTACCAAATATAAAATGTAGAGCTCGCTAAAACATACAGCTTATGTTATATACACCTTTTTCGTGGAGTCCGCTGTTTATGAGGTTTTGCTTGTTCAGCTTTAAAATACTTATACTTTTCTCACACAAGAGTTTGACAATTCCTGTCCATAAAAACAAAGGTACTGGAACCACATAGCAACCAGCTTTTAAAAGATTTGACTATTGATTCAGCTTGGTGTGTTCCCTTATTTCCCTCCTACTTATGAGGAATCAGGTAATAAGAACCTTTTTGCCAATGTTTTCTCTAATAGTCCCTTCTACTTATGAGGAAGCAGGTAATAAGACCCTTTCTGCCAATTTTTTCTCGAATAGCGTTAAGTAAATGAAATAATAATAACAATAATTTGTCGCAGAGATGCAGAGAAAGACATGTGAATGGAACACATCAGATTTTTAGAAAAAGATTTGTATGTATCTGTCAGGGAACAGCATAGTTGAAAAGCAAAAAGTCCGTAAAATAAATACCAAATTTATTATCCTCCGAGAATGCAGCACGAAGATTTTCAGGAATGTCTGTCACATGTTTACCTAAAAAAATGTTAAAAAATATTATTTTTCTCAAAAAGCTATTACGATTTTGATTAAAATATAATACATTAAACATATTTACATGATAAATAGAATTTATATTTTGAATTTTCTGGAAATCTGTCCATTCTGGATTAAGAAGCATTAATTAATTAATTAATAATTTTAATATGACATATTAATGATATATTTTATCTTACTTCATCGTGTCGCCCTCTGTGGTATAATGGTTACCATGCTAACTTCATATACCCAAGGTCGCGGGTCCAACCCGGCAGAGGACTATGAATTTTTTTCGGGTGTAAAAATCCTTAGCATGGCTTCTTTCGAAAGGGAAGTAAAGCCGTTGGTCCCGTGTCGTACATTTACGGCACGTAAAAGAACCTCAAGCCTGATTGAGAGGCCACTGAGCAAAATTAAGCGGTCTTTCACGCCCAATTTAGAATGGGACGCTGAGAACCACAGTAGTTAAAGAGCGTCCATAAATAACACGGCATTTATATTTTTATTTTTTTCCTTCATCGACGTATTTACTATCTTACCATAATATGGTTTAAGACACCACTACTTGATTTTCATAAGAGATATAGAGTAAACCGACAAAGTAGATCTCTTCAAGGCAAACAATTTATTCACGATATATTATTTGTTTGTTTTAAACTACTTCAGCTTTTATCAAATGTGAAGACATATTTCCTTTCTTGTCTCTTTTGTTTTATGCCTGGTCATGCAAAATTAACGAATTGCAATTATTTTACGAGTATTTCTTTTTTTTTTTTTTTTTTTTTTTTTTTCCTTGGCGCTGTAGTTCTTTTTTCTTAATCCTTTTTTTTTCTCGTTTTTTCTAAATTTCCTTTGTATACCATTTTCTGGTTTATGACAAATACAATATATGTCCACATTCACAAACACCCATGCCCAAGGCGGGACTTTAACCCACGAAGCATCAAAGCGAGGCACTTTAGCGAGCGCGACCATGGGGACCGGCTGTATTGGAAATACTGGCGATAGTATAGACAAGAAAACTATTTTCAACCAAATATTCATCCTATAGTGTCATTATATACAGTATCATTGATGGCAACACTGGTCAAAAACAAAAACTTTTTTAATGTTTCCTGCACTTCATGAGTCAACTCTTACTAATTTTGGGTCGAGAAAAACGAATATGACAATAAATTCTTTTTTCCTAGCTCTAGTTTCTGTGATACACACTAGGTGGAAGTATTTAATATTAACGGATTAAGAGAAAAATATACATATGCTAACATTATTGAAAATTCATTTTTTTTTTTTTTGCTTTCTCTACAGTACAGTGCACATAGTGTATAGAGAAGGTATTGCAGTCCACCCAAAAATTCGATACCGAGATTTTAACGGAAATATATGTTTTAGGGTCCCCTGTAATAAAAAAAAAACATTTTCAGAAAAAGGTCCGTGTGTGTGTCCGTGTGTCTGTGAACACGATACCTCAAAAACGAAAAGTCGGTAAAATACCAAACTTGGTATTTAAGTTTAATATCTTCCAGGGATGCGATGAAAAGATTTTGAGAAAAATCACCACAAACCAAACTACCTTTTACATGGAACTTTTTTTCGAAAATGTTGAGTATCTCAGAAATGGCACAAACGACTTTGATTAAAATGAAATATGTTTAAGATATTTAAGTGACAAATAAAATGTATATCTTGAATTTTCTGGGAATAGCTTCTGAAGACTACTTTATTCTTAATGAATATTACGGAATTTTTCATAACTGCTAAACCGTCAGAGATGGACAAATATTTACAACGCAAAAAATGTAGTTCACGTTAAAACACACAATTTACACTATAAACATTTTTATCGTGAAACTGGTCGTTTTTTAGATATTCCTTGTTCTTGGTTTGAAAAACTTATAATTTTCTCAGACGGGAATTTGTCAACTCCTATCCATACAAACAAAGAAACTTGAGTCACCTAGCAACTAGCTTTTGAGTATCAGTTTAACCTATGCCATCCCTCATTTCGCTTCTACTTATAAGGAAGCAAGCAATAAGACTATTTCTTCTAATTTTTTTTTTTCTCGATTACATGAAGTAAATAGAAGCATAAGCTTTATAACAATTTAATGCAGAGATGTAGAGAAACTGATGTGAATGAAACACCTCAGATTTTTTTCTTTTAGTAGTAGTTACATTCTAAGAGCTCTAAATTTCTGGAAGAATACGTGGCAGATGATTGGGTCTGAAGAGAGTCATGTGGTGGCTTCATGAGATCCTGGTCTTTTAGCTTGCCTCTTGTAATGGAGTTCCGGAGCATCCGTAGACAAAGACGAACAGTAATCTGCAAGCATTGCCCCATTCCAATGGCCCTGATATCCTTGTTTCATAGCAGAAATGTCCTGATGGAACCTTTCTCCATGTTCATCTCTGACAGCTCCACAACCTGGAGAGAAACAGTCTAGGTGGGAGTGGAGAAAATGGATTTTAAGGGACATGTTTTAACCAAGGTTGTGGTATATTTCCAGGAGCACTGTCACCAACTGAGTGTAGTAATCATCTCTTTTGTTGCCTAAAAATCCACGAAAATCTCCCTTGAAGGCTTCCCAAGTTTCCTTTTCTTTCCCCTCCAAAACTTGGTCAAATGCAGGATCCTTTACAAATTCCCAAACTTGTGACCGGACAAAAATACCTTCCTTAACTTTCACATCACTTAATTTCGGAAATTTCTCTCTTATGTATTTAAAGACCCGTCCTTCTTGGTTCATTCCGTTGACAAAATTGTTCATAGGCACAGCAAAATGAATAGATCATTTCTTATTTCTCAGCCATTCTCGCCATATAACTGAACTGCGTTGGAACATATATGTGGAACCCAAGACTGATTCTGGTACCCTATTTTCTTACTAAAATATTGCTGATATTCAGTCTTCACAAGTGGCGTAAGATTGCGTTTCTATGAGGAAAATGTTATTTCACCACAAATGTAACAAAAACTATTCACCATGTTTGAACATTTTCGTGGCATTCTTATGAATTTTACTCTACAAAGGCATCCTGAAACCAGACATTCTGCATTAATTACAGCAGAAACTATATGAAACTCATAGTCACAAAGAGCTGAAAAGCATTTGCGTTTTGTTATTGGACAGGTATGTCAGCTCCCTAAACAAAATAAAAATGAAATGCCACTTTATCTCCATAGGAAGAGCTAATCTGTCATCTTTATAGTGATTTCTTAATTCAGTAGATGGAAAAACATAAGAATTAACTACTTTTGAGCTCCAAACAGTTTTGTTGTTGGCCAGTGTAATGAAAGCAATTTACGAGAATTTGATTTCAGACCGTCAATAGCTTCAATAAAAGACGAAGCTTTTATAAAATTCGACTATCGCTTTAGCCAAATGTATTCCCTTATTTCCCTTCTACTTACAAGAATGCAAATAATAAAACTCTTCTGCTAATGTTTATCTTGATTAGCGTCACATGGATAAAGAATAATCTTTTGTGAGGGCAATTTGTTTCCAGAACATACAGAGAAGGTAATGTAAATGGAACACATAAGATTTTTTGAAAATTCTCACACCTGCTACATAAGGGCACCCGCAAATGAAAGCTTTCTATCTGTTACTTAGCACAAATATATTTTTCATATTCTTATACACTGTCATATCCTTAACCTTATTTATTATAGCGTTTAAAAACGCACATTATCTTTATAGATATATTTGAAAAGAAATTTACTTGGGTATTTAAAATGTCTTTTATTAAACAGTATATTATAACAAAACGGTTTTTTATTACTCCATTCAAGGAACTCCATTTCTTCCCCGATTATAAATCAAAATCTGTTTTCTAAAGGTTGTCTTTTTTCGCGGATGATGCGGAAGCGGTGACAATTGCGCGCTCCGAAATTCCCGTCGAAAGCACACTCAACTGCTGCTCGTTGTGCATTCCCAGTTGAAACTGAACTCTTTGGGAGGCTCGGATTGTACGAGGGCTGTTCAATAAAGAATGATCACAATTTTTTTTTTTTTTTTTTGACAATGGACCTTTACTCATCCTAATAAATTTGATGGTCCTTCTCAAAATAGTCTCCCATTAATGCGATGCACTTCTACCAGCGTTTCTGCCAGTCCTCAAAGTTAACCATTTTTTAGAGTTCCATCAAAATCACCTCCGCAGCCTTCACCACTGCTTCTGATGATGGATAATGCCTCCCACGAAGGTGTTTCTTCAAGTTAGGGAATAGAAAAAAATCACATGGGGCTAAATCCGGACTATAGGGAGGGTGAGGGATGCACTTCACGTTGATTTTTGCAAGATATTCAGCAACAACATTGGCAATATGCGGCCGCGCATTATCGTGGTGCAGCATCCAGCCTGCTTCACGGAAATGTGGTCTTTTGCGCCTGATATGGACTTGCAATCTTTTCAAGACATCCCTGTAGTATTGTCCAGTTACTGATGTGTGTGCAGGTACAACATACTGATAAACCATTCCATGAATATCAAAGAATGAGATGACCATAACTTTCCCAGCAGAAGCAACCATTTTCGCTTTTTGGGGGGTTGGTGATGAAGGAGGTATTAACTGGAGCACCAGGTCTACCTTCCTTTAAAATTGATTGTGTCCCCTCTTTAAACATTTTAAACCACATTCGAGCTGTTCTGTAGGGAAGAACAGACTCTCCATAGGCCTCCTGTAACCTATAGGCCTCAACTGAAGATTTCTTGAGACGAAAGCAGAATTTCAAAGCCGCATATTGGTCCTCGCGTGTTACCTTCATTGTAGCGGTAGGCGATAGTGAAAATGTCTGAACTTGCCTGGTTCTCACAGGCGGGAACCAGGAGTACCAACAATGAAACTACTACGGCGTGTTTCTTTCACATTGAGCTAACAGAATAACACAAGATTGAATTTTAGTGCGAAAAATTATGACCGTAATAAAATTATGATCATTCTTTATTGAACAGCCCTCGTATTTAATACCCGCCGATAACGTGTCAAGAAACTTCTAGAAACAATCGAAGTTGTCATATATTCACCCAGGTGAAACAACCTCAGAATCGATGTTAAAGTACTCGCACACTTCCAAAGCAATCCGCTCACACAGGTGTGGCAATTACGGACGCGAGGCGTTGCCACACTGCTGCTTCCTCATGCTGGTCGTTCCGATCAGAACTATTATAGCGGGCTAGATAGTCCAAGTTTATTACCAACCTCTTCCCTCGGGACGGCATCTAAATGGCCCCTGCCATGAGTGCTAAAGCTTGGAGCAGCATCCCTTGGTCCGATATAGCCAAAGGAGATCACCCTGCTGAAACCTCGGTTGTTAGCCTGCCGATCATAACGGGTTTTCATCGGTCGCTCGCTACCTGGATGTATTGAGGCGACATGTCAAGCATGCTTTTAAGCTGGTCTACTAGATTCCCCATGTAGTCGACTGCTGTTTTCCCCCAGGAGGACTCTCAAATATCACGTCACAGATAGACCCTCTCTCTCTCTCTCTCTCTCTCTCTCTCTGTGTCTCTCTCTCTCTCTCTGCCAAAGACGAAATTGCTTGGTGTCAGCCCGATGGTGTCGTGGAACGATGGGCCAGCAAAAACTGTGGCATACCTTAATCTTTCTGCTGGTTGGCCACTTTCTACCTCAAACTCTACCACCTAGAGTTTTGATGTACCGTTTAGCCAATGCGTCAGAATATGGGTAGAAGGGTGTTGTGCGCGTTTTGTGCACTCCAAGTCGCTCGCTCTAGTGTTTCTCTCGTCAAGTTGGACTAAAAGTTGCTGCCCTGATAATGTAGAGCTCCGACGGTATCCTATAGGGACAATACAGTTCTTCTACGTGGCAATTAACGAAGTTCTTTCTGGCTAGGGATGGCGAACATCTCCACTTGGTGAAATAATTCATGGCGACCAACAGATACTTCTTTGCCCCTCTTCCACACAAGGAATATCAATAGCTATGTGTGCAAAATATACTCCCACGTTATACTAATGCATGCGACCTTAGCTCCTGGTCTGTGAGCTACAACTTGCCGCACACACATAATATTAGTAGCACAAACTCTCAGCGTATGCCCATAGTCTCAGCCAGTAGTACCGCTGTCGGAGCTTGTCGATGGTTCGGTTGGACCTCAAATGTTCTCCCGAAGTACCGGCATGTACTTCCTCCAGAGTTTCCTCGACTTTACTCCGAGGGAGGATCAGCAGTCGCAAAAAAATTTGGTCGATGCCGACCATCACCGTATGCCTCCTAAAGGCATCAACTCACATCCTCGACCATCCTCGCGGCGAATATTCACGGGCTCACAGTGCTCCGTAAACTCCAGCGGGACCTTCTTCTCCACAGGTATGATGTCAACCGACGAGTCACTAGTTGGTAGAACTGGGTATTCGTGTTGGTAATATTTTTACGGCTGCACCTGTGTCTACCAGTATTCGACACCACCTTTGTTGTATCCAGCCGTCTGCGATGAGACTGTTCTGCCCAAAGTGGGTATCGGCACTTGAATTGGTGGTGAAGATGGCCCAAGTGCCTCTCTTTAGACGTTTTCCGGATTGGTGTGGATAGTCTTTCACTAGATGATTCGGCTCCTTGTAACCTCAGCACACCATTGAAAAGTCTTCTTCATTCTTGGATTGTCTTTCTGTCCCTGGCGTAGGGAATATTCCTCTTAATCGAGGTCGGTGCCACCGTTGTCTTGGCCGGCCCTATATTTGGTGCTGCCATTAACACCTCCTGTACTGTCTTTAATCGCCGAGCTTCAAGCCCTGACGAGCACTCTGAAGCCTTCTCAAGAGCCTCCCGGATCTGCGGACATTCATGTCCAAAAGTTTTTAATGTTAAAATGGGCCTGGAATGTTCATCAATTAAAAAGAATCCGAACATAAGGTAGTGCAACGATCATTGAATGGCGGACGTCGGAATCACATTCAGTAGTTCTTCTACCCGTCCCTTGAGGGTTTCTATTAGTCATGTGGCTTCCTCTGTTGAGCATAGGTTGTTGTTGGTGTCGACGGTATACCTCTCAGCGTAAGACTTCGAAAGTGAATGTTGCGTCCAATTTGGGTGGTTTGACGTTTGCGGATGTTGTTTCCTTGTCCTCTGGACCTTCAAGTCCTTCTTCACTCTTCCGTCTGACACATTTTCCATCATCGTATTCAGCTGCACCCGTCGACTCCTCTCCAGATCATGTAGTCGTTCGCCTAGGTCTTTAAGGGCGTCAATGTGTTTTTCGACGCTGTCCAGGGCGTTAACGCGTTAGACAAGATTCTTCATCCTTCCACCGAGTTCATCTACGTCCTTTTTCACATCGACCAGTTGTTTGTCAAACTGTTTCATTATCTCAGTCTTCATCTTCTTCATCGCCCATTTCTCAGTCGTTATCTCGGTTCACATATCCTCCATTACATATTTCATTTTCTCTTCCATTATCTTCTCCATTTCATTTTCAACGCATTTCCGTTCATACATTCCTGTTTTCATTTTTATTCCATCTTCTCCATCCTAGACTCCATCTCGATTCGCATTTCATCTATTCTGGGTTCCATTTTCATGCTCAGTTTCTCCATGTCGGACTTCATTTCCTACTTTCTGGTTTTTATTGCCTTTATTTCCAGGAGTAATGTTTTCGTCACCTCCTCCATACCGGCATTAAATCCCCGCTCCTGACATCAACAAATGGCTTATTACTTCAACAAATAATTCTTACTTCTTTCAATAATTAGAAATAAAAATGTAATGTTCAATAATCCTCTTCTAACCGTAACAATTCGTAAGCTTTTTTTGACACTCGATTCAACCGTTGTTCGATTTGGATTCCCAATTGAAAATGAACCCCTCTGTCCTCCTTACACCTGTCAAGAAACTTTTAGAAGTAGTCGCACGTTCAAACCAGCGCAGGTGTCACAAACTCATCAAGGTGCTTCGATGCAGCTGTAACAATGCAGGCAAAATCGGCTGACTTCCGAAGCAAAGTCGTTCACACAAGTGCGGCGATTACGGCCACAAGACATGGTCACAATATACCACATAAATTTGCACATATTTTGTATCGACAACGCTTTATTTAATACTTTGCTGTTACTTTCAGAGGAGTGGGCCAAATATACATGCAAGCTTTATTACAGAAGTTTGAAATTTACTCCTTCTCTATATAATTACCTGAGTATACGCAACTGCCTGTTCTGCCATCACAATTTCATTGCGCTTTAAGTCTTCCTATAATCATTTCACCTTATGTTCCAAGGAGATATATTAAAAAAAAAAAAAAAAAAAGTAACATGGAAAGTTCTTATTGACTGGTGGGGAAATTACAACTTTTCAACAACATTTAAGATTCGTCTCTTCCTCTATATAAAACAGTTCTGTTCAAATCGTAATATTTTGGTTATTCTTGTGCAGAGAAGTTAAATAAAAAAAAACTATTGTAACAGTTCAATTGATAAAAGAAACTGCATTTGTTCTGAATCAGCTATAAGCAACTGAACCGTTACAGCAAATGGTTTATGATGCGCAGACTCTGTAGTTCATTTCCGATTTCGGTTAAGCAGTCAGTTTACTGGTCAACTCCTTGCCTTATCACCTAGTTAAAGTCTTACTTTCGACATTTCACGCGTCTGCCATTGTGGAGAAACATGAACTCGGAAAATCGTTTTAAAATGGAGGCAACAATTGTGTTTAATTAAAACATTCTGAGAACAGCACCTTTCGTGATAGAAGATGTGATGAGATTAACTTTAGAATTCACAGATGTTTCTGTGTGCACTACATAATAGGTTCGAAAGGGAGAATGAGAACTGGCAAACTTTGTGCTCCCACTAATAAAAGATCTCCAGTGCGAAATTTATCTAAATACGCTGATTCATTGGATTCATCAATGGAGATAAATCAGCTCTATTTGAGATAAACCTTATTACAATATATTATTACCGGTTTCTTATGTAAATAATAAAATATTATCAGATTTAAAACATTTTAATTGCATTAATACAAATAGTCAGCACAATTAAAATGTTTATTTATGACATGAGTGAAGATACCCTTTCTAAAATGTAGTTATTTTATTTACATCAAGTTTACTTTCTGTATGATATCCAGAGACCGGAATATTAGGTATTATAAAACAGTAAAATAAGCAGCAAAAAGGATTTATAAATAGCTAAAACAGGCAGGAAAACATTACATTATAAGAAGCTTAAATAGGAAATAAGATATTCAATATTCAAGATCTCGATCATCATCTTTAAACAACCTTAAAGTATTAAACAAAACCAATGTTGTACTTGACACAAAAATAAAAATGTTGTTAAAAGGCCCATGTAAGCAACGCCTTATTGGCAAACAAATGTTGTTTTAAGTTCTCTGGGTTGATGTTGAGACACTTGTCAGATGAATATTTTTCACATGAGAAAATGACCTCTCACATCGACAAAGGTTCTTGGAGCAAATCTAAAGCATAGCATCTTTGGTCTATTTCAACTGCAATAGAATTGTCACCTTATAGAATTTTTAAAATGTTTTTAAGTTAATCAAGGTCAACAATTGTTGAAATCACTTTTCTACACTTTACCTAACTAATGAACCCATTTTTTCTGGTACACTGTCCAGTCAACAATGTTAGCCAAAGGCTGTCCTCCTTCTTTTAGCTGGCAGATCAGTTGTGACAGGAATCCATACTCGGCCGCAACCAAACTTAAATCATGTTTCACATCCGAAGAATTTCTGGGCTGCTATAATTGAAGATGCTTCATTCTGCAGAGAGTTCACCACCTCAGTTATACTCAGGAAATTTGAAGTGTAGCAAAGTGCTGCTGAATTGATATCCCCCTTCTTGTTATAATCGGTTGGAGGGGGAGGTAGAGCAGAGGTGTATCTGGTGGAATTGGATTTAAATGTCAGAATTCTGAATGCGGCTTTCACAAAGATCTCCTTTAGGGTACAAGGTAGTGTGGTTGTAAGGCTTTAACAATTTTTCAAAATTAACCCCTCACTTATTAGGAAGTACTACTTATGAATTTTCATGAGAATTTTGTGGCATGTACAATAGCAGTCTGGATTTTTCCTGGTGAAAAGTTTATGCTTTTATCTGCAAAACTTTGTTTTTAAAAATTATAACTAAATGAAATTTTTACATGAAAAAACATGGGTGACTTCATGTGCCACTTATTCAGAAACCTTTCAAGCAGAATATTAAAAAATGCTACACCTGTTTTGATTATGCTTATCTACTCTAACTTCCAGCATCAGAAGTATATGGCTCTAGATAATTATTTTAAAAAATATATATTTGTGAAAAAAAGAAGAAAATATCTCAATTTTCACATGGTTAAAAATGTCTAATTTCCATAATTTGTAATCTAGGCTTATGAATCAGACAGTCAGAAGTCTCTAATGTGTGTTAGATAAGTGTAGAAAATTTCAAAATTCTAGTATCAATGGTTCCTGAGTAAAAGGTACACGTGTATCAGAAAATATAATATCGAAAAAATTGAACTTAAAATTTTGCAATGCTAATCTGACTTACTCCAATATATTCCAGGGGCATAACTATATGAGTCTTTATTCCTGGACTCTGTCTGCTTCTCAGCATTCCTCCTGGCTTGCTTTGTGGGCAGCTCGTTCGCAATGAAAATTTCCCTCAAGTTTCTATCATCTTAGAAAGCAGAAAGATTGAATATACAGAAAAGGGGCTGTGGCGCATTTAAAAGATTGCGCGCCATGTTTAAAAGACATATAATAATAATAATAATAATAATAATAATAATAATAATAATAATAATAATATGTATGCACTGTTTCTTAAAGATGGGGGTTATGGACATCATAAACACCCTATGAAGGTATCTCGCCAAGGAACGTGTTGTAATACACAGATATTTTGGCCAGGAAAAGTGTTTTGAAATAATTTAATAACAAGTAAGGTTATCTACGGAGTACCTTCGTTTATGTATAATAAACATTTGCAGGAACATGATTACGAGATTCTTGGTACAAGACTGTGGAGAGGAGTAACAGCAGGAAGATCAGCTTATAATGTTGATCATGAACATGAGGTTGATTACGGTGATGATGGAGAGGAAGCAGGTATATTAGCAAGAAGAAAAGATGATTACACAAGTAGGCTTTTATAACTAAAGCAATATTTCAATAACATTTTTAACAGGAACTACAGGTATTTTAATAAGTACAATTTTTTGAGTTATTTCAATTAAGTTATTACGAAGGTTACTAAATTATTGGTTTCATCGACACAGTTACAAATTAATACATCTAAAAGTACTGCTCATGCTCGTCATCTTTGTCTTTCATGGCACATGAGATATGACGCTTGTTGTTCTGTTCTACAAAAATAGGGTTTTGCACTCCTTAACACAGTGGAATTTTATAGAAGCATGTCTATAACAAAGTAACTAAATAAATAATAGATATGCAAAATAATACTCTTTTATTCTTAACTTTCATTGTTTTCAGACGATTTGTTTCTCCTATCAAGTTCAAGGACCTTCTTTTGTATTCTTTCGTGTGTACAGGCTTGTTGTTCTTTGTAAAGCATTTTCTTTTTACTTTCACTAGCATGTATGTACATATAAAGTACATAATAGGTAGAGAAGGTATTATATTCCATCCAAAAATTCGATGCCGAGATTTCACCGGTAATATGTTTTGAGGTCCTCTGATTAAAAAATAGAAATATTTCGGTGTGTGAGGGGGGAGGCAGAAGAGCTCAAAGGAAATTTTTATTCATTGGAATGAATTTTTCCTTATTAATTATTAAATTAAATAGAGTAAAGTAAAAATTTCAAATACCAAAATTGGTATTTATGTTTTGTATCTTCCAATGTTGGGAAACGGAGTTTTCGAAGAAAATCCCCCCCCCCCCAAAACTACCGTTTACATGGAAAGATGTGTGAAAATTTTGTTTTTCTTAAAATAGGCTCTACAATTTTGATTAAAAATACCGTATATTAAAGGTATTTGCATCAGAAATAAAATATGAGGGCAACATGGTCCCCACATTCTCAGGAGAGCGGGTATGGGCCAATAGGATATGGGAGTTTTTTTTTTATAGTGTTTAACGCCCGCAGGTGGTGACACTGATGATACATGAATGATGATGGAGCACCGGTGAAATGAGATGGCGGGGGAAACCGGAGTATCCGGAGAAAACCCGCCCCAGCGCCGCTTTGTCCACCACAAATCTCATATGCGGTTGCTTGGGATCGAACCCGGGCCGTCTAGGTGAGAGGTGAGTGATCTAACCACTCGGCCACGGCGCGGCCGGATACGGGAGCGATCAGGTGACTAGTGTCGATGTGTGGTGTGCATTGGTCGGGCTGCCAGTTGAGAGTGTTGTTGCTGTGTAGCGTTGAAGTGAACAGTGTTAAGTGCACCGCCTTAAAGCATGTTTACCAAAGGCGATCAGCGTTCGTGGGTTAATATCGAGGCCCGTGGAAAAAATGCATCAGCATGTTATCGAGGATTACGTGAAGTCTGTGGCGGGAATGCATCGCCGATGAGACTGAGACTGCGGATTTGCACCATACAGGTCGGCCATCCATTCCGCAAGATCAGATTTACATCGTGAGTGGTCTCGTTGCCATGGACCATCAATGGACTGTCCGGGAGATATTCGTAGACGTTGGTCTCAGTCATCAAACTGTGTGGCATATGTCTTCTTCTGAGGAAAATTGCGTCCCGTTGGGTTCCACATCGCCTCACTGAGGTACAGAAATGGCACCGGCATCCACCTTGACAGATACCGCATTTCTGCAGCGTATTGTCGCCATTGATGAGACGTGGGCACGAGCCTATGAGACGCAATTGAAGCGTCAGTCGAATGAATGGGGTCACCCAGGTTCACCACGTCCACAGAAAGTTGGACAGGACCCCAGTCGGGTGAAGCTGATGCTGATTGTGGCATACGACTAGGAGGGGGCTATTCTTACGCCTGCTGTGTCTGAGGGACAAACCGTCAACAGTGACTACGATTTCTGGAGCGACATCTTCGTCCGGCTATGCGGCGCAAACGTCCAGGTTATTGCGAGACGATCACCCCATAGTGTTGCATGACAACGCACGTTGTCATGTCGCAAACAATGTCTAGCTAGCTCTTATTGCAACGGTGGCATTGGGAGGTTTTGTAACATCATCCGTACTCACCAGATATGAGTCCTTGTGACTTCGACCTGTTTCCGAAGTTGAAGGAACCCCTCCAAGGCCCCAGATTTCCTGACGTGGCATCTGCATTCCGCGCAGTAGGGCGCTCCGTAGCAGTCATCAACAGAGATCGATTTGCCAACGGTCCCCAACCGCTGCCCTACATTTGGCAAAAGGTCAGGGACTTTGCGGGTGACTATACATTGAAGGAATGTAATGCAATTGTACTTGTGAATTCAGTAATTATTGTGATCTATCAATGTTGCCAATACTTTATTTACAGCCCTCGTATATATTTTGTATTTTCTAGGAACAGCCTCCAGAATTATTCTGGATGAATAACTGATAAAGAGAGAGACAAAAACTTACTGCACAAAAAATGTAGATCTCGTTAAAATATATAATTTATGTCATATACATTTTTCTTTTAAAGTTTACCGTTTTCCAGGTATTCCTTGTTATTGGTTTCAATTTTGAAGTACGTTAACTGTTCTAAAACAGGAAGCCTAGCTCTCTAGTTTTGCTGCTTGCCATGCAAAGGGAACCGAACTTCTGTTTCACATAACGATCAGTTTTTAAAGGTTTTGACTATGCTTTTACCCAGTTTATTACCTCATTTCCCTTCTACTCACAAAGAGGTAAATAATAAGATTTCTGCTAATGTTTATATCGATTAGCATGATGTAGATAAAAGAATGGTTTATGTGTGGAACAGCTAGAGCAAGTCATGTGAATGGAACATCATTTTTTTGTTTTATTCTGCTTTTCATATTGTTCATTTTCCTAAATAAATTTCATTATAAACCCTGACAAGAATTGTTCCTAGATCTTGTTTATACCTGGCCATTGCAAAGTTCTAATTTTCTGACAACTGCGATTTTATTCCGCGAAACACGATTAACATGTAATGTTTCCTTCTCCATTTTGACAGTATAAATCGTAGAAATTCATTCTTAAGTGCTGAAATAAACCCTTTTCATTCATACAACAATACAGCGTTGACCTGTTTACACACAGATAATAGCGGCAGGCAGCGCGTCTCACTTCGGCGGGGAAATTTTTATTCATACGAAATCAGCGAGACGCGCCTCACGTTTTCTGCAAGCGGTGTCTCATAAGACGTGTCTCATTTTACTTTCTCTACACCACTATGTGCATAGTGTATAGAGAAGGTATTGCACTGCACCCAAAAATTCGATACCGAGATTTCACCGGAAATATATGTTTTAGGGTCCCTTATCTCCAAAAAAAAAGGTCTGTGTGTGTGTGTGTGTGTGTGTGTGTATGTGTGTGTGTGTGTGTCCGTGAACACGATAACTCAAAAACGAAAAGGCTGAAAATACCAAACTTGGTATTTAAGTTTAGTATCTTCCAGGGATGCGAAAAATCCCCCACCGCAAACTACCCTTTACATGGAACTTTCTTCGAAAATTATGATTTTGCAAAGATGGCTCTAAAAATGTTGATTAAAATATCAAATATTAAAGATATTTAGCTGATAAACAAAATGTATATCTTGAATTTTCTGGGAATAGCCTCTGAAGACTACTTTATTCTGGACGAATTTTACGGAATTTTGCATAACTGCTAAACCGTAAGACTTAGATAAAAACTTACTACACAAGAAATGTAGAGCACATTAAAACACACAAATTATGTTATGTACATTCTTTTCGTGGAGTTTATCTTTTTTGAGACATTCATTGTTTTTGGTTTCAGCTATGAAAAACTTACTTTTCTCATATAGGAATTTGTCAACTCCTGTTCATATAAACAAAGGAACTTTCACATAGCAGCCAGCTTTTGACTATCACTTTAACTTATGGTGCTCCCTTATTTTGCTTCTACTTACAAGGAAGCAAGCAATAAGACTATTTCTGCTAATTTGTTCTCGAGTAGCATGAAGTAAATAGAGGCATAAGCTTTTTAACAACAATTTGTTACAGAGATGTAGAGAAAGTCATGTGAATGGTACACAACAGATTTTTATTCATACTACCCAATATTTATCGCTTTTGTCTTCTGAAATTGACAGGACAGCTCGCCACTGGAGTGGAGCAGGGGGAGAGGAAGGAGTGAAGTTATATATGTATTACATGAAAAACAAGTATTTTACAAGGCAGCAATTTCTTTATAAATAGGATCGTTATTATTAGACTACTCGCACCGGTCCTCTAAACTCGACAACAGTATTGCTGGCACCTTTTAAGGAGCTTCTGCGCATGCGTAACAGGTAGAGCACACTAATGGTGCACACGTGAGAAAGCACAGTAGCGAAGAAAGCTGATCACGCGCTCTGTACCCTGTTTTACCTCCATGCCACTATAATGGAAGCACACTATGGCAGAAACTAGTCACTGTAGTATTACTCGGTATTTTTATCACTAGATGGAGCACTTATAGACTTTTCTAAAATGTATTGATGTAGTTTACGTTCAAGTAACCTGTGTCAGCTGTACACATCAGTGGCTGTGTAAGCGCAAGCAAACAACGCTGGTAATAAATCGTGCGGTTTCCCCATACCATCAAACCTCAACTACCAACTATGCGCGCACTTTTCGGTGTAATCTTTACGGGTAAACATAGTCAGAGGTAAGAAGATAAAGCCCCGCCGCCTGTCTTTCCGCGGTGTTGTCAAGGAAAAAAAGTTTCTCTTTTCGAGACTGTGAGCGTTTATGATAAATAGGTTATACAATTTATCAAGATTTGGCTGATTTATTAAACGAAACACAGCGCACGTGAAAGTGGATAACTCTGGGAACTACAGGCAGTAGAAAACATACCATTAAGCTGCTATATGACACGGTGTATAATGTACTCCATGTCTCAAAGTGGTTGCTTTGATCTTCTTCCGAAATTGCTCGAAACTTAGAGTAGAAGACTAGAAAGCCGGGCGCTCAAGAAAACGTGCGCATACAAAGATTCATTTTTGCCCTAACACAGTATAGCAAATCATGTACACAACAAGAAACATCCTTTTTCTTTCTATTGTTACTTTTGATAGTTACGGTTGCATCCATATCAATTTAATCATACTCATAGCTTTTATACAGACCTTTCGTTTTCACGGCTGTCTGACTAAAGGTTTGTTCACGAGTCGCTAGTGTCTAATTATATATTAATTAAAACGATCCAAGAATAGCTAATTGATCGCCATCTAAGGAAATATTTCAGTACTGGGCAATGCACACAGCAATAATTATTAGGTACTTAAAGTTTCTTCTGCCTATAAACTTAATTATCATTTGAATGAATTTTTACTTTCTCTAGCCCCATATGTACAATGTACATAGGGACAGAGAAGTATTGTATTGCACCCAAAAATTCAATACCGAGATTTCACCGGAAATACATGTTTTTGGACCCCCTGTATAAAAAAAACATTTTCAGAAAAAGGTCCGTGTGTGTCCGTGTGTCTGTGAACACAATAACTCAAAAACGAAAAGTAGCTAAAATACTAAACTTGGTATATAAGTTTAGTATCTTCCAGGGATGCAACACGAAGATTTTGAGAAAAATCCCCCCACCCCAAACTACCCTTTACATTGAACTTTTTTCGAATATTTTGATTTTCTTAAAAATGACTAACGATTTTGATTAAAATATCGTACATTAAAGATATTTACGTAACAAATAAAATGCATATTTTGAATTTTCTAAAGACCTGTTTATTCTGGATGAATTTTGCTTAATTTGGCATAACTTGTAAGCCGTAAGAGATAGACAAAAACTTACTGTACAACAAATGTAGGTCTTGTTAAAATACACAAGTTATGTCATATACATTTTTGTCGTGGAGCTTACCGTTTTCGAGGTATTCATTGTTGTTAGTTTCAGTTGTGAAGTACTTACACTTTTCTCAGACGGGAGTGTCCGTTTTTCTTTTGTTCTACTCCTGGCCAAGAAAAGAAGCGATTTGTAATGACAATCGCATAACGACAGCTTTTAAAACATTTAACTATTGGTTTAGCCTTGTGTATTCCCTTATTTTGTTCCTACTTATAAGGAACTAAGTTGTAAGAACATTGTGCTAATGAATACCTCGATTACCAAGGTGGAGAAAGAAGAATAGCTAGAGAAAGTCATCAGATTTTTATTGTGCATTTCGAAATAGCAAATGAATGTTGCTAAGAATGGCCAGTTTAGCAAGACAACTATATGTTTTGCATCCCGTAGGAATATTGCTTGTTCTAGAGAGTATCTTCATATACCTACTTATGCTTTGTGTTGGATTCTAATAGGATCGGTGCAGGAAATAATGACTTGGACTTGAGAACGATTTGACGAGAGGAAGGAAAATCCTTGTGTGACTAAGAATATAAAGTACAGAACAGAAAGCTGCGCGGTCTGTCATACAGCCACAACTGTGAAGTGATAATCGTGTGTGTGAGAAACTGCATCTGTAACGTGACTCAGAGCAAAGAAAAGCGCATGGCATTTCATATTTTCATTTCGCGAATGTTTGGATACTCCTAAAACACATCTTCAAATAAATGGACCTTCGTTTTAATGGCTTATTGCGCCCGAAAATTCACGAGAAAAAAAAAAAGAAAATCTGATGTGCACCATCCACATGACATTCTCTATATATCACTGCAACAAATTATTGTTAAAAACCTTATGCTTCTATTTACTTCATGCTAATCAAGAAAAATTAGCAAAAATAGTCTTATTACTTTCTTCTAGTAAGTATAAAGGAAATAAGGAAGTAGCATAGCTTAAAGCGATAGTCAAAAGCTGGTTGCTATGTGACTGATGTTCCTTTGTTTGTATGGACAAGAGTTGACAAAATCCTGTATGAGAAAAGTTAAGATATTCGACCCTGAAAACAAAAACAAGGAATATCTCAAAAACGATCAACTCCAAGAAAAAACTGTATACAACATAAATTGTGTGTTTTAATATGCTCTACATTTTTCGTTTTGTAAGTTTTAGTCTATCTCTTACGGTTTAGCAGTTATACAAAATTCCGGAAAAGTCACTCAGAATAAAGTAGTCTTCAGAGGCTGTTTCCAGAAAAATCAAAATATACATTTTATTTGTCAGGTAAATATCTTTAATATACGATATTTTAATCAAAATTGTTAGAGCCACTTTTTAGAAAATCAAAATGTTCGAATAAATGTTCCATGTAAAGGGTAGTTTGGGGTGCGGGGATTTTTCTCAAAATCTTCGTGTCGTATGCCTGGAAGGTACTAAACTTAAGTACCAAGTTTGGTATCTTACCGACTTTTCGTTTTTGAGTTATCATGTTTTCACAGACACTCGGACACACTGACACATGGACACACACGGACCTTTTTCTGAAAATGCTTTTTATGGATACAGAGGGTCCTAGAACATGTATTTCCAGTGAAATCTCGGTATCGAATTTTAGGTGGAATACAATACTTCTCTGTCCCTATATACATCGTACATACGGGGCTAGCAAAAGTAAAAATTGTTGAATATTATTCTCAAAGAGGCCGGACTTAAATGCGAAGTTTTATGTTAGTTGTACTACAAGGCTGTAAAAAGTATTGTTAAAAAGCATTTTCTTCTATCTAATTTATAATTGAGGTAAACATTAGCACAAGTTATCTTAAATACTTGCTTTCTTTAAGTAGAAGAAAATAAGGCAATACACTAGGCTAAAACGATAGTCAAATCTTTTAAAAGCTGGTTGTCATGGGGATGAAATCCGTTTCTATGCATGATATGGAGTATTTCAAATCTGAAACCAAAGCAAGGAATATCCCAGAAATTATCAATTCCACGAAAAAAATCACAGGACATAAATTGTGTGTTTTAACGATTTACATTTTTGTGTAGTAACTTCATCCAGAATAAACAGGTGTTGAGGCTATTCCCAAAAATTCAAGATATACATTCTATTTTTCATGTAAATGTCTTTAATTTACAGGGTGTTTCAAAAATACGGGACATAATTTCAGGTATGTATTTCCCACATGAAGACAATCAAAATAGTTCATTATAACATGTGTCCGGAAATGCTTCATTTCCGAGTTATGGCCTTTACAACATTGAAAGTCCCACCTGTAGACAATCAAAATAGTTCATGTCCGGAAATGCTTTATTTCCGAGTTATGGCTTTCACAACATTGGAATTCACTGGAACGTTTTTCATTCCGCAGGTCTTTGCCGTCAAAGGAGACATTAGGAGGGCGCTCTGATAGTTCATTCTGAGGAAGGTTACATTCAGTGTTCTTTAGGCGTTAAGACTGTGCGACATGTATTCAAATCAAGAGCTGGCACAGATACATTTCATGTACGGTAAGGCGGACGGCAATGCTGCGCTGGCTCGTCGTTTGTACCAGGAGAGGTACACACAGCGACAATGTCCAGATCGGAAGACATTTGTACGTCTCCATTCCCGTCTGTGCGAGTATGGAACATTCACCTCTCCTGGTTTGGGAAGGGGACGACCAAGATCTACAACTCCAGAAGTGCAGGAGGAGATTCTGGAGACTGTGGACAGGACTCCTATCAGCACACGACGGTTAGCGTTGCAAGTCAATGTTCCTCATACAACTGTCTGGAGACTGTTGAACGAGTATCAATTGTATCCTTATCATTTGCAACGTGTACAGGCCCTGTCACCAGCAGATTACCCTGTAAGAGTTAGGTTCTGTCAGAGGTTCTTGCAGCAGTGTGGTGTAAATCCGAACTTTTCTGCCGTCGTATTATTTACAGATGAAGCACAGTTCACAAGAGATGGCATAACAAATTTCCACAATCAGCATGTATGGTCGCATGAAAACCCACGTGCAACTGTTGTATCTCATCACCAGGTGCGGTTCTCCCTCAACATGTGAGCCGGTATCATTGGTGATCGATTAGTTGGACCCCATGTACTTGTAAACAGACTTACGGGCAGGCGTACACAAACTTCCTGGAAAACACCATACCTGACTCTTTCGAAGACACGCCACTGATCAATCAACAACCCATTCAATTCTTGCATGATGGCGCTCCTGCACACTTCAGTCTTACGGCTCGCCGGTACTTGGATCGAAGGTTTCCTGATCGATGGATAGGTAGAGGTGTCCCAATTGCTTGGCCTCCACGCTCACCTGATCTGAACCCTCTCGATTTTTACTTGTGGGGCCATTTAAAATCATTGGTTTATTCGTCTCCGGTGCCGGATTTAGAATCCCTTCGGAATCGAATTGTGGCAAGTTGTGAGGACATACGCAATACTCCTGGAGTTTGGGATCGTGCTCCCAGGTCAATGAGACATCGATGTGAGGTCTGTATCCAAGCAGGAGGTGGACATTTTGAACATCTTCTGTAATGACAACAACCTGCGAAAAGAAAAACATTCCAGTGAATGTCAATGTTGTGAAGGCCATAACTCGGAAATGAAGCATATCCGGACACATGTTATAATGAACTAATTTGATTGTCTACATGTGGGAAATACATACCTGAAATTATGCCCCGTATTTCTGAAACACTCTGTATGGTATTTTAATCAATATCGTTAGAGCCGTTTTTGAGAAAATCAAAATTTTCTAAACTTTTCCATGCAAAAGGTGGTTTGGGGTGGGGGAATATTTCTAAAAAAGTTTGTGTCGCATCCCTGGAACATACTAAGCTTAAATACCAAGTTTGGTATTTTAACTACTTTTCGTTTTTGAGTTACACACACTCGGCCCTTTTTCTAAAAATCCTTTGTTTTTGGATACCCTAAAATATGTATTTCCGCTGAAATCTCGGTATTGAATTTTGGGTGGAATGCAATACTTTCTCTATACGTGTAGAGAATGTAAAACCTTTAAGTTGGATAGCACCTCAAAAATATAAGCAAAAGCATGCATATAGAAGTATCAGTTCTCTCACCCACCCACTTCTATTCCAATAAATATGCTCATAAATCAAGCCTCTTTGATACCCATGTCACGCCCTATCTTGTCCCTAGGTGGAGACAAAACCCATAAAGAGAAAAGAAAAACTGTGAAATAGGCAACTTCAGATGTAAACGATGTACCCATACAAAAATAATAGCAGCCGTAAAACACAATGCTTCAAGCCTGAACACAAATATATCAGTTCCACGAGCTGCGTCACGTTCCTTTTTCCTTTTCGGGATGAAGTATTGCACATCATCAACAACAAAATCTCAGATTGAGACTTGCAGGCTCCTCCCACTCTTGTTTGGTTCCATCTGGACCAAGAGCATCGCTGTCTTTGTGCTTGATATACTTCCAATGGATCAAAGCTAAATTTTGCCATCGTTCAACGGCAAGTACTGAAAGTGCGTTGTTTGCAACAAAGGTTTAACATCGAGGGCCGTTTTTCAACTTCCGATAGGATATAAATAAAAGACAACTTCATAGAAAACAAGTATTTTATTACTAAAAGTTTTGTACCCTTATGGTTACTTTTCAACATAATCACCGAAAGGATTGAGACATTTATCGTAACTGTGTACAAGCTTAGCTTCAGAAAATGTTGCCTCCAATGATTTCAAATGAGCATTGACGTTGGTTTGAAGATCTTCGTTGGTTTGAAAGTGCTGCCCTCCTAGCCACGACTTCAGTTCAGGGAAAAGGTGAGAGTCGCTAGGTGCCAGGTCAGGACTGTACGGCGAATGTCCCATTGAAATTGTTCAAGGAGTCGATGGGTTGTGCCAGTAGTATGTGGACGAGCGTTGTCATGGATCAACACCATTCCTGAAGTCAGGATTCCTCTTCGTTTGTTTTGAATGACTGTCCAAAAACGTCGTAAAGTTTCACAATAAACAGCTGCATTAATTGCATCATTCCAATTAATTTAAAATTTCTTTAACCATGAATTTTTATTCATTGTCATGTTCAAATTTAATCCTGGATTAAACTTTTGGTATCACATTACATTGATAATTTAACATAGATAGTAAAGAAACTAAAAACTAAAATGTTATTTACGAGTTAGCGCCTTAGCGTTGTTGCGTACTCATAGAGTGAACAATGCAAATTATATAGACCAGGACTCTAAATATCAGTACCGGCTGCGGGCTGCATTGGTGAGAGCTTTGAGCATGGGAAAGTAGAATAAACACATCTTCATAGTATAGTACGCCAAGCAGAGATAGAAGAGATCTCTGCAATAAAATATTGTTAAAACGTTTATTCTTGTACTTACTTCATGCCAATCGTAGTATAATTAGGCGAAATGGTCTTTTTACTTGCTTCGTTATAAGTAGAAGGGAAATAAGGGAATGCCAGAGGCTAAAACGATAGTAAAACATTTTAATAGCCCGCCTGGGTAGCGTGGTGGTAGCATGTCTGCCTCACGTTCAAAAGGTCGTGAGTTCGAATCTCGCTTAGGGTGAGTTACACGGGTAAGGTTTTTTCGGGGTTTTCCCTTATCCTGAGAAGACGAATGTTGAGTAACTTTAAGGTACATGGACCCCGAGATCATTTGAGCATCATATCATCAATTGCATTCATCGTCCGATATGATCAAACCAGGTTAAAGGACGTTAAACTACAAAAAAAAAAAAAAAAAAAAAAAAAAAAAAAAAAAAAATTAAAAGCTGGTTGCTATGTGATTGAAGTTCCTTTGTTGTAAAATTTCAGTATGAGAAAAAAAATCTGATGTTTCCATTCACATGACTTTCTCTATATCACTGCAACAAACTATTCTATTTACTTCATCTAATGGAGCAAAAATTGGCAGAAATAATCTTATTACTTGCTTCCTTATTAGTAGAATTGAAATAAGGCGGTACCATAGGTTAAAGTGATAGTCAAAAGCTGGTTGCTCTGCGACTGAAGTTCCTTTGTTTGTATGGACACGAGTTCACAAAGTCCTGTATGAGAAAAGTATGTCTTTATAGCTGAAAAAAAAAAAACAAGGAATATCTCAAAAGCAATCAACTCCACGAAAAAAATGTATATTACATAAATTGCGTGTTTTAAGGTGCTCTACATTTGTTGTGTGGTAAGTTTTTGTGTATCTCTTGCGGTTTAGTAGTTATGCAAAATTCCGTAATATTGACCCAGAATAAAATAGTCTTCGGAGGCTATTCCTAGAAAATTCAAAATATACATTTTATTTTTAAGATAAATATCTTTTATATATCCTATTTTAATCAAAATCGTTATAGGCATTTATTAGAAAATCAGAATTTTCGAAAAAAAGTTCCATGTAAAGGGTAGTTTCGGGTGGGGGGATTTTTCTCAAAATCTTCGTGTCGCATACCTGGAAAATATTAAACTTAAATACCACACACGGACCTTTTTGTGAAAATGCTTTTTTTGGATATAAGGGACCCTAAACATATATTTCCGGTGAGATCTCGGTATCGAATTTTTGGGTGGAATACAACATTGTACAACATTGTACATATGGGGCCAGAGAAAGTAATAAACCTCTAGGCTACTGAACAATAGGAAGACCAGTTAAAAGATGGGAAGAAATATGAGGCCGGAACAGGAGAATTCATCTGGTCCATAAGAGTTGTTGATGATGATTATTACTACTATTACTAAGTGTTATATCTCTGTGGTTGTGTTTGTTGAGTTTTATTCCCTGTGGACGACTAATCTCTGCTACTGTCTACGTCTAGTAAGTTTCGGATAGGTTAGGAATACCTCAGTGTCTGTTAGGTCTTGACTAGAGGTGCACCTACACAGACAGTTTCCCTCATTGCTGGGCTTATACAAACCACTGGAAGAAATGAAGGCTTTGAAAAACCTGTCTCTGACACTCTTCACTATGAACAAATGAACAATACATTACAATATCCTAATACTTGTAATCGAGGCCATTAGTATCAAAAAGAACAATCTCCAATCTTGTGAAATTGATATATTGGTACCACTGTATTGTGCTATTAGCCCTGTACTGAAGTGTAGTGTTTGTTTGTTTCTAAACAACAAAATCCCACCTTTTCAGTGCATGAAAATCAAATGTTGGTTTCAAACAGAACAATGTCCACCATCCGTTGGTATCAAAAAGGGCAATCTCCACAACTGCCAATAGGTTGTTTCCATTCTGGTCATGTGACTGGCAGCAATATGGCTGCAGTGGAGGAAATAATAGTATAAGTTCTGCTCAAGTGCGCTATACTAGAAAATTGTTAATTATATTAAGATATTTTCAGGTCTTTACTTTCTCTAGCCCCGTATGTACAAGGTATGTGTGTTTGTGTCAGTGTGTCCGTGTGCCTTTGAACACGATAACTCAAAAACGAAAAGTAGCTAAAATACCAACCGTGATATTTAAGTTCAGTATCTTCCGGGTATGCGACACGAAAATTTTGAGAAAAATCCCCCCACCCCAAACTACCCTTTATATGGAAGTTTTTTCGAAAATTTTGATTTTCTTAAAAATGACTCTAACGATTTTGATTAAAATATCGTATATTAAAGATATTTACCTCACAAATAAAATGCATATCTTGAATTTTCTGGGAATGGTTTCTGAAGACCTGTTTATTCTGGATGAATTTTGCCTAATTTGGCATAACTAGTAAACCGTAAGAGATAGACAAAAACTTACTATACAAAACATGTAGGCCTTGTTAAAATAGACAACTTACGTCATTACATTTTTTTCGTGAAGCTTACCATTTTCGAGGTATTCATAGTTATTAGTTTCAGTTGTGAAGTACTTATACTTTTCTCAGACGGGAGTGTATTTTTCTTTTGTTCTACTCCTGGCCAAGAAAAGAAGCGATTTATAATGACAATCGCATAACGACAGCTTTTAAAACATTTGACTATCGATTTAGCCTAGTGTACTCCCTTATTTTCTTCATACTTATAAGGAACTAAGTAATAAGGACATTGTGCTGAATACCTCGATTAACAAGGTGCAGAAAGAAGAAGAATCTTATATAAGAAGTTTGTAGAACGGCTAGAGAAAGTCATGCGAGTGTAACACATCAGATTTTTAACTGTGTGCAGTATCACCATATATTGACAAGTGCTAGTTTTTTTCTAAGTGCTCTGTGATGATACGATGCCCCAAAATGTGTCACTCGTCACTCCCATAAAAGCTAGGAAGCAGGTCCGGGAGGCAAGAAAATGAAAATTAGTTGTTGCTGAAAGGCTGAGATAATTGTTGTATTCTTACAGTAATTAATTTTATAGTAAGCGGAAATGTTTTTATTAATGTATTTTGTTGTTTATTTATTAATTTTTGAACACAAAAATGTCCATATTTTTATGATAAAGTCTGTTATGAAGAGAACTTTGGTTAATCGTTGCGAAATAAGTCTAAGCAATTTAATTTCCACATTTTATTGTTCTGGTTAATGCTTTAAAGTTAAAATTTTCAAGATAAATAACCAAACTGAAATTATGTAAAATATTTTTGTCACTCTAAGTTACCAAACTCTCAATGAAGAACTGTTTCATGGATATTTTCTTTTCCTCTTTTTCCCCCCTGCAGTTTAGATAATAGTCTGTTTCACTTTTCTAAGAGTACTAAGTAGTCTACCTTATATTACTATTATTGATCATGATTTCAATGCAAAATAGTAATTAACTTAAATAATTGTTGTAGTTTTACTAAAATAACTGCCCAGGTACAACAATCCCTTCTCTCCTTAACAAAAAGAGCAACCTCCATGCATGTTGGTATCAAATGGAGCAAACTCCACAAAAACACTAAGGTGCAAAACAAAATGGAAGATCTCCAAAATTTAGGCTAAAATATCTAATAAACTATTAATCCAATCTTGAGTTCCTCTAGTTACTGATATTAGAGTCACTTGATGAATATGCAAGACAAAAGTCAAGCAGATCGAGTTGGAAGAAAAGCTGTAACACAAATTGAGTTCTATTGAAACATTTAGGAAGGTGGAGATTGCTCTTTTTGATACTAATAGCCTTAATTTTAGATTTCGATTGTTTTCCATAACTGTATGCTCAATAGCGTTAACTGGAATACTAACACTCACCACTCAGATGAAGTGTTCGGAAAGCTTTCATGTGATCATTCATTTGAACAAGCTTATTTCTTGGTGTTTTCTAAATAGTTACAGAATATTTGCGAACTCCTTGGTATTAGAAATTATGCTTTGTAAGTGTTGTTATACTTATTATTGTTATTATTAATATTATTATTTTATTGTTATCATCATCGACATCAACAATAGAAGCATATCATTTTGATTACCATTTTGAGATACTACCAACATTCTAGAGCTAAAGTCAGAGTAAACAAAGTTAATGTCAAAACTTTCAAGTTCATTTAGCACGTGTAGTAATTCGTCTTTCTTACTTTCGTCCCTTGGTTCTCAAGTTGTTCTTTTTTTGTTATCTTCTTTTCATCCACCCTTTAGTTGCTATATCTTCTCATTTTTTTCTGACTTTTATTTTCTGCTTATCATTTTCTCTATATTCCAGCCCTTCCCGTTCTTTCCTCATTTACGACGGTGGTCTGAAAAATTCTTCCAGAGAGCGCGGCACACTTGCATGATTTTTTTTCCATATGTTGTTACACGTGTTAATAGACCCTATGTATAATTACAAGTCATTCCTGGCAATAGTTGACTTTAGGCAGTTGTTTGAAGCAGTGAAAGTGCACATTGCTTTGAAAATGGAGAAATTCGAGTATCGTGCTGTGATAAAATTCTTCATAAAAGAAGGTTGAACACCTACAGAAATTCATTTGCGGATTGTAAATGTGTATGGTGACTCTTCACCTTCAGTTTCCACTGTGAAGAAATGGGTGGCCGATTTTAAACGTGGCTGTGAAAACCTCCAAGACGATCCACGTGAAGGACGTCCAAAAACTGTAACCACACCGGAAATCATTGAGAAAATGCGTGACATGATTTTGGAAGATCGGCGTACAAAGGAGCGTGAAATTGCTAATGCTCTTAGAATTTCAAAGGAACGTATTGGTCCACCTTGCATCAGGAATTAAACATGAAAAAGCTTTGCGCAAGACGGGTGCCGCGTATCCTCACTGTGGATAACAACCGCATTCGCACGACACTTTCTGAAAAGTGTATGACGCATTTTCAGAAGAGCAGATGGCATATGCGGAAAAGATCTTTGCGTCAGCGTTTTTGGATGCCAAAGGAATTTTCTTGATTGACTATCTCGAAAAAGGTAAAACCATTACTGGAGAATACTACTCTCAACTTCTAACCAAACTGAATGCAAGCATTCGTGAAAACAGACCCGGGTTAAAAAAGAAAGAAAAAAAAATGGTTTTCCATCAGGACAATGCACCTGCCCACAAAAGTGTTTTGGTAATGGGGCAATTGAGAGATCTGCACTATGAAGTGCTGGAACATCCACCGTATTCCCCAGATTTGGCTCCCTCGGACTTCCATCTGTTTCCAAAACTACAGAAATTCCTCGCTGGTAAGCGCTTTTCGTCCGATAAAGAAGCAATTGCGCCTGTAAATGGGTACTTTGCAGCACTTCCAGAGGAACACTACAGAGAGGGATAATGGCATTGGAACACCGCTAGACAAAATCTATTGATATTAGAGAAGATTGTATTGAAAAAAAAAATTATGTCTTCCATTCACACGACTTTCTCTAAATTTCTGTTACAAATTATTGTTAAAACGCTTGTGCTTCTATTTACTTCATGCTAATCGAGAAAAAATTAGCAAAAATAGTCTTATTACTTGCTTCCTTGTAAGTAGAAGCGAAATAAGGGAGTACCATAGGTTAACGTGGTAGTCAAAAGCTGATTGTTATGTCACTGAAGTTCCTTTGTTTGTGTGGACAGTAGTTGACAAATTCCTGTATGAGAAAAGTATAAGTTTCTCAAAGCTGAAACCAATAATAAAGAATATTTCAAAAACCATCAACTCCACGAAAAGAATATATATTACATAAATTGTGTGTTTCAACGTGTTCTACATTTTTTGTGTGGCAAGTTTTTTTCTATCTCTTAAGGTTTAACAGTTATGCAAAATTCCGTAAAATTTATCCAGAAGGAAGCAGTCTTCAGAGGCTATTCCAAGAAAATTCAAGATATACATTTTATTTGTCAGGTAAATGTGTTTGATTCATATTTTAATCAAAATCGTTAAAGTCATTTTCATAAAATCAAAATTTTCGAAATTTTTTCCATGTAAAGAGTAGTTGATTTTCTTGAAAATCTTCGTGTCGCATCCTTGGAAGATAGTAACCTTAAATATCAAGTTTAGTACTTAAAGGTCTTTTCGTTTTTGAGCTATACTGTCTACATATACACACACGCGCGCGCGGAACTTTTCATAAAAATACTTTTTTTTTTGGATTCAGAGTCTGAAAACATGTATTTCCGATAAAATCTCGGTATCGAATTTTTGGGTTGAATACAATACTTTATACATTATGTACATAGTACATATAGAGAAAGTAATAAGGCTACTTTGAAAGCATGAATTATCGTTTTTCAGTATGAGGCCGAGAACTTTTCAGACCACCCTCGTATGTTATCTGTTTTCTTATCTCCTGTTTACAGTAATTTTTACATATGAAGATATGGTAGTTTTGCATATCTAGGATACTTAGTGGCACTGTCCCCCAGTGTGGTAGGTCGCCAAAGTTTTGTGCTCGGGGCACACCCTAATTGCTGCTGAAAAAAATGTGTTAGCCACACCTTGGGTGTGGTGGAAATAATTAAAAGGTAAATATGCATATAACTTGCTCGCATTTCTTTTACTTTAGCGTCGTAACTTTATGTTTCACTTACACCTGTCGTTTTCCTGTTTACATTTGTATTGTGTGAAAAGTAGGCGTTATGGTTACGCACTGATGTAAATGAAAATTAGATGGCATTGCGTCATGCATGATTATAGCGTTACGGTTCCTGATGACGCGCGCTAAAGGTGAACCGGACCATCCGTTTCCCGGTCGCGGTAGACATCTTGTTTATACTCGATAATGGACATCACCATTGTTAGCAAAGACCTAGCGGCTCAAGGTTACTCGTGAATACTATGGCGTCACACAATTCTAAGAATTTACTAAGGCAGACCGTTTATAATCGCCTTTTTTCATATTAGTAATTAGATTTGATAAAAACTTCATGAATACCAAATAAATCTTACACAAATTCCATTGAAAATACACTGATTTACATAGCTTTAGCGCGGGATAATAAACTATTGTATGGAAGGTCATACGATGAAGATTCCTCGAGAGAGCCAGGAGGCTTGAAACGGGCTACCAACTTAATATGAATCTTGTTTGATATCGGATACATCTAAACACACATCAAACGTGACTCATTAGTAGGGCTCGGATTTTTAGGTGCTAAAAACTTGGGAAATATTTATTTGTATGCACAAAAAATGTGCTAAAAATTAAAAGATATGTGCTAAAATAAATAAACTATTTTTTTAAAGATCTGAATGGCTGCTCTAATAGAAATGTAGATGTTACTCACCAGTCATTAATCGTGGGAGCGATCACCAAATACTGTATTCGACCACGTGCTTCCTCAAACTTTCCATCCCGAAAGATTCACGATTCTGACGAAGAATTGCCTTGAATTCGAAAATGATCCACTGTGAAGTTAAAACTGTCGATATGTAACTTCCCAACACAACTAGAAAGTTGTCTAAACTTTGTGGATTCACAAATGACAAATGAGTGATTAATTCAAAGTATCAGTGTATATACTAGCCGGGCTGTGAAGAGATAAGTGTTTATTTTTTCAAGCATATGGCAGTGGAGGAATTCCCGTCTTGAGAGCTCATGTAATTAAGGAATGCATTCTTCAAACTGAAGGGATAATATAGCAGACATATCAGTTCTTCCAATAATTCACAACAAATTGCGAAATTTGGCATGTGTAATTGAGCTTTCCAGAAGTGGACAGTGACATGTTAAAATAATTCTGCTGCTGCTTTTGTGATTTTATGAAATTATGTGAAAAATATATTTTAAAAAATCTGATGTGTTCCATTCACATGACTTTTTCTACATCTCAGTAACAAACTATTGTTAAAAGCCTATGCTTCTATGTAATTCATGTTAATCGAGAAAAAAATAAGGAAATATAGTCTTATTACTTGCTTCCTTGTAAGTAGAAGTGAAATAAGCGAGTAACATAGGTTAAAGTGATAGTCAAAAGCTGGTTGATATGTGACTGAAGTTCCTTTGTCTTTATGTACAGGAGTTGACAAATTCCTATAGTGTAAGTTTTTCAAAGCTAAAGCCAAAAACATGGAATATCTCAGAAACGATCAACTCCACGAAAAAAAAAGTATATTATATAAATTGTGTGTTTTAACCTGCTCTACATTTTTTGTATGTTAAGTTTTTGTCCATCTCCTACGGTTTAGCAGTTATGCAAAATTCCGTTAAATTCATTTAGAATAAGTAGCCTTCAGAGGCTATTCAAGATATAGATTTTATTTCCGAGGTAAATATATGATATTTTAATCAAAATCGTTGGAGCCATTTTTGAGGAAAAAAAATTTCGAAAAAAGTTCCACGTAACGGGTAGTTGGGGGTGGGGAAATTTTCTTGAATCTTCGTGTCGCATCCTTGGAAGATACCAAACCTAAATACCAAGTTTG
Organism: Hymenopus coronatus; assembly: GCA_030762935.1. Lineage (NCBI taxonomy): Eukaryota > Metazoa > Arthropoda > Insecta > Mantodea > Hymenopodidae > Hymenopus > Hymenopus coronatus. The sequence goes on from CM060884.1 coordinate 10,896,500, forward strand.
GTTTTTAACGGACTTTTCATTTTTGAGCTATGCTGCCCACAGACATACACACAAACACACATACACTCACACACCCACACATAAACACACATACACTCACACACCCACACATAAACACACACAAACGCAACTCAGACACACACTCACGCATAAACACACATACACTCACACACACTCACACATAAAGACACACAAACGCAACTCAGACACACACTCACACATAAACACATATACACTCACACACACTCACACATAAACACACACAAACGCAACTCAGACACACACTCACACATAAACACATATACACTCACACACACTCACACATAAAGACACACAAACGCAACTCAGACACACACTCACACATAAACACATATACACTCACACACACTCACACATAAACACACACAAACGCAACTCAGACACACACTCACACATAAACACATATACACTCACACACACTCACACATAAACACATATACACTCACACACACTCACACATAAACACACACAAACGCAACTCAGACACACACTCACACATAAACACATATACACTCACACACACTCACACATAAACACACACAAACGCAACTCAGACACACACTCACACATAAACACACATACACTCACACACACTCACACATAAAGACACACAAACGCAACTCAGACACACACTCACACATAAACACACATATACACTCACACACACTCACACATAAAGACACACAAACGCAACTCAGACACACACTCACACATAAACACACATACACTCACACACACTCACACATAAAGACACACAAACGCAACTCAGACACACACTCACGCATAAACACATATACACTCACACACCCACACATAAACACACACAAACGCAACTCAGACACACACTCACGCATAAACACATATACACTCACACACACTCACACATAAACACATATACACTCACACACACTCACGCATAAACACATATACACTCACACACACCCACACATAAACACACACAAACGCAACTCAGACACACACTCACACATAAACACACACGCACTCACATAAACACTCACAACTCAGACACACACTCACACATAAACACACAAAAACACACACATAAGTCACACACTCACATATAAACACACACACTCACACAAACACATACATAAACACACACTCACACACACATAAACACACGCACTCACACACATATACGCACACTCATACACATAAACACACAGACACACACACTCACACACACGGACCTTTTTCTGATTCAGGGGACCCTAAAACATAAATTACCGATAAAATCTCGGTATTGAATTTTTGGGTGGAGTGCAACACCCTTTCTATACTATACCATGAACAAATTACGTGTAGAGAAAGTAAGAAACACGCAAAATGTTTTCGAAAAATATACGTTAGCGACGCTATTAATCTTCATTTATGTTGCTAGTCATTAAAGGTATTTTACTCGCGTGGGGAATGCCTGCGGTAAAGCATGTTGAAAAAATGTTTGATTCCGTGGAGGGACATTGACTATATGACCTTCCAGAGCGGTCGCATGCTTACCTTGACTCCACCACCACCCACTCAAGCGGTACAATTAGGTACCTGTTTCACATCCACTCTACAAGCTCTTAAACTGTCTCACGTATCAAATACTTAATTCGTTTTAAAAGAACCAGTTGAAAATTCAACGCCACAGCTGGGATTTGAACATGGTTCTTTCGCTCTGCGTGCGGTTGCTCTGACCATTGAGCCACTGTGACAACTTGCCGGTACGGCATTCAATTTCCCAACTGATTATTTATGTGGTTTAGCCGGTTCAGTTAACCAGTATTTCTCACTTCAGAGAACCACCTGAGGACACTGAAGTGAGGCATACTGGTTGGTTGAACCAGGTAAAACAGTTGGAAAATTGAATGTCATACCGGCAAGTTGTCACAGTGGCTCAATGGTCAGAGCAACCGCACACAGAGCGGGAGAACCCTGTTCAAATCTCGACTCTAGCATTGAATGTTTCAACTGGTGTTAGAAACTTATTCTTCTATTTACTTCATGCTAATCGAGAAAAAATTAGCAGATAGTCTTATTACTTGCTTCCTTGTAAGTAAAAGCGAAATAAGGGAGTACCATAGGTTAAAGTGATAGCCAAAAGCTGGTTGCTATGTGACTAAAGTTCCTTTGTTTGTATGGACACGAGTTGACAACTTCCTGTATGAGAAAAGTATTCATTTTTTAAAGCTGAAACCAATAAAAAGAAATATCTAAACAAGGATCAACTCCACAAATGTGTGTTTTAAAGTGCTCTACATTTTTTGTAATTCGTAAAATTCGTCCAGAGGTTATTCCCAGAAAATTCAAGATATCCAGTTTATTTGTCAGATAAATATTTTTAATATATGATATTTTTATCAAAATGGTTAGAGCCATTTTTGAGAAAATCAAAATGTTCGAAAAAAGTTCCAAATGACTTTTCGTTTTCAGTTATCGTGTTCACGGACACACGGAGACATAGTCTCTCTCTCTCTCTCTCTCTCTCTCTCTCTCTCTCTCTCTCTCACACACACACACTAAACACCGACATGGACGTTTTTCTGAAAATTATTTTTTTCAATACAGGGGCCCTAAATATATATTTCCGGTGAAAACTGTGTATTGAATTTTGGGTGGAGTGCAATACCTTCTCTATACAGTATGTACATAGTACGTGTAGAGAAAGTAAAAAGATTTACTATCATACTAGCACAGAAGTTACCAGCAGTGAGCAATATGAAGAGGAAAATTAATTTCAACAAGGTTATTTTCGGAAGTTATTGTGGTGCTATTTGAGTGTCTAATAAATGGCATTCCAAATATCTTACAAGGACCATTTGCTAAAACGATAGACGCTGCTAAAGTGATAGCGTACACATTCTACGTTCTAATAATTATGGAATGTTTCGACTTAATGAAATATTGTAGGGGGCGAGAAAAGGAAAATAATTACCATTGAATTTATCATGGCGAAATAAGGAAATAAAGAATGTAGCTAAAGAAATCTCGATGTCTTTTAACGAGTGGAGGAGATGGGAAATTGGGCGCTGCTGGCAGGCAGAGAAGAGAAAAAAACAAATTAATCTATTGCTGTGGTTGACATAACACAATTCTGAAAGAGAGCAGCGGAGGGGATCGTGGGTTCGAGTCTTGCCATGGGCATGGGTGTTATATGTTTGTGTATGTGTGTGTAAAAAGTAAAGCAGACATTCAGTAATCATATAGTAATCAAAGTAAACAAATTAGGCAAATAAAAAGTAGGGTGTACAGCGCCGGAGTCCCGATCAGACTCCGGAACTGTATTTAAAAAAAAAGAGCTGGTGTTTCTGATATGAACTTCAAAACAGGGCTAAGTAAATTCAGCTGAGCAATTGAAGGTCTATGTAACCGGGTGTAGCTGCCTCTGGTTTTGATTCCTTGATTCGCTTTGTTTGAGAAGATGTTTTACTGATTTTATTTCTATTACATTTTTATTTCTCTGTTATTTTGTGGCAATCCAGTCTCTGTATATTCATGACGCATATGAATTCTTGGAGAAGTGCTGCTATTAAACACAAACCTCCGCATATTAACTCTCAGATTCTTTCAAAATGAACTTCTTACTTCTTGGGAAGCTCTAAATAATTTTAATCATCATAATTATTGTTAACAATATTAAAGATGGAACACAAGGAACTGCTTCCATATTTGCTGACTAAAAGCTATTCAGTGGACGAGGGCATCACTAGTAACGCGAAAAAGCGGATGAATACAAGTTCCGATGTCTACGTCAAAGAGAATTCAATAGTCCTTTATTGTAGTACCTATCCGAAGTATTATTGTACTTTAATCAGAATAAAGTAGAGGATGTGAAAAACGAACTTCTTTCTTTCTTTATCTCTTTCGTTATTTCTTTGTTTTTTCTTTTTCTTTCTGAGATATTACAGTCATATACTAATAGAAGGTGTAATAAAACTTGCGAATGCATATTAAAGTTTATTTTCGTAGACCGCAATGAGCGCTTTACACATCAAACAAGAATAAAACAATGCTAAAGCATTAAACATTAATGGGAATATTGTTTCATACATAGACTTTGAAAATTTGGCTGCAAATGAACATACAGAAGAATTATCCAATCTGACCCAATGTAATTTTTCTTACCTACACAAAGCTGAAACAAGTTAGGGAAATCGACTCAAGAAGGAATCTGATAAGGTGTCTGATGGTAATATGGCCATGGTAAGCATTGTGGATTCTTTTATTACTAATTTACATCATTTTTCATTTTTTTTCTCGCAAAAATGTGTTCACTGGTACCTTCCTAAGACATAAAAAGCAAGCATTACATTCCAATGTGACAACAAAAAGTAAAATAAATTTTAAAATGTTAACCTTGTGCCATATTAAAAGCATGTGAAGCTCATATGGTCAACATTTATTTGCTACCTGTTAGATGAAGAATCTCAACTGCCTAATAACAATTAATAACAGCTAATTGATAAGAAGTTCTTTTATTGAAAACAATTACGAAAATCTAATTACTGTATACCCATTTGCAAAAAATAAGGGGAAAAAATCTGATGTGTACCATTCACATGACTTTCTCTATCTCTCTGTAACAAATTATTGTTAATAAGCTTATCTTTTATTTATTTCATGCTAATCGAGAAAAAATAGCAGAAATAGTCTTATTCCTTGTTTTATTGTAAGTAGAAGCGAAATAAGGGAGTAACATAGGTTAAAGTGAAAGCCAAAAGCTGTTTGCTATGTGACTGATGTTCCTTTGTTTGTATGGACAGGAGTTGACAAATTCCTGTATGATAAAAGTATAAGTTTTTCAAAGCTGAAACCAAGAAAACGGAATATCTCACAAACGATCAACTCCACGAAAAAATGTATATCATAAATTGTGTGTTTTAACGTGCTCTACATTTTTTGTGTGGTATGTTTTTGTCTATCTCTTACGGTTTAGTAGTTATGGAAAATTCATCCAGAATAAAGTAGTCTTCAGAGGCGATTCCCAGAAAATTCAAGATATACATTTCATTTGTCAGGTAAATATGTTTAATATCCGAAATTTTAATCAAAATCGTAAGTGCCATTTTTGAGAAAATAAAAATTTTCGAAAAAAGTTCCATGTAAAGGGTAGTTGGGGGTGGGGGGATTTTTCTCAAAATCTTCGTGTCGCATCCCTGGAAGATACTAAACTTAAATACCCAGTTTGGTATTTTACCGACTTTTCGTTTTTGAGTTATCGTGTTCACAGACAAACGGACACACACACACACACGGACCTTTTTCTGAAAATACTTCTTTTGGATACAGGGGACCCTAAAACACATATTTCGGTGAAATCTCGGTATCGAATTTTTTGATGGAGTGCAATACATTCTCTATACACTATGTACATAGTGAGTATAGAGAAAGTAAAAATGGAAATGACAACGCACTAAGGTGTAATTTACTTTATGTTTACATCAAAATAGTCACTTAGGACAAATGAACAGCCACTACAATTCAATTGTATACATTTGTGAAAAATAAACAAGAATAAGAACTGAACAAGAATATTGGAGAGAAAAAATTGAAAATTACCTACAATGCAATAAGATTTTTTATTTTATTTATATATTTATTTATTTTACCTTCTGTTCATTTTAGCATAAAAAATTAAGAAAATAAACGTCTTTATCCTCCATGGAAAGGCCTACGCACTCTTCAAGGACATACATTCCACAGTTCCCACAGAGTCTCATATCTTTCACTTCGTCTTCACAAAAACAGCACATTGTTGAAGAAGTCTTCTTGAAGACAGTCTTCCCTTTAGGCTGCAAACAACTTTCAGGCTCGTTTTGATCTCCTTCTTAGCTGAAAACAGGTCTTTACTGAAAACACTGTTGATAACAGGTTTCATAACACAATCAAACAATATACATTTATAAAAATATTTGTCTCACGGAAAGTAGATAATATGGCCAGTTGCAGTTAGTATGGCCAGACCTGCCCATATAAACAACTTGTATTGTTTTGCAAAATATTATAATACATACATTATCAGTTAAAATAAAACATATTTAAATATCACTATCAGCATAGAAAACTCCATATTTGGAACCCAACCAATTAACGTTATGCATTAATAAACGTGTAAATAAACGAGAACTTACTGCAGTAAAATAAGAAGCACGTTATCCATACAATAGAACTAGTATAAGATGGCTGCTAACCTTACAACAACATGGCGTCTAGACACCATCTAAACTCACAAGGAACATAATCCCAGCACCATCTACCGTCTAATATACAAGCTACAACTTCTGCCATCAATTGGCCATATTACCAACATGGCCAAACTCGCTTCTCCTAACTTGTATTAAATTAATTATTTAAAGCATAGTTTTAGAATAACTTGCGGATTAGTTAGGAATGGTTAAGAGTGTTTCACTTCAGAAACATTCCCCTATAAACAATTCAGTTGATTACCTCTTGGGAGACCAAGATAAAATGGGATGAAACATTTGTCTGTGATCAACCTGTCAGAGTTGGCGACGATGGCGATCATGATAATATCCTTGTCATTTCTTATTGCAGCAGCGAATTTTCCTCGTTTGCAGGTGCGTACGCATTTCAACAAAAGCGGGTTTATTAAAATGAAAAGTTGTAGCCAATCCGTAGATGGAAGAAAACGTTTATAACTTTTTACTTCCTCTAGCCCTATATTTACATTGTACATGGGGATAGAGAAGGTATTGTAATGCACACAAAAATTCGATACCGAGATTCACCGGATATATATGTTTTGGGGTCCCCTGTGTCCGAAAAAAGCATTTTTAAAAAAAAGTTCGTGTGTGTGTGTCTACGGACAGCATAGCCCCAAAACGAAAATACCTTTAAATACCAAACTTGATATTTAGGTTTAGTATTTTCCAAGCATACGACACGAAGATTTAAAAAAAAAAAAAAAATCCCTCACCACAAACTACATGGAAAAAAAATCGAAAATTTTGATTTTCTTAAAAATGGCTCTAAACATTTTGATTAAAATCCCGTATATTAAAGCTATTTATGTCCGAAATAAAATGTATATCTCGAACTTTTTGGGAATAGCCTCTGAAGACCTTTTTATTCTGGATGAATTTTGTCAAAATTTGCTTAACTGCTAAACCTTAAGAGATAGAAAACACTCACTACACAACACATGTACATCACGACAAAACACACAATTTATGTCCTTTACGTTTTGATTATGGAGGTAACCGTTTTCGAGATATTCCTTGTTATTGGTTTCAATTGTAAAGTACTTACTTTTCTCAGACAGGAAGTGTCCGTTTTTATTTTGTTCTACTTCTGGCCAAGCAAAGAAGTGATTTGCAATCGATTAGTATTGTGAATAAAGAAGAATAATCTTTTGTAGGAGGTTTGTAGAGCAGTTAGAGAAAGTCATGTGAGTGTAACACATATTTGTGTATAATTTTAGTCGAGAAGCCCTTGTTTTCATTATGACGAACAATTGAAGATCTCCTTTATCTGCTATTAAATCAAACATGAGAATTGCAGATAAACAAAAGAGAAAGATGACAAAAGAAGAGCATTGAGCAGAGCGCGTGCTGTACCCACTCCTCACTTTTATATTTGGCCAGCAGCAAGATGATATATGGCCGTCACTGGATACCCTCCTCTGGTATACTGTTACAGACTATCTGTCCAGATAAATCATTATGAAATGCTCCTTCATAGCAGCGCGGCGGTAACAAGTGATTCGCCTTCCTTCTTTCCTGTTTCTCTTTTCGCGTGGGCCTTGAGATTGGGGTCAAAGCTTGAGCAGGTGTTGCCCGATACAGGAGCGAGGTCAAGAAGTCAGAGCTGCAGGTCACACAGATGATATCGCTCACACGCAAACGGGAGCCTTTTCTTCAACATCCGGCTTTCTCCATCTCCACAGGGTCACCGTCACAAAACATTTATTTTCTTATTTTTTGCCACTTTAAAAATATGAAACTCCATCCAATTTATTGGGGTCTCTTAGCACAGCAGGTATGCTGTCAATGCATCTCACCTATTTCTTACAGCATTTGTCTGAGAAACAGCTGGAGCCCGCGTCTCACATAACTTCACCACAGCATGACTCTTGATATCATTATAAATATTGTAATTATAAGTAAGCAAAGGGTAAGTTTCCCACATTTGAAGCTCAATGATTTCCCACAAGAACAACAATGGGGTTTTAATGTTCTCCCCATCATGAGAGAACTGTGAGCTACACATGTGAACACACATGGGTATTTAACAACCATCAAGTCGCCTTCCGTGGTGCAGTGGTTACCATGCTAACTTAATATACCCAAGGTCGCGGGTTCAACCCCTGGAGGACGATAGGTTTTTTCGGGCGTAAAAGTCCTCAGCATAGCTTCCTTCGGAATGGAAGTACAGCCGTTGGTCCCGTGTCGTAGATTTACGGCACCTAAAAGAACCTCAAACCTGATAGAGAATCCTCTGAGCAAAATTGATTGGTCTTTCACGCCTAGTATAGAATGAGACGCTGAGAACCAAATCAGTTAAAGAGCGTCCATAAACAAAACTCCATTTACATTTTTTACTTTCTCTACACGTACTATGTACATAGTGTATAGAGAAGATATTGCACTCCACCAAAAAATTCGATACCGAGATTTCACCGAAATATATGTTTTAGGGTCCCCTGTATAAAAAAAAGTATTTTCAGAAAAAGGTCCGTGTGAGTGTCCGTGTGACCGTGTGTCTGTGAACACGACTCAAAAACGAAAAGTCGGTAAAATACCAAACTTGGTATTTAAGTTTAGTATCTTCCAGGGATGTGACACGAATATTTTGAGAAAAATTGCCCCGCCCCAAACTACCCTTTACATGGAACTTTTTTCGAAAATTTTGATTTTCTAAAAAATGGCTCTTACGATTTTGATTAAAATATCGTTTATTAAAGACATTTACCTGACAAATAAAATGTATATTTTGAATTTTCTGGGAATAGCCTCTGAAGACTACTTTATTCTGGGTCAATTTTACGGAATTTTGCATAACTGCTAAACCGTAAGAAATGGACAAAAACCTACCACACAACAAGTGTAGAGCACTTTAAAACACACAATTTATGTTAAATACATTTTTTTCGTGGAGTTGATTGTTTTTAAGATATTCCTTGTTTTTGGTTTCAGCTATAAAAACATACTTTTCTCATACAGGACTTTGTGAACTCGTGTCCATACAAACAAAGGAACTTCAGTCACATAGCAACCAGCTTTTGACCATCACTTTAACCTATGGTACTCCCTTATTTCGCTTCTACTTACAAGGAAGCAAGTAATAAGAATATTTCTGCTAATTTTTTCTCGATTAGTAGGAAGTAAATAGAAGCATGAGCTTTTTAACAATAATTTATTGGAGAGTTGTAGAGAAAGTCATGTGAATGGAATACATCAGATTTTTTTTTTTTTTTTTTTTTTTTGCTACCATCAAATAATTGCATATGCGTTTTCATCACAAATAGAATATATATGAGAGTAGTTTGCTAGAGGTGTTTCTCTGCTTCCTGGTCACGGTCCCACCCATGCTGATGAGAATTTTAAGTCCAGCTTATGCTTCTTGGCATAATAAAGAAGGTGGGGTTTGCTCCCATGAAATCTATTCCAAAATCTGCTGCAAATGTTTATTGGAATTTTAGTATATAGCATCTCTAATTTCATCAAGCTTTCATCAAAGAAGACTTTTGTGTGACTTTACAACTCATATACATGCTTTCTTAGTGCCAATGGAAATCAGACGGAAGAGAAAGTGTAAGAAACCATTAGAAATTGTCATTCTGTATCCGATTCACACTAATTTCTCCATTATTTTATATTCGTATTATAAATATTCATATAAACATAAGTTGTTCCTCCCTTTCCGTATTATTAATATTTTTTTTCAGAAATGGTTTAAACTTTACAACCAGCTTTTAACATGCTGAAACTGCATTCAGACATTCATAACCGGTAACAAATGCTTGGATAGTAAGGGGGGGAGGTGAAAGAAATTATGAATCGTAAATTTTCAAAAATATCAGTTAAGCCCACCTGGGTGGTGTGGTGGTAGCGTGTCTGCCTGACATTCAAAAGGTCGTGAATTTGAATCTCACTTAGGCTGAGTTACTCAGATAAGATTTTTTTTCGGGGTTTCCCCTTATCCTGAGAAGACGAATGTCAAGTAACTTTAAGTTCCATGGGCCCCGAGACCATTTGAGCATCATTTCACCAATTTTGTTCAGCGTCCGATATGACCAACCAGGTTAAAGGACGTTAAAACTAAAACTTAAAAAAAAAAACGAGTAACACTAATTCGTTTTACCACTTCAAACTATGCATTTTATTGAGCGCTATTGCACTAAGCTTTTATGTCGGTAGATATCCCAAAAGAAATCCTTTTTCCACAAAGTTATACAAAATTAGTATATAAAGGAAGCTTACTATATGTACTCATGTCAAGTATAAATATATGATACTTGAATCAAAATCCTTAGAGCCGTTTTTGAGAGAATAAATTAAACACGAAGTTTGTTGTATATAAAGTTTAATCTGGTGTGGAGGGAATTTCTTGAAACAGTTTTGAAACATGCTGTATTAAAATACAAAGGGTACACAATTTTAACTTTAGATATGTGCATGTCAGCCCTAAACAACATAATCGTTAACCCCTGATACTGAACTTTTGGGTGGAATACAATACAATACTACAGCGTCGGTACAGAGAGTGAAAACTAAATACACCTATGATCAATGCTCCAAGCATACAGCATTTATTTGATATGGGGCAATGCAATACCACAGATATTTCAACTGTTTCTCTTATGATATGCAATTTTGTCGGGGAAAAGTGATCTCGTTACTGAGCCATAGAATTGTAACGTATGCAGTAAATAAACTAATATTAATATCAATAAACTAGTCATACATTTTGTCATGCGCGAATGTGGAGACATTTATAAATCCTATTACTTTAGGCCAAGCAACTTCAGCTGCCCTACTGAAAATCAGCAGATTACTTCAGGTTTAAATTTACTGTGATTTTTACTTTCTCTACACTACTATGTACAGTGTATAGAGAAGGTATTGCACTCCAAACAAACATTTGATACAAAATTTCACGGGAAATACATGTTTTGGGTGCCCCTGAATCAAAAAAAAAAGCATTTTAAGAAAAAGGTACGTGTGTGTGTGTGTGTCTGTGGACAGCATAGCTCAAAAATGAAAAGACCGTTGCATACCAAACTCAGTATTTAAGTTTGCTATAGTCCAAGGATGCGACAGGAAGATTTTCAAGAAAATCCCCCCATCCCCAACTACCCTTTACATGGAAAAATTTCGAAAATGTTTATTTTCTCAAAAATGGCTCTAACCATTTTAATTAACATATCGTATATTAAAGATATTTACTTGAGAAACAAAATGTATATCATGAGTTTTCTGAGAATAGCTTCTGAAGACTATTTTATTCTGAATAAATTTTATGGAATTTTAATAAGTGCTAAACCGTAAGAAATGGATAAAAATTTACCACACAAAAATTTAGAGCACGTTAAAACACACAATTTATGTTATATACATTTTTTTCGTGGAGTTGATCGTTTTTGAGATATTCCTTGTTTTTGGTTTCAGCTTTAAAAACTTATACTTTTCTCGTATAGGAATTTGTCAACTCCTGTCTATACAAACAAAAGAACGTCAGTCACATAGCAACCAGCTTTTGACTATCACTTTTACCTAATGTACTCTCTTACAAGGAAGCAAGTAATAAGACTATTCCTGCTAATTTTTTCTCGATTAGAATGAAGTAAATAGAAGCATAAGCTTTCAATAGTTTGTTGCAGAGACACAGAGAAAGTGATGTGAATGTAACACATTATATTTTTATTCATAATATATCACTATCCTAACGGATTCAGTTCTTGGAAAATGTCATTAATATGTTGTTGTTTTTTCTTCTTTTCTAATTTTGACATGGACCATTTTGCTATTCACGCTAAGTATCCTATAATACAGCCCTTGGTGCATTCATTTAATATGTCGTGGTATGGCACATGCTGATTTTAGTTTCTTACAACACAAGTAAGAAAGAATGATTATTTATGTAAGATGTTGTATTTTATGAATGCAATAGACATGATAAATTCCATTCGAATTTATGAATTCATTAGATAAATTCGCCCACATTGCTTATGTTATATATAGATATAATTCAATAATGGTTAATCTATTCCTATGATACCTCAAATCCTAATATTAAACCAATTTAATATATTACATCTTAATTTATTAGGTATGAATAATATCAGTTGACACATTTATCTAAATATCAGGACATAAAACTTTCAATAATAAAAAAAAAAAGTTGTTAAATTGCAATGTTACAATACAGCTAATCAGCTATATTATGTATTTTAATGGTAAAGTTTCATTCTGTGATGGCCTTATAAAATACAAGCTCCAACAGCTTCAGTAGGCTGTTCCAGATTGGCTGAGTGTCAAATAAAACCGAGATAATTGCTTACTCACAGGGATATGCTTGCAGTATGCAATAGGCCGTCTGTAACCTACGCTGAATCAAGTATTGGAATGCAAGCGCAAGCATTGTACTTGATCTTTTCCCCGTGATGTATTGTATATAACCTTCCTCTCTACCCAAACTCTCCGAGGTTTGTGGTTGAGTACGTCCGAGTACTCCGGTTCAGACGAGCAGAGTTGGAGCATCCTGAATTAAAATGTGGCGGTGGGGGTTCTGGTCACAGCGATGCTGCATAGAAGTGCACCCTAATACCCTTAAATCACTTCACTTTTAAAGCCGTTTAAGCGTACTGAACATACGACAAAAAGCATGTTTGCTTGCGTATGCGAAAGAGGTTTCTAGGTAATATAATTCCAAGGTCTTTCTTGAGGCGTAACAACGTTTTGTATATGATATTAGCCTTTAAATTTTGGTTACTGTTTTGCTGTAGCTCACATAATGTTTCTACACATGTACACATTATTAAAATAAAGTCTGCAATTTGAAATTACACACTTTCAGAAAAGCTTCCTGATACAAATGTTGACACTGTTAGAAAACTAGTGCGCTGTGGCGCTAGCTTAAAATGTATTTGCTTATTAAGCATAAACCTTTAGCAGTCATAAACTCTGTTCTAATAGTAGTTATATTTGCGAAAATTGGATATTACATCCTGTTGGTGGTAATCACCAGCGAACTGCTGATTTCCCAGCAAATTCCCATTGCCGGGACCTTGAACCTCAGTCCCCAAGGACCACAGACAGCAGTACTACAATAGAATGACTGCAGCCTTTCTAACTGCTATGAAAGTCGAGGCATACATATTGAAAGAAACAATACAGAGTATGTACATGGCATTTTTAATAGGGAGTAATGTTACATTCACAATGAAATGAAAGTGCAGACGCAACTAAGCGCTCATATTATTTAATGTAAGCATTCACATAGAAAAACGCAACGCAACGTAAGAGTTTGCAAACTCCAAACTTTATCCTTGCGTTGCATGCAAAGTGGAGGAATTCTGCTCCTTTTCTCTATATATTGTCTATGAATTCAATAACAAACGATCGCACTGCGAGATTTTACAGGTCTGCTGTACATGCATGCTATTCTATTTGGCCGTGCCGCGCCGTCTCTAATTTCCCTCAAGAGGTTATGACAGTCTCCTTGCGAATCCTTCTTTGATTTAATGGATGTAACTATCACTTATATGATATTGTTGGTTATGTCATTCAGTTTGTAATTTGCGGAGCGCTTGGAAGATATTCGGATGTAACTTACAGATCTAGAAACCCGTGCCAACTTCTTGCGTTGCGCTTATGATTGCATTGTGAACGGTGTCTCCTTGCGTCTGCGCTTATGCTACGTTACATCTGCGCTTGCATCTCATTGCAACATAATCCCGTAGTCTGTCTTGTTCCCGTAGATAAAATCGGCACTGGCAGACATCTGGAGAAGTAAAGCTTTCTACAAATGCTCTAGAACTTTAAGGGGACAAGGTACTCTAGAATGATCTAAAATCAAGTTTTTATTTTATTTTAGACACTACTAAAATCTCTATTATTTTCAGTTTTAGAAAATATATACTTTTTGGGGTTAACGGGATTTTAAGGAATTTAAACAGCATTTATATGTCAGCCTGCATTCCTTTAAAACCGTAGTGCAATGATCCTTTGCAGAGTATTTGTATCTTTAAATTCATTTTTCTCAAAACAACATTTTTGAATACTTATGTACCTTTTTCTCAGAAAGTATAAGCGATAGAGAGCTGAAATTTTCAGTACGTGTATACAACACATAGTTGAGCTTTCTGAACCACGATCATAATTTTATAACATACACGTATTTCAAAAGGACAACAAATGTAGAAGTGGACCTTGTTGGTCATACCGTACGTGATACGTGAATATAATTGTCAGCTCTAAATTCGGCACATACAAAAACTGCCATAAAATGATCATGGATTAGACAGTCGTACATAACCAAATGGCACCTGCCTGGCCCACTGCAAGAGAGATGGCGGTTGGTAGCGAAGGTCCCAATCGCGTGGTGTAGGAGTGGATTGATACACACGCTGGCGCTGCACAGGTCACCTTAGTAATGAAAAACGTAGCATGCAGAAGTAGCATATAACAACCGTTGTTCTTTCGCTGCCTAATCCCAAATGTGCGGGATATTTAAACACACATAAAACTTTAAATAGAAGAGTTTGAAGGTTGCGTCAGCAAGTTTCGGACAAGTCAAAGTATAAGCTAATCGACTGCTATCCTCGTTTAGTGTCGCTTTGAAACAACTTGTATATTAGTGATATTAAAAAAGAAATAACAATGCAAATTTTCTTCATTTTTACTTTTTTGACCTCGCAAATATTTGTTTCTTAAATTTCTAATGAAATTATCTATAAATAGACAATTTAGGTTCAGAAGATAGCTGATCATACTAAAAATAAGCATGCAAATTGTGATTCTATATTGCAAATAAAATCAGAGAAAAGGGTACACAAATTCACATGTTTTAAGAATCAATTTTATTATTTTTACAGACTCAACCACATAAGTTTTCAATGCAAACAAACATTTGAAATAATTTTCGTCATTTGTAGAATTTCAAATTTGAGGAAAAACCATTGAGAACTTTAAGATCAGTAGTAATTTAACACATAAGGTGTAATTTCCATTAACTCAATCACATAAGTTTTTAAATAATTTTTGTGATGTGTACAATAATACATAAACACTTCAGGAAAAACCATTGAGAACTTTAAGAGCAGTAAATAAAGGTATCCCGTCTTTACCGAAAAAGAGAAAGGAAGAGTTTTATTCTTGCTTAGATTTGTTCATTATTGCATTAATCTATATGTAAATTTGTGAATTTTTGGAATTTCTAAAAGGGGTTTTGAATTTAACTCACACAGATGTAATTTCCATTGACTCAACCACATAAGTTTACAATGCAAACAACCATTTGAAATAATTTTCGTGATTTGTACAATAATACATACAAATTTCAGGAAAAACGTTTGAGGACTTTAAGAGCAGTGGTAATTTAACTCACATAAGGTGTAATTTTTGTATGTTCAGACTACCTTGTCCCCATAAGTTTCTAAGACTCATAGTTCGCTTTTGCACCACAAGAGCAGGAGGCGCCAGCGTGGATAAGCGTACACCCCCAGCCTCTTATTTATTAGCGTAATAAGTTTACACACAGGACCGCATGATCGCCAACGTGACGAAATCCAACCGTTTGCCTGCGTGCGTGCGTGTCGATGTCTCTGTTCCTCTTTGTGTCCTACCACCCACGCTTGCCAACTTTCCAACTGTTCTTTCTCTTGTAATGTAGTCCGCCGCAATGAACCAGAACTTCGCCGCGTATTCCTTATTATTAAAAAGTCATTTATAATTTTGTTAAATGGTTTCATTGTCTTCCTGTTCGTACATTTTCCCAAGCAGCTCGAGTAAAGAACCATAAGTTAAGAGGTCGAGAGTCGAGGGAGGCTGAAGAATATAACTTAAACATTTTGAGAGTCACGCCGAGAAAGCTTCATTCTCGAGTCACTGAACTTTAATTTATTAACATTGCTAACTATGCATTACCAGGTGAAACGATCGCTAAGACAATGAATTACAAAGTAAAAGCAGATTCTAAGCGGACGATAAAGGAAATACTTTTACGAAGTAGAAACTTTTCTTATTTAACGTTCCTAGTTGTTTGATTGACCAGAGCTATGTTAACAAAAGCAATATTGATCGTTATATAATTAGAGAGTACTAAATACGAACTTGTATGTTTTCATGAAGCTGCATAAAGCTCTGAAGGACCAAGTTTTAGTACCCATATTGATCCTTATACGAGAGTAGTTTTTTTTTTCAACCTCCGCTAGGCTATAAATAAAAAAAACAAGTTCATAGAAAACAATTATTTTATTACTAAAAGTTCTGTACACTTATGGTTACCTTTCAACATAATCACCGAAAAGACTGAGACATTTATTGCACCTGTGCACAAGCTTTGCAATACCCGCTTCAAAAAATGTTGCCGCCAACGATTTCAAATGAGCATTGACGTTTTTCTTAAGATCTTCGTACTTTACGACGTTTGCGGAGAGCCACTCAAAACAAACGAAGAGGACTGACTTCAGGAATTGTGTTAATCCATGACAACGCTCGTCCATACACTGCTGGCACAACCCATCAGCTCCTTGAACAATTTCAATGAGACACTTTCGATCATCCCCCATACAGTCTTGACCTGGCACCCAGCGACTTTCACCTTTTTCCTGAACTGAAGACGTGGCTAGGAGGGCAGCACTTTCAAACCAACGAAAATGTAAAGGGTAGGTTGGTGGGGGGATTTTTCTCAAAATCTTCGTGTCGCATCCCTGGAAGATACTGAACTTAAGTACCAAATTTGGTATTTTACCGACGTTTCGTTTTTTAGTTATCCTTTTCACAGACACACGGACACACACACACGGATCTTTTTTTGAAAATGCTTTTTGCGGACACAGGGGACCGTAAAATATACATTTCCAGTGAAATCTCGGTATAGAATTTTTGGGTGGAGTGCAATACCTTCTCTATACACTATGTGCATAGTATCGTAGAGAAAGTAAAAACCTGCACAAAACAATTTTAAAAATAAAATCAACAATCCAAAAAGGGTGACTATATTCCACTTTGTATCTATGTGATCAGATATATTACTACTTTCATTTATCATAAAGTTCTTATATTTAAAATCCAACACATTTCATTTCTGCGGTCTATTTCATTCAAATTCTTTCGTATTAACACTGTATCTTTTCATATGTTCTAAGTTTTTCATGTGAGGTCTGTGTAACAGTTATGGTTTCTAATATTCGTGAGAATGAAGAAAACTTCAAGAGTAATCTATAATTTCACGTAATTAAACTGTGTAATTTCTTATTTTATTACAATAGTTTACTGAAAATACGAATGCAAAGTTTTTTTATAATATAAAAGCTAACAAGATTTTTGTATGCAAATTTTGAATGAGATGGAAAGATGCTATCCTGGTGATATTATCCTAGATCATAAAGAATCAAGCGTTTGAACACGAAATGTTTATCAAATTGCACACACACACCGTGTATTTCATACATTGTAAATATTATTGTTTTCCCTGCCCGCTAAACAATTCAGCATTCTTTAATTTGAGCATTGTAACAATACTGTATAAACGTCAACCAAACTGTAAAATTAGAGGCTTTACGTGCATTAGTTAAAGTTTGGGCTCTATTTTATATGAAACCAAACTGATTTGTGAGGTGACATTTCAAATGCATAAAAAATAGCAGCCAACTGTCGTTCACATAGAAATTATTAACAAGTTTTAATGTTCACTTTCATAATTTCACCTGTATATCAGTGGAAAACCCTTATTTAGCGTGACAATTCTTTTAAGTTTTATAAAGCCTGATTAATATACATAGGTGTTATTAACTTTTGATTGCCTCCGTGGTCGAGTGGTCAGCTTCTTACCCGGAGGTCTCGGGTTCGATTCCTGGCTGGAATGGGGAATTTTTCTTTAATCAAATTTATTCCCTATCCCGCACAGAATCTGGAAGTATGTGTGTGTTTGAGAAAGAGAGAGAGAGAGTGAAAGAGAGAGATAGAGAGAGTGAGAGGGAGTGAGAGAGAGACAGAGAGAGTGAGAGAGAGACAGAGGGAGAGTGAGAGAGATAGTGAGAGAGTGAGAGAGACAGAGAGAGAGTGAGAGAGACAGAGTGAGAGAGAGTGAGAGTGAGAGAGAGAGAGAGAGAGAGAACAACGATTTAAACCCAGTGTAAAGAACCTACAGCCAACGGGCTGTTTCTAATGCAAAGCCCCCGATATGACCTTAGATGATAAATGGGGCTTACAAATGAAAAAAATAAAAAATATTAGGTTTTGTTTATGCAAAATATTCAGCAAAACAATGCCAAGTGTTCGTTGTTTGCTTAGACTCCAACGAAGGTGTAAAGCATTAGTTCTCTTTTGTATTCCCCGGTACTTTCCCCAAAAATCTGATATGTTACACTCACATGACTTTCTCTAGCTGCTCTACAAACCTCCTACAAAAGATTCTTCTTCTTTGTACACAATGCTAATCGAGATAAATATTATCAGAATGTTCTTATTACTTAGTTCCTTATAAGTAGAAGGGAATAAAGGAATGCGCTATGCTAAAGTGATTGTTAAATGTTTTAAAAGCTATCTTATGCAATTGTCATAGCAAATCACTTCTTTGCTTGGCCAGGAGTAGAACAAAAGAAAAACGGACACTTCCTGTCTGAGAAGTGTTTCACAATTGAAGCCAATAACTAGGAATATCTCGGAAACGGTTAACTCTACAACAAAAACGTAAAGGTCATAAATTGTGTGTTTTGTCGTTATGTACATTTTTTGTGCAGTGAAGGCCGCGCCGTGGCCGAGTGGTTAGACCACTTGCCTCTCACCTAGACGGCCCGGGTTCGATCCCAAGCGACCGCATGTGAGATTTGTGGTGGACAAAGCGGCGCTGGGGCGGGTTTTCTCCGGGTTCTCCGGTTTCCCCCGCCATCGCATTCCACTGGTGCTCCATCTTCATTCATGTATCATCAGTGTCACCGCCTGCGGTGCCATAAGTAGTTAAAGCGGGCGTTAAACACTACCAAAAAAAAAAAAAAAAAAATTTGTGCAGTGAGCGTTTTTCTATCTCACGGTTTAACAGTTAAGCAAAATTCGGCAAAATTCATCCAGAATAAAGAGGTCTTCAGAGGCTATTCCCAAAAGATTCGAGATATATATTTTATTTCGGACATAAATAACTTTAATATACGAGATTTTAATCAAAATCGTTGGAGTCATTTTTAAGAAAATAAAAATGTTGAATCTTTTTTTCCATGTAAAGGGTAGTTTGTGGTAGGGGGATTTTTTTGAAAATCTTCGTGTGCATCCTTGGAACAAACTAAATCTAAATACAAAGTTTGGTATTTAACGGTATTTTCGTTTTGGGGATCTGCTGTCCACAGACACACACACACACACACACACACACACACACACACACACACACAGACAGATACACACACACACGGGCCTTTTTTTAAAAAATGGTTTTTTCGGACTCAGGGGACCCGAAAACATATATTTCCGGTAAAATCTCGGTATCGGATTTTTGGGTGCATTACAATACCTTCTCTATCCCTATGTACATTGTACATATGGGGCTAGAGAAAGTAAAAATGAAATTTCTGTTACGATTCCAGAAAAGTTTTTTGCTGTCAGATATTTAAGTGTAGCTGGTCCCCATGTCCACGTTTGCTAAAGTGCTTCTGGCGCAGTGTTAGAGTTCCGCCTCGGGTGTTTGTGTCCTCGTAAGCCTGTGTATGTATGTATGTATGTATGTATGTATGTATGTATGTATGTATGTATGTATGTATGTATGTATGTATGTATGTATGTATGTATGTATGTATGTATGTATGTATGTATGTATGTATGTATGTATGTATGTATGTATGTATGTATGTATGTATGTATGTATGTATGTATGTATGTATGTATGTATGTATGTATGTATGTATGTATGTATGTATGTATGTATGTATGTATGTATGTATGTATGTATGTATGTATGTATGTATGTATGTATGTATGTATGTATGTATGTATGTATGTATGTATGTATGTATGTATGTATGTATGTATGTATGTATGTATGTATGTATGTATGTATGTATGTATGTATGTATGTATGTATGTATGTATGTATGTATGTATGTATGTATGTATGTATGTATGTATGTATGTATGTATGTATGTATGTATGTATGTATGTATGTATGTATGTATGTATGTATGTATGTATGTATGTATGTATGTATGTATGTATGTATGTATGTATGTATGTATGTATGTATGTATGTATGTATGTATGTATGTATGTATGTATGTATGTATGTATGTATGTATGTATGTATGTATGTATGTATGTATGTATGTATGTATGTATGTATGTATGTATGTATGTATGTATGTATGTATGTATGTATGTATGTATGTATGTATGTATGTATGTATGTATGTATGTATGTATGTATGTATGTATGTATGTATGTATGTATGTATGTATGTATGTATGTATGTATGTATGTATGTATGTATGTATGTATGTATGTATGTATGTATGTATGTATGTATGTATGTATGTATGTATGTATGTATGTATGTATGTATGTATGTATGTGTGTGTATGTATGTCTGTGTGTGTATGTATGTATGTATGTATGTATGTATGTATGTATGTATGTATGTATGTATGTATGTATGTATGTATGTATGTGTGTGTATGTGTGTGTGTATGTATGTATGTATGTATGTATGTATGTATGTATGTATGTATACCTATAGTAGGAAAAGCAGAAGAAAAGAGAGATAACAAAATTTAAAAAAAAAACGAAAATGAAGAATAAAAAAATCTGATGTGTTACACTCACATAGCTTTCTCTAACATTCTACAAACAAACGTCTTACAAAAGATAATTCTTATTTCAACCATACTAATCGAGATAAACATTAGCAGAATTGTATTACTTAGTTCCTTATAGGTAGAATGGAAGCAAGGGAATGTGCTATGCTAAAGTGATAGTCAAATGTTTTAAATGCCGTCGTTATGTGATTGCCATTGCAAATCGCATCTTTGCTTGACTAAGAGTAGAACAAAAGAAAAGCGGACACTTCCGTCAGAGAAAGATATAAGTACTTCAGAATTGAAACTAATAACAAGGAATATTTTGAAAGCGGTAAGCTGTATGAGAAAAAGCATATGACATAACTTGTATATTTTATCAAGATCTACATTTTTTATATAGTAAGTTTTTGTCTGTCTTTTACGATTTACTAGTTAGGTAAAATTCAGCAAAAATCATCCAGAATAAACAGGTCTTCAGAAACTATTCCCAGAAAATTCAAAATATAAATTTTATTTGTGATGGAAATAGCTTATAAATATGGTATGTTAATCAAAATCGTTATAGCCATTTTTAACAAAAACAAAATTTTCGAAACATTTTCCATGTAAAGGGTAGTTAGGGGTGGGGGATTTTGTTGAAAATCTTCGTGTCGACTCCTTGGAAGATATCAAACCTAAATACCAAGTTTGATATTTAACTGTCTTTTCATTTTTGAGCTATGCTGTCCACAGACACACAGACAGACAGGCAGACAGACAGACACACAGAATGATTTTTTTTATGATTCAGGGGGTCCTAAAAGTAAAACGTTTAACGCACTCAAAGTAAGCCAGGGTATGCATAAGATGGGAGAGCCAATTGGAAACCAACATGAGGCATGTAGATTTAAGAAGGTTGCTATATAGGCTATAAAAGTCAAAATATTGTAGATACAGGGCTATTTGTTATTCTGCAGTGAATATGGCGTGATATATACTATTTTTCTATTTGTCAAATTAAAGAGATGTTACTCGTATATACTGCGATCATAATTTGTTTTAAATAACATATAATCTGTTATGTTTAGTTTTAGTTTTAAAACGACGATCCTTATTCTCCTATTGGCATTTCTCGTAGCTAAAGTTTTTCATTTGATTGTAGTTTCACATTTTAGCAATTTTAAAATCGATTATAATTTACGTCGGTTTAACTTTATAGTTATATCACGAAGTTCGGCAAGATACCTCTACCATACCACTTTCACTTCGAGCAAGGCAGATGGCAGACTGGCCGCTTTTAGCATCCGTTGTCAGATGGCGGAGTACAGCCAGACTTTGGGACTTGCAGACTAGCCGCTTAATCCATCCGTAATCATATGGTGTAATACCGTCAGACCTGCGGGCCACACCCTTTTACACTGCTTTACTCCGCAAAAAGCACATGGCGTTAGTGTACTATTCAGTCTAGCTGATTTAACTATATATGGATAGATGGCAGTACACGGCAATCTATTCTCACTTTTGTTATTGTTTTGACTTAAGGTGGAGCTTTGGATCATGGTATTGCTCAGTGTATCCAGTATTTTCTTGGTGACTAAGGGAAACCACGAAAAAAGCTAGCCATATTGGTCAGCCTATGGTATTTGAACCCGGGACCCCCGAATGTGACCACATACGCTACCACCTGAGACAACACACTCATTTTTTACTTTCTCTACACGTACTATGTACATAGTGTATATAGAACGTATTGTATTGCACCCAAAAATTCGATACCGAGATTTCAACGGAAATACAAGTTTTGAGACTCCCTGAATCCAAAAAAGCATTTTTAGAAAACTGTCCGTGTGTGTGTGCATGTGTGCCTGTGTGTGTGCGTGCTTGTGTGTGTGTGTATATGTGAACAGCATAGCTCAAAAACCAAAAGATCGTTAAATACCAAACTTGGTGTTTAAGTTTAGTATCTTCCAGGGATGGGATACGAAGATTTAGAGAAAAATCCCCCCAACCCCAATTACCCTTCACGTGGAACTTGTTTCGAAAACTTGATTTTCTCGAAAATGACTAACGATTTTGATTAAAATATCGTATATTAAAGATATTTACATGACAATTAACATGAATATCTGGGAATAGCCTCTGAAGACTACTTTATTCTGGAGGAATTTTATGGAATTTTGCATTACTGCTAAACCGTAAGAGATGGACAGAAACTTGCCATACAAAAACTGTAGAGCACGTTAAAACACACAGTTTATGTTATACACATTTTGTTCATGGAGTTGATCTTTTTTATATATTCCTTGTTTTTACTTTTCTCATACGGGAAATTGTGTACTCCTGTCCATACAAACAAAGGAACTTCAATCAAATAGAAACCTGTTTTTGACTATCCTCAGGTGCTTTAATACCTTTTATAGGATGTATTGAGACAATCAGAAATATTATCCGACCTGATACATTAGCAATTCGATTAGCCGCCAACATAATTGCAGGTCAGCTTCTAATAACACTTTTAGGAAATACTGGTACAACAAAAATAATGTACGCAACTGCCGGCTCTGCAGCACACCTCCACCGCCGCCCCGACGCCGACGCTGATGAGCTTCACAACCGACATCCAGACCAATCCACCAGGGACTCATCCTCCGAACCTAACGCCGCAGACTGCCACTTTGTCCAACTTCCAGCGCCTGAGCGTGGCTATCAAGGGAGTCCCTCGTGACCTCACGATACGCCTGCTAGCCACCGCCGCTCACCTCTGCTGGGCCTCAGTCAGGAAGAGGCCCCTCTCCGCTAGTCCGGCTTGAACTCGCTGACGTCCGAGACTACGAAGCAGCCTTGCGCGACGCCTGCTCATTTTTGGGCGCCGCCTGAACGCTGAGGCGAGCCAAGGGTCTTGGCATCGCCCCTGCCGTCGCTGCTGTGCATTCGGCCACCAAGCAGAAACCTGCGCAGCACAACCACGCTGCCACTACTGTGGTGCGCCCTCTCTAACTGCCGAATGCACAGCTCACGTGCTGACGAACCGCCGCCGATACTGCGGTACCTGCAGAGGCTCCGGCCACTTCACGGGTCAGGCGCAGTGTCCCGAATACCCACGCAGCCGACAAGTACAACCGCCAACTAAGCCAGCACCTCAAGCCACCATCATAGCCACAGCACCAACTCCAAATTTCTCCACCATCACCATCTCTACTCCGCCTCCAGTACAAACCGCCGCAGCAGACAACACCATTATGGATGCCATCCAGGATCTGCAACTGCAAATCAGGGAAATCAGCCCCAAAATGACCTTGATCGAGGAAACCTTATCGACCATCACTACTACCGCCAGGATGCATCCATACATCGCCTCCACAGCGTAGAGACCAAAATCCACGACATCCAGGGAGCCACCGCCGCCACCGCAGCTTCTCTGGAAACGTTAGTCCCCAGCTGCACTTCCCAGCTACACACCACCGCTGAGAAGTAGACGTCCCTGGACGAAGGCCTTCAACAACTGACCACTTAGATGACTGACAGACAACCACCTGACCACGCCGAATTCATACACAATGTTTACCGGAAACTAGCCCGGATTGAGATTATTCTCCAGCAGCCAACACCAGCATCATCCTGCAAATCGACCGCAACCATCCAGACTGACATCACTTTGTCTCCCTTCATATCACCCACATTGACACAGCTACTCCAACATCATGAACAACACGACTCACCCCACAGACTAAACGAGAGTTTCCCCCTCTGAGAGATGATCCCAGGCAAAATCCGAGAAGATAGAGATAATAAAGGAACCCTAGACTCCTTCCAGAACCCTCCTTAACTCCCTGGGTGGCAGTTAGTGCCTTTCCGTCATGACTGTCACCCGATACCACCGCTACCTTCTGCTGAGCCGCCAATTCGGCCAGCAGCATCCGCCGCACTAACGAGGGTGCTCAGCGGAACCTCCCTACCCCTAGATATCTCCATCGAATCCGACACTTCCCTTCCCGAACGAGATAAGCCATTCTTTCTACCTTCCAACTTTCTTACTGTCTCCCCTTTCAAAAAAAACAAAAAAACCCTAGACCACCAAGTTTGACGACCGCGGCATAATAAAAATATTTAAATAGTACGTTTTACAAAGTTACACTTTCACATGAACATATTCAATAAATTGATACAAAACAAAGAATTATGATATTGTTTCTTTTTTGTTTATATTTGACATACACGAGTAAGAAAATGAATCTACATAAAGCAAAATTGAGAATGGACATTGTCTTGCTCAAATAAAAAAGTTAAAGATACAGAGGGACGGTTAGTCAGCACCCACATAATAAAATTAACATATTAACCTGTTCTAAGAGGCGAGAAACTGTATTTAATAATCTCTTCAAATTTAACTTTTAATCACCACTCACAAGGAAAACAAATCTTCACAGTATTTGGTGATATTGAATTTCTTAACTGTGTAGAATATAAAGGAGGAGCATTCGCTACCTTTGAATGTCTCAACAGGTGATAGATACTATGCCTCTGCTGTGACAGCCACTAAAAGTGCAGGTTGTCGAAGAATGATGAGGTAGAAACAAAGGTGCGTGACAAACTTCATGTCTCCCCTCTCAGCAGGAATTTAAGCTCCCGAAAACTGCAAGTATATACTACAACATAATTTCATCAGAGTACACGTAAACAACCCATTAGTTTCTTACAAAATTACAACCATGAAAAAAGTACCATTCTTCATTAATACATCTAATAAACAGTAATGTGCAACAACGATTTAAATTTTTGACAATTACAAACAAACATTTATAAAACCAAATTCACCATAGTTACCCATTATGATCATAAATGGTAAACAAGATTTTGTGCACAGAATTACATCAATATGAACAATGTAATTACAAAGAACCCAGTATAATCAGGATCCTGAAACATAACCTAACCAGCTGTTATTTAATTATAGAAGTGTAAAGCATATGAATTAAGGAGCACCTATAGAAAAACTATTTATTTAACATGGACGTGATCAAAGACACATGCTCAACATATTGTAGTACTCTATCTCCAACTACATCAAACTTACTACCTGTGCAATCATTACTGCATCCACGTGCTGTAAAAAGCCACTACCCTTGTTATTGGCCACTAATTATCACCAACTCTGTGTGAACTTAACAAGTCTCCCTTAGTATCTGAGGAAAAATGCATAACAATACAAACATTTCAACATATTATGTTGTTAACACTCAAGAAAAGCATATTGGCATAACAGGGGAAAAAATCATGAGTGATGAACTATTTAACCGGCACTAACACTTCCACTCAATATGAAGATGCGAAGAAAATCAAAATATTAATATCTCTGTTGCCATTAAGCTGAAAATTCTACCTCTTCACACACTTAACACTTCAGCAAAACCACTAACTAAAACTCTACAGTCGTTCACAGGCACACTGCAGACTTATCATCACTAAACCTTTACACACCGAGTCTTCTGCAACACCACTAAATCAAAATATACTCAAATAATCAGTCACACACAGCATTATAATCATACTCCGACCAAGGCAACATTATCATTTAAAAAATGCAACAATTGTATGAAAACTCATTACAGCATCATTATGAAAATCAACTCATTTAATGATACAATAACATATCGCACTTAAACATAAGTAAAAAATGATAATGTAATAGCTTCATCTAACTTAGAGCAACAACTGATGACTGAAAATAAAAGATCACATAGTCAATTCTGTAACATTAAATCTGAAAAGTTACGCTCTGTAGGGTCACACAGGATCATAATAAGGACAGATACGTGAAAGATGAAAACTCTGGCGTTTAGTGCAATGAGCTTGAGGGCGACCAACAAGATGTGTTACTGGGGTTGTCATCTGCTTAATAAACTTAAATGGGCCAAAATATCTATACAATAACTTGGTACATTTGCCATTCTTTCTTATGGGGTAAATAATTGACCATCATTATAGTAACATGTCTATGTTTAGTATTATATCTCGCTTTCGGTTTGAGTTGTTGTTGAGTAACATTATTAATGTCAAGCTCTCTTGCTTTTCGGATGTCCTGTAAAGTTTTTTTTTAACAAAAAGGTATTTAAATATAGCTTGTAATTGAATTGGATTAGGCAAGGCTGACACACGTACATTCATCAAGAAAAATGGGAGGAAATGAGTAAATTTTTGTACACTACAATTGTAAGAAACGATCACACATGGTAAGATTACATCTCAATTTTTACTTTCTCTATACGCGCTATGTACATAGTGTATAGAGAAGGTATTGCACTCCACCCAAAAATTCGATACCGAGATTTCACCGGAAATATATGTTTTAGGGTCCCCAATATCCAAAAAAAGCATTTTCACAAAAAGGTCCTTGTGTGTGTGTGTGTGTGTGTGTGTGTGTGTGTGTGTGTGTGTGTGTGTGTGTCTGTGACCGTGTGTCCGTGTGTCTGTGAACACGGTAACTCAAAAACGAAAAGTCGGTAAAATACCAAACTTGGTATTTAAGTTTAGTATCTTCCAGGGATGCGACACGAAGATTTTGAGAAAAATCCCCCCACCCCCAACTACCCTTTACATGGAAAACTTTTCGAAAATTTTGATTTTCTCAAAAATAGCTCTAACGATTTTAATTAAAATGTTGTATATTAAAGACATTTAGCTGCTTACCAAGCGGGAGACCTGGGTTCGATCCCCAGTACCGGCGTGGGGATTTTTCCCCCGCTGGGAGACCTGGCCCGGGGTGCACCAGCCTCGTAAGGTCCCTGGGGGGCCAATTGAGGAGCTACTTGATGGAGAAGTAGCGGCTCCAGGTCATGAGGACCGCATTAAGCGGCCGGGAGGGACTCGAGGCGCTGACCACGTCTCACCCTCCAATACTGCACCCCATCCATGACGAGTGTAGTGGACCGAGATGGGGGACGCAGCGGCCGGGCGGTAGGCCAAGGTTCCCCGTGAGCTGTCGTGCCAAGGAGTTATTAAAGATATTTACCTGACATAAAATGTACATCTTGAATTTTCTGAGAATAGCCTCTGAAGAGTGGTTTATTCTGGATGAATTTTACTGAATTTTGAATAATTGCTAAACCGTAAGAGATGGACAAAAACTTAATACACAATAAGTGTAGATCACATTAAAACACACAATTTATGTTATATACATTTTTTTCGTGGAGTTGAACTTGTCAACTCCTATCCATATAAACAATGGAACTTCATTGACATAGCAACGAGCTTTTGACTATCACTTTAACCTATGGTAGTCCCTTATTTCGCTTCTACTTACAAGGAAGCAAGTAATAAGACTATTTCTGCTAATTTTTACTGATTAGCATAAAGTAAATAAAAATATAAGCTTTTTAAGAATAATTTGTTGCAGCGATATAGAGAAAGTGATATGAATGGTACACATCAGATTTTTCTGATTGGAATCAACAAAATGACTGAGTATATACAATAGGGGGAAGCGCTCTGTAAAACCATTACAAGCTGGGTGATATGCGCTGGTTAAGAAAGAGGATATTGAAAGATATTTCAAAGGTTTCTGGAAAACGGAACCTCTGTCTGACAGTAGAGTAGCATGGCGACAAATGACATTGTCGCTGAAGGAAGTGACGTGGATTAAACCCAGCTAGATGCGTATTCTGCGGCGACATTAATGTATTTGTGACTAGACCGTGGAAGAGGACCAAGCCCCAAAGAAATAACTAGAATCGGTTGTAGAAGACCTATTCTGATTCTTGGGTGCTTTTCTAGATTGACTGTTGGGACATGTACATACAAAATATTGTTTCATGCCAATTCAGCAGGGTGGCGAATTAATTTTGTTGGAAGCTTCAGAAAACTCTAAATATTCTGAAAGAGCCTCATGACAACAGGACAGAATTTCATGATCAAGCGCCTCGGGGATTACCAGCAAATGATGTGGTCCAAGAGAGCTAGTAGTTTTTACTTTCTCTACACGTACTATGTACATAGTGTATAGAGAAGGTATTGCATTCCACCATACCGAGATTTCACCGGAAATATATGTTTTAGGGTCCCCTGTATCCAAAAAAAGTATTTTCAGAAAAAGGTCCGTGTGTGTGTCCGTGTGTGTGTCCGTGTGTCTGTGAACACGATAACTCAAATACGAAAAGTCGGTAAAATACCAAACTTGGTATTTGAGTTTAGTGTCTTTCAGGGATGCGACACGAAGATTTTGAGAAAAATCCCCCCACCCCAAACTGCTCTTTACATGGAACTTTTTTCGAACATTTTGATTTTCTGAAAAATGGCTCTAACGATTTTGATTAAAATGTCGTATATTAAAGATGTTTACCTTACAAATAAAATGTATATTTTGAATTTTCTGGGAATAGCCTCTGAAGACTACTTTATTCTGAGTGAATTTTGCATAACTGCTAAACGTAAGAGATAGACAAAAACTTACCATACAAAAAATGTAGAGCACATTAAAACACACAATGTATGTTGTGTACATTTTTTTCGTGGAGTTGATCGTTTTTTAGATATTCCTTGTTTTTGTTTTCCGGTTCGAAAAACACCTTTTCTCATACAGGAATTTGTCAACTCCTGTCCATACAAACAAAGGGGCTTCAGTCACATAGCAACCAGCTTTTGGCTTTCACTTTAACCTATGCTACTCCCTTATTTCCCTTCTACTTACAAGGAAGCAAGTAATAAGACTATTTCTGCTAATTTTTTGTCGATTAGCATTAAGTAAATAGAGGCATGAGCTTTTTAAAAGTAATTTGTTGCAGAGATGTAACGAAAGTCATGTGAATAGAATACATCAGATTTTTAGATAAAGCACACCTGACTTTAGAGTATAGGTCAAAGTTTGTCGGCGATTTTTAGTAGCGGCCGAAGTAGGGGGATCTAGAAAGAGAATCAGCATCATGATGTGTTTTACCAGATTTATAGCAAATAGTATACTGAAATTCTTGGAGTTTCACACTCTATCGGACTAAACGTCCTGTCAGCGCTTTCAAATTATTCAAATGACACAAAGATTGATGATAATAACCAATGTGCACCTGATAGCCAAACACAGAATTATGAAAATGAGTGAGTCTAAATAAAACAGCCAATAGTTCTAATTCTGGAACACTATAGTTCTTTTCATACTTCATAAGAGTTATCGATGCATAACCAAAAGGTTTCAAAACAGTATCAACCCTCTGATATAAGACACAAGCAACAACTATACCATTGGCGTTGGTATACAAGTCAAAACTGGTGCAGAAACTAAAGCATATTTTAAAGTTTAGAATGCTGCTTCTTGAGTTTCACCCCAATAAAATATTAACTTTTCCTAGTCAACTGCGTAAGTGGAAGGGCAATTTTAGCATAATCTTTGATAAACTTTCTGTAAAAATTAAAGAATCTCAAAAATTAACTGACTTCTCTAACGAGGCAACTTCTGAATAGAAACTATTTTAAGTATATTCGTAAGTATTTACGGCCAGTGTCCATAGGTTTAAAATTTAAAATTTTCGGACTGTTTTGCCGTGGTCTGTAGGTTAAAATATGTTTGTTTAAAATATTTCTTCCTAACGTTTCTCCCTGTCTGTGAGGGACATCTTCTGAGGCAATGTGCTCACGTTGCTAACTTGGAAAGAATAATAATTTACTAACACCACCACTGACCGGTGTTTACTTGGAATTGTCCCTTTGAGTTCAGCAACAATTTAATTCCAGGAAGGGTTATCTTCAGACATGAAATACGGGCAACCTGGTATAGAAAATTAAGGGTTTACGTTGATTTGCTTTTGATTTTCGGAAATCGGTATTGCTTTTATAACATTATAGTAAAACGGTTGGTCACGTGTCGTAGAATGGGACGCTGAGAATCACAGTAGTTAAACAGCGTCCATAAATAAAACTCCATTTATTTCGCTTTGGTTACTTAATAAATGTGAGAACGAAACCTGATAAGGACGTATTTGCAACATAACGCCTGTCTTATAGGAAGGGAGTTCTGTCCGCGGGACAGAATACTGCTAAACTTTGCCTGCCGTGCGCAAATACAACCCAGAGTATATCCTTAGAGTTATTTCTACCGACGAGCGTATTTCTGTTCTATGTGGAATACAAATAAGCCCAAAAATAACTAACTCCAAACGCGATTTACTTCGAAATACTTGTGCAGCCATCGCATGTGGTCCTTTACATCTAAACGACCACAATGAACTGGAGAAAATCTGCTTGAGAGCTTAAAGGCACACAAGGTACTATGAAGCGGTCAAAAATTACAATTTTCGTCTTTGACATGGTTAACTCTTGAAATTTTCTGATTAAAAAAATATATACTTTTAATATTATGCGTTCATTTTTTAGCATTTAAATGCCCTTTTAAACATGGCGCACAATTTTTAAATGCTCCCGGACAGAGCGCCACAGCCCCTTTTCTGTATCTTCAATCTTTCTAAGATGATAGAAGCGTGAGGGAAATTTTCATGCTGAACGAGCTGCCCACAAAGCCAGCCAGGACCAAAAGGAGGAATGCTGAGAAGCAGACAGAGTCCAGGAATAAAGATTCATATGATTATCACCCTGGAATGTATTGAACTAAGTCAGATTAGCATTAAGTTCAATTTTCTCGATATTACATTCTCTGATACACATGTACCTTTTACTCAGGAACCATTGATGCTAGAATGTTGACATTTTCTACCTTATCTAACACATTAATGACTTCTGACTGCCTGATTCATAAGCCTAGCTTACAAATTATGGAAACTAGACATTTTAACCATGTGAAAACTGAGATATTTTTAATCTTCTTTTTTTCCCTACAAATGTTGTATTTTTTAAAATAATTAACTTGAGTCATATACTTCTTATTCTTAAAATTAGATTAGATAGTACAATCAGAACTTGTGTAAAAATTTCAATACTTTTTGAAATGTTTTTGAATAAGAGGTACATGAAATTACCATGCTTTTTCATGTAAACTTTCTTTTTTCCCCCAACATTATAATGTTTTAAAAATAAAGTATTGCCGATAAAAGCATAAACTTTTCACCAGAAGAAACGCAGACTGTCATTGCACATGCCACAACATTTTCATGAAAATTCGTCAAGTACTTCCTGATATGCGAGGGGTTAATTTTAACAAATTATTAAAGGCTTATAACCACACTACCTTGTACACTTGAACAATGTCACCTGTTTAGTACCTTTAGCGTTAAACAGTGCACCCCTCTGTGTATTGCAATTGTGATATTAAACCATATAAAACCATATGTTACAGGCTTGTCTTCTTCAGGTGTTTGTCCAACAAGTTGTTTATTGCGTGCATGTGGGTGGAAATTCTGTGTGGACGGATAGCATGTTGGATTATGTTTCACAATACTGCTCAGGCACTAAAACATTTCAACAATAACTCTCGTGAAGAGACAAGCTTGATGAATTGCTCAGTTTCTCATTTCTTCTGTGCTAAGACCATTACAAAGCGGGGATACTTAGCAGTATCTTAATTTGTAGAGCGCATGCGCATCATGACTATCGACACTGCAGCACTTTTCAGCCTCCTTTGCATTCTGGCCTTCACTAGAAAGCCAATTTTCGCTATCGAAACTCAACATTGCAGCCACAGAAAGAGCACTCAACAGTTAAACATAACTGAGTTCAATAACATTTATAAATTAGAAAAATGCCTTGATACGTTTTTCTTAAATAAGGGCCTGAAATGATCTAAATTGTAAGATTCTATGTACAAATGAAACGAAAGGGAGTTTCATCAGCTATTAGAAGTTGCAAATACAAAGTACCTAATATAAATATTAGATGGTTAGAAAAAGTGGAAAATATGGTGTTTGAGGCAAAAATGATATATGGGATAGAAGTATGGGGATTAGAAAGAAGTTGGAAAGTTATAGATGAGGTGCCAAAGAAATGCTTGAGTTACCAAATACAACCGTTAGGCAGGTAGCACAAATCGAGTTGGGTAGAGCGGCAAGCATATAGCATATTGAACTTGGAGAAAATGAATTTTTTAAAACCACATTTAGTATATAAAGAGAAAAGTTTGAAGCACGAAGTAAGGAAGAACAGTCTCACGAATAACTTGGAAAGTAGTGGGTTAGGGGAATGTGGAGAAGAAGAGAAAATAATGTGAAGTTGGCAAGGATAAGATTTGAGGATATAGAAATACAAAAAAATATTTAGTAAGATAGCTGAAAAGAGATCTTTAATTTTCTATATATCAATGAAAGATTCATGGGGAAGGGAAAAATATATAGATGTGACAGATAAAGAGGAGCAAAAAGGTATTGCATGGCTAAAAGCAGGAGTATGGACGTTAACAGGTATAAAGAAAGCTATTCCACAAAACTAATGTCATTTATGTGGCTGAAATGATGCGGCACATTTTATTCAAATGTAAAGGGACTGAAGTTTAGAGAAAAGAGTGTATTAATAAGAAATTGTTTAAAATAGAAATGTAGCGGTAGTTGAAATGTTTCAAAAAGACAGAAGATTGGACAATTCCTATACAAAGTGAAAAAGCTGATGTGTTACACTCACGTGACTTTCTCTAGCTGCTCTACAAACCTCCTACAAAAGATTATTCTTCTTCGTACACAATGCTAATCGAGATAAATATTAGCAGAATGTTCTTATTACTTAGTTCCTTATAAGTAGAAGAGAATAAGGGAATTTGCTATGCTAAAGTGATTCTTTAAAAGCTATCGTTATGCGATTGTCATTGCAAATCACTTCTTTGCTTGGCCAGAAATAGAACAAAAGAAAAACGGACACTTCCAGGCTGAGAAAAGTCCTTCACAATTGAAACCAATAACAAGGAATATCTCAGAAACCATTACCTCCACAACAAAAACGTAAAGGACATAAATTGTGTGTTTTGTCGTGATGTACATTTTTTGTGAGTGAGTTCTTTTCTATCTCTTAAGGTTTAGCAGTTAATCAAATTCGGCAAAATTCATTCAGAATAAAGAGGTCTTCAGAGGCCATTCCCAAAAAATTCGAGACATACATTTTATTTCGGACATAAATATTTTTAATGTACGGGATTTTAATCAAAATCGTTAGAGACATTTTTAAGAACATCAACATTTTTGAATTTTTTTTTCCATGTATAGGGTAGTTTGTGGTGGGGAGATTTTTTGAAAATCTTCGTGTCGCATCCTTGGAAGATATTAAACCTAAATATCAAGTTTGGTATTAAACGGTATTTTCGTTTTGGGGCTAAGCTGTCCACAGACACATACACAGGCAGCCACGCACACACGGACATTTTTGTAAAAATGCTTTTTACGGATTCAGGGGACACCAAAACATGTTTCCGGTGAAATCTCGGTATCGAATTTTTGGGTGCATTAAAATACCTTCTCTATCCATATGTACATTGTGGCTAGAGAAAGTAAAAATATGATGTGTTCCATTCACATGACTTTCTCTGCAATTCTGCAATAAATTATTGTTAAAAAGCTTATGCTTCTATTTACTTCATACTAATCGAGAAAAAATTAGTAGAAATAGTCTTATTACTTGCTTCCTGGTAAGTAGGAGCGAAATAAGGGAGTACCATAGGTTAAAGTGATAGTCAAAATCTGGTTGCTATGTGACTGAAATTCCTTTGTTTGTATGGACACGAGTTCACAAAGTCCTGTATGAGAAATGTATGTCTTTTATAGCTGAAACCAAAAACAAGGAATATCTCAAAAACAATCAACTCCACGAAAAACATGTATATGACATAAACTGTGTGTTTTAAAGTGCTCTACATTTGTTGTGTGGTAAGTTTTTTGTCCATCTCTTACGGTTTAGCAGTTATGCAAAGTTCCGTAAAATTGACCCAGAATAAAGCTATTGATATTGGATCACTTTGACCTCCTATAAGAATTATTCCTTTTAATGCCTTCTTCAGAGGCTATTCCCAGAAAATTCAAAATATACATTTTATTTTTCCGGTAAATATCTTTAATATACGATATTTTAATCAAAATCGTTAGAGCCAATTTTTAGAAAATCAAAATTTTCGAAAAATGTTCCATGTAAAGGGTAGTTTGGGGTGGGGGGATTTTTCTCAAAATCTTCTAAACTAAATACCAAATTTGGTATTTTACCGACTTTTCGTTTTTGAGTTATCGTGTTCACAGCCACACGGAGACACGGAAACACGGACCTTTTTCTGAAAATACTTTTTTTGGATACAGGGGAGCCTAAAACATATATTTCCGGGGAAATATCGGTATCGAAATTTTTGGTGGAGTGCAATACATTCTCTATACACTATGTACCTAGTGAGTATAGAGAAAGTAAAAATGGACTTTCAAAAAGTCGGTTCTGCTTTCCAATGCGAAATGCACAATGTTCCGTTCGTTCTGTCTGCTTGCGCATGGACAGCCATGTTGGTCAATCTACCAATGGTAGAGTCAACTCTAAAACTGAACTAGAATCTGCAATGTCTCTGGAGCTCACCTTCGTGAGCTAGATTCCAAACAAAAGTGTCTAGAGAAGGTATTGCACTCCACCCAAAAATATATGTTTTAGGGCTCCCTTTATCTAAAAAACAGCATTTTCGGAAAAAGGTCCGTGTGTGTGTCCGTGTGTCTGTAAACACAATAACTCAAAAACGAAAAGTCGTAAAATACCAAACTTGATCTTACAGGGACGCGACACGAAGATTTTGAGAAAAATCCCCCACCCCAAGCTACCCTTTACATGGAACTTTTTTCGAAAATTTTGATTTTCTCAAAAATGGCTCTAACGATTTTGATTAAAATATTGTATAATAAAGACATTTACCTGACAAATAAAATGTATATCTCGAATTTTCTGGGAATAGCCTCTGAAGATGACTTTATTCTGGATGAATTTTACGGAATTTTGAATAACTGCTAAACCGTAAGCGATGGAAAAAAACTTACTACACGAAAAATGTAGAGCACCTTAAAACGCACAATTTATTTTATATAAATGTTTACTTTCTCTATACGTGCTATGTACATAGTGTATAGAGAAGGTATTGCACTCCACCCAAAAATTCAATACCGAGATTTCACCGAAAATATATGTTTTAGGTCCCTGTAACCAAAAAAAGCATTTTCAGAAAAAAATCAGTGTGTATGTGTGTATATGTGTGTGTGTTTGTGTGTGTGTGTGTGTGTGTGTACGTGCGTCCGTGTGTCTCTGAACACGATAACTCAAAAACGAAAAGTCGCTAAAATTCAAACTTGATATTTAAGTTTAGTATCTTCCAGGGATGCTAAACGAAGATTTTGAGAAAAGTAACCCCCACTCAAACTACCGTTTACATGGAACTTTTTTCCACATTTTTATTTTCTTAAAAAAGGCTTTAACGATTTTGATTAAAATACCGTACATTAAGGTATTTAAGTGACAAATAAAATGTTTATCTAGAATTCTTTGAGTGCAGCCTGTGAAGTCTACTTTATTCTCAATAAATTTAACGGAATTTTGTTTAACTACTAAACGGTAAGAAATGGACAAAAATTTACCACACAAAAAATGTAGACCACGTTAAAACATACAATTTATGTTATATACAATTTTTTTTAATTTTTTTTTTAGATATTCTTGTTTTTACAGGTTGTCAACTCTTGTCAATACAAACAAAGGAACTTCAGTCACATAGCAACCAGCTTTTGACTATCGTTTAACCTATGGTACTCTCTTATTTCGTTTTACTTACAAGGAAGCAAGTAATAAGACTATTTCTGCTCATTTTTCCTCAATCAGCATGAAATAAATAGAAGCATTAGCTTTAATAATTTGTTGCAGAGATGTAGAGAAATTCATATGAATGGAATATATCAGATTTTTACTTCTTATTTCGATCCAGTTCATTTACATACACCTAACCAAACCTAACGTAGCCTAACCTCGACGAAACCTGTTGTCCACCTGTCAAGTAGCCATATTGTATCAGTTACCAATAGGAAAGGCCCAGGAATGAGCCTTAGTCTAAAACTGAACTATAATCTGTAATCTCGCGAACTGGACAGTTCGTTTGGACATAAATATGATGGGTGTGAGAATGTGAGCTGTAATGTATGGTAACACGTGTCGCAGAGGCTTTCTTTTGAATGTAATAGAAGTAGCTAACACTGAGCGCCTGTTTCCTGAAGCTCTGGTGGATTTAATATCAGGGTTTCATTGCAAATACTGTGTTAGTGTTTTACGTGATGCATAAACGAGTGTTTTCCCTGGGATTCCACTGAATTGACCAGAAGGAATATTTATGTCCAGGGTGAGCGAGTAATTATTATTATGGTTTGCTTTTTACTTTGTCTACAGAATAGAGAAGATATTGTAGTGACCCAAAAATGCGATATCGAGATTTCACCGGAAATATATTTTTTGAGACATCCTGAATCCAAAAAATGAATGTTTAGAAAAATGTGTGTGTCGGTCTATCTGCCTGTGTGTGTCTTTGGGCAGCAGAGCTCAAAAACAAAAACACCTTTAAATACCAAACTCGGTATTTAAGTTGGGTTTCTTCCTAGGATGCGACACGAAGATTTTCAATAAAATCCCTTCCCCAGCTACTCTTTACATGGAAAACATTTCGAAAATTTGTACTTTCTCAAAATTGGCTTTAATGATTTTGATTAAAATCTCTTACATTTAAGATATACATGTGACACATAAAATGCATATCTACAACTTTCTGGGAATAGCTCTTGAAGAACTGTTTCTTCTGGATGAGTTTTGCTGAATTTTACATAGGTGGTAACGGTAAGAGATAGACAAAAAATTGTAGATCGCGATAAAACACCCAATTTATGGCATAAACATTTTTTCGTGGAGCTGATCGGTTTTAGATATTCCTTGTTTTTTTTTTGTTTGTTTTGTTTTACCTTTAAAAAAACTTAAACTTTTCTCATACAGGAGTTTGTCAACTCGTGTCCATACAAAGGACCTTCAGTGACATAGCAACCAGCTTTTGACTATCACTTTAACCTATGGTACTCCCTTATTTCGCTTCTACTTGCAAGGAAGCAAGTTATAAGAATATTTCTGCTAATTTTTTCTTAATTAGCATGAAGTAAAGAGAAGCATAACGTTTTTAACAATAATTTGTTACAGATATGTAGAGAAAGTCATGAGAAGGGAACACATAAGATTTTTTGGGTTTGTATTCGAGTATAATTTTCCCATATTAAATGCAGTTTTAATGTATTGTCTATGCAATTGATATAGAGTTCCTGTCGCCATTTGGTGATAGAGTAGTGCACTGAGACATTAATTTGGCTAATTCCTAGTTTCATTGAATTCAACTGATCATGCTTGGATGTAACTAAAGAACAACACAAGGCCAGTGCAATAATATGTGGTTCTTTGTGTTCTCAAAGCATTACTATGGCCAGTTACAATTGTTACAAGAATTCAAGTAGGAAATCAATGAGCAAAGCTTAAGCTTCTATTTACTTCATGCTAATCGAGAAAAAAAAAAAAAATAGCAGAAATAGTCTTATTACTTGCTTCCTTGTAAGTAGAAGCGAAATAAGGGAGCACCATAGGTTAAAGTGATAGTCAAAAGCTGGTTGCTGTGTGACTGAAGTTCCTGTGTTTATATAGACAGGAGTTGAAAAATTCCTATATGAACAAAAGTATAAGTTTTTTAAAGCTGAAACCAAAAACAAGGAGTATCTAAAAAACGATTATTTCTACGAAAAAAAATGTATATAACATAAATTGTGTGTTTTAACGTGCTCTACAGTTTTGTTTGGTAAGCTTTTGTTCATCTCTTACAGTTTAGCAGTTATGTAAAATTTCGTAAAATTCATCCAGAATAAATTACTTTTTAGAGGCTATTCCCTGAAAATTCAAGATATACATTTTATTTTTCTGGTAAGTATTTTTAATATAGCATCTTTTAATCAAAATTATTAGAGCCATTTTAGAGAAAATCAAAATTTTGGACAAAGTTCAATGTAAAGGGTAGTTGCGTTGAAAATCTTCGTGTTGCATTCTTGGAAAATAGCAAACTTAAATACCAAGTTTGGTATCTAACGGACTTTTTGTTTTTCAGCTATGCCGTCCACAGACACACACATACACGCACACACGAACCTTTTTCTAAAAATTCTTTTTTTTGGGGGGGGGGGATTAAGGGGGACCCAAAACATGTATTTCCGGTGAAATCTCGGTATCGAATATTTAGTTGGAATGCAATACCTTCTCTATATACTATGTGCATGGTAGGTACATGTAGAGGAAGTGAACATGAAGTTGATACGAAACTTGGTATTTAAGTTCAGAAGCTTCCAAGGATTAGCAAGTAGTTTTTCAAGAACATCTTTAAGCGGAAAGGTTTTCCTTATTTTTTATTTATTTACTTTTATTTAATTTTCTAATGCTAAAGATTTTTACTAACTAATGAAATAAAATAACCATAACAAATAAATTTGTATTTCTGGGAATAGATTGTATACATAGTGGATACCGACTGTATTGTATTCCACCCAAAAATTCAATGTCGAGATTAAATCGGAAATGCACATTTTCAGACCCCTTGAATCTAAAAGAAATACTTTTAGAAACATATCCGTGTGTCTGTATGTTTGTGTGTGAGGGCAGGGGGGGGTGTGGGAAGCAATTGATCAAAAACTTAAAGTCAATTAAATACCAAACTTATAATTTAAATTGAAGCTCTCTTTATTTTGGATGACTTCAGCATAACTTTTGCATAATTAGTAAACCGCTTGAGATAGAAGCTTAATAACCGATGTAGAACGCATTAAAACAACTGTTTATTCTTGTACAATTTTTGTAGACTTAAACATATTCTGACTTTCAGTTTTAAGGTGTTTTTATTTTTCTCAACCGGGAGACATCCTTAATTATATATGTCTTTTGTTTATTCCTACCAAGCAAAGAGAACCGAATTTCAATTGTTTCAATTACCGACCGGTTTTAAAATATCTGACTATCGCTTTACCTTAGGGTATTTATGTTCTACTTAAAAAAACAGGTAATAAGTCTAGTTCTAGGAATGTTTTTCTTGATTAGAAGATTGAAGAATAATGTTTTGTAAGGAAAGTTTGTGAAACAGATACAGATAGTCATGTGAATGGAACACAACACAGTTGTCAACTATCAGCGATAGGCGGACTGTTACTACTAAAAAACCGGATGTGATCCATTCACATGACATTCTCTATCTATCTGTAACAAATTATTGTTAATAAGCGTATTCTATACTCTCTATTTAATGCTAAAACCTTAGCAAAAACGGTCTAATTACTCAGCTTCTTTTTAAATATAAGGGAAGTAAGGGAATACACTAGGCTAAAGTGTTTTAAAATGTGGTTGCTATGCGATTGAAATCCGTTTCTTTGCGTGGCCAGCAGTTAAACAAATTCCCGTATGAGAAAATCTTAATTTTAAAGCTGAAACTAATAATAAGGAATATCTAAAAACGATTCAACTGCACGAAAAAAGTGTGTATAACATAAACGTGATCTATATTTTTGTGAGGTAAGTTTTTGTCCGTCTCTTAAGGTTTAGAAGTTATGCAAAATTCCGTAAAATTCATCCACAATAAAGTAGCCTTCAGAGACTATTCCCAGAAAATTCAAGATATACATTTTATTTGACAGGTAAATATCTTTAGAATACAATGTTTTAATCAAAATCGTTGGAGCCATTTTTGAGAAAATCAAAAATTTCGAAAAAAGTTCCATGTAAAGGGTAGTTGGGGGTGGGGTGATTTTCTTGAAAATCTTCGTGTCGCATCCTTGGAAGATACCAAACTTGAATACTAAGTTTGGTTTTCAACGGTCTTTTCGTTTTTGAGCTATGCTGCACACACACGGATTATTTTGGATTCGGGGGTCCCAAAACATGTATTTCAGGTGTAGAGAAAGTATTAGCAGTTTGTCTTTGTGACCTACGATTTAATTACTTACGCATGCCATTCTAAGCAAACTAGTTTCTTAACCAGTGTCATCTTGTGAAACATTAAATACCTAAACACTAAAGATGGAGCGTGGCCAACATGATGAATTTTGTGGCTGTTAATGAAACAGATTTGAACTGCTGGACGATATGAATGAGCTTCCTCTGTGGCAGTCTGGAAGCTGTGCTTGGATAAGGTCCAGGAATTTGTGAATATTCTGTAAAAGGATACCGACCGTCTGGTGGCCTCCACAGTTTCCAGTTTTTCCTCTTCACTTGTCTGTCTCTTTTGGTAGCTCGGCGTTGCGTGAAACAGTAGTCAAGATAATTTTATGCAAAGTGGAAAACAATTTATCTGTACGCGCAAGTCTATTACTCACTCCCTGTACCGGTAGGTGTCTAGCACCGCGGCCTCTTGAGGTGAAAATGATTCCTCCGTCAACTATCTGCAAATTTAAATGGGAAGAAACAAACGTGTTACTAAGAGAGTCTTTTTTTCTCTACATGTACTACATACATAGTGTATAGACAAGGTATTGCATTCTAACAAAAAATTCGATACCGAGATTTCACCGGGAATACACGTTTTGGGTCCCCCTGAATCCAGAAAAAGCAAGTTTGGAAAAAGGTTCGTATGTGTGCCTGTGCTCAGCATGCAACATATCAGACTTTTTTTTTCTACATACAAAAGAACGTAATAGTGTAAGGTTCCTATGCTTTTCTTTGCACACAGAAGTTAATACCAAGTATAATGAGCAAACCAGGTTAATAAAAACCTTTGAAGTAAGCTTATAAATATAAATTATTCACTGCTTTCACTTTAGGCATCTAGAATAGTTGAATCTTCATACTTTGAAACAGATATATAATATTTTCAACTTTAGGTTTAATAAGGAGTCATCTAATATATTTGCATAGTTTCAAAAGGGTACACATTGAAATCGTAACATCTCGATGTTTGTGTATTATTGAAAGCACACAAAAATCACCTATTATGAGCGCAGAACACTTCAATTAATCGATTCTCGAGATTTCCCCACACGACGCCCTCAAAGCATCGGAATAAGTTGCTTTGTGAGAACTGTTATTAATTAAGGCAACAATTATAAGAACTCAAAGCTCTGTGAGTTTGGGCTGGCATCTCATGCAGCTGAACTTGGAAGTGCAATGCGGCCGAGCATACATAAACAAATGAAAGTACTGTGTTACATTAAATTAATATTCATAATCATTAAATTTTGGTGATGGTGATTGAAAAATATTTAATGTCCACAATGTCCTTAACGCTTGCAAAAAAAGCTTGTGCAGTGTTAGGATTCAGAACATTTGAATTAATTAGAATCGCTGTTACTAATGGCCTGAAATCAAATATGACATGCACGCCCACACACACTCAGTCACACACACACAGACACACACAAACACACATATATATAAAAACAGGCAGGGATCAGGGATGGAGGATGGAGGAATAGTTTCATAAAAACTCCATTTCATTTCGTGACACTATGAAATAAG
The DNA here is from genome assembly GCA_030762935.1 of Hymenopus coronatus. NCBI lineage: Eukaryota > Metazoa > Arthropoda > Insecta > Mantodea > Hymenopodidae > Hymenopus > Hymenopus coronatus. The sequence goes on from CM060884.1 coordinate 10,938,920, forward strand.
TAGACGAAATGCATTTTTTTTTAACGAATAGGACTGAACGGTTTTGACGACATATTACTTTTAACACCTGCCACTAATCTGAAGTTACAGTGTGGTATGAAATATCTGATGTGTTCCATTCACATGACTTTCTCCACATCTCCGTAACAAATTATTGTTAAAAAGATTATACTTCTATTTACTTCATGATAATCGAGAAAAAAATAGCAGAAATAGTGTTATCACTTGCTTCTTTGTAAGTAGAAGGAAATAAGAGAGTACCATAGGTTAAAGTGATAGTCAAAAGCTAGTTGCTATGTGACTGAAGTTTCTTTGTTTGTATGGACACGTGTTGACACATTCCTGTATGAGAAAAGTATACGTTTTTCAAAGCTGAAACCAAAAACAAGGAATACCTAAAAAACGATCACCTCCACGAAAAAAAATGTATATTAGATAAATTGTGTGCTCTACATTTTTGTGTGGGAAGCTTTTTTCCATCTCTTACTTTAGCAGTTATGCAAAATTCCGTAAAATTCATCCAGAATAAAGTTGTCTTAAGTGGCTATTCCCAGGAAATTCAAGATATACATTTTATTTGTCAGGTAAATATTCTTAGTATACGATGGGAGGATTTTCTTGAAAATCTTCGTGTCGCATCCTTGCAAGATACCAAACTTAAATACCAAGTTTGGTATTCAACGGTCTTTTCCTGTTTGAGCTATGCTGTCCACAGACACTCACACAGACACTCGCACGCACACACATGCATACACACGGAGCTTTTTCTGAAAATGCTCTTTTTTTTTTTTTTTTTTTTTTTTTTTTTTTTTTTTTTTTTTTTTTTTTTGGATTCAGGAGGACCCAAGACACGTATTTCCGGTGAAGTCTCGGTATCGAATTTTTGGTGGAATGCAATACCTTCTCTATACACTATGTATATAGTTCGTGTAGAGAGACAGAGAGAAAGTAAAAATTGGTTTAGCATATGGAATGTTCATAATCTTTGCATATACTCACCATGTTTACTATGGTCAAAAATAATTAGATATGTTGCATTTTGAGTCTTAAGGACTAAAGGTACAGATTTTTATAAACATATGTGGAGGCGGATTAACTCTTTGAACAATGGTCAGTTTGTTTCTGACCATATAATTTTAAACTTAGAAACAACTGTAAATTTGGGAACAAAGATGGTATTTTCTTCCGTCACGATTAAGTGCTGCCAATTTCATTTGGGACAAACTTAATAATGTAAAATTTCAAAATTAGGATTGGAAGGTTTCTGAGAAGAGTAAACATTTTATGAGTTACACTCACATGACTTTCTCTAGCTCTCCTTCAAACTTCTTACATAAGATTTTTCTTCTCTCTGCACCTTGCTAATGGAAATAACCATTAGCAGAATGTTCTTACTACTTAGTTCCTTGTAAGTAGAAAGAAAATAAGGGAATACACTAGATTAAACCGATACTCTAGTGTTTTAAAAGCTGTCGTTACTCGATTGTCATTACAAATCGCTTCTTTGCTTGGCCAGGAGTAGAACAAAAGAAAAACGGACACTTCCTGTCTGAGGAAAGTTTTAAGTACTCACAACTGAAACAAAAAACAAGGAATATCTTGGAAACGGTTACCTCCATAACAAAAATGTACAGGACATAAATTGTGTGTTTTGGTCAGATCAAAATTTTCTATGTAGTAAGTTTTTGTCTATCTCTTACGGTTTAGCATTTAAGCAAAATTTAGCTAAATTCATCCAGAATAAAGAGCTCTTCAGAGGCTATTCCCAGAAAACTCAAGATATACATTTTATTTGGTATGTAAATATCTTTAGTATACGGGATTTTAATTAAAATCGTTAGAGCCATTTTTTAGAAAATTAAAATTTTCGAAAATTTTTCCATGTAAAGGGTGGGGGGATTTTCTTGAAAATCTTCGTGTCGCATCCTTGGAAGATACTAAACCTAAATACCAAGTTTAGTATTTAACGGTCTTTTCGTCTTTGAGCTATACTGTCCACAGACGCATACACAGACAGACAGACAGACACACACATACACGCCGACTTTTTTCTGAAAATGTTTTTTTTTTTTTTTGGATTCAGGAGGTCCTATAACATATATTGCCGGTGAAATCTCGGTATCGAATTTTTGGGGGGAATACAATACTTCCTCTATACACTTCGTACTTAGTACGTATAGAGAAAGTAAAAAATGAAGTATGTGAATTGTGTAAGTTATTTTTTGGTTTGCCTTATTTAATGACGTCTCATATTGAAGAACTCTTTGTGGATCTGATCAACTTTTTGCCAAAAAATGGATTCAGCAATTTTTTGTTCTAGATTCTTGTTTACAGAGCGAAAATGGTGCAGTTCATTATCTTAGGGTATTTTACGAACATAACAGCAGTACTAATGGAGCTGAATGCTTCCACAAGCACCTCAATGAGAATGTTTATAGTCTGGAGTCGACCTATTGATGTGTTAATCAACTTTTAAGCTGATAAGTTTGAAATCATAAGATGCAGCAGAAAGCAGCAAGGAAGAGGGTAAGAAATTATATACACATATACTCGTAACTCTCGTGAGAAATGTGACAAGGATACAGAAATATTAGCCGACTCGAGACCCTGATAAAGGCCATTAACTAAACCTGCCTGTCACTAAAAGTGTGTAAAGAATATTTTACCTGTGTGTGGTTATCAGTAGAAGGAAACTTTAATTCGTGCTTGCCAATGTGCGGTTTCAAAATATTTACAGGCTATTTGGGTGAGTGTTTGATTGAAAACGTGCAAATTATCTGTGAACTTTCAATGCGTTGCAGTTTCAAATAATCAACTCATAAAAGAGTTTCTCAAGGAAAGAGAAAGAGAGAGAAAAAGAGAGGGTATGACTATTTTGACAGAATTTCAACGAGTTATAACTAGAAGTTTATAAATACAAACATCAATAAATGAATTCATTTACACTTTCGTGTAAACTTAATCTCCTTTATTTTCCTGTCTCCTCGCTTCATTTTCTTCTCCTATTCTTTACCATTAGTTTTAAATTTTTACTTTCTCTAGCCCTGTATGTACAATGTACATAGGGATAAAGAAGTATTGTATTCCACCCAAAAATTCGGTGTCGAGATTTCACCGGAAGTACGTATTTTAGGATTCCCTGAATCAAAAAAAAAAAAAAAAAAAGCATTTTCAGAAATGTGTATGTGTGTGTGTCCTTGGTCAGCATAGCTCAAAAACGAAAAGATGGTTAAATACCAAAATTGGTATTTATGTTTGGTATCTTCCAAGGACGCGACACGAAGATTTTTAAGAAAATCCTCCGATCCCTAACTACCCTTTACATAGAAATATTTTCGAAAATTTTGTTTTTCTTAAAAATGACTAACGATTTTAATGAAAATACCACATATTAAAGCCATTGCTATCACAAATAAAATGTATATCTTGAATTTTCTGGGAATTACTTCTAAAGACCTGTTCATCCTGGATGAATTTTGCTTTATTTGGCATAACTAATAAAACGTAAGAGATAGACAAAAACTTGCTACACAAAAAACATAGATCTTGTTAAAATACACAAATTATGTCATGCACATCTTTTTGTCGTGGAGCTTACCATTTTTGAGGTATTCCTTGTTATTAGTTTCAATAGTTTCTACTCCTGATCAAGCAAAGAAGCGATTTGTAATGACAATCGCATAACAACAGCTTTTAAAACATTTGACTATCACTTTAGCCAAGTGCATTCCCTTAGGTCCATTCTACTTATAAGAAAATGAGTTCTGCTAATGTTTACCTCGATTAGATTGAAAGAAGAATTACCTTTTGTAAGACGCTTGTTTGCAGAGTGGCTAGAGAAGGTCATGTGACTGTAATACATCAGATTCTTTTCCAATATGTAGCACCTTCTTCCATGTACCATTTTCTTAAGCATTTTTCCTTTGATTTTAGCAAGCAGTTTGTTTTCATACAATGTCACAGCTATTTTCGTTGCCTCTCTTTCTGATCACTTATTGTAATATTCTTGTCTATTCCACTTTTTCAAACCAGTCTCTCCAGTTCATAAGAATATCTGTTTCAAATGTTTCAATCGTTTTTCTTCACTTTGATCGTAACATACAATTACTTCCGTTGCCTTGTCATCCTCTGTTTGGCTTCCTGATGATATAAAATACTATCGTGTTATCACTTACACCATTTTTACTTTCTCTACACGTACTAAGTGCATAGCGTATAGATGAGGTATTTGTATTGCACCCAAAAATTCGATAGCAAGATTTCACCGGAAATACATGTTTTGGGTCTCCCTGAATTCGAAAAAAGCATTTTTGGAAAAAGATACGTGTGTGTGAGTGTGTGTGCGTATGTGTTTGTGTGTGTGACTGTGTGTGTCTGTGGACAGCATAGCTCAAAAACGAATAGACCGTTAAATACCAAACTTGGTCATTAAGTTTGGTATCTTCCAAGGATGCGATACCAAGATTTTTAAGAAAATCCCCCCACTCCAAACTACTCTTTACTAGGAACTTTTTTCGAAAATGATGATTAAAATATCGTATATTAAATATATTTAACTAAAAAATAATACGTATATATTTAATTTTCTGGGAATAGCCTGTGAAGTCTACTTTATTCTGGATGAATTTTACGGAATTTTGCATAACTACTAAACCGTAAACCACACAAAACATGTAGAGCACATTAAAACACACAATTTATGCCATATACATTTTTTCGTGGAGTTAGTCGTTTTTGGGATATCCCTTGGCTTCAGCTTGAAAAACATACTTTTCTCATACAGGAATTTGTTAACTTCTGTCCATATAAACAGAGGAGCTTCAGTCACATAGCAACCAGCTTTTGACTATCACTTTAACCTATGGTACTGCCTTATTTCGCCTCTACTTGCAAGGAAGCAAGTAAGAAGACTATTTCTGCTAAATTTTTCTCGATTAGCATGAAGTAAATAGAAGTATAACCATTTTAACAATAATTTATTGCAGAGATGAACAGAAAGTTATGTGAATGGAACATATCAGATTTTTAAATACTATGCCTCTTCAAAAATGAAAAGTTTAAAGGGTGTTTTCTTTGATATATTACGATAAACATTTAAAAAGCAGTAACCAGAACCTGTTACAGCTTTGCGGTAACCTGAAGTTACATACCAAATATAGAGACATTTATATTAAATATTTCTAGGAAAATCTTGTGTTGCTGAGAAATTTCACCCATAGTTTAAAAAAATTAACGGGCAATGTGTATTTTTTTTTTTTTTGTAGTGTTTAGCACTTGCTTTTACAGCTCTGGCACGCAGGCGATGACTCTGATGATACATGAAGATGGAGCCCCGGTGGAATGTGATGGCGGGGGAAACCGGAGAACCCGGAGAAAACCCGACCCTGCGCCGCTTTGTCCACCACAAATCTCACATGCGGTCACTTGGGATCGAACCCAAGGTGACAGGCGAGTGGTCTGACTACTCGGCCACGGTGCGACCGCATGTGTATTGCTCAGGTATCTTGCAATGATGCTCATTATCTTCCAAGGATGCGGCACGAAGATTTTCAAGAAAATCCCCCTACCCCAACTGCCCTTTACAAGGAACTTTTTTCGAAATTCTTATTTTGTCAAAAATAGCCAAACGATTTTGATTAAAACATTGCATTCTAAAGATATTTACCTGACAAATAAAGGTTAAATCTTGAATTTTCTAGGAATAACCTCTGCAGACTACTTTATTCTGGATGAATTTTACGAAACTTTGCATAACTGCTAAAGCGTAAGAGATGGCAAAAAACTTACCACACAAAATATCTAGAGCACGTTAAAACATACAATTTATGATAATTACATTTTTTCGTGGCGTCGAGCGTTTCTAAGATAGTTCTTGTTTTTGCTTTCAAGTTTAAGAAACTTATACTTTTCTCATTCAGGAATTTGTCAACTTCTGTCCATACAAACAAAGGAACTTCAGTTACAAAGGAACCTTTTTTGACTATCACTTTAGCCTATGGTACTCACTTATTTCGCTTCTACTTACAAGACTATTTCTGCTAATTTTTTCTCGATTAGCTTGAAATAGACTGAAGAATAACCTTCTTAACAATAATTTCTTACACAGAAGTAGAGAAAGTCATGTGAATGGAACACATCGGATTTTAACTTAGTAATTACAGCTAGGAAATACCAGATTTTTTGAATTGTCATGTGTATCAGATTTGACTAAGGTTTGGACTGAGATGTTGAATAATTTTTGAATATCAAGTTATTTACCAATCTGTCTCATTTTAAGACTACCAACAGGACGCGAATAGGAAATAAGTAGTTAGTAATTTTAACATTAGCTCAGTAGACCAAAGTTCAAATAATAGTAGAAGCAACTTTAATTGATGTATTAATAAAAAGAATTTTAAGCTACCACCAGATATGCTATTTTGAGCACAGTATTAAGTGTTCAGCAGCACATCTTATTTTATGGATTTTATACTTTGATCTTCAGTGAAGAAAATAATTGATAATTATCACAAATCTTACAAACGACCAGAATATTCATGATTTCACGTAGACTCCTATTACAATATATCAAAGCATGGTCGTTAACGTTTTTATTTTCCACTCGAATCTCTCGGGGTTGTTTATTTAAAACTCGGATCAATTTTAGGTGAAGATTTTGATCTGTTTTTGTCAGTTGTAAATATTCACCTTATCTTTCCTTCATCTAGAAACAGAGGGCTCTCCGTGGACTTCTACATCTTTTATATCAGTGCATTTAGAAGTAAGAATTGAAATGGTGTTTGATACGAAACGCTCTTGTGGATAGCTGAGTACAGCTGGCGCAACAGACCTGGACATGTGAAAATCTTAATGAGAGCTAGGAAACGAGTTGTACTTTCAGATAAGCAGTTCACCAGTCGATTCATGCATGCTGGAAGAGTGCCTGTCACAGTCAATGTCAAATATCTGTCACCTGCACTATACGGCGCTGCACTGATAAACATGTGTTTTCATATGTATATTCATATCTACAAAACATCTATACAAGTGGCCTACTATATAAACAATGTCAATCGTCTGCCTCCAATTCTTCCACACCTGACAGTCCTTCGTCTTTGCTCGAGTCATTGTCATCAACAGTGCTATCGCTACTTTCTGCACCATTATACTGGATTAGCATTCTTTCTATTTGATTTTCTACAATTCTTTCTAATGCTTTTCAATGTTCTCAACATCTCGACAAACGTTTTTCCATTCTGGCCTGCCAGTTCCTGCAGTTCGCTGGCGACGCAACTGTTCCACGTCTTTTAATTTATAAGCGTAATATTAAGTGTTTTTTTTTCTTTCTTTCTTATCTTTGAGAACCCTGGAAACGGAGCTCAGTGAAATATCAGTTGCCTTGGCTACTTTTTCATTCACTTTCTACTGGATTTTGAAGAACTCGGGGAACATATATTTTCTTCCTTCATCTCTGCCTCTTGTTTCATGAAGTCAAGGACATTTGCAATTATTTCTCTGCTCTGACCAAGTAATACCTTGCCACTTAACTTTGAAAACTGAGGACTCATGGTTAAAAAAATAAAATAAATAGATTGAACAATATTTACTGCCCACTTTCAATACATAAATATGCGGAACACTTTCCATACAGACTGTACAACGTTTCTCACTGTGCCTTTAAGAAGCAAAGTACCATATGACAAACTCCGATAAGCTAAGCTCGATAGCTGGGTTGGCGGTCAGGGTCACCGCTCCAGCTTTGCGCCGGCAATACCCTAAACATGAGGAGAGTGAGACCGTTAATTATCTTCCCTATCAAATGTATTATTAGTTATTAATTATTTATCAATGTAAAGCTAAAAGAGTACAAATGTATGTGTTTAACAAAGTAAATTCAGCTTGCAGCAGAAATAGAAAGCTGACGCCAAGAGAGTAGAATGGGGGGGGGGGTGAGAAGTTGTTTTTTGGAAAGGTTTCTTTTGTCCAGTCACGTACAATCGAGTTACAACGGGGTTAAACCTTAAAATTCGGAAGACGGTAATTCTTCATTGTACAAGAGATGTCACGTGAGGTTTACAGTGCATCCTGGGAAGAGAAAATTGGCTTTTGGGTAATATTTACGTCAATCGAGCGGGCTTTCTGCCCAATCAGAAAGAGGCCGCCATGACGGTAGTTTTTGTAAATAAAGAGAAGACACATCGGGGCTGTCTGTTAATATCTGCTGTCTGCTATCTGTCACTGTCATGCTGTCGGTTCCGGGGCTGAACGTAACTTCTTCACATGAACGTGCAACGAAAGCTTAGTAGTCTCCAGTGCTCTAAGTATCTTTAAAGTTAGTGATGTGTGTTGAAGTATATTGTATAACGCAGAATTAAGGAATAAGGAACTATAATTACGTGTGATCAGCCAAGTGTTAAAGTCTATAACAAGTGTACAAGTTAGCATAATTGTAAAGCAAACGTGCTTATCTCGCTTCTCCTAGTAAGAAATAAACTCCACGAAAGTTACCTAAGTTTTAATTATTATAAGATCACTCCCTGAACTACCCCCATTAGCTGCACCACCCCGAGAGAGTCAATCATCGTGAGACTGAGCAACGCCGAGGCAAATTCAACGGTAGTAGATTTACCTCATAGGTAGTGGAGCGAGTCTTGTCAACGTCTTCAATCGGGCACCCAACGTCTGAGCTCACCGCATAAGGCGTCCCAAATGTGGTGCAAACGATAACACCGCAAGTGCTTCATACACATTAATGTGTCTGCAGTGCATGGTCCTGAAGGAGCCGCCTTGTTGATATCGTTTCACAAGTGTGTATTTATAATTCAATATTTGCGGATGAAATTGAGAAAATAATTGTACCTCTTTGCCTTCGTCATGAGGTCTATGTAGCGCATTGTTTTTCCCTTGGTGGATTTCTGAATTGCCGGATAGTTTAAAACTTTCAACTTCATCTAAGTCTTAAATGACATGTATTATCTTGTCGTACTTTCGGATTATACATCCGGTCGTTAAGGACTTTAGTGTACTTTTATACTTATCTTCTGAAGGAATGTTTCCTAAAAACTCCGTAAAATATGCACTGCCATTGATATAACTCATATGATATAAGCTCAACATATCACAAAGTTTCTTGTGAAAAGTCCTTGCATTTGTTTCTTCAGATGGTCAGAATGTCACTCTTCAGTAAACTGCAAAACTCAGCGAGTCTTACCACGCACTTTGAAATTATGCCACAGTAGTAAGAAACACAACAAAATGGAAAAATAAAAACGTTCAATATCTTTCTCCGTGTGTTTAACATTTTTTTTAACATTACATAGCCCAAAAGTATAGTTTTTAGGCACCTCAAATCGAGCAGCCTAGGAACACAAAATTCCTGTCAAGTGACTGTACTTATGAAGAATTTGGAGGAAGGGAGAAAAAATAAAAGTTCTTGTGTTACAACCTGCCCATTTGCGTTGTAATAGTATGGCTATTTTTACTTTCTAAATGAATGCTATAGCAAGACTATTACAATGCAAACGTCATTCGGTTACTTCTCAATGGGAACTGCAACTGTTGTACGAATTGGTTTACTTGTTGATTGTGGCATAAAAGCTTATTAAGAGTTACAAATTTCCTAAATTTGATGACATATATTAAGCCTACTAAGTTACGGAAATGGTTCAATCTTCATGCTGTTGATGTAAACACTATTCTACAAACTCTACTCCTTCTAACCTTAAAATGTATTTAATTTTTAGCTTTTATAGATCCTTGTTACTTCTATCAGGTAAAATACTTTGTTTGCATTTAGGGTGTTATAATGAAGGACATCCATATTGTATCACTATGAATTGCTTGCTTGCCAAAGTATTTTCAAAATATGTTCTATAAATACAATTTTATGACTAAGAAAAACAACGTTTTGTATGTTTAACATATTTAATTACTGTAAACTTCTCCATTCATATTTCCGTTATGTAATACTAATTATTAAATTCAGCAGTTATGAAGAAAAAATAATTACTGCAAGTGAAATGAAAGAATGAAAAGTGTAATGAGACCATCGAGGAAATGAAGACGCCATACAAGAACTGGAAATAGGACCTGTCATGAATATGCCTATCAACATCAAAAACATTGGTTCTGGCGCAACAAGCGTATGTCCATAAGTAGGATTGTCGAGCAAATTTGAGAATCACGGAAATCATAACTGGGTCGTCCTGTGAAGAGATGATGGGAGAATTTTAGGAAGACCGAAACAGTGTCCTCCTGGATTTCCACCTATTAGGTAGAAGAAGAGAGTTGATGATAATTTAAATATGAAATGAGAAGGGGGAAAAAAAGTCTGTGTAACAAATTACAAGGCAATGCGTGTATACATCCTGTAGCATAGGAAAAAGTAGACTGGTTCAACTATTGCATTGCATTTGGGACTCCAAATCCAGAGGCTCAAATGGGGGCCCCTGCCTGCTCCCTCTATATATATATATATATATATATATATATATATATATATATATATATATTTGAAGAATTGCCTCGTCATTGCAGTTCAAAGGGGAAGTGCAGGTAGCAGCGAAACTTCACAGAGCAGTGCTGCTGTCTGCGAGCGTTTTCCTCCTGGTTTCGCTCTGATAATGTCGCGTGGCCGTCTGTTTGTAGTTCGAGTCAGGTCTTTCAGTCAAACAGGTAACAACAGCAATGTACTGCAGTAAAGGTTACTCCACATGCAAGCGCACTGGGGTGTTAACGTATAGTGCGACATTCTAGGAGACATCACTGGGCCAATTTGGCTCCTGAAGTATCTGGTCAGCTGTATTTCCAATGCCTACAGAATGAGCTGAACCTGGAGCTTCTTCTACAGATTATCTCACTTCAGTTAGTGTGAGGCACTAGTTTCACCATGATGGTGCACCACCCTAGTGTTATAAAGGCATTAGAAAATATCTCAACAATGTGTACCACGAACGGTGGATAGGTCAGCAAGATCGCCTAATTTAACTCCCTTAGATTTTTACTTTGTCTATACGTACTACGTACATAGTGTACAGAGAAGGCATTGCACTCCACCCACACTTCCGAGATTTCACGGAAAATATATGTTTTAGGGCCCCCCGAATCCAAAAAAAGCATTTTCAGAAAAAGGTCCGTGTGTGTCTGTGTCTTCGTATGTTTGCGTGTCTGTGAACACGATAACTAAAAACGAAAGGTCGGAAAATACCAAACTTGGAGTTTAAGTATAGTATCCTCCAGGGATGCGACACGAAGATTTTGAGAAAGATCCCCCACCCCAAACTACCCTTTACATGAATTGTTTTTAAATTTTTGACTGATTTTGATTAAAATATCATTTATTTACTTAACAAATAAAATGCTTATCTTGAAGTTTAGGGAATAGCATCTTAAGACTACTTTATTCTGGATGAATTTTACGGAATTTGGCACAACTACTAAACCGTAAGAGATGGACAAAAACTTACCACACAGAAAATGTGGAGCACGCTAATACACACAATTTATGTTATATATACCTATATATTTTTTTTTCTCGTGGAGTTGATCATATTTGAGATATTCCTTGTCTTTGGTTTCAGCTTTAAAAAACATTCCTTTCTCATATAGGAATTTTGTCAACTTCTGTCCATATAAACAAAAGAACTTCAGTCACATAGCAACCAGCAACTTTAAACTATGGTACTCCCTTATTTCGCTTCTACTTACAAGGAAGCAAGTAGTAGGACTATTTCTGTTAATATTTTCTTGATTAGCATGAAGTGAATAGAAGCATTAACTTTTTAACAATAATTAGTTGGAGAGGTATAGAAAAAGTCATGCGAATGGAGCTCATCAGACTTATGAGGATATATCCGTTTACGGAACGGAACCGGAAAATCCAGATGTGTTCACGGAAAGAATACATCATGCTTGCCCTTCAGTACCTGCAGACATTTTCAGAAGTGTCCATGCTAATACTGAGAGGCGCTTACATCAATGCGTTCAAGACGGAGATGCATTTCAACATTACTATGGTGAATAATGCAATAATAAAGATATGTAGAATAATGTAAAGGAATATAAATAAATGATATTCATTATTCTTTTTTGCAATTAAGCTATAAAAGCACATATTTAATACTGATAATTGTGAAGGACAAATTGTGTGCTGTTGATAAATGAGCTGTCAGATATTGACATGCCTTGCAGTACATCATTAATATGCTTTGACCCATGTGCGTATATTGGTTTGCTCAGGGACAATCATTCGTACAAAGATCCTTTCTCCAGACCAAGAATCGAACCGGTGCCCCCTAGCGATCAGCTACTGGACCAGTTATATCAGTAGTGTGGGTTTTCAAGCTCTGGTCTTACGTTTAGCAAGGTTCCCTATTTGTTGGTATTGTGTCCCCTTTACTGACACGCTTAGGCAAACCTTTCGGCGTCCACAATATCCGGGAGTAACTAACTTCAGCGAAGCACGGCTTGTGTGGACCAACTGGCTCTAGACATATATAGGATGTTAATGAACTACACCGAAATAATTTGCGAGATTGTGCACGTGACTGATATCAGTAGTTTGAGATGGACGACGCTTGGTCCCCGGATAAACATAACGCAGCTACATAGCGTTAAACGTGTGGGTGGTGCTGATAAGTCGGTGTTAAAGCAAAGCAGGTTAAAAAAAATGGCTTAGAATGTCTTTAAAACTGCTGCCCGAGTATAGAAATGTCGATTTTTAGCAGCTCGTTACTAGCGTTCTCAAGATTTAATGTCGCAAAAATCTGTAAAATCTCGAACTAATCACTTGACAGTGCGTCACTGAGCATTTATTAACTACGTTCTTAGTTAAGTAACCTACTATGGAGGCGTTTTTTCAACTGCTCTGGTGGCTTAATGCATAACGCGGGAAGCTGCAAAGGTCATGTGTTCGATTCCTGTTACAGAGTAAATGTTTTTTATTATTATTTTTTTCATTCCAGACGAAGTGCCGCGATACGTGAACGAGACCCGAACTCGGAAACTATCTTTCACTTGAAAGCCAGTATCATAACCACTACGCTAGAGAGGTACGCTGTAATATGTCCCTTCGTTTTTCGTGTTATGCTCTCAAATGGTTGATAAATTAGCCAGTGGCGTACAGGCACTTCAGAAGCTTATAGCCGTTACTTCGACATTTCAATAAACAGTCTTCTATCTCTAATTACTTATTTAAGTAATCTACATATTCTGTGAAAATATTTCGGTATTGTTCATTAACATCCTGTGTGTGTGTGTGTGTGTGTGTGTGTGTGTGTGTGTGTGTGTGTGTGTGTGTATGTGTGTGTGTATATTTATATATGAATCGTCTTGAAGGTATCTTGCGGTGATTAATTCTAGTCAACCAAATGTTTAACCAAGTTTATTCCTTATATAGATATAGACTATATTTTCAAACAAACAAAAGTTGTACTAAGGACTCTCAGTATACCGACGTGGCGGTGGTTGACTTTCATGTGACTCTCTTCGCATCATCAGCATGTTTACGCAGTTGACAATTAGCTGAGAGATTTGTGTGACCCCAATGCGCATGCGCCGTTAGCCTCTCTAGCTTACAGCTTCTTATCGTCCCATGCTGAATATTTTATAATCGGTTTCAAGGCATTAACTTAGTAATAAAAGCATAAGTTCCACGAATCCACAATACCTAAATAGTATGGCTCTATTATCAACAGAAAATGAAGAGGGCGACGAACTTTTCGATCTCGATATCAAGAAGGTGCTGGTCCCCGTGGCCGCGCTCGCCAAGGCGTCTCGCTTTGGTGCTTTGTAGCGCAAGGGATCGTGGGTTCGAGTCCCACCTTGGGCATGGGTGGTATAGTTTGTGTATATATGTGTGTAATAGAAGAAAACAGCAATTTAGTAATCTTACAGCAAACAAATTAAACAACTAGGTACATACAAGTAGGGTATACAGTGCCGGAGTCCCGACCTGACTCCGGAACTGTATAAAAAAAAATAAAAAAATAAGGTGGGAGTTTAAATATGAGGTTAATATATTGTTTTACTATTGAATAAATAATTTATTTTGCTGATATCAAAAATTGCTATTGAATCACTGTTAAAGTTTTTTTTTTTTTTTTTTTTTTTGCTTAACGTCCTCTAATCTAGTGGAATGATGCTCAAATGATCTCGGGGATCATGAAGCTTAAAGTTACTCGACATTCGTCTTCTCAGGATAAGGGAAAACCCCGAAAAAAAACTTATCCGGGTAACTCACCCTAAGCCAGATTCGAACTCTCGACCTTTTGAAAGTGAGGCAGACACGCTACCACCACACTACCCAAGCGGGCTTTTTGTTTTTAATACTTCAAATTGTCGTTTTCTAGTCTTTAGCCCCTGCTTTTACTACAATGAAATCAAAATGGAGTATCAGTGGAATACAATGCTGGAGGAAACTGGAGAACCCGGAGAAAAGCCGCCACTGCGCTGCTTTGTGCAACGCAAATCTCACATGCGGTCGTCTGGGAGCGAAACTGAGCCACCTTGTTGAGAGTCAAGTGGTCTAAGTACTCGGTCATGACAACGCCAAATTGCCTTTAAAACTTCCGGTTTGATAGTTATATTTTATTAAAGATTAAATTGATTTATCCACGTGATTTATATTCGAAAAAACATTTAAAACTCGCGGTACAAAAAAAAAAAATCTTACAGTCATGTTGATTTTCTTTCTACAAATTTCTTTTAGACAAATACAAATTGGTAATCAAACAATTAAGGTATATTTAGTACATACAATCATTTTTCAGATTTATTAAAAAAGGTACTTAAGGGGACAAGGCCCCCTGAAATGGTCAAACCTCAAGCTTTTACTTTCCCTACACGTACTATGTACATATAGTAGTGTATAGAGAAGATATTGCACTCCGCACAAAAATTCGATACCGAGATTTCACCGGAAATATATGTTTTAGGGTCCCCTGTATAATTTTTTTTTTCACAAAATGGTGTGTGTCCGTAATTCTTTGAACACGATAGCTCAAAAACGAAAAGTCGGTAAAATACCAAACTTGGTATTTAAGTTTAGTATCTTCCAGGGATGCGACACGGAGATTTTTAGAAAAATCCCCCCACCCCAAACTACCCTTTACATGGAACTTTTTTCGAAAATTTTCATTTTCCCAAAAATGGCTCTAACGATTTTGTTATAAAATATTGTATATCTTGAATTTTCTGGAAATAGCCTCTGAAGACTACTTTATTCCGGATGAATTTTAGAGAATTTTGCATAACTGTTAAACCGTAAGAGATTGAGAAAAACTTACCAGAATAAAAATGTAGAGCACTTTAAAACACACAATTTATGTTACATGAATTTTTTCGTAGAGTTCATCGTTTTTGAGATATTCCTTATTTTTGATTTCAGCTTTAAAAAACATACTTTTCTCACACAGGACTTTTTCAATTCCTGTCCATACAAACAAAGGAACTTCAATCACATATCAACTAGCTTTTAACTATCACTTTAACCTATAGTGCTCCCTTATTTCGCTTCTACTTACAAGGAAACAAGCAATAAAACTGTTTCTGCTAACTTTTTCTTGATTAGCATGATGCAAATAGAAGCATAAGCCTTTTAACAATAATTTGTTGCAGAGATGTAGAGAAAGTTATATGAATGAAACAGATCAGATTTTTTTGTTTTAGGCAGTAATTCAATCTGTATTGGTTTCAGTTTAAGGAAATATATACTTTTGTGGGGTTAGAGGATTTTAAGGCATTTAAAGATAATTTAAATACTCGCCTGCATTCCTTTAAAGTTGCAGTGCAATAGTCCCTTGTAGAATATTTGTATCAGTTTTCTTAAAACAGTTTTTAATACTTATGTACCTTTTTCTCAGAAAGTATAAGCAAAAGAGTGCTTAAATTGCCAGTACATGTATACAACACATAGATGAACTTTCTGAACCACAACCATAATTTTATAATTTATATGAATGACATAAAAATTAGATATATGTCTATATAACTAGATAATTAAGGCTCAGTTGATACCTGATTATACTAAGAACAAGCATACAAAAGTGTGATTATGTATTGCAATTAATATAAGAAAAAAGCGTGCATAAATTCATATGTTTTAAGAGCAAATTTTATTATTTTTCTACTGATTTAAATACTTTTTACAGACTCAACCAGATAAGATATCAATACAATCAACCACTTGAAATAATTTTCGTGATTTGTAGAATAATTCATAAAAGTTTCAGGAAAAACCATTGAGAACCTTAAGAGCAGTTGTAATCTATCTCACATAAGGTGTAATTTCTATATGTCTTTTTATTTTTAACCTAAAATATTTTTTGTGTGTAGGATCTTTTCACACTTACATAAAGATAGCTCTCTCTCTCTCTCTCTCTCTCTCTCTCTCTCTCTCTCTCTCTCTCTCTCTCTCTCTCTCTCTCTCTCTCTCTCTCTCTCTCTCTCTCTCGCTCTCTCTAAAGTGGATCAGGTTCTTTTCTACTGTCTATTTGGTGAGTTAATTAATTAATATGCATTAACTAACCGTGATTTTTTTTCTCTACACGTACCATGTACATAATGTACAAAGAAGGTATTGCATTCCACCAAAAAATTAGCTTTCACGGGAAATACATGTTTTGGTTCCCCCTGAATAAAAAAAAACTTTTCAGAAAAATGTCCGTGTGTGGCTGTGTGTCTGTGGACAGCATAGCTCAAAAACGAAAAGGCCGTTAAATACCAAACTTGGTATTTAAGTTCGGCATCTTCCAAGGATGCGACAAGAAGATTTTCAAGAAAATATCCCCCACCCCCAACTACCCTTTACATGGAACTTATTTCGAACATTTTGATTTTCTTAAAAATGTAGAGCACTTTAAAACACACAATTTATGTTATATACATTTTTTTCCTGGAGTTGATCGTTTTTTAGATATTCTTTGTTTGTGGTTTCAGCTTTGAAAATCTTATACTTTTCTCATACAGGAATTTGTCAACTCTTGTCCATAAAAACCAAGGAACTTCAGTCACATAGCAACCAGCTTTTGACTATCATTTGAACATATGCTACTCCCTTATTTCGCTTCTGCTTACAAGGAACCAAGTAATAAGACTATTTCTGATATTTTTTTTTTTCTCGATTAGCATGAAGTAAATAGAAGCATAAGCTTTTTAACAATAATTTGTTACAGAGATGTAGAGAAAGAAAGTGAAGGGATCACATCAGATTTTTTTTTGATGTTTTTAAAAACGAAGTATCATTTCAATAATTTTCAGACAACTTTTGTTCTGAGCATATTACCTATTATACTATTATTTGTTCTTTTTATCTTCTTTCATTTATTTTATTCATTGTAAGTGTTTATGTTATAAGTAAGGAAGGATTTGATGCAGGAAAATTGCAGGTGTGTATTATTTTTAGGAGCCATGGTTGGAAAGCCGCGGTCTGGCGTTTCTGTATCAGTTTCCATCTCTCAGTGTAGAAAAATTGCCTGAGTTTGGTCAGGGTACAATCAGCGGGGTTGCTCAACGTCAGTAGCCATGTAAAGGTGCCCATTAACAACCAAATAAGGGAATTGAGTAACGGGGGTTCAGCTTCGGCAGATTCAGAAGTAAAGTGACGATTGGTGCAGGGTTCCAACCACCAGGAATGCATGACGTCTATACAAATATGAATTAAATCTCAATTTTACGCTGCGGTTAAGAGCCCCATTTCAACGTTTTACTTTCTCTAAACGTACAATGTACATAGTGTATAGAGAAGGTATTGCACTCCACCCAAAATTCGATACGGAGATTTCAACGGAAATATACGTTTCAAGGTCCCTATATCCAAAAAAAAGTATTTTAAGAAAAAGGTCAGTGCGTGTCTGTGAACATGATAACTCAAAAACAAAAACTCGTCAAATACCAAACTTGGTATTTAAGTTTAGTATCTTCCAGGGATGCGACACAAAGATTTTGAGAAAAATTACCCCAACCCAAACTACCCTTTACATGGGAAAAATTTCGAAAATTTTCATTTTCTCGAAAATGACTTGTAACGATTCTGATTAAGATTTCGTATATTAAATACCTAACAATTAAAATGTATATTTTGAATTTTCTGGGAATAGCCTCTAAAGACTATCTAATGTGAATAAATTTTACGGAATTTTGCAAAACTTACCACACAAAAATGTAGAGCTCATTCAAACACACAATTTATTGTATTACATTTTGTTCGTGGAATTTATCGTTTTAAAGATATTCCTTGTTTTTTGTTTCATCTTTGAAAACTTATATTTTTCTCAAGCAGGAATTTGTCCATACAAACAAAGGAACTTCGGTCACATAGCAATCAGCCTTTGACTATCACTTTAACCTATGGTACTGCCTTGTTCCGCTTCTACTTACAAAGAAGCAAGTTTTAAACTACTTCTGCCACTTTTTTCTCGTTTAGAATGAAGTAAATATAAACATAAGCTTTTTAACAATAATTTGTGGCAGAGATGTTGAGAAAGTCATTTGAATGGAACACATCAGATTTTTTTTTTTTTTTTTTTTTTTTTTTTTTGCCGGAAACCCCCAGAACCAGTTACGTCATTGAAGGATTCTCACTCAGTAAAATTTTTATGATTTAGATATATTGAGGTTCTTATCTTTAGCAACCCGGAAAGAAATAACGTAGCAGGTTGAGGGATGTCTATTTCAGAGAAATGTTATCATAGAAAATGATAATAACAGGTTTTAGTATAGCGTGGTGTAATGTATCGGAGGAGATTCCTACCGCCAGCGGTGCCATAAGTAGTTAAAACGGGCGTTAAACACTATTAAAAAAAAAAAAAAAAAGGAGAAGGAGATTCCGCACCTCAGGCATCATAGACTTTAACGTTCAGCACATTAAGTATGTTCCAGGTAGAATCGTTATCGAGTTCAAATTACCGTATAGACATCCAATTAACATAATTATATGCAAAATATTATAGATCAAAGCTCTTATAATTTCATATAGCCTATGGAATGTAAAGTACTCTAAGTACTGCAATTTATTTCATAGCATCCTCTAATTACAGTTAGGTAATGACCTTGTGACGGCATCTTTAACAGAATATTAAGTTCAGCACTGTAAAATTGCAACTTAATTACTAATACGTTTTTATTGCTTTAGCAACCATAATAACCAATTAAGCTTTAATACCAAAAGAATATCTAAAGAAGCTAATTATCCAATGTAACCTTACAAGCCCAACAAAATGCCTCTTAGACTGTAATTTAAGAGCTGCTTTAAGAGGCTTAAGTAATCTTATTGAAATATTGGTTACAGATATGTATGTACATACGTATATAGATTTGATCTAACAATGTTAATAGAACTTTGAAATACATGTTTTCAAACTCACCTGATATGCAGTAAATGTTACATTTGATCGCTAAATATACCATTTATTTTAAAAATAGCATATTATTCAACATTTATTTTAATAACAATAATAAAAAAAAATAACAAGTACGACAACTTCTAGTTACTTTCTCTATACGTACCATGTACATAGAGTATAGAGAAGATATTGCACACCACCCAAAAATTCGATACCGAGATTTCACCGGCAACATAAGTTTTAGGGTCCCCTGTATCCAAAATAAAAAAAAAAAAAAACATTTTCAGAAAAAGGTCTACTGTGCATGTGTCCGTGTATCTGTGAACACAATAACTCAAAATCGAAAAGTCGGTAAAATACCAAACTTGGTGTTTAAGTTTAGTATCTTTCAGGGATGCAACAAAAAGATTTTTAGAAAAATTCTCCCACCCCAGACTACCCTTTACATGGAACATTTTTATAAAATTTTGATTTTCTCAAAAATGATTCTAAATATTTTGATTAAAATATCATATATTAAAGATATTTGCCTCACAAATAAAATGTTTATCATGAATTTTCTGGGAATGGCCTCTAAAGAATTCTTTATTCTGGATGGATTTTACGGATTGTTGCATAACTACAAAACCGTAAGAGATGGAGAAAAACTTACCACACAAAAAATATAGAGCGCGTTATAACACTCAATTTATGTTATATACATTTTTACGTGGAGTTAGTCGTTTTTGAGATATACCTTATTTTCGGATTCAGCTTTAAAAAACATATACTTTTCTCACACAGAACTCTGTCAACTCCTGTCCATACAAACAAGGGAACTTCCGTCACCTAGCAACGAGCTTTTGACTATCACTTTAACCTATGGTACTCCCTTACTTCGCTTCTACTTACAAGGAAGCAAGTAATAGGACTATTTCTGCCATTTTTTTCTCGATTAGCATGAAGTAAATAGAAGCATAAGCTTTTTAACAATAATTTGTTGCAGAAAAGTAGAGAAAGTCATGTGAATAGAACGCATCAGATATTTGTTTTACTACGTTCGTTTTTATTACGTTTATTTCTTATTATCTAAATATATTGCTTTTTATTCTTGGGACACTGGAGTTGTATATAATAGTTTTTACACAGCTTCCATTTATTTTGGATTCCCTTCATATCATCATTCAAATTTAATAGGGTAAACGGCTTCCAGTTTTCACACCAATTTGTATTTATTTATTAATTATAATCAATGTGACACATTTTTCTATAATGTTATCTCTACTACTTAATATAGACGTTTGGCGGAGAGCCAACCTTCTGAGCTAAACGTTATACCGCTTAATATATTATACCAAGGTATAACATTCCTATTAATTCATCAACCAAGGACTTACAAGCGTTAATTTTATTCATGACATACAGCTTTTATACGCGTTGCAGTATCAGAAAACTTATTTCTTTGGTTATTCTAAAATAATTAACCACTGTTTGTTTTGCCCATATATAAAAGCAACCCCTCTAATGATAAAATCCTTTTTTACTTTCTCTATACGTACTATGTACATAGTGTATAGAGGATGAGACGGTAACTCTTCAATATCCGCGTGAAAATATCGAAATCATGTTACTAACAATAATATGTAAAAATAAGATGTATTGCGCAACGAACCGATAGTGATCATTATACTTAATTAAATAGATAGCATTTGTATATAGTTGTATAGTATTAATCATAGTAAGGGGTAATAAGCTTTGCTTCAGCTATTATTTTATTTGTGAATATTTACATTTTGTTAGTGTTTTACACGCTATGATGACAATGGTTGAAACGTGGTTTTAACTGTAAATGCACAGATTTCCGTTAGCAAGGCCTTGAAGTATTGTTAGTGGAGCTTTCAGAAGGAAACATTCTAAAAAGGTTATTGCTCTGTCATTTGTCTTTTGTCGAGTGGCTTTAGGGAATAGAGGCATAAGTGCATGCATCCAATAGAAAGAGGGGACGCTATTCATACAGAAGGATGTTTAAGTTTAAATTCACAACCGTTTTGGGCAGTTCTACGCCAGATTCCAAGGGCGACACATGTCGGTCGCTGAAACAAAATCGCGCCACATTGCTCACCGCGGTTAAAACCAAGAAGTCATGGTTTTGCGTTCCCCAGTTTATAATCATGTTTGCAGGTGTCACTTGGTTGTCAACGGTTAGGGTTTATACAGTGTAATATTATACCATGCAATTTTCTTCAATAATATTTACGAACCGGTGATTATTGTCATTTTCTTACTACCTCTTGTATTTCCTTCTGTACCACGCCCTGTACCGAGGAATTCATGCTCTCCGATGAAGAAGAAAAACCTGAGCTAACACCGGAGCAGCAAAGACATCAAAAGGTAGGGAAATGTCACTAGGTTCCACCCTAACCGGACCAACTGACCCACTCAATAACGCCGACGCTACTTTGTAGTTACCATTTAAACAATTATTTTGGACAGAGTAACCCCATATAAACGTTACAAACTCTGGCGCCCAACATAGGGCTAAAGACGAATTAGAAGGAAACTTAAAAACGTAAACTTCAACTCATTTGATCATCACTGCACGCCTTGACGACCACGGCTACAAAGGAGAACTTCAAATAGCAGTAGACGCTTATTTTTAAGGACCGGGGCAACCTACATCAGTGAATCTTCAATTTGCACCGAGAATTTCAAGTCCAGAGGAACGCCAAGTCGACGCTGGAAAGTGAAGTTAAAGGGCTGAGTGAAAGTGTGTCCCTTGCTAAACCAAAAGGCAATTTAAAATCAGTCTTACCAAAATTCAGTGCAAGTGCTACAAGAAACTTCAAGATTAACAACAATGAAGGTCAGAGAACGTATATAATTGTATTTTTAAGAAGCTATTTTTAGATGTATTTCTGTTAACTGTTAATGTTACTTAGGAATCAGAAAGTCATTAACAGAAAATGTCTGAAACGAACGACACACATGTTGAGAGAGGGGAGGGGAATTCAGGTAGTTCGCCTATGCATTGCTCACAGAAGCTTTCTTTATCTCCAGAACGTTCCCAAACCCCCGACCACAATTTTGCACCAGCTGAATCCCAAACAAATGTTCAGGTCAACAAGCTTACCGACACTTCATCCTTGTCAGTAAACCCACAGAGCCTGAGTGAACTTTTCAATATGCTTGTTGATAAGATGTCAGAGCAAAAGACTGAAATAACCCAACAGAATAACAGAATTAATGAACAAATTAATAAGAAATTTGAGGAACAAAACCGTCAGCTACGACAATCTTTTGATGTCCAAGTAAGCCAGTTTGACCAATTTAAAGTAGAAACATCAAAACAGGTTGACAATATTGCCAAACAAGTAGAGTCCAAATTTATAGAAATTCAGGGTGAAATTGCCAGCAAAGAGCAGTTAATTTTAAGTAAGGTAGATCAAGCCTTATGCAACCAAGCAACAAAAATCTCAGGCATGGTTGAAGCAAATACAGAGGAAATTGACATAATTCATACTAGCCTTAAGGGGGATGTTAATCTAATAGGCAGCTCGATAGATTAAGTACATCTTATGTTCAGGTTAAAGAAAATTGTGGAGCTAGCTCAAAAAACATTCAGGAGGAATGGGGACGGAAGTTGGCAGAACTGAGAGCGGAAATGCTAGACAGCAATTCTAGTCTGCATAAGAGGCTGGAAATTTCGCATAAGGAGTTAAGTGAGTCACATGGTGAACTCTGTAAGAAAATAAATAGTTCCGGAATGCACCCGAACTCAGTGAGCACACTTCCAGACCCACGCCTCGTAGTGAATCTTGTCACATGTCACATAGAAATTCAGAGGTTAGAGACGCAACAAACTTAATTAATATGTCAAACCCGGGACTCTCACAAACTGCAAATCCTGACATAGCGTTCTCCAATGTTTCAAGTGGTGTTAACAATACTTGTTGTCAGTATAATACAAACAGTAGTTATTCAGATACACCGCTACCGAAATTTAGTGAAGTAGAAGGGAGTTCGCCGCTCATATTTTTGGAACAGCTAACTGAATATTTCAAACTTAGGAATGTTCCGGAAGCATTAAAAATAACCATAACAAAGAAATGCATAGATCACAGAACACTCGACTGGGTACATTTAGCTATGTCTCCTCAAGATAATTTTGAATTATTTCAACATCTATTCCTGAACAGATTTTGGAACGCAGCTAAGCAGCAGCGTATCCGCTCGCAACTGTGTTATGGACAGTACGCTCCGAACAATGAGTTGACCATGTCAGATTATGTACACTCTCAGGCAAAACACCTGAAACCGCAAATATCCGAGGTAGAATTTATTGAACTACTAACCGGACACTTTCCACTGAGGATACAGAACTATCTCCTAATAGCAAAACCCAAAACCATTCTAGACATGGTTGACTTACTTTCTACCTTAGAAGCCCAAGAATTTGAGTTATGCAGGAATTCTCCACATCAATACAGAGGTCAAAGGTCACCGAGAGAACCGCAAGGTAGGAATACTGGGGGATTTACTAGAAACGACATAACCAGGGAGCGATATGACCGTAATCTCCCAAGATTTGAAAGAAACAGAGACACAAGACCATTCCGGACAGAAAATATTAATCAAGTTAGTTTCTACCGCGAAGACAACAATGCGGAAAGTAGAGATGGGTATGGAAATTCACCGCGTAGCAGACAATCTGGAGGGAGAAGAAATATTAGGAGAAGGAGTTCCTTTAGAGGAAGGAACAGTCCGCACGCATCTGATAACGAAAATATGCGTAGGGAGCAGTATAACTCGCATGGCCACAATACTAATAGTTACAACAATGCACAGAGCAACGGCTACCATGAAATTCACGTGGAAGCTGTGCAGAGTTCACGCGTACCGGAAAACCAATAAGTAACTTGATGAGGGGTGACGAACACCAAGTTACTGATCTAACCAGCGCGAGTCACCATCCCAACAATGTCCTATTGTTGACCGCTTTCACCACCAACAATGCTGTAAATAGCAAGAGAAAATTTGGAGATTTTGAAGTACCATATATATACATCACAATTTTCTGCAAGAACATCAAGGCGTCTATTGATACCGGAGCCTCAAGTAGTGTTGTGTCTCACGCATTATTTCAACAATGGAAGCTAGAGGGTAGAGAAATTATGGATCTTCCTACGTCGAATCTCGTCTGTTAACTAGCAGTTGGTCAGGGAACACAAACAATTAAACAGCAATGCTTCATTGAATTTGAAATTGGGTGTAAACGCTTTAATAGTGTATTTTTGATAGCCAAAAGGTTTAACAATGATATTATATTGGGCTCCGACTTTATGAATGAAAACGAAGTAGAGATAGATTATGCACAGCACGTGGTTAGAGTTAAGCATAATAGTGAAACAGTGCATGCCTCTTTTGTATACGAAGATGATGAGCCGATTAGCCTGCCGCAAGAAAAAAAGGATTTGATGAATAGTGATATTTTTATTCAGCAAGTACACATCCATTTGGAACGTTTAACTGCAAATCCCCAGGTACCACAATACACCACCGAACCGCTAGAAAGAGAGGGAAGATGTTTGGAGGAACAGAAGAAAGCTTACCCTGCCATTACGGACAACATGCCCTCCGGTCATACGCCTTTGTTAATGAAGGTCAGCTGGGCTTCAGGGTTGACAAAAGACCAGCGGAGCCAACTTTATGATGTATTATTGTGTAACAAAAAAAATGTCTTCTCAACCATTCCGGGAAAAGGGAACGAGCGATCAGGAATATTGGTGTATACTTAAGCATTTTTGTGAATAAAATGCACTCACGCTGGCTAGATTATGTAAAAAAACACCCAAGTATGATGTGAAAGTAAGACGTCATCCAGAACAAAAGTCGTATACCCAGTAGACTTAAGATGTCATGTGAAATTTGGCAATCTCTCTTGCTGTCAAATGATTCAATGAATTGTAATTTGTGCTAAAATTTAGTGCAATTGTGAGTATATCAGTGAGGTTTGAGCACATTTCTGATGGATGCAATTAAATGAATGTGTAATCAATTGTTATTATTGTGAAATTTTAACTGCATATCTCTTTGTATTTTAATGTGTGTGTAAAGTGAACCAAAACAGTGTTTATTTAAGTATTTTAATAATTAAGTAGTTGCATTGATAATTTTTATGAGTAATTGGCATATACACACAATTTGTAAAGTGTATTTAATGAAAGGTGTTGTAATAAGTAATGTCATGTTAAAGAAACAGGTAAACTACATTGTGTTTAAAACAAATCATGTTTAAATCAAGACATTGGAATTTAACAAATGTGTAAAGACAATAAGACGCTCATTGTAGAAATCACTTAATGTATATTCAAGTATACGCGTTAATGAGCATAAAATTGGACTTAACGTGAACCTTATAGCTCATTAAATTATATGTGGAGTCGCTTGAAATGTGTGTGCGCAAGCTTGTGTATAATCACCAAATAATTGTCCGTGTGCCGCAGAGACAAGGATGGATGCAAATTGTAACCAAATCAACAGGATGGACAGTGAATCAGTAAAAGATGTGTATACTATGTCATTTTGTTTTGTTTTATGTCAATCATAGTACTTATTCTTTTGTGTATATAATGTTTAAGCAATTTGTTCTTTGAACGCAACCAATGTATTCACATACAGGTAGAACCGTGACAACCAGTGTCGTCCTATTTAGTATATTTTTAAATATTTCAGTGAACAGGGTTATTTGTGAATATTTATGTGTATGAATGTTGAAAGTGTATTTCTTGGAAGTGTGTGTTGTTCTCAGAGGAAGTAGAGACCTAGGTTAGGAGAAGAATGAAGGGGAGAGTGTTTTATCTTTTGTGCATAAATTGTTTGAGCAACCCAGATGTTACTCAGGTCATAGACCTTGAATGACCAGGTAGCTGTATATGCTTGTAAACAAACCCAATTGTCAGTGAATATTGTGAAAGGACCAGTATTTAAAATATCAAATTTCTTTGACAAGGAAATTCGTATTCTAAATAGGGGCAAAGTATGAGACGGTAACTCTACAATATCTGCGTGAAAATATCGAAATCATGTTACTAACAATAATATGTAAAAATAAGATGTATTGCGCAATGAACCGATAGTGATAATTATACTTAATTAAATAGATAGCATTTGTATATAGTAGTATAGTATGAATCATAGTGAGGGGAAGAAGTTTTGCTTTAGCTATTATTTTATTTGTGAATATTTGTATCTTGTTAGTATTTTACACGCTATGATGCCAATGGTTGAAACGTGGTTTTAACTGTAAATGCACAGATTCCCGTTGGCAAAACCTTGAAGTATTGTTAGTGGAGCTTTCAGAAGGAAACATTCTAAAAAGGTTATTGCTCTGTCATTTGTCTTTTGTCGAGTGGCTTTAGGGAATAGAGGCATAAGTGCATGCATCCAATAGAAAGAAGGGACGCTATTCATACAGAAGGATGTTTAAGTTTAAATTCACAACCGTTTTGGGCAGTTCTACGCCAGCTTCCAAGCGCGACACTATGTCGGTCGCTGGAGCAAAATCGCGCCACATTGCTCACCGCGGTTAAAACCAAGAAGTCATGGTTTTGCGTTCCCCAGTTTATAATCATGTTTGCCGGTGTCACTTGGTTGTCAACGGTTAGGGTTTATACAGTGTAATATTATACCATGCAATTTTCTTCAATATATTTACGAACCAGTGATTATTGTTATTTTCTTACTACCTCTTGTATTTCCTTCTGTACCACGCCCTGTACCGAGGAATTCATGCTCTCCGATGAAGAAGAAAAACCTGAGCTAACACCGGAGCAGCAAAGACAGACAAAAGGTAGGGAAATGTCACTAGGTTCCACCCTAACCGGACCAGCTGACCCACTCAATAACGCCGACGCTACTTTGTAGTTACCATTTAAACAATTATTCTGGACAGAGTAACCCCATATAAACGTTGCAAGGAGGTATTGAATTCCGCCCAAAAATTGATACCGAGATTTCACCGAAAATGCATATTTTAGGACCCCCTGAACCCAAAAAGCATTTTCAGTAAAAGGTCCATGTGTGTATGTGTGTGTGTCTGTGGGCAGCATAGCCCTAAAACGATGAGACCGTTAGATACCTTGGTATCTTCCAAGGATGCGACACGAAGATTTTTAAGAAAATCCCCCGCCCCAACTACCCTTAAATGGAGTTTTTTTTCGAAAACTTTGATTTTCTAAAAAATAACTAATTATTTTAATTAAAATGCCATTTATTAAAGATATTAATATGACAAATAAAATGTATATCTTGTTTTTTTGGGGGGGGGGAATAGCCTCTGAAAACTATTGTATTCAGGATGAATTTTCATAACTGCTAAACCGTAAGAGATGGTCGAAAACTTACCACACAGAAAATGTAGAGCACAATAAAACACACAATTTATAGTATAATTTTTTTCGTGGAGATTATCGTTTTTAAGATAGTTTTTGTTTTTAGTTTCAGCTTTGAAAACATACTTTTCTCATACGGTAATTTGTCTCCTATTGTCCATACAAACAAAGGAACTTCAGTCACATATCAACCAGCTTTTGACTATCACTTTAACCTATGTTACTCCCTTATTTCGCTTCTACTTACAAGGAAGCAAGTAATAAGACTATTTCTGCTAATTTTTTCTTGATTATCATGAAGTAAATAAAAGCATAAGCGTTTTAGCAATAATTTGTTGCAGAAGTATAGAGAAAGTGTGTGAATGGAACACATCAGGTTGTTTATTTTTATAATCTGTTTATCAATAAACTTTTCTGTTTAAACTGCATTATTAAAAGCATATTGTCGCGAACGAGGTTCTGTGACGTGGAGATAGCTATTTTAAGGGGATGAGAGATAGGTAGATGGTAGAGTAATGATAAGAACGGAACTTAAATTAAGCTAATATATTAAGGAAGATTAGATCATTTGTTTGCTGCACATGATTGCAATATGTTCCATTAATCCTGACCAATGTTATTCTGATTACGGGGGTTTAATACAAAGCCTTACCTTAAAAGATGTCAGGGGTGTGTCTAGGCGAGGTGAAGTGGTTGCCGGTTGAGGTCGGGTCTTCAGTCCTTTAAATAGATTCAGCAGCATCCCGGAAGGGTATTCCAACATGGTGGCCGTACTCCTAATATGGAGAACCAACGCCGGGTAGTCCTAGTCAATCAACATCGAATGTATAAATGTTCTAGAATATCCGGTGTGACGTCGAAGTGCGAATGTGAAGTTGCTGTCATCGAAAAGTCCACTATGAGTGCCATCTGAAGAGGCTAGTCACATCCATCCTGTTACTTAATCACCTTATAACAGAACTTGTATTCTTCCAAGAATATTAAAGAATCAACTCCCAATAAATTCAGATTAAGTAATTCTTAATTAATAAAATATTACTAAAACAATATGAGTTAAACTCTAGCCAATGACATAGTGCCAATATTTACAATTATGTTTGCCTTTTGTGAACAATAACTCCAATATAAAAACTAAAATGTAAGAATGACAATAGATACCCAGCTGTCATTTTAACGTTCTGTTAGTTAACATGTTATCCTTACTAACTTTATAACTTCAATTGTGCCTTTAGGAATACATTTTTATGCAATTTAATTCTGCTCACTGAAACAGAATCAATGAAAGCCAAATAAACTGGTATTAATTGCGCCGTATATGGTCTGATGAATTGTCCTTTCTCAACGCACTTTTAATATTTTATTTTCTTATTTTTTAATTTGTTTCCCTTTGGATGCATATAAATACATTATAACAAAGTTTTATATGCGATATCAACACTTTTTGTAACAACATCTGTTTACTTTCTCTACACGTACTATGTACATGGTGCATTGTAATGCGCCCAAAAATTCGATACGGACAATTCACCAGAATGCAAAAAAAGCATTTTTAGAATGTCCATGTGTGTGTCTACCTGTCTGTGTGTATGTATATGTGTGTGTGCGGCAGTATAGCTCAAAAACGAACAGACCGTTAAATACCAAACTTGGTATTTAGATTTGGCATCGTCCAAAGATGGGACACGAAGATGTTCAAGAAAATCCCCCCACCCCCAAATATCCTTTACATGTAACTTTTTCTAGAGCTTTTATTTTCTTAAATATGGCTCTTACGATTTTGATTAAAATGTCATATATTAAAGATATTTATACGTTAAATAACATGTATATCTTGTATTTTCTGTGAAGATTATTTTATTCTGGATGAATTTTACCGTTTTTGCATAACTGCTAAACCGTAAGAGATGGACAAAAATTACCACACAGAAAATGTAGAGCTCATTAAAACAAAATATATGTTATATACATTTTTTGTGAAGTTGATCGCTTTTAAGGTATTCCTTGTTTTTAGCTTCAGCTTTAAAGAATGTATACTTTGCTCATACAGGAATTTGTCAACTCCTGTCCTTAGAAACAAAGGAACTTCAGTCACATAGCAACCAGCTTTTGACTATCACTTTAAACTATGGTACTCCCTTATTTTGCTTCTACTCAAGGTATTTCTGCTATTTTTTTTTTTTTTCAATTAGCATGAAGTAAATGGAAGCATAAGCTTTCTACCAATAATTTGTTGCAGAGATGTAGAGGAAGTCATGTGAATGGAACAAATCAGATTTTTATACATCGGAAATACCTCTCGCGTATTCTTTGCTTTGGAAACTGTTTCTATGTTGCGGCGTATAGTAAAAACTTTGATGTGTTCCATTCACATGACTTTCTCTAGATCTCTATAACAAATTATTGTTAGTAAGCTTATTCTTCTATTCACTTAATGCTGATCGTGATAGATACCAGCAGAAACGGTTTTATTACTTGATTCCTTATGGTAGAAGGGGAATATAGGAATATACTAGGCTAAACTGACAGTCACTTCTTTTAGAACGTGGCTGCCATAGGTTTGCAATCGGTTTCTTTGCGGGGCCAGGAGTTGATAAATGCATGTATCAGAAAAGTTTTAAATATTTGAAAACAAACTAATAACAACGAATATCTCGAGAAGGCGAGCTCCAGAGGAAAAAATGTATATGACATAAATTTTGTGTTTTAAGGAGCTCTTCATTTTTTTGTTGAAGAAATATTGTCTATCTCTTACGGATTACTAGTTATGAAAATTTCAAGAAAGTCCGTCCAGAATAAAGAGGATATTATAGGCTATTCCCAGAAAGTGTTATGTAAATGTCTTAAATATAAGAAATTTTAATCAAAATCGTTAGGTTCATTTTTCAGAAATATTCTTGGGATTGGGATATTCTTGAAAATCTTCGTGTCGCATTCTTGGGAGATACTGACCTTAAATATCAAATTTGGTATTTAACGGACTTTTCAGTTTTTGAGCTATGCTGCCCAAAAACACACACAGACACACACAGACGCACACGCAGACAGACACACACACGGATATTTTTCTAAACATGTTTTTTTCGGATTCAGGGGGCCCGAAAACATGTAATTCCGGTGAAATCTCAGTAACGAATTCTTGAGTGCAATACAATTACCTTCTCTATACACTATGTACATAGTGCGTGTAGAGGAAGTAAATAAATCTGTGTTCCATTCACATGACTTTCTCTTCATTTCTGTAACAAATTATTGTTATAAAGCTTACTCATCTAAGTACATCATGCTAATCGAAATAAACATTAGCAGAAATTGTCAATATTACTTTGTTCCTTGTAAGCAGAAGGGAAAAAAATTGATGTTTTCCATACACATGACTTTCTCTAGCTGTTACACAAACAACTTTCCTTATAATAGATGATCCTTTTATCTACTATATGCTAACAAAAGTAAACACTATTACTTGCTTCCCTGTTAGTAGAAGAGACATAATGGAACACACTAGGCTAAATCGATAGTCATACCTTTTAAAAGCTAGTCTTATAGGAAACAACAGAAGTTCGGCTCGCCTAGCATGGCCTGCAGTAAAACCACAGACATGAATCAAAATGTCACTTCCTGTTTGAGGAAAGTTAAATTAGTTTAAAATTGAAACCAATAAAAAGGATTACTTCATAAAGATTCCGCTCTACATAAAAAACGTTTGTAACATAAATTATGTGTTTTAAATAAAATGTACATTTTTTGTGGAGTAAGTTTTTTGTCTATCTCTTACGGTTTAACCATTATTTAAAACTCATCCAAAATAAAGGGGTATTAAGGGACTATTCTCAAAAAATTCAAAATATACATTTTATTTGTAGTGAAAATATCCTTAATTACTTAGTGTATTTTAATCAAAATCATTAGAGTCATTTTTGAGAAAAACAAAACTTTGAAAAATTTTTTCATGTAAAGCCTAATTTGGGGTGGGGGGATTTTCTTGCAAATTTTCGTATAGCATTTTCTCTAATGTGAATATGATATTCGTTTTTGTTTGTTTGTTTTCTTGTATTCCTAATAGGCATACAAAGAGCATTTCAAAATCATCACACGTTGTTTAAAAAGTTCACTGTCGCCTTACTTGCTGCAACCTACAACGATATGAGAAATATCAATTGAAAGTTTATTGCATTTAGATTTAAACTCCATTGTAGAGAGTGAATAGAGAAACACTTGCAACACATTAGACGTTTAGATGTGTCATTTAAATGATAGTAACATGTGACGTTGTAGAGAGTGAATAGGGAAACACGTGCACCACATTAGACGTTTTAGATGTGTCACTTAAATGATAGTAACATGTGACATTCTAGAGAGTGAATAGAGAAACACTTGCAAAACATTAGACGTTTTAGATGTGTCACTTAAATGATAGTAACATGTGACGTTGTAGAGAGTGAATAGAGAAACACTTGCAAAACATTAGACGTTTTAGATGTGTCACTCAAATGATAGTAACATGTGACGTTGTAGAGAGTGAATAGAGAAACACTTGCAACACATTAGACGTTTTAGATGTGTCATTTAAGTGATAGTAACATGTGACGTTGTAGAGAGTGAATAGAGAAACACTTGCAACACATTAGACGTTTTAGATGTGTCATTTAAGTGATAGTAACATGTGACGTTGTAGAGAGTGAATAGAGAAACACTTGCAACACATTAGACGTTTAGATGTGTCACTTAAATGATAGTAACATGTGACGTTGTAGAGAGTGAATAGAGAAACACTTGCAACACATTAGACGTTTAGATGTGTCACTTAAATGATAGTAACATGTGACGTTGTAGAGAGTGAATAGAGAAACACTTGCAACACATTAGACGTTTAGATGTGTCATTTAAGTGATAGTAACATGTGACGTTGTAGAGAGTGAATAGAGAAACACTTGCAACACATTAGACGTTTAGATGTGTCATTTAAATGATAGTAACATGTGACGTTGTAGAGAGTGAATAGAGAAACACTTGCAACACATTAGACGTTTAGATGTGTCACTTAAATGATAGTAACATGTGACGTTGTAGAGAGTGAATAGGGAAACACTTGCAACACGTTAGACATTTTAGATGTGTCACTTAAATGATAGTAACATGTGACGTTGTAGAGAGTGAATAGGGAAACACTTGCAACACGTTAGACATTTTAGATGTGTCACTTAAATGATAGTAACATGTGACGTTGTAGAGAGTGAATAGAGAAACACTAGCAACACATTAGACGTTTTAGATGTGTCACTTAAATGATAATAACATGTGACGTTGTAGAGAGTGAATAGAGAAACATTAGCACCACATTAGACGTTTTAGATGTGTCACTTAAATGATAATAACATGTGACGTTGTAGAGAGTGAATAGAGAAACACTTGCAACACATTAGACGTTTTAGATGTGTCACTTAAATGATAATAACATGTGACGTTGTAGAGAGTGAATAGGGAAACACGTGCACCACATTAGACGTTTTAGATGTGTCACTTAAATGATAATAACATGTGACGTTGTAGAGAGTGAATAGAGAAACACTTGCACCACATTAGACGTTTTAGATGTGTCACTTAAATGATAATAACATGTGACGTTGTAGAGAGTGAATAGGGAAACACGTGCACCACATTAGACGTTTTAGATGTGTCACTTAAATGATAGTAACATGTGATTTTGTAGAGAGTGAATAGAGAAACATTAGCAACACATTAGACGTTTTAGATGTGTCACTTAAATGATAATAACATGTGACGTTGTAGAGAGTGAATAGAGAAACACTTGCAACACATTAGACGTTTAGATGTGTCACTTAAATGATAGTAACATGTGACGTTGTAGAGAGTGAATAGAGAAACACTTGCAACACATTAGACGTTTTAGATGTGTCACTTAAATGATAGTAACATGTGACATTGTAGAGAGTGAATAGAGAAACACTTGCAACACATTAGACATTTTAGATCTGTCACTTAAATGATAGTAACATGTGACATTTTACTTTTTCTACACGTACTATGTACATAGTGTATAGAGAAGGTATTGTATTGCACCCAAAAATTCGATACCTAGATTTCACCGGAAATACAAATGTTAGGGTCGCGTGTATCCAAAAAACAAAATATTTTCAGAAAAAGATCCGTGTGTGTGTGTCCGTGAACACCATAACTCAAAAACGAAATGGCGGTAAAATACGAAACTTAGTATTAAGATTGGTATCTTACCGGGATGCGGCATAAAGACGTTGAGAAAAATACCCCCACCCCAAACTATCCTTTACATGGAACTTTTTTCGAAAACGCTGATTTTGTAAAAAATGACTAACGATTTTAATTAAAATGCCTTGTATTACAGATATTTATATGCCAGATAAAATGTATATCTTGACTTTTCTTTAAATAACCTCTAAAGACCTCTTTATTCGGAATGTATTTTGCTGAATTTTTTGTAATTAGTAAAGCGTAAGAGATAGACAAAATCTTATTACACAAAACACCTAGATCACGTTAAAACACACAAATAATGTTATTTCATTTTTTTTCGTGGAGTTGATCATTTTTGAGATACCCCTTTTCTACCTTTTCCTTATACTATTCTCATTCGAGAATTTGTGCATTCAACAAAGAAACTTCAGTCACATAGCAACCAGATTTTGACTATCACTTTAACCTTATTTCGCTTCTACTTACAAAGAAATAAGTAATAAGACTATTTCCTAATTTTTTTCTGGATTAGCCTGAAGTAAATGGAAGCATAAGCTGTCTAACAATAATTTGTCGCAGAGATGTAGAGAAAGTCATGTGAATGGAACACATCAGATTTTTATTCGTACAGATCTGGTAATTTTTACTTTCTCTATACGTACTAAGTACATAAGTGTATAGAGAAGGTATTGTAATGAACACAAAAATTCGATATCGAGATTTCACCGGAAATATATTTTGAGATCTCCTGAATTCAAAAAAGGCATGTTTAGAAAAATGACCGTGTGTGTGCCTGTTTGTCCGTTTGTCTGAGTGCGTATCTGTGTGTACATGTGTGTGTGTGTGTGCCTGTGGGCAGCATAGCTCAAAAATGAAATGACCATTTAATGAAATGAAATGGCGTTTTATTTATAGACGCTCTTTAACTGCTGTGGTTCTCAACGTCCTATTTTATACTGAGCGTGAAAGACCGCTTAATTTTTCTCAGAGGCCTACCAAACTTGGTATTTAAGTTTGGTATCTTCCAAGGATGCGACACGAAGATTTTCAAGGAAATTCCCCCACCCCCAACTACTCCTTACATAGAACATTTTTCGAAGATTTTGATTTTTTCAAAAATGGCTCAAACGAGTTTGAATAATATTTCGTATATTAAAGATATTTACCTGACAAATAAAATGTATATCTTGAATTTTCTGTGAATAGCCTCTGTAGAGTACTTCATTCTGAATGAATTTTACGGAATTTTGCCTAACTGCTAAACCGTAAGAGATGAACAAAAACTTACTACACGAAAACTGTATAGCACGTTAAGACACACAATTTATGTTATATACATTTTTTCATCGTATTTGAGACATTGCTTGTTTTTGGTTTCTGCGTTGAAAAGCATACTTTTCTCATACAGGAATTTGTCAACTGCTGTCCATACAAACAAAGCAACTTCAGTCACATAGCAACCAGCATTTGATTATCCCTTTAATCTATGGTACTCTCTTATTTCCCTTGTACTTACAAGGAACCAAGTAATAAGACTATTTCTACTATTTTTTTTTTTTTCTGATTAGCCTGAAGTAAATAGAAGTACAAGCTATTTAAGAACAATTTGTTACAGAGATATATAGAAAGCCATGTGAATGGAACACATCAGATTTTTTTTATTTATATTGTTTGTATAGCCCCTTGCACTGCTATGTCTGATCGAGGGCTTTTAATTTGTGAAAAAACTCTATATTAATGATATGTTATTGACATTAGGTTAATATTTTCATTAAATTAAACACACACATTCACTCAAATTCATACTTCTAGATTCTGTGGGGAATAAGGAATAATTCTGTTCAAAGAAAAACTCTCCGCTCCAGGTGGGAATCATAGTTTGAAGTGGACCACGGAGGCAGTTACCGGCATTCTCTTTAGGCTGGTATTGACATTTAATCCAAAGGATAGGTATTCGGTGATTATGATATTTTGGCGATGTCGGAAACTACACAGTAATACACGTTTACAATATCACCTAAGAAAACCGTCAGTATCGTACATGAGGCCATGTTTATGAATTGGTAGAGCAATTTGTTTCCCTTAAACAGAATTTTCGTATTACTAAACATGAAATTAGCTGTAAATCTAACGATAAAGATGCACGTGACTGTCTCCGTGGTCGAGAGGTCAGCAAACTGACCAGGCGGGGAATTTCTCTTTAACCAGAATTATTCCCTGTCCTCCACAGAGCCTGGAAGCATGAATGTGCATGTGTTTAGTGATTTAAAAATGATTGAACTAGTGTTTTAAACTTACAGTAATACGAGTTGATTCACAAGTCAAAGACCCCGATATGAGCATTGAAGTTAAAGGCGGGCTACATATATAATAAACAATTAAAACACTCACATGACTTTCTCTAGCTACTCTACAAACCTCCTACAAAGGATTATTCTTCTTTGTACACAATGTTAATCAAGATAAATGTTAGCAGAATGTTATTATTACTTAGTTCCTTATAAGTAGAAGGGAATAAGGGAATGCGCTATGCTAAAGTGATTGTCAAATGTTTTAAAAGCTATCGTTATGCGATTGTTATTGCAAATCACTTCTTTGCTTGGCCAGGAGTAGAACAAAAGAAAAACGGACACTTCCTGTCTGATAAAAGTTTAAGTACTTCACAATTTAAACCAATAACAAGGAATATCTTGGAAACGGTTACCTCCACAACAAAAATGTAAAGGATATAAATTGTGTGTTTTGTCGTGATGTACATTTTTTGTGCAGTACGTTTTTTTTCTATCCCTTACGGTTTAGCAATTAAGCAAAATTCGGCAAAATTCATCCAGAATAAAGAGGCTTCGGAGGCTATTCCCAAAAAATTCGAGATATACATTTTATTTCGGATATAAATAGCTTTAATATACGAGATTTTAATCAAAATCGTTAGAGCCATTTTTAAGAAAATCAAAATTTTCGAAATTGTTTCCACGTAAAGGGTTATTTGTGATGGGGGGATTTTTTTTTTTTAAATATTCGTGTCACATTCCTGGAAGATACTAAAGCTAAATACCAAGTTTAGTATTTAACGGTCATTTCGTTTTAGGGCTATGCTGTCCACAGACACAGACACACACACAAACAGACAGGCACACACACACACACAAACAGACAGGCACAGACACACACACAAACAGACAGGCACACACACACACACAAACAGACAGGCACACACACACAAACAGACAGGCACACACACACAAACAGACAGGCACACACACACACACAAACAGACAGGCACAGACACACACACACAAACAGACAGGCACACACACAAACAGACAGGCACACACACACACAAACAGACAGGCACACACACAAACAGACAGGCACACACACACACAAACAGACAGGCACACACACACACAAACAGACAGACACACACACACACAAACAGACAGACACACACACAAACAGACAGGCACACACACACACAAACAGACAGGCACACACACACACAAACAGGCAGGCACACACACACACACAAACAGACAGGCACACACACACACACACAAACAGACAGACACAGACACACACACAAACAGACAGGCACACACACACACAAACAGACAGACACAGACACACACACAAACAGACAGGCACACACACACACACACACAAACAGACAGACACAGACACACACACAAACAGACAGGCACACACACACACACACACAAACAGACAGGCACACACACACACAAACAGACAGACACACACACACAAACAGACAGACACACACACAAACAGACAGGCACACACACACAAACAGGCAGGCAAACACACACACACAAACAGACAGGCACACACACACACACAAACAGACAGACACAGACACACACACAAACAGACAGACACAGACACACACACAAACAGACAGGCACACACACACAAACAGACAGGCACAGACACACACACAAACAGACAGGCACACACACACAAACAGACAGGCACACACACACACACAAACAGACAGGCACACACACACAAACAGACAGGCACACACACAAACAGACAGACACACACACACACACAAACAGACAGGCACACACACACAAACAGACAGACACACACACAAACAGACAGACACAGACACACACACAAACAGACAGACACACACACACACACACAAACAGACAGGCACACACACACACAAACAGACAGGCACACACACACAAACAGACAGGCACACACACACACAAACAGACAGGCACACACACACAAACAGACAGGCACACACACACAAACAGACAGACACAGACACACACACAAACAGACAGGCACACACACACAAACAGACAGACACACACACACAAACAGACAGGCACACACACACACACAAACAGACAGGCACACACACAAACAGACAGGCACACACACACACAAACAGACAGGCACACACACACAAACAGACAGACACAGACACACACACAAACAGACAGGCACACACACACAAACAGACAGACACACACACACAAACAGACAGGCACACACACACAAACAGACAGGCACACACACAAACAGACAGGCACACACACACACAAACAGACAGACACACACACACAAACAGACAGACACACACACACACAAACAGACAGGCACACACACACAAACAGACAGACACAGACACACACACAAACAGACAGGCACACACACACAAACAGACAGACACACACACACACACAAACAGACAGGCACACACACACAAACAGACAGACACACACACACACAAACAGACAGGCACACACACACACACACAAACAGACAGGCACACACACGGACCTTTTTTAAAAATGCTTTTTCTCACTCAGGGAACCACAAAACATATATTTCCGGTGAAATCTCGGTATCGAATTTTTGGGTGCATTACAATACCTTCTCTATCCCTACGTATATTGTGCGTATTGGGCTAGAGAAAGTAAAAATGAACGTTTTCTGCTTATCAGGTGGCATAAATTAAGAGAACACAGATGCAGAAGATTTATATGTGTGTGTGTAAACAACGTAGCTTTAAGAGTTGGATAGGTAAAGACAGGCTGAAAATCAATACCATAGTCGGGCTTTGAAACACGGATTTACCGATCTGTAACCGGTTGTTCTACCACTGAGCTATATGGCAACATGACGCCATAGCATTTAATTTCTGAACTGACTCGCATATTTCCCGGCATGTTGCCATGGTAGCTCAGTGGTAGAACAACCGGTTACAGATCGGTCCTACACACGGCTTGTGTCAGAAAACAAACAAATTATCACAATAAGACCAATAGTAATGTTCGGTCCGTGCCTCCTCATTATAAACATATTCCGTATCACTGCGTTCGCTATTTTGATTACCAACACGGCTAACCAAACAACAAAACTAACTTTTATAAAACATAGTTCACTGTTGACCTGCTAACACTCTGCACCATTGTTGGTCATGGGAGTTGAAGACTCAAGACAAATACATTGAATTGCAGATACAAACGAATACATTAAAAGAATCGTGTCACATGCGCACCAGGTCAGGATGACAAATGAAATGTGTCCGCCTCGTTACGTGTGAGCCTTTTATCTAGGAGACCTCCATTAACATCCAGGTACCATAAATAATTTAAACAGGTACTCGACATATTTCACTGGATGTAAATGGCTACCGTAAAGTTGTAAAATAAATGGAGGACACTTGTATAGTGGCACCGTGTGAAAGTAAAACGGTCTTAAAGGGTTGTCTCGAGATTGAAAAGTGGTTTAGAAGTCACTGTCAAGGGCAGACTCTCGACCAAGCTGTCACCAAGTGGCCTTCAGCCACATGTGGAAATTCTGCCGCTTTTGCGAGGTTCGCCATCTCGCGCCTGTATGTACACAACATACCATACTCACCACAACACGTGTAACTCGATCTTCCGTTGATTTTACACGCTGTATTGTTAAAGCGCCGGATCTTCCATAATAACAAGTATGCCTATTTGGTTACACTTGTCCTTTAGTTCCGAAAAAAAATGTAAACTAGATCACATGTAACTAATAAGTTTATTGAATTTTAATTTATATACCATACCGTTGTTTATAAATCTGCAAGAAATTAGACGCTAGACTGTATGTGTGTATATGTGTGTATCAGTGTGAGTGTCTTTGTGTATCTGTGTGTGAATGTCTGTGTGTGTCTGTGGGTATGTGTGTATCTGTGTATATACGAGGTACGTCCAGAAAGTAAGTTCCGTTTGGTAATAAAATTAAATTGTGTACAAATACAGAATAATTATTTATTGCACAAAATTCTACAACTCTTAAACTACTTTTCCACATAACTGCCGAAATTTTGCAGGCATTTGTCATAGCATGGCACAAGTTTTTGTATACCTTCTTCATAGAAGTTTGCCGCCTGTGTCTTCAAAAAGTTGGAAACGTTTTCTTTCAGCTCTTCGTCATTGTTGAAGTGTTCACCGCCAAGGAAAGACTTGAGATGTAAGAAGAGATGAAAGTTGCTAGGAGCGAGGTCAGGGCTGTACGGAGGATGATCAAACACGTCCCAGCCAAATCCCTGTAGGAGGTTTTTCGTCACATTTGCAGTGTGTGGTCGTGCGTTGTCGTGAAGAAAAACAACACCTTTTGACAGCAATCCTCGGCGCTTATTCTGTATTGCGCGGCACAATTTCCTAAATGTCTCGCAATAAACATCTGCTTTGATTGTTTGACCACGTGGAAAGAAATCAATGAGTAAGATGCCTTTCCAGTCCCAGAACACTGCGCACATCATTTTTCGAGGTGTCAAGATTTGTTTCGGCTTAATCTTTGCTGGGGATGAAGTGTGCCTCCAATCCATTGATTGCCGCTTACTTTCAGGGGTGTCGTAGGAAACCCAAGTATCATCTCCTGTGACTATCTCTGTCAGAAATTCTTCACCGTCTTCATCATAACGGGTTAAAAACTGAAGTGCACTACCCATCCGATTTGTTTTGTGTTGCTCAGTAAGAATCTTTGGTACCCAACGTGAGCAAAGTTTACGAAATTTCAATTTTTCGGTAACAATTTCATGAATTAGTGATTGTGAGCTTTGGGGAAATTCCATAGCGAGAGCACTAATTGTACACTTGCGGTTTTCCTGGATCTTGTCATCAATCGCGTGAACCAGTTCTTCTGTAACCAAAGATGGACGCCCACTTCGTTCTTCATCATGCACTTCACTACGGCCTTCATTGAACTGTCGGACCCATCTTCTCACCATTGAATAATTCATCGCATTTTGTCCGTAAACTTTGCAATTTTGCCGAGAAATTTCAATTGGTTTCACTTTCCTAGCATTCAGAAAACGAATCACAGATCTGATTTCACAAGCGGCGGGATTTTCAATCAACACCGACATTGTAAACAAGCACAACAAAGCGTATGTGGCTGACAGCGATCTCAAAATGGCGCAGGTTTCGTCTCCTTGATACAGAGCGTCTACTGCACATGTGCGGAACTACGATCGCAGCGCTGCAGCGGAGATAAATTGAAACGGAACTTACTTTCTGGACGTACCTCGTATATGTGTGTTTCTGTGTGTACCTGTGTATATGTGTGTGTCTGTGTGTATCTGTGTATATGTGTGTATTTGTGTGTATGTGTGTAGCTGTGTGTATGCGTGTATATGTGTGTGTGTCTGTGTGTTTGTGTCTATGTGTGTATCTGTATATATGAGTGTGTGTATATGTGTGTGTATCTGTGTGCGTGTATATGTGCATTTATGTGTGTATGAGCGTGTATCTGTGCGTATGTGTGTATGTGCGCGTATATGTGTGTATGTGCGTGTATCTGTGCGTGTATGTGTGTGTCTGTGTATGTGTACGTATATGTGGGTATCTGTGTGTATATGTGTGTATGTGCATGTATCTGTGCGTATAAGTGTGTATATGTGTGTATATGTGTGTATGTGTGCGTATACGTGTGTATCTGTGTGTATATGTGTGTATGTGTGTGTATCTGTGTGCGTATATGTGTGTATGTGCGTGTATCTGTGCATATATATGTGTATGTGCGTGTATCTCTGCGTGTATGTGTGTATGTATGTATGTATGTATGTATGTATGTATGTATGTATGTATGTATGTATGTATGTATGTATGTATGTATGTATGTATGTATGTATCTGTGTGTGAATATGTGTGTATCTGTGTGTCTGTGTATCTGTGTGCGTATATGTGTGTATGTGTGTGTCTGTGTGTATGTGTGTATCTGTGTGCGTATATGTGCGTATATGTGTATATGTGCGTATGTGTGTATGTGTGTATATGCGTGTATGTGTGTATGTGTGTGTGTCTGTGTGTAAATGTGTGTATTTGTGTGTATATGTGTGTGTCTGTGTGTATATGTGTGTACATGTGTGTATATGTGTGTATGTGTCTGTGAGTTTATTTGTGTATCTGTGTGTATATTTGTGTACGGTGTGTATATGTGTGTATGTGTCTGTGAGGTAATGTGTGTATATGTGTGTGTCTGTGTGTATATGTGTGTATATCTGTGAGTATATGTGTGTATGTGTGTATATCTGTGTGTATATGTTGTATGTGTGTATATGTGTTTATATGTCTATGAGATAATGTCTGTATATGTGTTTATATGTCTGTGAGTATATGTGTGTATGTGTGTGTATCTGTTTGTGAGTGGCTGTGTGTATGTGTCTATATGTGTGTGTATATTTGTGTACGTATATGTGTGTATCTGTGTGTTTGTGTTTATATGTGTGTATATATATATATATATATATATGTATATATATGTATCTGTGTGTTTATCTGTGTGTATATATATGTGTATCTGTGTGTTTATCTGTGTGTGTATATGTGTGTATGTGTGTATGTGTGTATTTGTGTGTATGTGTGTATATGTGTGTATGTGTGTATATGTGTGTGGGTGCGCCTGAGGTCAGTTTGACGTTTATCTATCCATAATCAATACACACAACCAATAGGTTTTATGCTTTTATTACATTATTCTAATTAACATAATTTAAACTCCCATTTACTTTCTCTACACGTACTATGTGCGTAGTGTATAGATTAGGTATTGCACTCCACCCAAAAATTCGATACCCAGATTTTACCGGAAATATATGTTTTAGGGTCCCCTGTATCCAAAAAAAAAAACATTTTCAGAAAAAGGTCCGTGTGTCTGTGAACGCCATAACTCAAAAACGAAAAGTCGGTAAATTGCCAAACTTGGTATTTAAGTTTAGTATCTTCCAGGGATGCGACACGACGATTTTGAGAAAAATCCCTCACCCCCAACTACCCTTTACATGGAATGTTTTTCGAAAATGTTGATTTTCTCAAAAATGGGTCCAAGGTGTTTGATTAAAATATCGTATATTAAAGATATATCCCTGCCAAATAAAATGTATACCTTGAATTTTCTGGGAATAGCCTCTGAGACTACTTTATTTTGGATGAATTATACGGAATTTTGCATAACTGCTAAACCGTAAGAGATGGACAAAAACTTACCACACTAAAATGTGGAGCACGTTAAAACATATAGTTTATGTTAGATACAGTTTTTTCGTGGAGTAGATAGTTTTTAGATAACTCTTGTTTTTGGTTTGATCTTTGAAATACGTATACTTATACAAGCTTAACAATAA
Source organism: Hymenopus coronatus (assembly GCA_030762935.1). Lineage (NCBI taxonomy): Eukaryota > Metazoa > Arthropoda > Insecta > Mantodea > Hymenopodidae > Hymenopus > Hymenopus coronatus. Next base: position 10,982,479 of record CM060884.1, read on the forward strand.
GCTTATTAATAATAATTTGTTAAGGAGATGTAGGGAAAATCATGTGAATGGAACACATCAAATTTTAAAACATTTATTACACTACTAGTGACTTCCACTATAACATATAATAATAACGAAATTACCTGTTACCATATTAACCTTATGGAAGATGACTGAAACATAACAGTAAAATTGGGGATAGTAAATTACGTTACAAGTGTAGAAAAATATTTTATAGATGAGTTTAGATAGAACGTTGACGAATCCATAAACATTTTCCACAATATTGTATGTATAGAATGTGGAAATTCAATAATTAGATCTGAACATACATTACGGAATGGTCTGTGCAGGAACAGTAGACACACAGAAAAGTTGATAAATGTACTAGAGCATCATGAGGAAGTTTAATTAAAGGGTGGATTTTATGGAAATTTGTTCATTAGGCGAGTGGATGGATCCAAACTGTACCAACTTGTTAAGATGAGTCCACAAAGGTTTATAAATATGCTGGTGAAAGTGACATCCTCTTTGTACGAGGGCCGTTTTTTGTTTCAACATACGATCGGCTATAAATAAAGGACAAGTTCATAGAAAACAATTATTCTATTACTAAAATTTTTGTACGCATATGGTTATTTTTCAACATAATCACCGAAAACGTTGAGACATTTATCGTACCTGTGCACAGGCTCTGCAATATCCGTTTCAGAAAATGTTGCTGCCAATGATTTCAAATGAGCATTGAAGTTGTTTTGGAGATCTTCGTTGGTTTGAAAATGCTGCCCTCCTAGCCACGTCTTCAGTTTAGGGAAAAGGTGAAAGACGCTAGGTATGGCGGATGATCGAAAATGTCCCATTGAAATTGTTCAAGGAACCAATAGCTTGTGGCAGCAGTGTGTGGACGAGCGTTGTCATGGATCAACACAATTCCTGAAGTCAGCATTCCTCTTCGTTTGTTTTGAATGGCTCTCCGCAAACATCGTAAAGTACGAAGATCTTCAAAACAACGTCAATGCTCATTTGAAATCATTGGCGGCAACATTTTTTGAGTGGGTATTACAAAGCTTGTGAACAGGTATAATAAATGTCTTTTTTTGTTTTTTGTTTTTTGCTACCGTGGAAGGAAAAATGCATTACGCATTCAACCCCCAGCCGAGATGCAATGGCTGGAAGGATATGTGGGACTCTCCGCTCCTCATGCGGCATACCCACTGAAAAACCCCTCCACGTTGTAAAATGTAGATTGCTGAGATAATCGTGCATTAAAGCTTTGCGCGTGTGCACCCGAATAAGTAAACGAAAGATAGGATGCTGTCACACAATGTGGGGGAGCAAGGTAAAGGTTGCTGCTACGCTACAGCCATGGAACCTGACTGCAGCCTAGGGAAATGAAGGTGAGGTGAGGTTGTTGGAATAATCGTGGAAGCTTACTTGTGTCTCAGTCTCTCCATGTCCTGTCGGAGTCTCGTGCATTTCGCCGTTAGGACGAGGTTCTTCTCCGTAGGGACCCACTTCCTGTCTGAGGTAGTGGGCCTTGCAGTGTTGGGTGGCTGGCTCCGGGAACGGAACAGCTCTGCGGAGTAGGCTGCTTGCTGGCTGATGACCTGCTTGAGCTGCGTCGTGATGCTGTCCAGTCGGGATGATAGATCAGCGTGTTGATTTGATGCATGGAGATGGCGACGGTGGTAGAAACCTGAAGATCTTGCAGCTTCAGATCCATGACGCTGCTGTACACCTCTTCAAGCGTAGCTAAGCGAGCGCCGGCGTTCAGGATCTCCGCGTGGAGGTCCTGAATGGCGTCCCGCGTCGCTACGTCTATCGAGGGTGCAGATAGTGTGGCGTCGATGGAGGTGGTCTGCGATGGTGTAGTCCGGGCTGATGGTGGTGCCCTCGAGTAAAGAGGGCACTGAGCTTGCCCGGTGAAATGTCCTCTGCCAAGGCAGGTGGCACAGAACCGGTCGCGACGGCGTAGATCATGCTCTGTGCACTCAGTGGTGGTGGTGTCGAAGCCACAGTAGTGGCACCGCGGCGGTGAAGAACAGGAGTCGGCAGTATGCCCGAAGGCACAGCAACGACGGCAGGGCCGATGACGCTTCATCTTGCTGGCCTCGACGACCAGGAGTCGCCCTAACAAGGACAACCCTGACACCAAGGCAGTGTCCAGATCCTGGAGCTCCAGCCTCACAAGTTGTGTTGACCCCGGTTGCAGATTATCCTTGTGGCCCTCAAACAAGAAAGCCCTTTGGATTTCGCAGCTGCCAGGAGGTGCCGGGTGGAAAGGTCCCGAGGGACCTCACGAACCACCGCACTGTACTGGGGCGGCGGTGTGGAGCTCGGCGGAAGCTGTGTCGGTGATGGCGAGTCTGCGGAGGCGGCCAGCGGCGAAACGGAGCTTGCCCCGACCGGTGTCGACGGAGGCGCTGTTTCCTCGGCGTCTGCCGGGGAAGAGGTGTCGGGTGCTACCTTAGCAGCGGCGGCTCTGCGCTGTCTCTCCTTCGCCATGTGGACAGCTCGAAGAAGGAACTTCGAATGTTGACCTCTCAATCTTTTTGGTGATTTTGTTGGAAAGTAACCATAAGTATACAAAACTTTTAGTAATAAAATCATTGTTTTCTATAAACTTGTCTTTTATCTATAGCCGACCGGAGATTGAAAAAAAAAAAAAAAAAGGTGCTCATTGATGTGCTCATATTGTTTATAACGCTAAAATACCAGCCCAGATATTCTGTAAAATAAATAAATCTTAATAGATTAGATTTTAATGACAGGTATGTATAATACTTTTAAAGTATCTACTATTTTTGTACCGTGATTGGTTTTGAAAATTAAAGAGCTTAAATACCAAAAATAGTGCATCTTATGAGCGATAACGAAGATACGAGGATCTTAGGAATTTGTTTACAATCAACATTCCCACTCTGCGTCACTATTTAAATTGAGAAATTTGGTTCTGTACGTGCATTCTTTCTTAAAGATTGTTACTAGATTTTGGTATACAAAACAAGTCTTTATTGAATTTTTTTCTATAACTAAATAAATATGCTTTCTTTACTACTTGCAAACTAATGTAAATAGTAACTTCATTGACAAAGCTGAAATTCTCTTTTTGCAAGTTTTAGCTTCTAATACTCGAATACTATAATATGAATGTGATATTTTAGTAATATGTGTTACATTTTAAGTAATAATTAGTTATTTTACGTATGTTTTAACTTTAGGATCAAGCGTACAAGTTTCGCCTTCACAACGTTAACTTTTAGGGACACATGCGATATAAATCACTTCAGCTAATCTGCTTTCATTTCTCAGGAGCACTATCCAATTTCCTTTCCCATGTTTCTGTTCAGACAGATTTATTTCAGGCTACACCTGCAATTTGCCCTCCTTAATTATTTCATGTATACGTCTTCACCTTTAAAATCCTGCTGAGAAGCAGTTTTCGCTCGCTGGCACTGTAACCCGTCATGATATTCAATTTATAATATTTGCTCATAGTCTAACTGATACACAACAAAATTTGATACCAAGTTGTACAAATTATACTGTTATTTATTAACGGATTATTTAGTTCTTCGAGAACATTTACAAGCATGAAAATCTGAAAAGTAATAGAAGCGTAGCTAATCATACCACTTAGGAGACCATATATTGTAAAATGTATTATTGGTAGTTATAATGCTTTGTATGGAACATGGAGTAGCATGCTGCGACCCATACAGGGTTAGTCAAACTGATGCGTTAGAAAGAGGTTAGAAAACCCAGCACACTACGGACGAAACGATCATTTGTATAAAATTAAGGGTAGAAGGTACAGAACCGACGTAGGAAAAATTTCTTTTGTTAATAGGGCCATTGAAGAATATAATGAACTGCCTGTAGCAGTTTTTCAGGGCTGTCCTCTGACCTTAAAGTAGTTTAGGGTTAATTTAAAGAGAATAAATGTTAGTTAATTTGAGTAAATATTGTGAACTGCATTAGTATATGTTATTGTTAATGTATATATTAGTAATGTATAGTATTAATGTTGAAGCTTCATAATAACTGTTTATAAACAAGCTGGTAATTGACATAAGTATTGCTATAAGTAGTTAAGCATTTAAAAACACAAGTATATGTAATATGTTAGTTGTATTCCTATTCTTAATTTAACTTAATATTATTATTGTAAGTGACCACTGGGCAGTACCCAATTGCAGAGAGTAGATACATACATAGAAATATAGAGTTACTTCCATACAATGGATGACTTTTGAAACAGGCTCATTATGTATGTCGATAGCAACTTCTAGATACTTCGTACTGTGGCAAGAGGGATTGTGGCTTTTGAGAGCGTGTTGCGTGTGTTTTCTTTCAAATAAAAACTGTTTTACTTTCACGTTCGGCTAAAGTAGCTTCATGGAACAGGGTTCAAAAACCGGCGGAGGACGATGGATATTTTCTGACGTAAAAATCCTTAGTATGGCTTCCTTCGGAAGGGAAGTAAAGCCGTTGGTCCCGTGTCGTAGAATTACGGCACGCAAAAGAACCTCAAGCCTGATAGAGAGGCCTCTGAGCAAAATTAAGCGGTCTTTCGCGCCCAACATAGAATGGGACGCTGAGAACCACAGCAGTTAAAGAGCGTCCATAAATAACACGCAATTTCATTTCTTTCATGGAACAGCATATTTGTAGAATTAGTTTGCAAGCAATGTGCAATGAGAATAACAAGATACTCAATTAGATTCATTGCAAAATCTGTACACGTCATTAGTGCAAGAGGGATTATTATTGGCAGTTTAATTGAATGTAATGACTTAAACTGCCCAAGAATTCTGGTCAATTTTTCCATGTATGATAAAACGCATAAAGAAAAGGGGTGTGATTAATCGTATTAATAAGCAGTTATTCCTCCTAATTTATTGCTTAAGAAAATAATAAGACGATGTTCCATTCACAGGACATTCTTTACATCGCTGTAATAAATTAATGTTAAAAATAATATTCTATCTAGTTTATGCTGATCGATATAAACTTAACAGAAATTCGTTTTTTTACTTGCATCCTTGTAAGTAGAAGGAAAATAACGGAATACACTAGGCTAAAACGATAGTCAAATGTTTTAAAAGCCGGTTGCCGTGTGGTTGGAATCCGTTTCTATGCAGAGCCTGGAGTTTGCAACTTTCCGTGTGAGAAACAATCTGAAACAAATAACATTAAATATCTCAGAAATAGTCAATGCAACGAAGAAAACGTGTTTTAACGTGATCTATAGTCTTTATGCAGTAAGTCTTTGACTGTCTCTTACGGTGTCCCCGTTACGCAAAATTCAGCCAAATTCATTTTGAATAACGAGGTCTTTAGAGAATATTCCTATAAAATTCAAGATATACATTTTATTTTCATATAAATGTCTTTAATATATGGTATTTAAAACAAAATTTTGAGAAAATCAAAATTTTCCGACATTTTTTACATGTAATGGGTCGAAGTCTTCATGTCACATCCCTGGAAGATATTAAAAATAAATACCAAGTTTGGTGTTTTACCGACTTTTCGTTTTTGACTTAGTGTTCACAGACACACGGACCCACGGACACACACTCATTCAGGGGCCTTTTTGTGAAAAATACATTTTACTTTCTCTACACGTAATATGTATTGTATTGCACCCAAGAATTCGATATTTTGTCCGTTGAAGATTTTTTTGTTTATTGAAACTGAAAGCGAGGAACTTGAAATACCATTCTAGATCCATCTTTAAAACTTATTATTTCATTTTAATTACGCGAACATCATTGGTATAACCTGTTCGGTCAAATTTAATTGAACGGCAAACTTATTGAAAAGACGTGCCAATTTTCACATTTTCCTGTTCTTTATTCGAGAGTAAGGGATATAACGTGATGTCCATCTTATTATGGTTGGCGGGTATCGAACTTTTGCTCTTGGCTTCCCTGACTCATAGCTTGCTTATTATAATAGTGATTCCTGGTAGGTATCGGAGTCGGATAGCATTCCAATCGATCAGCTCGGATCGTTGACGAGATGCTCGAGCAGATAAACATGATCTGACGTGCATTCTCGGGCGCATTTGACGCATTGACTCGGGTGGAAAATCATTTGTAGCATATGCTGACAAAGAGGGTAGGGTCGCTGTTGTTTATCGCGACGCAAAAAGGCTCCAAGTCATGCGATGAAAACCCTGTTCGGATTGTTGTCCTTCGAAACGAAATTCGGAAGGAGTGGTTCGTTTTTTATTTCATATTATAATTTCCTTTTGTTCTTCGTTTCATTCATACCTTTTGTCGCAGTAAGGAAAATTTCAAGGACAGACTGTTTTGCTTCATTCATGAAAGTTTATTTTTTACAGTTGGCAGTGCAATAGAACAAGAGTTTCTGAAGTGATACTAACAGACGTTTTACTTCTAAGACATGAACAAATGCGAACCTGAGTTACAAGATTTACAAGTCAGATAGACGGTTTTCAAAAGTAGGATGTGGTTCTAAATGTTCACATATTATCGATATTCTAGGCAATATATTTTCATATCAGACTTATAATTGTAAATATATCTTAGATATCTATGAAAACATTACTCCCTTAGTAACCTTAAAATAAATAACCCAAAGATCTTAATTAAGTCCCTTAAAAAGCAGCTTTTATTTTCTCTACACGTACTACGTATAAGAGAAGGTATTACACTCCACCCAAAAATTTCAGAAAAAGGTCTTTGTGTCTGTGAACACACGGACCTAAACGATAACTCAAAAACTAAAAGTCGGTAATATACCAAACTTCGTATTTACTTTTAGTACCTTCCAGGGATGCGACACGAAGCTTTTGTGAAAAATCTCCCCGCCCTTTACATAGAACTTTTTTCAAAACATTTAATTTTGTCAAAAAAGGCTCTAACGATTTTGATTAAAAATTGTACATTAAATATATTAAATCATATTTACATGACAAATGAAATGTATATCTTGAATTTTCTGGGAATAGCCCCTGAAGACTACTTTATTCTAAATACATTTTACGGAATTTTGCATAAATTCTAAACCGTAAGACAAGAACGAAATCTTACCACACAAAAAATGTACAGCATGCTATAACACACAATTTTTGTTATCTACATTTTTTCGTGGAGTTGATCGTTTTTAAGATATTCCTTGTTTTAGTTTCAGCTTTCAAAAATGTATACTTTTCTCATACAGGAATTAGTCAACTCCTGTCCATAGAAACAGAGGAACTTCAGTCACATAGCAACCAGCTTTTGACTGTCACTTTAACCTGTGGTACTCCTTTATTTCGCTTCTACTTACAAGGGAGCAAGTAATAAGACTATTTCTACTTATATTTTCTCGATTAAGATGAAGTAAATATAAGCATAAGTTTTTTAACAATAATTTGTTACAGAGATGTAGAGAAAGTAATGTGAATGGAACACATCAGATACCCACTCCTGTCCGCCATGAAGCAGAATCCTGCACAACTTGTTCCTTGTGGGGTAGCCTTACATTCAAGATGTCGCGAGTTCGAATCTCGGTTTGGGTGGGTTAGCCGGAAAAGGCTTTTTCGGGGTGTTCCCTTGTCCTGAGAAGGTGAATCCTGCGTAACTTTAAACTCCATGGACCCCGAGATTATTTGAGTATTATTTCACTGATTTCATTCATCGTCCGGGTTAAACCTTCTTTTATTATATAGAATAATATATACAACATTAATAATTACAAATTCAGAAATTATTTGAGCCATTTTGATTAAGAAAAAAATTAAGCTACAAAAAGAACAAATCAAAATAATGAAAAACAAAAACAAAGAACATCCTTTTACAATGGAAAGCAAATACAATAGGTGAGAAACGACAGACAGTGGAAAATTCCCTTGGTTCTAAGACCAAGATTGGCATGGAATATTATTCAATAAGGTTTATTGTTTCACTACTGGCTCCAATAATTTTCATTATATTACCACATTTTTACTTTCTCTACGCGTACTATGTACAAGGTGTGTAGAGAAGGTATTGCACTAATTCGATACCGGGATTTCACCGGAAATATATGACTTAGGGTCCCCTGAAACCAAAAAAAAACATTTTCAGAAAACGGTCCGTGTGTGTGAGTCCGTGTGTCTGTGAACATGATAACTCAAAAACGAAAAGTCAGTAAAGCACCAAACTTGGTATTTAAATTTAGTATCCTCCAGGGATGTGACACGATGATTTTTTGAAAAATCCCCCCACCCCAAAGTACCCTTTACACGGAAGTTTTTTCTAAAATTTTGATTTTCTCAAAAATGGCTCTAACGGTTTTGATTAAAATATAGTATATTAAAGATATTTTACCTCACAAATAAAATGCATATCTTAAAATGTCTGTGAATAGTCTCTGAGGACTACTTTTTGTGGGTGATTTTACGGCATTTTGCATAACTGGCAAATAGACAAAAACTTACTTAACAGAACATGTTGAGCTCTTTAAAACACACAATTTATGTTATATATATTTCGTGGAGTTGACCGTTTTTGAGATATTCCTTGTTTATGGTTTCAGCTTTTAAAAACTTATACTTTGTCAACTCCTGTCCATACAAAGGAATTTCAGTCCGTTAGCAACCAGCTTTTGACTATCACTTTAACCTATGGTACTCCCTTATTTCCCTTCTGCTTACACGGAAGCGGGTAATGAGACTATTTCTGCTATTTTTTTCTCGATTAGCATGAAGTAAAAAGAAGCATAAGATTTTTAAGACATTGCCAGGCGTGAGTTGGCAGGTATGCCGTAGCGGTGGCACCGTGTGCATTGTAGAATGCTTAGAGGTTTCTTCCGATACTCGACTTTGTTTATGCTTGACTTCGAATATTTTCTTACCTTGTTCATTAATATCAGTACAATATGGCACAAGTTGTGGAACTTTATAGAAAAATCTAGTGACTTTTACAACTTGTAAGTTTATAAAGGTTAGTTCTAAATAACATCGTCATCTGTAAGAGGAAGGAAACCTCCTTAAAATAACTCCAAATCTTTTAGGGTTTGGATCACGGTAACTTTGAAAAGGAAGCTTTCTTTGATTTTATGGACTAACTTCGCTGTTTGAAAGATTGTTCACGATGTAGTAGTATTTTGGACAGGATTGACAGAATTGAACTTGAAAAATCTGATATGTTCCATTCACATGACTTTCTCTACATCTCTGCAACAAATTATTGTTAAAACGCTTATTTTGATTAATTGAGCAATCTTAAAAGAGTTTTAGTGATTAGTTTGAAAAATTGAACGTACTTTAGCTAATTAGCTTTATTAAAAATTAGAATACTTGGTCCATTAATTAGGCTGCTGGAATCTTGTACTTGCAGTTGAGTCCTTTCTGGCTTGATGTGGGCCGTTCGATGAAAATGTCAATTTATATTACATTTTAATGAATGAACCCCTCATTCACAAAATACAATTACAACTGAAGAAATGCGTTAAATGATCATGTAACAAAACTCGTGTTGCTTTGGTTTGAAACCTACATTAAATTATTCTTAGAAAAGCTTATTCTTCTACTATGTGTTAATCCAGTTACATGTTAACAGAAATAATCTTCTGCATTGCTTCCTTGTAGGTACAAGGGGAATAGGGGAATTAACTGGGCCAAATCGAAAGTCAAACCTTTAAAACGCTTTTTGATTCACTTTCTGAGCAGTGCTGGAAATTTCAAAATAAATGTTAGAAAATATATTACCTTTATTTTGCGGTTTACACATTCATAATAATTAAATTTGATGTCAGGAAATGAAAGCGGTTGGCATTGTGAATGCCTTTGAAGATAGCTTTCCATATCACATTTTTACTTTCTCTACACGTGCCCTGTACATAGTGTATAGAGAAGGTATTGTAATGCACTCAAAAATTCGATACCGAGATTTCATCGGAAATACATGTTTTGGGACCCCCTGAATCCAAAAAAAGCATTCTTAGATAAATGCCCATGTGTGTGTGTGTCTGTGAGTAGCATAGCTCAAAAACAAAAACACCGTTAAATACCAAATTTGGTATTTAAGTTTGGCATCTTCAATAAAATTCCCCCACCCCCAACTACCCTTTACATGGAGCTTTTTTCGGTAATTGTGATTGTCTTAAAAATGGCTCTAACGATTTTGATTAAAATATCGTATATTAAGGATATTTACCTGGCAAATAAAATATATACCTTGAATTTTCTGGTAATAGCCTCTGAAGATTACTTTATTCTGGAAGAGTTTTACGGGATTTTGCATAACTGCTAAATTGTAATAGATGGACAGAAACTTACCACATAAAAAGTGTAGAACACATTAAAACAAACAATTTATGTTATATACATTTGTTTCGTGGAGTTGATCGTTTTTTAGATATTCCTTGTTTCTGGTTTCAGCTTTAAAAGGTATATTGGAATTTGTCAATTCCTGCCCATACAAACAAAGAAACTTCGGTCACATATCAACGAGCTTTTGACTATCACTTTAACCTATCGTACCGCCTTATTTCGCTTCTACTTACAAGGAAGCAAGTAATAAGACTATTTCTGCTAATTTGTTCTCGATTACCATTAAGTAAATAGGAGCATAAGGTTTTTAACAATAAGTTGTTGCAGAGATGTAGAGAAAGTCATGTGAATGGAACACATCACTTTTTCTTAATCACTTTAAGTACTCCAAAATGCGTAATGATGATTATGTTCACCTTTCATTTATGCTATTCAGTGCATAGGATTAATGTTTAGAAGCATTTATGCTAATTATGATGACCGCTGTGAATTCTGTGGCTGGCGTTGTCAATGATGACACTAAACCGCCCTTAGAATGCAGATCACTATGAGCAGCGCTCCGCGTTGATAGAGCGAGTCACCTTGCAGGCTTTCTAACACAATGGGTAGACCAGATCATGGTCAAAGGCAGTCCCGATGTACCATATACGCAGCTGCTACTTTAAATTTGTCGCTATTCTATACCATGCTTATATTCTTAACTTCATAAGCGGAAGAATATAATACTTTTTAGCAGAAAATCAAGATGATTCCCGCTCACAACAATGCTAGCTAGTAGACTGACATAGGTTAAAATAAGAACTGAAGCTTTCCTGGCGACGTGTTAATTCAAAATCTTCTCGGGCTTCTAGCCAGGTAAAAACTTGGCTTGACACCAACGTTTCGAAGAAGTGCATCTTCCTCGTCTTCAGGGTGAACTGATGGTTTGAGGAGCCAGGAGCCAGGAGCAGGAACTAGTCGCCCGAGTTTACTCGGGCGGGGGCAAATCACCACGGTACCTATCCGCTTTTCTCGCGGATTTACCCGTGTGATACAAAAGATGTAGTCTAATGCAAGCGTTTTTGTCTGTGTCAAAGTAGTTGGGCAGGGTGTTCCCTCTGTGCAGCCGGCGCGGGCTGACTTACCTATCTGAGTGGCCACCCACCCAGAGAGGGACCAGGCCCGGTGCTGCTTACCTTGGCCAGCCGCTTGCGGGCTGTCAAGGAAAGCAGTGCCGGCTAGCGGGGAGACCTGAAGGGATATAGGTACGGGGTGGGGGAAGCCAGTGTAGCAGATCTGGTCGGAGTACAACTGGATGGTCACCCGTCCGAGTTGTGACCATGCCCGATGCTGCTTAACTTGGCGGGTAGAACAATAAAGGGAGAGGCGGCCGGAAAACTACCATCCCAAGGCGTCCTTTGGGAAGGCGGTAGCTTACGCGTCTCCTAGGCAGCGTGTGGTCGTAAAGACCGAGAGTGTTCACCTGGGGATTTGGGTGGGGAGCAAGTTTAATGTATATTGTGCGAGCTCTTTCTCGCACAACGTCCACTATGTAAGGGATTCCGGAGTGGGAATGGAGAATGTGGGACGGGAATCTGCGGTCTGTGCCGTATATCATCCTCAATGCCCTGTTCTGCACGGCCTGCAGCCTGCGGATGGTGGAACGAGCCACCGGAGCTTGCGGAGACTGGTATTTATAAGAGCTGGGATGTTAGCTTCATCCCAGCTCTTATAAATACCAGTCTCCGCAAGCTCAAACCATCAGTTCACCCTGAAGACGAGGAAGATGCATTTCTTCGAAGCGTTGGTGTCAAGCCAAGTTTTTACCTGGCTAAGAGCCCGAGAAGATTTTGAATTGACATAGGTTGTTTTTCCGCATAAGCTTAATATAAACCTGGTTTATAAATCGCTTTCTACTCCTTTTCCAACTTCTACCATATGCTTAACATAAGGTTAAAAGATAACCTTTTTTTTCCTACTGGAGTATAATGGTATGCATGCATACTTACATACATACACACATACATACACGCATGCATAAACACACGCATGCATACACACATACACACACACATACATACATACATGCATGCATGCATGCATGCATGCATCCATCCATCCATCCATCCATACATACATACATACATACATACATACATACATACATACATACATACATACATACATACATACATACATACATACATACATACATACATACATACATACATACATACATACATACATACATACATACATACATACATACATACATACATACATACATACATACATACATACATACATACATACATACATACATACATACATACATACATACATACATACATACATACATACATACATACATACATACATACATACATACATACATACATACATACATACATACATACATACATACATACATACATACATACATACATACATACATACATACATACATACATACATACATACATACATACATACATACATACATACATACATACATACATACATACATACATACATACATACATACATACATACATACATACATACATACATACATACATACATACATACATACATACATACATACATACATACATACATACATACATACATACATACATACATACATACATACATACATACATACATACATACATACATACATACATACATACATACATACATACATACATACATACATACATACATACATACATACATACATACATACATACATACATACATACATACATACATACATACATACATACATACATACATACATACATACATACATACATACATACATACATACATACATACATACATACATACATACATACATACATACATACATACATACATACATACATACATACATACATACATACATACATACATACATACATACATACATACATACATACATACATACATACATACATACATACATACATACATACATACATACATACATACATACATACATACATACATACATACATACATACATACATACATACATACATACATACATACATTTTTCTCGCCCGTCCATGGATCACATGTATGCATGGACTTCGGTATTGCACCTCTTGTTCATCGCTGAAAACGCTCTCAGCGCTATGCTGAGCTGCTGTTAATTCAGTTCTGTCTGTATTAATTTCTCATTGTGCATCTCAAAAGTGAAAGCGTATATAAAACATCTGTGCTAAGTGTGAATTTTACTTTAGCGTATTCTTTAGCGTTGGTGTTCTTTTCTTTTTATTAGTCCAAAAAATATATGCCGACAAATTCACGCTTTAACAAAGCTTTTTATGTAGGATACAAACGTAATGCTACATTCACAATGAAATGCAAGCGTCGACGCAGTGTAAGCCCAAGAGTTTGGACTCATATTATTTAATGTAAGCATTCAAATAGAAACACACAAGAAGCAAAGCATGCAACGCAACGTAAGAGTTTGCAAACTTTATCCTTGCGCTGCATGCAAAGAGGAAGAAGTCTGCTTCTTTTCTCTATGTATTGCCTATGAATTCAATAACAAACGATCGCACTGCAAGATTTTACACGGCCTACTGTACATGCATGCTCTTCTATTTGGCCGTGCAGTGCCGCGCCATCTCTAATTTCCCACAAGAGGTTATGACAGTCTTCTTCCGAACCCTTCTTTGATTTAATGGATATAACTATCATTTGTGTTTAAATTTAATGATTCTCATAAATCGAAGACGCAGAGAGATAATTCTTAGTTCATTAAATATGTAGCTTTATCACTTTCTGCAGTCTCTATGCTTTTTATTTGCAATAGTTTTGAATGAGCAATTATTGTGACGTCACTGCCGCGAGCGTCAGTTGTTATTATGTCATGTACTTATTTATAAAAGATTGAGTGAATTTTCTTATGTGATATTGTTGGTTATGTTATGCAGTTAGTAACTTGCGGAGCGCTTGGAAGATATTCGCATGTAGCTTGCGGCAACTTCTTGCATTGCGCTTACTATTGCATTGTGAATGGTGTTTCCTTGCGTCTGCGCTTGCATCTCATTGTCAATGTAATATAAATCCCATTATACTTTCATGTACAAAACTTCCGGAGACATTATGTGGTATTCGAGCATATAATTATGAGACTGGCATGTTTGATTGATAAATAGGATAACAGGATTACTAAACCTTATACCTAAGTAATGAAGTTACAATTACACAATTGGTGAATTACTTGAGCATTCTCTAAAGAGCAATATAAGACATATTGCACGGCAAGAAGGTACTTCAAAAATCCCCATCCATACGGCAGCTAAACTATAACATTAAAAGCTTACAGAATGACTTACATCTTATGACTAAGAAAAAGCATGCATTTCTGTAACGGGATGTAACAAAATATCGTTAACGATATTGTTGATTTACCTCTAGTATATTTTCAAATAAAGTAAATTTTGATTTAAATACATATGTTTTCTCATGTAAAACTATGTATTGGACTACACAAAATTCTTATATCATTACTGAAGTTTCATTACATATGTAAAAGTGAATGTATGGTTTGTGGTAACGGCAAAACGATTATTAGGGTTAATAATTTTAAGGAATATCGCTTATTCGATAGGTATGGCAGAAATATAGTTGCACCATTTTATTAAATGTCACAGGAATTTAAAGGAAAGTTGATATTTTTCAGCAATACTCTGCGCCGTCCATGAATGCTACCCAAAAAGTCTGCAAGACAAAGGATAGTGTTTGATGACAATAATTGTCTATTTGTTTAAAAAAAAATTACCAAATAATTGTCTTTATTTAGCTGCTACAATAATTCACTCGACGGCTAGACTGCTTTCTCACACCACTGTTCACTCAGTGAGCTAACACTCGCAGTCAAGAATGACTCAGGAGTGTTTAACTTGGCTTGATTGCAACTCTTCCTTATATAGCTGTGAGTGACGTCACAGAAACGCTACTGGAACTCGAAGCTTCTGGCGTGAGTCTATTGCGCCGATGTGTCGCATTCCAAGGCTTCTGTTACTTCATACACTCTTCCTGTGTTTATTGCACTCGAAGGCTTCTAGTCACCGCCACCACACATTCCGACGCCTCTGCGAATGTAAAAATGGCTGCAAACAGCTGCTGCGTTTACGGGCTAGCAAGGCTCTCACACTGCTCAGATTTGGACGTAACACTACTGTAACAGGCCAGGGGATCCAGATGTTTTACCAGCCTCTTCCCTCGGGGACAGTCTCTGGATCCGCTAGCCGGCAGCGTTTACCCTCTTCACAAGGCACGGCCCGTGCCATGGTAGTTGAAGCTTAGGACAGCGTCCCTTATTCCGGATAGGGTGACATAGCCACACCAGATCATCCTGCTGGAAACCTCGACTGTTGGCTTACCGGTCGTAATGGATCTTTGTCAGGTCGCTCGCTATCTGGAAGATTTGACATCTCATTTCTGTCTTGAAGTTGCTCTACGATATACTGCACGTAGCTCTTATGCTCCAGGAGGACTCTCGAACATCAGGTCGAATGGTATATGCAGCTTTCTGCCAAGATCGAAGTGACTCGTGTCAATCCTGTGGTTTTGTGGGTTGAAGAGCAGTATGCTAGCAAGAAATGTGACACCCTGGCATCTTTGTATTGGCCACATACTTTCTCAAATGTTCTTATGGAGTCTTAATGTATCGCTCAACGGTGATGTCTGACTGTGGATGAAGAGGTGTTGAGCGGGTCTTGTGCACTTCCCACAGGAAGTTAGACTCAAAGTTACTGCCCTGCTAGCTATGCGGCTCCTACGGCACCCCATAGCGACAAAACAGTTCTACGAGACAGTCCTAACTTCCTGGTTAGGGATAACCGATAGATCCGGCCACTTGCTGAAGTAATTCATAGTGATCAACGCATTCCTTTTGTCAGTGTCTGACAATAAGTGCCCAGCTACATCAACAGATTGCGTTCGAAGGGTGATCCCGCATTATACTGCTGCATGCAATCTCAGTTCCTAGTGTGTGGGCCGTTATTTGCCACACACATGACATAGACGACACCACTCTCAGCGTAGTCTCCACGAATGTACCGTTGTCAGAGGTTGTCGATACTTTGCTTGCGCTCAGATTCTTCCCGAAAACCTCGCATATACTTCCTCGAGTATAATTTAATAAACCGTTAAACTAATAAGTAATGTAATAGCACATATGTCTACATACATTCTAATTGTATTTGAAGAGCGGTTATTAATTTAATGCATTTTGCATTTTGAGTTCAGAAGTAGAACATATTTTAGTAGATGTTTTTGGTTTGTTTTAAGACTTTTAATAATTAGTAAATACTAATATTAGATAAGTTTATGCTTGTAATAAATGCATTAAATAATTTAAATAAATGAAATATTTTGAATATATTTCCTGGTTTAAGGAACTAGATGCCTGATTTTTATTTTATTTCTTATTTTGTCCAGTTCGTCGTGCATGTATAGTATCTCTCTTGAGACCTCTTTAGAAATTCGGGTGGTTCTATTTGTGAAAGTCTAGTATACCCGCTACTTTGTCCACTGAAACATCTCTGTTTGAAGTCGGCTTTAATTGTAAGAACGGCTTTGATGCTGCTGCTGTGGCGTTGTGTGTTTCTGTGTCTTCGAAGTATTGCTCGAGTCTGTTCCAACTTGTACAGACTCGAGAGAACAGCTCTAGTTTGCTTTTGTAGCAGCAATGTCCTGGATGGTGGCCTGGAGTTTGAAAACTGGGTTGATGGCTGCAGCATATTGTGAGGCAGTTGAGCGACATTTAGTTTTGAGGGAGTTCAGGCTATGATTTGCAGCGCCTCTAACCGTCGTGAGTGAGTATACATTTTTTTTTTGAGATAGCAGAGAATGCAGTTCTGCATTCTTTGGGATCAACTCCGAAATTAAATTTAGGTTTATTTATGGATAGTGTTCTAATTCTATGGTCCTAGCGCCACATTCTATATTGGGCCTGGGCAGCTTAATTTTGTTTAGAGGTCTTTCTATCAAACGTATGTTTCTTTTTTGACCAATAAATCTACGAGACGGTGCCATTTGCTGCACTTTCCTTCCGAACGAAGTCTTGCTTAGGATCCCCCCTCCAAATAATACCCATCGCCCAGCGCCGGGTCTGAACCTACGACCGTGGTATCCAGAGGATAGTATGCTGTTTACCCCTAGAATACGGAAGACGACTTAGCAGCTTCGAATGCTGACATCAGTGATCCAGCGGTCGCTGACGCCTGTCGGAAGTTGAGATGTTTGCTGTGTATTCTGCATCTGTGTACATGACTGTTGAGCCCACTTTAACGTGGTTGCACCGGAAAGCTGCCCTATATAGTGGTAATGCCACAGAGTGTAGCATAGCTCCAGCATGATGTTCGCTGCCTTTCTCTGTCCAGGCGTTCATGTTAATTGATGTTTTCCCTTTCTATATTCAATACCAGATACCACAACGTATTAGCGGCGTAAAATATCTACTGGTGAGCAACACCGGTTCATACTCACTTGACTGATTGAGGTCAATTTTTGAACAATAGAAGATTATAAACATAATAGTTGCACAACGAAGCCCATTGTATCCCCTCACCTGCTGCTTGAGTAATGCAATTCTGGAACCTCCGTTTCAGCAGTGTCTCACAACTTCGACGGCTAGAACCTTCGGCCTGGTATACGGGACGTTTATAAGAGGCCGATTATTGTTCGGTTGGACAGTCAAAGCGTACACAGTTCAGGCAGTAAAAAGAGTCCAGTGAGTTAACGAGTTAGGACGTTTGTTCAGTTGTGAGTTTGACTCACTGGTTCTCTCTAATTGTGATTAGCCGGTTCAGTTGTGTTATGCACTGAGTGTGTGACAACAGTGCAGAATCAAGGCAACATGTTGTGTAACTTTCAGTGCTTTACGTGCAAATAAAATATTTAGCAGCAGTTGGTATGTTTTATTTATTAGAATAAGGTGAAATCATATTGCACTTTGCGTCTTCTGAAGCACTCCATTGTTTTCATATGATAACTGAATGCGGTAAAAATGGATATCAAATTGATGGAGGAACCAAACCTCAAAGTCAGAAATTTCAGAAAGTCAGTTTTACGACTTCGTAAAATGCTTATATGCAAGTTTAAATGCATTGCTCAAAAAATTAGAGGACCACATGTATAAACCAATATCCCCCCAAAAATATTGATACAGTACAATTTTTGGTAGTTTGGAAATACGATGAAATTAATGATTGATGCACAAAACAAAGTAGAAATATAAGATCACATTGCTTGCCAATCAATGTTTCTATGGTTATTTCCTCCTAGTGTATTCTCTATGAGCTGCAATAACTGCATAACACCTACGTGATATTTTATATCAGCCTCCTATGGTGGTATTTTCCTCCATTCTTCAGTGAGTGCAATTGCGAGTTCTCTCAGGTTCTGTGGCACAGCAGGCCGCTTGCGAACAAGTTTCTCCAGCTTACCCCACAGATGATCAATTGAATTGAGGTCAGAACTGTGTGCAGGCCGGTCCCTTACCCGAACTTTGCATTCTTGTAAGACATCCTTGGTACTCCGTGCCGTAGAAGATAATTAGGGTCCATACCATAAGCAGAGGGTACATGCTGAACAAAAATGTTATTAATGTAAATATCAGCACATGAATGCTAAAGCCCTTCGTTTGACACTCAATACAAGGAAGCCTGGCTGAGATTTGCTCAGAATCATGTCAACTGGCAGCTCCGTCAATGGAAGGATGTTCTCTTCTCAGACGAGTCAAGACTTAAATTGACGGGTTATGATGGTCGTACACGTGTATGGAGACGTTGTGGTGAACGTCTGCTCTAGCCACTATTGTTGAACTTGGCAGATTTGGGGGCAGTTCGGTTATGATTTGGTCATAAGCTCTGTCCGAGTAATGACAGGACAAATCATAACCGAACCGCCTCCAAATCTGTCATTTTCAACAATAGCGGGTGTTCTGGATCTCAAATCTACATTTCTTAGCCTGTTTCTTATTGTCTGATCAGAAATTACCACTCCAGTTGTTGTTCGTACGCCATTTTGCAGATCTCTGGCTGTAGATTAGCTTCTGCGCAAAGCTGATAAAACAAAATATCTATCCAGTACCGCTGTAGTATTCTTTTTACGCCCTTGTTCGGCCCGCCTCTTAAACCCGTCTGTATCTATATATCGCCTCTAATCCCTATGGATGACAGAGGAACTGCCATGAAGAACCATAGACAAAGCGAATGGAATGGCCATTTTCAATCCACGTGACTGCCTGTGCGACATATGTTTCATTCAGATGTCTCATTCCCCTCATTAGCTTGAGAGAACACAAAATAATAATTTACCTCAGATTTCTGTTAAAACCTGCATTTATTTAGAGAAAAACTAACACATTTTAGAAGAACTTCTTTGTAGTTTTAAACAATACTTCAAAACATAACATCTGACTGTCAAAGTTTACATTGCCTCATTATTTTATTTTTGGCTTTGGTTCAAACATGTGTTCCTCTAATTTTGTTGCACAGTGTAGCATCCCTCGCTCGCCCAAGATAGAAATGTTCTGCTCCGTACGTTTCGGCCCTAACACTATCCAAAAACTTGAGAATTCCCGAATTTCCGATATACTGTAATGAAAACATTCTCGTTGACCACCAGTGTTTAAGCGTTACAAAAACATTTCATATAAAAGAAAAATATATGAACCAATTTGGGAAGTGTAAACAATTATATTGAAACGGCATCTGTGTATTATTTATTTATTTTTACGGAGCAATTATTTAGCCAGAGCACTCCATGCAAGTGTCTCCATCGCCGACCGCAGCTGATCATATTACTTTCTCTACCACATCATGATCGTATCCTTAGCGCGGTAGTAGCGCGGATCCTTGCCAAGCGGGAGACGTGGATTCGCTTCCCGGTACCGGCGTGGAGAATTTTACCCCGCTAGGAGATCTGTTCCTGTATTAATTAGTCTCGTGAGGTCCCTGGGGGGGGGGGCAATTGAACAGCTATACTTGATTGACAAGACCGGTTGGGAGGGATTCAAGGCACCGACCACATCTCACTCTCCATCACTACACCCATTCATGATGCCTTCGGGCCGAGATGGGGGATGCAGCGGCCGGGCGGTAGGCCAAGGTCCCATGTGGACTGTCGCGCCATGGAGTTACTTTTACCACATTATTGTAGGTCGATGAAGCACAACATCTAAAACATTAATACCAACATTTCACCAAAAATATATGTTTTGGGGCCTTCTAAATAAAATAAGCATTTTAGAAAAGTGCATGTGTATGTATCTATAAACAGCATACCTATAAAAAAGGAAAGTCGATAAATATCATACTTGGCATTAAGAAAAGCCAAGAAAATCCTCAGACTACACTTTATATTGAGCTTTTTCAAAATTGCTCATTTTCTGAGGAAAAAATAATAATTTTGCTTAAATACAATACATTAAAGATATTTTATTACAAAAATAAATATTTATCTTGAAAAAAATTTGGAAATACTCATAGTCTGTTAAGTTTGCTTCATTTGGAAACAATTTTATATAAGCTTACACAACTATAAATCATTAAACAATAGAAACAAACATACTACACAAAAAAATGCAGATCTCTACAAACACTAATTTATTTCCGGCAACTATTTGTGGCTTCAACCATTTCCAGTACATTCTTTATTATGTTTCGAATTTTGCACCATCTTATTGTTAAGCTGTTCTTCGCGATTGAATTTTAAGACAAGCATATAGCGTCCAGTTCTGAAAATTCAGAACATCGCTATTCCCTTGGTATATATAACAAAATGTATTACACGAGGGTCATTTCAGAAGTCCAATTATGTTATATGTTTCGAATAATTGAAAATGTGGTCATTGTAGTATGTATATATATATATATATATATATATATATATATATATATATATATATACACACACACATACATTTGAAAGCATGCTGTACACAGTACGGGATGCTACCACCAGATGACACTGAATGCATGGTAGGTGCTAGTAGACACATGCAAACGTTAGTATCCTAGAGCAGTGTTGCCAGATTGTGAAGATCGATTGTACATTGTTTCAGAAATTAAGTAATATATTAATGAGTATAGTGATGGTATCTTCGTTAAGTCACTCTGCTATGAAAATACCTGCATTCAAGAAGAGAGATTAGCTGCTATACTATTTTCCTTGTTACCTTTTCATTGTTATGTCGCTATTAATGCAATTCAAGAGAAGTGTTTGAATGAAATGCACGATATTAGTCTTTGAATAATACATTGCTACTGAACATGCAGAATAGGCCCGAATGGTGGTTGGAAATTTTCTGTAGCCGATGTTATTCCCTATCCTCCCCAAAGTCTGGAAATATTGATGAGAGAGTATGTAACCTAATGCATAAAATCCAAAGAGAAACGAAACCAATTATAACACTACACGAGGTAACAGCACTGTCGATAAGTAGCTTGTTCCAAAGAGAAATCCCGCAAATATCACTTTGCAGTTGTGACCCTGAGATAAATAAATGGCCTTAGTAGGTTTCTTGTGATACAGCATTTTTTTTATTGTAAACTTTGCAACTAAGAGCCCAATGGTTTGACCTAAGAAAAATACAGTAAAACACAAACAAAATTCTAAACCAAATCTTAGAGACTTTTTTCAACCCTCCCCCGTCTCGAAATTGGGCGATTTCAATATAAATTTTGAAAAATTTTAAATAAATCTGGCAATATTTTGTGAAATGAATGTGGTAACCCTATCCTAGAGACTTTTTTCCAAAGTTGCACAGCGAGCATACGTAAAAATAGCATTTCTGTTGTTCACTATTTACGCATCTTTCAATGTCCCTTTGTATCCTACTTTATTACCAGCATAGCAAACAACATTCCAGCGACTTCCAATTGTATATCCTGAGTTTTGTTTCCTGCAGCTTTATTGACTGATAAAACATAGTTGCCATGACTTATGAAATGACCCTCGTGTGTATGTGTAATATATATTATTTTCTATTGTTTATACAATATCATACTTCCGCTATTTCTATAAAGTGTAATTACAGGAAACACAAATAAATAAAAACTAGAGTTGCGAGCTGGATGAAGTTCGAGAATTTCCATATAGTGCAGAGGAAGAGAGAGCAAGCAAGAGAGAAAGACAGAACAAGTGCGGTCAGAAATCTTTTACTCAAGAAGACTTGGGAATCAGTAGCGGCTGGTGAGTGTATACTTTGTAGGTTCAAAAAAGTTTGAGAGTCGGATAGCCCTAAAAATGTGAAGAGCATCTGCTACTGTTAAGAAGTTGACACAACTGCAGCCAATCCCAACAACAACAACAACAACAACAACAAGATGAGGATGATGATACTTATGCATAAGTTGTCTTACAAAAGTAATAGTTTCAAGTTGTTTATTGCGCACACCATTAAGTATAACATTTTAAAGTTGTACTTAATGAACAAGTAGCCACAAAATGTAATGTAGATATTAAGTTGCACTTTTTGCGTGTGTGTGTTTTAACGTCCTTTAACCTGATTGGTCGTATCGGACGATGAATGAAATTGGTGAAATGATGCTCAAATGATATCGGGGTCCATAGAGCTTAAAGATACTCAACATTCGAAAAAAAATGTTATCCGGGTAAGCGAGATTCGAACTCATGACCTTTTGAATGTGAAGCAGACCATCACACTACGCAGGTGGGCTAAGTTCCAGTTGAGAATATGAATATTCTGGGTATGCGGTTCCGCGCGCATGTACCTTACCTACTTCGAAAGTCGAAAGATGGGAGGATTACACACTTCTTAGAGCGGCCTGGGTTCGATTCCCGGACGTGGGGATTTTCCTCCCGCCGGTCCGAGGTCCACTCAGCCTCGTGAGGTCCCTGGAGAAGTAGCGGCTCCAGGTCATGAAGACCCCATTAACCGGCCGGGGGAGAGGTTTGAGGCGCTGACCATGTCTCACCCTCCAATACTGCACCAATCCATGACGTCTGTCATGCACCGAGATGGGGGACGCAGCGGCCGGGCGGTACCCAAGATGCCTTGTGAGCTGTCGTACCATGGAGTTGTTGTTGGTATTATAATTATTATTACAGCCACGGTACTAGTTCCTTAGAAGTGGAATAGAACTAAGGGAATGCACTAGGCTTAAGTGATAGTCAAATGTTTTAAAAACTGTCGTTATGCAATTATCATTGCAAATCGCTTCTTTGCTTGGTCAGGAGTAGAACAAAAACCTCGAAAACGGTAAACTCCACGAAAAAAATGTAAATGACATAACTTGTGTATTTTAACGAGATCTACATTTTTTGTATCGTAAGTTTTTGTCTGTCTCTTACGGTTTACGAGTTATGTCAAATTAAGCAAAATTCATCCAGAATAAACAGGTCTTTAAAAGCTATTCCCAGAAAATACAAGATATAAATTTTATTTGTGTTTGAAATGGCTTTAATATGTGTAATTTTAATCAAAATCTTTAGAGCCATTTTTAAGAAAAATAACATTTTTGAAATTTTTTCCATGTAATGGGTAGTTAGGGGTGGGGCGGATTTTCTTGAAAATCTTGGTGTCGCATCCTTGGAAGATACCAAACTTAATATTTAACTGTCTTTTCGTTTTAGGGCTATACTGGACACACACACACACACACACACACACACACACACACACACACACACACACACACGCACGCGGATCTCTTTCTGAAATTTTTTTTTTTGGATTCTGGGGGTCCTAAAACATGCATTTCCAGTAAAATCTCGGTATCGAATTTTTTGGTGGAATGCAATACTTCCTCTATACACTATGTACATAGTACGTATAGAGAAAGTAAAAAAACACCAAATAAATCAGTAAGGGATTAAAACTTAGGGTGTTCACATGCTCTTTTGATTTAATATAGCAGCCGCCACTTTGAGGATGCAGCTTTGCCGGTAGAAACTGCGGTGATAGATGGAAAACAAACGCGCAACGTGCTGGAGCCGGCCCGCGATACTGTTTTGTTTGTTTCCTTTCAGACTCTAAGTGTGTGTGTGTCGGCATCCAGATAAGAGGCTTTCAAAATCAAGAGATGCTATCTAGCCCGGGATTAGGAGTGTTGTTTTATTGTGGGGAACGAGCACAACAAGTGGAAAACATTACCACACAGCCTTGTATTAACCGGCGCTTTTCTCTCCGACATCTCCATGCCTGACACAACTAATGAAATTATAGTTCTCGTCCTCAAGCATGCGCGGAAACCAGCGCAGAGAGCAGCAGCTTTTAACTGATTCCTAGTTCCTCTACACGTACTATGTACATAATGTTTTTTTACTTTCTCTATATGTGCTAGGTACATAGTGTATTGAGAAGATATTGTAATGCACCCAAAAATTCGGTCCCGAGATTTCACCGGAAATACATGTTTTGCGACCTCCTGAATAAAAAAAAAAATGTCCGAGTGTGTATCTGTCTGAAACGAAAAGTCCTTTAAAAACCAAACTTGGTATTTAAGTTTGGTATCTTCTATGGATGCGACACGAAATCCCTGCATCCCAATTACCCTTTTTGAAGAAGATTTTGATTTTCTCAAGATTGGCTCTAACGATTTTGATTAAAATCTCTTATATTTAACATATTTACATGCCAAATAAAATGTATACCTGAGTTTAGAGTAGCCTCTAAATACCGCTTTATTCTGGACGATTTTGATTGATTTTGCATAACTGGTAAACTGTAAGAGATAAACAAAACCTTAGAACACAGAAATGTAGATCACGATAAAACACACAGTTTATGTTATATACATTTTTTTAGAGCAGTTGGTCGTTCTTGAGATATTCCTGGTTATTGGTTTCAGCTTTAAGAGACTTATACTTTTTTGATATTGGAATCTGTCAACTCCTATCTATACAAACAAAGGAACTTCAGTCGAATAGCTTTGTGACTAAAGGTCCTTTGTTTGTATGGACTGAAGCTTTTGACTATCACTTTAACCTCCACTGCTCCCTTATTTCGCTGCTACTTACAAGGAAGCAAGTAATAAGACTATTTCTGCTAAGTTTTCTCAATTAGCATAAAATAACTAGAAGCATAAGCTTTTTAACAATAATTTGTTGTAGAGAAAATCATGTGAATGGAACACATCAGATTCTTTTTAACATTTTCATACCAATATAAAATTCTGGATAACTCCAGTTCAACCAATTCCTCACTTCTTCTGTTTTCTTTTCCGTGTTATATTTTTTAATGTTAAAAATGTTAAATCCGTTAAATAAAGAATTCCAATAGAAGGTAGTCAAAAAGAAATTAAAAGTTGGGACATCTTTAAGAGTTTTAATTCGAACTGAATCAGGTTACCTGGGTCCTTAAATGGAGATAATCAAATTTAAAATGTCATTGTTTATCCAATAGTCTTCATCTTTCAGGACTATGAGTTAAAATGCTCTCTACAGATAAACTATAAATTAATTTTAAATGTTCTCTTGCATACACTTATTGATTTTCTAACTCCATAAAACATTTAACATTTTATTGAACCAATAATACTTTATCATCTAAATTTCTATAAAGGTTACCAGTTCATTTATTACCCATAGTAAATGCTTATATTGCTTAATAATTAACGAAATTGATGGTCTTCTGAGATAATTTGGAGTCATTGCTCCCTATCCAGTTACCAGATACCTTTTAGTTTGTTCCTGCTTCTCCTTAGGTTTCTAATGTATACATCTAAAAATTTCCTTTTGGTAAATAAGACTTAATTTCACTGCTGTACACTCAAGAACAGGTGTTTGGGCAGCAAAGATACGAGGGTCAGACAATAAGTAATGGCTTATGTTTTGTTTTTTCCTCCTGAACTAAACAAGTTATGTGAACAATTTAAGTTTTGCTCAATTCCTCAAACCTTCTTCTCCACTCCACTGTAATAGCAACTTCATAGTCTACCAGTGGCAGCACTGCTTCCTGTTGCAAAATGGCTGACATTGATTTTCGTATTAGACAGCATTCTGTCATTGAATTCTTGAATGTGGAAGGTGAAACACATTGATGAAAGGCTCACAAAGGTGTGTGGTGGTGCAACAGTGGATGTCAGAAGATGTCATTGTAATGAAGCTGAAGGGCCAACATGTTGGCTGATGTAGACCGGTGACTGCAGTGACTCTACGCAACATTGAGCGAGTGGATGAGATCATTCAAGCTGACCAGCGGATAACAACGGATCAATTGTGTTGCATTACGTCTCTCAGTAAAGACAATATAATGACAATTATTCAAGAACTGTGGTACTCAAAAGTGAGTTCGCAGTGGTTACCCCGAATGTTAACCGAGCAGAATAAGGAAACACGAAAAACAATAGCCTCGGAACATTTGCAGTGCTTCAATTTGGAGGGATAAGGAAGCTCATTGCAGAATTCAGTTTCCAGATGCAGATGCCGTGAAACATCTGCTCGTCAATGACTTGGGAAGCAAGACTGTGCATTTTACCACACAGGAATACATGCCCTTGTTAAAAGGTGGATTAAAACTGTGGAAAAGGAAGGGAATTGCATTGAAAAGTGTCAATTTTAATCCTTAATTGATGTGGATTTGATGCTCTGTAATCAACGTTGAATTTCTTTGCAAATTAAAAGATAACAAAAAATAGAAGGCATAAGTTATTGACTGACCCTGGTAAAACAGTAGACAGGCGGGACAGCACTGTAAGTAATGGTCTCTGACACCATCAATCCCCATAACGCTATTAACTTGAAAGCCTTGAAATGTTGTCCCGGCAGAGCTCTCAATACAGCATACGTCTCTCCAATATATCACTAATTTTTCAACGCGTCCACACAAACCACATATTAAGATAAATTCCAACTCGGATATAAACAAATCTGATGTCTTCCATTCACATGACTTTCTCTAAATCTCTGCAACAAATTATTGTTAAAAAGCATATTGTTCCATTTATTTCATGCTAATCCAGAAAAAAATTAGCAGAAATAGTCTTATTACTTGCTTCCTTGTAAGTAGAAGCGAAATAAAGGAGTGCCACAGGTTAAAGTGATAGTCAAAAGCTAGTTACTATGCGACTGAAGTTCCTTTGTTTGTATGGACAGGAGTTGACAAATTCCTGTATTAAAAAAATTAGTTT
The DNA here is from genome assembly GCA_030762935.1 of Hymenopus coronatus. Classification (NCBI taxonomy): domain Eukaryota; kingdom Metazoa; phylum Arthropoda; class Insecta; order Mantodea; family Hymenopodidae; genus Hymenopus; species Hymenopus coronatus. The sequence continues at coordinate 11,009,836 of CM060884.1, forward strand.
TTTAAAGCTGAAACCAAAAACAAGCAATATCTAAAAAACAATCAGGTCTACAAAAAAATGTATATAATATAAATTGTGAGTTTTAACCCACTCTTCAGTTTTTGTGGGATAAGCTTTTCTCGATCCCTTACGGTTTAGCAGCTATGCAAAATTACGTAAAATTCATCCAGAATAAAGTAATCTTCGGAGGCTATTCCCAGAAAATACAAGATATACATTTTATTTATCAGGTAAATACCTTTAATGTATGATTTTAATCAAAATCATTAGAGCCATATTTGAGGAAATAAAATTTTTCGAATAAAATTTCATGTAAAGGGTAGTTTGGGATGGCGGGATTTTTCTCAAAATCTTCGTGTCGTATCCCTGAAAGATACTAAAATTAAATACAAAGTTTCGTATTTTACCGACTTTTGGTTTTTGAGTTTCGTGTTTACGGACACACGGGAACACATAGACACACGGACACACACGGACCTTTTTCTGAAAATGCTTTTTTGGATACAGAGAACCCTAAAACATATAAACATATATTTCCGTTGAAATCTCGGTGTCGAATTTTTATTGGAGTGCAATACCTTCTCTATACACTATGTACATAGTATGTGTAGAGAAATTAAAAAGTTGACTCCAACTTATACATTTTATTTCGAATATAAATAGCTTTAATATACAGTATTTTAATCAAAATCGTTAAAGCCATTTTTAAGAAAAACAAAATTTTCGAAAAATTTTCAACGTAAAGGGTAGTTTAAGGTGGGGCGATTTTTTTGAATATCTCCGTGTCGCATCCTTGGAGGATACTAAGCCTAAATGCTAAGCTTGGTATTTAACGGTCTTTTCGTTTTGGGGCTATAACGTCCACAGACACACACACACACACACACACACACACACACACACACACACACACACACACACACATGGACCTTTTTATAAAAATGTTCTGTTCGAACTCGCGGACCCCAAAACATATATTTCCGGTGAAATCTCGACATGAAATTTTTGGGTGTATTACAATACCTTCTCTATCCCTATGTACATTGTACATATGGGTCTAGAGAGAGTAAAAAGTAAAACATTACACAACACACGCAAATTTTTAAAAGTAATCAAGTGATGTATACAGCAGAGTGAAATAACTACTTATATTTTAGAAATGTATAATGAAGTTTTCCCAGTATAAGAATTATTTTTTCCTCACATGATTTAGAAAATATACAGGAATAATTCCATTATTAGACACGTCAACCTCATACGAGTATGATTAATATTTAGTTTCTCTACACGTACTATGTTTATAGTGTATACAGAAGGCATTGCATTCCCCCCAAAAATGTTTTGGGCCCCCCTGAATCCAAGAAAACATTTTTAGTAAAAGGTCCATCTGTGTGCGCGTGTTTGACAGCATATCTTAAAAACGAAAAGACCGTTGAATACCAACTAAGTATTTAAGTTTGGCATCTTCCAAGGATGCGACTAGAAGATTTTCAAGAAAATTCCCCCACCCCATCTACTTTTTACAAGGAACATTTTTCGAAAATTCTGATCTTCTCAAATATGGTTCTAACGATTTTGATTAAAATATCGTACATTAAAGACGTTTGCCGACAAATAAAATGTATATCTTGAATTTTCTGGGAATAGCCTCAGAAGACTACTTTATTCTGGATGGGGTCGACGGAATCCTGCATAACTGATAAACCGTAACAGATGGACAAAAACTTACCAGACAAAAAATGTAGAGCACGTCAAAACACTCAATTTATGCTATATACAATTTTTCGTGAAGTTGATCGTTTTTGAGATATACCTTATTATTGGTGTCAGCTTTTAAAAACGTATATTTTTCTCATACAGAAGTTTGCCAACTCCTGTCCATAAAAACAAAGGAACTTCAGTCACATAGCAACCAGCTTTTGACTATCACTTTAACCTATGGCACTCCCTTATTTCGCTTCTACTTACAAGGAAGCAAGTAATAAGACTATTTCTGCCAGTTTCTTCTCGATTAGCATGAAGTAAATAGAAGTATAAGCTTTCTAAAAATAATTTGTTGCAGAGATGTAGAGTAAGTCATGTGAATGAAAAGCATTAATTTTTTTTTATTTATGTTGTGGTTCTCAGCGTTCCATTGTATACTGGGCATGAAAGACCACTTAATTTTGCTCAGAGGCCTGTTTATCTGGCTTGAGACTCCTTTTACATACCGTAAATCTACGACACTGGAACAACTGCCTTTCCGAAGGATTTTTACGCCCGAAAATATCTATGGTCTTCCGCCGGGTTTGAACCCGCGTAACTACGTAAGTGAAGTTAGCGTTTTATACACTACACTACCGAGAGCGACACAACTGTTTTATCTCGAGGGCATAAATTAATTATTGCATTTCACTTTATTACAGAAACTAATCTATGATACAACGAAGGAAATGTAAGTTGCAGAAAGCATAACCATAAATTCATTCACATGACTTTCTCTACATCTCTGCAACAGATTATAGTTAAAAAAGCCTATGCTTCTATTTACTTCATGCTAATCGAGAAAAAATTAGCAGAAATAGCCATATTACTTGTTTCCTTGTAAGTAGAGACGAAATAAGGGAGTATCATAGATTAAAGTGATAGTCAAAAGCTGGTTGCTCTGTGAGAGAAGTGCCTTTGTTTGTATAGACAGGAATTGACAAATTCCTGTATGAGAAAAGTATAAGTTTTTGAAAGCTGAAGCCAAATATAAGGCATATCTCAAAAACGATCAACTTCACGAAAAAAAAGTATATATAACTTAAATTGTGTGTTTTAACGTGGATTACATTTTTTGTGTAGTAATTTTTTTTCATCTCTCACGGTTTAGCAGTTATGTAAAATTCCGTAAAATTCATCCAGAATAGTCTTTAGAGGCTATTCTCAGACAAAGCAAGACATACATTTTATTTTTCAGGTGAATATGTTTAATATACGATATTTAATCAAAATCGTTAGAGCCATTTTTGAGAAAATCAAAAATTTCGAAAAAAGTTCCATGTAAAGGATAGTTTGGGGTGGGGGGAATTTTTTTTTTTTTTTTTTTTTAAATCTTCGTGTCCCTGTAAGATACTAATCTTAAATACCAAGTTTGGTATTTTACCGACTTTTCGTTGTTTGAGTTATCGTGTTCACAGACACACGGACCTTTTTGTGAGAATGCTTTTTTTTTTTTTTTTTTTGGATACTAGGAATCCTAAAACATATATATATTTCCGGTATCGAATTTTTGGGTGGAGTACAATATCTTCTCTATACACTATGTACATAGTACGTGAAGAGAAAGTAAAAAAGGCACAATTAAAACTTCTTATATCTGGTTTTAATTGCGAAAATAAGAAAACAAACAGCTAACCTGCAGATGAAAGCTAAGTATAAATGATGGTGTAGAGTGGAGGAAGAGTGTATGCGTCTCCATCTCTCGGTGAGGTATGGTATCACACCACGGCAAGAAGAACATGTGCCAGAAGCAATAATTATTCACTTATTTATCTTGTCATCAGCTCGCCAAGGGTGGTACGGCTACTTGAACCTTGTGTGTGGTCTTGGAGTGTTCGGTCACCTATTATGAAACTTTGCGTGTTGATTGATATGGGCGATATACCCTTTGAGGTGAACTTTCAGGCTCCTCAGCTCTCATTGCTTAATTTGTCTACCAACTTAAGTCATTCTCTTCATTAATCATTGTGTATTTAATTACTGCTGTTAAGGTGATGTATCTGTGAATTATCACCCAAAATGTTTAAAAATGTATACAATTACCTTGTTTCACAATAAAATGATATGAATTCTAAACTTAAAGAAAATATATCGTGTTTACTTTCTCTATACGTACTATATACATAGTGTAGAAGGATTTTTTTTTTTTTTTTTTGGTGCTGTTTAACGTTCCCTTTAATTACTTATGGCACCGCTCGCGGTTACACTGATGGTACATGAATGATGATGGAGGACCGGTGCAATGCGATGGCGGGGGAAACCTGAAGTACCCGGAGATAACCTGCCCTGGCGCCGCTTTGTACACCACGAACCCTGGCCGTCTAGTTGAGAGACGAGCGGCCTGTATAGGGAAGGAATTGTAATGCACCAAAAAATTCCATTCTGAGATTTCACAGGAAATACATGTTTTGAGACCACCTGAATCCAAAAAAGTACTTTTAGAAAATGTCCATTTGTGTGTGTACATATCTGTGAGCAGCATAGTTCAAAAACTAAAATACCGTTAAATACCAAACTTGGTATTTTAAGGATGTATCTTCCAAGGATGCGACACAAAGATTTCCAAGAAAATCCCCCACCCCCAACTACCCTTTACTTGGAACATTTTTCGAAAATGTTTATTTTCTCAAAATTGGCTCTAACGATTTTGATTAAAATATCTATATAAAAGATATTTACCTCACAAATAAAATGCATATCTTGAATTTTGTGGGAAAAGCCTCTGAAGACTACTTTATTCTGGATAAATTTTACGAAATTTTGCATAACTGCTAAACCATAAGAGATGGACAAAAACGTACCTTACATAAATTGTAGAGCACATTAAAACACATAATTTATGTAATATACATTTTTTTTTCGTGGAGTTGATTGTTTTAGAGATATTCCTTACTTTTGGTTTCAGCTTTGAAAAACTTATACCTTTCTTATACAGGAATTTGTCAACTCCTGTCCATACAAACAAAGGAAATTCGCCCACATAGAAACAAGCTTTTGACTATCACTTTAACCTATAGTATTTCGCTTCTACTTACAAGGAAGCAAGTAATAAGACTATTTCTGCTATTTTTTCTCGTTTAGTATAAATTAAATAGTAGCATAAGCTTTTTAACAATAATTTGTTCCAGAGATAGAGAAAAAGTAATGTGAATGGAACACATCAGATTGTTCCAACTTGGTAAACTTTATATAACAATAACAGAAGCAATAGATATGTAGACGCATGCTTATTAATAGCAATTCCCAACTTTAAACCTTATTTTCTCGTAATTTTTTTCCCAACCTTTTCCACACTCAGAATGTTCCACACTATACAATTTTTCACTAGTTTGTCTCAAAGTATTTATACTTTCAACCAAAATCACATTAAAGAAAATGGTCATATTAATTTTTCAAAATGATGCTCCGATTTTGATGAATAAAGTATTAAATTTTGAAAAATGAGGAGTGTTGGAGTGCACGAAAAGTAATAATTTTTCAACACTAACTAGAGCTAATATAAAACATTTAATATGACAAATCTACTTGTATGTTCATTTAATGTAAAATTAAAATTTTGTTTAAAGGTATTTTGAAAAATGCATTGTGTGGCTCATTTTCAGTGCAACAATTATTTAGGCAGTAAAAATATTATTTAAGAAGCTAGAATTTTCATACGTGGTGAAAAGATAATACTATTATGCATAATAACCGATGTTAATTCAATAAAGTATTTTACACATTGTGCGTTTTCAAAATTTCACACATGCATCACCTTAATATGCCTAATTCAATTACTTTGCCCAGCTTTTTTCTATGGTTAGCATGCCCACTTTTGGTTACTAGAAATCACATGCGATATAGTCTCTAGAAATCCTTTATATGACATTTCCACACTTTTCTTCTCTAAATGCTAATTTACGCCACGTATTATGGACACCATATTACACTTTACTGTGTATTATCGTTTCCCATAAACTGAGAGCTGTTTTGCTATCAATATCTGCACTTAAATTTTGCTGCTTACTTTTATTTAGTAATTTAACGCAATCTATTTATCAGATTTACATTACCATAGATGAAACATGTGCTATTATTATTATTCACCATCCACCCACGGAGCGAAAATATATCAGTTAAACAATGGATCAGGACACATGATTATTGCACTGCCACTGAATCCACGTTGACTTGTCCTGGACATTTCATATTCAAGTGGATTCTTGTAGCTTCTTGAAAATCGGCTGTATATAAATAGAAGCTGGCTAACATTTCAGAGTCACTTCACACTGAATATTCATAAAACTAACATTGTGATATATTGAGAGCCATTCACATAGAAAATCAACCGTAGACGTAACATAGACACAGAAGCTTGCAGTCAATATATGTATAGGCTCATTCACAATGGTTACATTGACATTGACGTAGACATAACCGTAGTCCATTAACATAGAAGCTTGCAAACGCCAAGCTTTTGCATCAAAGTTAACATCCAACGTAGGAATCAACCAATGAGAGCCACTGCTCGATGTGTTATTAAAATGGCTTACCGTAATGTCACGCTGAGGCGAAGAGCTTCGGGTAATGGAGTTCGGTTGCTACTTTTCACTTTCTCTATACGAACTGTATACATAGTGTATAGAGAAGGTATTGCACTCGATACCGAGATTTCACCGGAAATATATGTTTTAGGGTCCCCTTTATCTAAAAAAAGCATTTTCGGAAAAAGGTCCGCGTGTGTGTGTCCGAGTATCCGTGAGTCTGTGAACACGATAACTCAAAAACGAGAAATCGGTGAAATACGAAACTTGGTATTTAAGTTTAGTATCTTCCAAGGATACGACACGAAGGTTTTGAGAAAAATCCCCCCACCCCAAACTACCCTTTACATGGACCTTTTTATCGAAATTTTTTATTTTCTTAAAAATAGCTCTAACGATTTTGATTAAAATACCACATATTAAAGATATTTACCTAAGCAATAAAATGTATAACTTGAATTTTCTGCGAATAGCCTCTGAAGAGTTGTTTATTCTCGATGAATTTTACGGAATTTTGAATAACTGCTAAACCATAAGAGATGGACAAATCTTACTACACAAAAAATGTAGAGCACGTTAAAATACACAATTTATGTTATATACATTTTTTTCGTGGAGTTAATCGCTTTTGAGACATTCCAAGTTTTTGGTTTCTGTTATGAAAAACGTTCACTTTTCTCATACAGGAATTTGTCAACTGCTGTCCATACAAACAAAGGAACTTCAGTGGCAGCAACCAGCTTTTGATTATCACTTTAACCTACGGTACTCCCTATTTCGCTTCTACTTATAAGGAAGCAAGTAATATGGCTATTTCTGCTAATTTTATACTGATTAGCACGAAGTAAATAGAAGAATAATTTGTTGCTGAGGTATAGAGAAAGTTATGTGAATGGAACACATCAAATTTGTTTAAGAGTGGCAAAACTACGGTTAATAGGCTCTAAAATTGTGTAGGGGTAGTTTCTGAATTGCAGCGGATCATTCTCTCTCATTTCGCTTAGTAGATTACGTTAATTCCTCCGTTAATTCGTCTTTGATTACGGGGATGATCCACCATCGTGTACGACAAGACAACCGTTCTATAAAATATAAAACACCAAGCAAATTGGCTACTCTCACACTGTCGTCTCTGCCAGCCATTTTAGTTTGCTATTCACTCGCAAGGCGCAGTTCACTTGTCTTAATTTCTGATTGGTTATTGTCTACGTTGACGTTTGTCATTGAGAATGCTCATGGTGCATTTAGTTCTGCGTCTATATTCTATGTCAGTGCGTCTCTGTTAATTTTCATTGTGAATGGCTCTTTAGTCATTCTTCCACGAGTGATCTGTGCGTTTATCCTCTTTTGTGATTAGTTGTACAACTGTGTTAGCCTGTAACAATTGCATCATTGTGTATTACGTTCTTGATTCATTCTTGTCCTTGAATCTGCTTCCAAATATTAAGTATGTAACAGCTACCTTAAAATTCCAATAATTAATTTATATTGAAGATATGTCCAGACTTTAGTTTAAGGTTCGCCATTGTTTATTCCTTGAAATGTATGCAAGCAAGATCCCAGTTAAAATTTATAACATTATTACTTAAATTTTTTTTATCAATATTGCTACCTTCCGGTATTTTACTTTACTGTACTTAATTTTAACTGGTAGTTCACTTATGATCCTTATCGCTTCACTCGGTGTGAACCAGTTCAATTTCCATCTGCCATCGTCGCGTGATGAAATATGCTAGACCAACATTACGACTGCCCAGGGTGCCATTGATGTGAAATGTGATTTCTTGGCACCATTTATGAGCCAAAGTTTTATTCTAAGAATTTTTAATTTGATCGCAAATTTCAGGACAAAATTACTTCGTTCCGAATATCTTCCTTGCTTTTGTTCACTCACAACTGTACCCATTATCTTCCTCAACAAATAATAAGCCTCAACTTGAGGACAGTCAGAACAAAGAAGCTTTATCACAAACAGTATGTTCACTCCTTTAAACACTGCTGTTTGTAGTGATAGCGAGCAAGGGCCGATTTGTTTATAGATACAGAGATAACGAACGAAGAAATCAGGTTTTTGTGAATGTCAATGTAGGTTCAGTTATGTATTATTGGCGCAAAACTTCTGGAATAATGACCCTGACCGCCAACCCATCTACCGAGCCTAGCTTATCGGAGTTTGCGATATGATATTTTGTTTACTTAAAGTCACAACAAGAAACTTTGTACAGTCTGCATCGAAAGTGTTCCGCATATGTTTGTATTCAAAGTGGACAGTGAATAGTGTTCATTTTATGTATTTTATTTTTTTAACCGTGGCTCGTACGTTTTCAAAGTTAAGTGGCAAGGTATTACTTAGAGCAGAGAAATAATTGCAAATGTCTTTGACTTCATGAAACAAGAAGCAGAGATGAAGGAAGAAAATGTATATTCCCCGAGTTCTTCAAAAGCCTGTAGAAAGTGAATGAAAGAGTAGCCAAGGCAACTGATGTTTCACTGAGATCCGTTTCCAGGGTTCTCAAAGATTAAGAAAGAAAGAAAAATAAAATGTAATATATCACTTTTAAACTAAAAGATGTGGAACAGCTGTGTCGCCAGCGAATAACAGAAATTGGCAGGCCAGAATGGGAAAATGTATGTCGAGATGTTGAGAACATTGAAAATCTTTAGAAAGAATTGTAGAAAATAAAAAATAATTCTAATCCAGAATAATGGTGTAGAAAGTAGCGATTGCGTTGATGCTGACAATGACGTGAACGAAGACGAAGGACTGTCAGGTGTGGAAGAATTGGAGGCAGACGATTGACATTGTTAATATAGCAGGCCATTTGTATAGATATTCTGTAGATATGAATATACATATGCAAACACATGTTTATCAGTGCAGCGCCGTATAGTGCAGGTGACAGATACTTGACATTAACTGTGACAGGCATGAATCGACAGGTGAACTGCTTATCTGAAAGTACAACTCGCTTCCTAGCTCTCATTAAGATGTTCGCATGTCCAGATCTGTTGCGCCAGTTATATTTTGTGATGTGCTCAGAGACAGAGAACTTACAGTTTAGCAGTGATTGGGAGGTTCAGTATTGTTTTGTGGAGTTCAGAAGAAAACTTGTGTGTTTATTATGTAACAGTAGTGTGTTCCCAAGAAGAGTAACATAGAATCTCATTTTTCGACAAATCACGCAAGTTTTAAATGTGAATTTGCTGTTAATTGTGAATTACGAAAACACAAAGTTAGACACTTAAAATATAAATTAACATTATAGTAAAGTGAATACACAAAGGCAGTTCAGCAAAATAGTAACGCGACAATGACCACTTCTAAACTCTGGTATGTGTTTAGCGAAAAGGAAAATAACTTTTCAATAACGGGGAAATAGTAAATAGTGCCACGGCATCTCTGTTCGATGGCCACAAAGATAAGTGTTTTACAAAAGGACTTCAATTGTCCCCCAAAACTGTTGGCAGACAGGTTGCTAAGAATTTAGAATCCCAATTATTTCAGGGCCTGCAATGGTATGAATACTTTTTGCTTCAGTTTGATGAAAGTATTGGTCCTTGAGGAAGACAACAGAGTCAAGATGGTCGAAAGCTTGGATTTCTCGGATTCCAATATAACATTGATTCAAAATGTGAAATCCTTTCAGTTCGTGTCTTCAGTTCTATTTCAACTATGTATGGATTTTAAGTATGTCTTATATCTCTGCTCATTATGTTTTCAAACATTTAATTTTGTCATAATAAGTGCAAATTGAGGCGAAATTCAGAATAGTTAAGTAGTTAAATAACAATGATTAATGAAAAACCTAAAGTCAAATCAATATAAATTGGTAACTTTTGGAATGGGAACAATGTAGATACACCATTGGAAAGCCAGTACAATACTGAACATCTGTATTAAGTTTGAGCTATATTGATGAATAAATAACGATATAATTTGAGATCTGTTTCTCGGCAAAGCTGTACAGATGGGCAAAATATAATTTTCTTGGAGGGTGTAGCTCTTGGACATCTGGTGTAGGAGATTTCTTAATGGACGAAGCGCAAGGGTCTGTTGAAGAGAGCATCATGACGCTACTTTAGAGCCAATGAGAAAATAGTATTTAAATTTAAACAAAAGTGTCCTCCGATCATCGCCCAGCATCAGTTTCTCTAACCGGCGAGATTAGCGTGGGTTGCTGCCCATATAAATAGCATTTTCGTCCAAGTTCTGGACAGTCACGCAGTCAGTCATAAACAGAAGAGAAACATAGACGCGGGCAGTTGCAAACCAAAAGACAGCCAAACAAATGTAGGCAAGACAAAAACACGCGATTAGTACGTCGAAATTAGTGCTGACCAGCGTCGCTATTCTATTGTAGTAAAGTCAGGGGCAAATAAATGTAACATAAATAAATCAAAGATTAAAGAAGTGGAAGATTCGTGTCAAGTGACGGTAAAAGAGAAACATATTTTAAATTATTCATCGCTAAGAAACAATTTTTATATATTTAATTTTCCCCTAGCTAGCCGGAGTAGAAGACACCAGCGACGAGATTCGACCCTGAGGTCGCCTAATCCTGAATCTCCAACGATTTTCAATTCGAAAAAGTGTCGAGAACCAAAAAGAGGTGTTCACCATTAATCATACACCACAGACGTGTCGCCTCAAAATTCATTTAACGGAGATGAGCAATTTCGGAGGTAACATTTATGAATGTGAAAGTTTCGGTGAGTAAAATCCTGGGAGTTCGTGGGCCGCGTGTTTGAACCTCTGTGCAAGGTCGTTCAAGGACTCCCAGTGATATCCTACGCAAACGCCTTACGAAAAGAAAAGAAAGGAAAAAAATCTTGGTTCGATTCCCATCTAGCTCAAACATGTCTGTTGTTCAGTTTGTGTCGTGCCATTAATTTGTACCAGCACATGTACGTATACCTTACAGACAGGCTACAAAGTCTAAAAGCTTGGATTTCATTGCCATAAATACTACAGGTGCAGGCAATTGCAGTAGCTCCCAGATACCTCCCTGCTGTTCCTTGCTCCACTCAGACACCCGCAAGCTTGTGCTCCAACATCATCTTCAAATCCCTAATTGAACAGCTTCTACATTTTCAATTCTTTTCGAATAAACTCCAGTGCACATCTCAATTAAATGTTATGTGTAATGAATGTATCATCCGACAGGGCAAGAAAATCATCGGAAATCTAATGAGTGAGAGCGGTGTTCCATAATATACCATTTAGCTGAGCCTGGTTGGTACCGTCCTCGCCTATATTTAACTTTTTTGCGATGACGTCATGCCCACTAATAAATAAATTGTATCATACAATGCAGAACTCCACACTCACCTTTTTTCTTAACGTCCTTTAATGGACGATGAATGAAATTGGTGAAATACTGCTCAAATGATCTCAGGGTCCACGGAGCTCAAAGGTACTCGACATTCATCTTCTCAAGATAAGGGGAAACCCCGAAAAACCTTATCCGGATAACTCATCCTAAGCGAGATTCGAACTCACGACCTGTTGAATGTGAGGCAGACACGCTAACACCACACTACCCAGGCGGGCACTCACCTTTTTTTGGCAAATATATATATATATATATATATATATATATATATCTAATGTTGGTTTATAATAAACATAGTATTCTGCAATAAACGTCCAGTTCCAATTAATTGTTCATCACGCTTAATTTGTATTGAATATTTTAATTAGAGCGCTGACTTGTATTGGAATGATGTGCCGGGTTTGAACATCCTCCAGTATCTTATGGCATTTTCACAAAGTGAACGTTACTTGAAGTGTAAGTGGTTTATCTAGACATCGCAACAGGTAGGTTTCCCGCGATTCCCGCACCCAGGCAGCAAATTGCTGGTTGTAGGCGGGCTAGGCAGGATTGGCAAATCTCTCGTACTTTTGAATGGCTAATCGTTACAGTTCATCATAAATGGATAGCTAGAGTCAGACTGAAAAATCCAATGCCATAGACGGGATTTCAACCACGGATCTCCCGATCTCTAGCAGGTTGCTCTGCCACTGAGCTACCATGGCAACGTACCGACATAGTATTGAATTTGTCAACTGACTGGCATGTTTCCTGATAAACCATACCTCTCCAACTCCTGCCCTACACACGGCTTGTGTGAAAAAACAATTAATCCAGTACCAATTGACCACAATAGTTGGCTATAAACTATGAATCCTGGGACTTAAGTACTTACAGCATTGTAACTCACCATTGGGGTCGGCATCTCAAAATAATTTGAGATCACCTTGTGGTTTACCGGGGAACATGCGAGTTAGGGAACGCTATAGAGGGTGTGTGAATGGGACACATGAGGTTTTTTTGTTTTGGGGGTTTACGCGCAAACACGCGCGCGGAAATACGCATTCACATATATTGACTGAGAGAGAGGGAGTTTTCAGTTAAGTTATAGTGAATTTTCGTCTACCCAAAGACCTTAAGTAGTACAGAAGGTAAAAACATATTTAAGTACACGAAATGCTAGAAAATTTACAGTAACTAGAAGCATTAACATATAATTTTACTGATTTTAAGACAGATTCTTTGGATCTAAATTGCTCGTGCTGAACACTAAAATCCATATGCATATCAATGATAAGAAATTAGATTCTTGAACCGGTTAGAGCTAAGGTTAACTACAGGATAATGGGTTATTTAGCTGCCTTTGAAAGGTCATTTACTTTTTTTCTACCAAGCAATTTGCAGTCAAGACAGTTCTCCATCAACAACAGGTGCTTTAGCTGAAGGAAACGCAAATCCTTCACGCTCGAAGTAATTGTGTGGCTATAAAATTAACATGTTTGATTCTTACGCTCCACTTGCTCTCAAAGTGGCCGTTTTGTAGAAAATCCTCTCTAGAGCACTTTCTCTACCTGCCATGTTCCTTCAGTGAAGGGAAGCGTGAAGAGGTGAAAACACGGAGACAAAACAAACATGGCCTTAAAAAGCGAGAAATGTGCGCTCTTCGTTTCGGATTTGTTTTGACATTATAAACTTTCTATGCGTGACTTTGTAACCCGGGAAGTTTGGACGACTTGAAGAAAACTGACCTAAACACGCAATGTTAAGGCAAAGCCAAGCAAGCGTAATGTGATTCAAAAGGGAGGAACTGTGCCGCTTGTGAAGTGTAGCTGTCGGCTTTCACATTTTTGATTTGAGCTAAAACACTACAGGTGTCTGCTACCGGGCGAGCAACTGCGATTCTCTCTCTCTCTCTCTCTTTTTTTTTTTTTTTTGGTAGTGTTTAACGCCCGATTTAAATACATATGGCGGTGACACTGATTATGCATGAAGATGCAGCACAGGTGGAATGCGATGGCGGGGGAACCCAGAGAACCCGGAGAAAACCCGCCCCAGCGCCGCTTTGTCCACCACAAATCTCACATGCGTTCGCTTGGGATCGAACCCGGGCCGTCTAGGTGAGTGGTCTAACCACTCGGCCACGGCACGGCCCTGCGATTCTCTGACAAACCGCTTGAGGCTTAACGGCCACATCCAAAACACAATAGCACCATTAAATAAGGGGAGGCATCACTGAAAATTGCTAAAATCCATAGTTTTTATCACAGAAATGTATCTAACATTTTGCAAGTATTTGTGCCAAAGGGGGTTTAGTAGATGTACTAAATTTCATGTTTCTAATTAAGATAATGTTTCCAAAAATATATTTATTTTGTTTTTTTCTTCAATTTTTACTTTCTCTATACGTTCTATTACATAGTGTATAGAGAAGGTATTGCACTCCATCCAAAAATTCGATACCGAGATTTCACCGGAAATATATGTTTTAGGGTCCCCAGTATCCAAAAAAATCATTTTCGGAAAAAGGTTCGTGTGTGTGTGTGTGTCCGTGTGTCCGTGTATCTGTGAACACTATAGTTCAAAAACGAAAAGTCGGTATAATATCAAAGTTGGTATTTAAGTTTGATATCTTCCAGGGATGCGACACGAAGATTTTGAGAAAAATACCCCCACCCCAAACTACCCTTTACATGGAACCTTTTTTCGAACATTTTGATTTTCTCAAAAATGGCTCTAACGATTTTAAATAAAATGTCGTATATTAAAGATATTTACCTAACAAATAAAATGTATATCTTGAATTTTCTGGGAATAGCCTCTGAAGACTACTTTATTCTGTATGAATTTTACGGAATTTTACATAACAGCTAAACGTAAGAGATGAACAAAAACTTCTCACAGAAAAAACGTATTGCACCTTAAAACACACAGTTTATGTTATATACATTTTTGGCGTGGAATTGATTCTTTTTTAGATATTCCTTGTTTTTAATTTTAGCTTTAAAAACTTTTTTCTCATACAGGAATTTGTCAACTCCTGTCTATACAAACAAAGGAACTTCAATCAACTGTCGTACATATGTTTTATGTTTCTTAGGATTTTATATTTGAATGAAATGGTACAGTTAAGGCCCTTCTTCTTTCTTTTTTTAATATTTTATTACTCGCCAAACATACAATTATTATATACTAGGGTTGGCTGACAATTCCCAGGTTTTTCAGTAAAAATAGCATTTATTATTTTTATTTTTTTGCTTTATTTCTCAACATAATCTCCAGAAAGGCTAATACATTGGTCATATCGGTGTTCTAATTTAATTAAACCATCTCTGTAGTGCGATTTATCAAGGTCCTCAAAATAGCTTTTTACCGCATCAAATACCTCCTCGCTACTGTGAATTCTTCGTCCTCCAAGAAATTTGTTGAGGTTTGGGAACAGGTGGTAGTCACTGGGTGCTAGATCTAGCGAATAGGGTGTATGTCCAAGCAATTTCAACTTTAATTCGCACATTTTTTCCCATTGCAATGACTGAACGATGGGTCGGAGCATTGTCGTGATGAAAAAAAAACTTTTTCTTGGCCAAATCAATTATTTTTGTTTTCACTTCATCACTCAAACTTTGCAGTAAGCTTGCGAGGTATTTACTAGTAATGCTTTTACCCTTTTTCAAGTAATCAATAAAAATAGGTCCCTGTGCATCCCAGAAAACACTCGCCATAAGCTTCTTAACTAACAAAATTTACTTTGCCTTTTATGGAGTTGGTTCACCTGGCGCAATCCACTGTTTAGACTGTGATTTACTTTCTGGAGTGTAGTGCTGTATCCCAGTTTTATCCATGGTAATATGCCGTCTCAAACATTCACTGGGATTTTTACGCTAGAGAACAAGTTTTTCTTTGCAACGTTTGATCAGGTGTCAATAAACGCGGCACCCATCTTGCACAGACCTTGTGATAGCCCAAAACATTACTTAAAATATTACCTGCACGTTCTTTTAATAATGTTTACAGCCTCTGCTATCCCAAACAACACTAATCTGTGGTATTCCAATACTAAATGATTAATTTTTTTAGTGATCTCTGGAGTTGTCACTTCTGCAGGGCGTCCAAAGCGAGTCTCATCACTAGTGCTCGTACGTCCCATTTTAAACTGTGCAACCCACCTTTTAATCATTGAATATGAAGGGGCAGAGTCTTTCAGTGTACTGTCCACTTCGTCCCTGATTTCTTTAAGCCATTCAAATGGAAGTTTTTAATCACTGTTCGTTTTTCCAAATCCTCCATTTTCGTGAAAACTCTAAAGTTATCTTGTTTATAATGCTGTCATTCGAAAACTAAACAAGCTATTGACCTGTAACTATGGATACAAGCTAGTCTAGAGTTAAACTATACGATACTGAGCCAGTGGCTATGAACAATTATATGGCTAAAGTATGGTGATAAAGGTTATACGAAATCACTGTCTTCGGAATAGCTGAGCAGATTTTGAGGGAATTTTATTTTCATTGTTAATTTGATGACTTCCGATTCCAAAGCTGTAATTGCAAGCTTCAAATGCTGCAGGTAGTTTGTTGAAGAATGATTTTGAGAGGGACTTGATGTATTCCTGTAGAGGAAGAATTCCAAGTTCTAACGAACCAAGGAGCATCTGTGGTTTTTGGTAGGAATTTATTTTGGATGACTTGTTACCGCTGAAGTGATTCTTGCTAGCTGTGCTCCACACAGGAGCAGCATATGAGACAAGTGGGCGTATTAATGATTTATAGTGCTCATATTTTGTTTGCGTCCTAATATGAACTTGAAACTGAGTTTAATGTTCTGGGTATGTACACTAGACCAAGCATTTTAAGTTTTATTACACATAAAAATGCATATTGTTTTATTTTTTTATGTAAATAAATATTTTACTCACATAAATTACACAAAAATCGCATAAAGGAAGCTTTTTTAAAATAATTTTCAAATAATGTCATAAAATCACAAAAGCAGCAGCAGAATTATTTCTAACAAGTCACTATCCACTTGTATAATGCTCAATTTCACATGCAGATGACGCCGTTTGTGGTGAATTATTAGTATCCCTTCAGTTTGAAAATGCATTCCTTAATTACATGAGCTCGCAAGATAAGAACGGGAATTCCTGCCATGTGCTCGAAATAAATAAACACTATTATCGCTTCACAGCCCGGCTAGTATATACACTGATACTTGTTAAACTATATAGTCAGTTAGTCACTCATTTGACATTTGTGAATCCGCAAAGTTTAGACAAACTTCTAGTTGTGTTGGGAAGCTACAAAACGACAATTTTAGCTTCACAGTGGATTAAACATGCCCAGAGTGAAAAGTCGTACAATAATATGCTTCGGAATTTAAGGAGCTTTTCAGTTCTGATGGCAAAATCCTGAAATTATAGATGTGTGTGAGTAACTTTCCATGTTATAATTACGCTAGCTTACTTCTTGTGACGTGGAGCGATCATTTTCGAAATTCAAGGCACTTCTTCGTCACAATCGTGAATCTTTTGTTATGGAAAATGTTAGGAAGCACATGGTCGTATACAGTATTTGGTGATCCCTCCCACGAATGATGACTGGTGAGTAACATCTACATTTCTATTAGAGCAACCATTCAGATCTTTACAAAAAATAGTTTATTTGTTTTGGCACATATTTTTTTTTTTTTTTTTTTTTACTTTTTAGTACATGTTTTTTTTTTTTTTTTTTTTTTTTTTTTTTTTTTAATTTTTAGTGCATAAGAATAAATATTCCCCAAGTTTTTAGCACCTAAAAATCCGAGCCCTAATGATTTATATGGAAGAATTGACAATTGAAATCCCAGCTTTGAATTCCTGTTGTTTTAATCTGGTTTTGAAAAGTATTACAGTATTTCATATGTATGCATTGCAGTTTAATTTTGTGTCAAATAATAGGCCAAGATACTTTACTCGGGTTTTGAAGATTAGATTAGATTAGATTAGAAAGCATTTTGTAAGTTCGTTTAGGTCAGGAAGCCACTGAACATAGAACTTGTCAAGGGATATACATGTATACATATGTTTATATACCACGAAAAAAAGAAAAAGAAAACAATGTATGAAGATCTAGTGTTAAAAGCACGGGTTACAAAAACAGCAGAATAGACATATAATCACATCATTTGCTTTTGAGACCTCTACTATACTTAATGTGCTCTATAAAAGCTTATGTACATCCTTTCCCCCCCCCCTCCCACATAAAAACAAATAGTATCAAAATTGGTGTTAAAATGTATAAAATAGATTTAATTTTGCCCGCCTGGGTAGTGTGGTGGTAGCGTGACTGCCTCACATTCAAAAGGTCTTGAGTTCGAATCTCGCTTAGGGTGAGTTACCCGGATAAGTTTTTTTTCTCGGGGTTTTCCCCTTATCCTGAGAAGACTAACATTAAGCTCCATAGACCCCGAGATCATTTGAGCATCATTTCACCAATTTCATTCATCGTCCGATATGACCAACCAGGTTAAAAGGCGTTGAACTACAATATATATACTAAAATGTATATATATATATAATTTCATTATATGTAACACTGATGTAATGTCAGATGATAGTTTTCTAATTATCGACATAATAGTTACTACTAGTAATTATATAAAACTAAAATATGATTATTGTATTATGTACTCTCCATACATGTCAACAAATTACAAAACAACAAATATGTTATAGAATATACAATGCAAAAACTTACAATTATGTACTAGAGTGTAAAATATCAAAGCATCAGGCTTTACAGACTTTGTATCATTGCTAAATACTAAAAAAATAATTTGACACATTCGTGCAAGTCAAAGTATACATGAGGTTTAATTTTAATATAAAACACGCACACACACACACACACACACACACACACACACACACACACACTAATATACACAAAAGGCAATACATTATAATACTTATAAATACTATGATATTGTCACACAGATTTGTCACTTAAATATTCATTTACAGAGTAAAATGATCTGTTGCAAAGGTACTCCTTAAGAGAAGCCTTAAAAGCCCTGAAATCCCAACATTTTCTTTTAGATTACTGGGGAGAGCATTAAATATCTTATTGTTTCATAATATACACCTTTCTGAAAGCAACGAAGATTGGCATTGGGACGATGAATATATCCCTTTTGTCTAGGATTAATGTTATGAATGTCTATGTTTGTTATAAAACTATGTCGATTAACTTCATAGAATTTTAAAATGGATAGTATATAAACACAAGGTAAGGTGAGTATGAGTCAATGAAATTGTATACCTAAAGAAATAATGAAGGGGGATCCTGAAAGTGTCTTACAGAGAAAATCTTAGATTAGAAATTGTCGGTGCTTAATACAATACACCAAGTGGCGAAGCATTCATCTGGAAGAGATACGGATGATTGTGGTTGACCGATGACCGCACTTATATGAACAAACTATGACGGTATCATCTGCATGTAGAGATGTAGAGATGTAAGGGATATTCGGGAGATCGCAGTATTAAACAGAATCGATGCTAAAATTGATCCCTGTGATACTCCAGCTGTGATTGATCGAGTAGTTGATGTATAACCTTCAATGCACACTAGACATTGACGGTTTGTGAGAAAACTTTGAATTATTTTAATTTAATAACACTGAGAAACAGAGATTTTTTAAATGAAAAATTGTCACTATTTCTTGTGTATTTTGGTCTGTTAATTCTGAATATGGAGATAGAATTGCTCTATTGGGCCCAATTTTTTGTGACACGTTTGGTCAGATAATTTTGAGCATGAATATAAAAGACTGTAATTACTGTCATGTATATACATTTTAAGCTAAATTTTGTTTGCAAGTACCACTTAACTGAAATGTCATCTTCCTGTTAGAAGAACATTGAATCATATCCACATCAGTGAAATGAAAACTGTTCTATGTTTCAATGGTCTAAACTTTGTTGACAAGTGTGATTAAGAACTTCCCAATGTTTTATTGTTTTGTGATTGAATATAGTAAATTTGCATATTAGCAATGCCCCGAACGTGTGTTAACCTCCCAAACAGTTTCTGTTACAGCTGTGGAGAGATTACTTTTAAATCTACAAAGAGAAATACAGCCTTACTGATAACAAAGTCATATGAACTTTATTTTGGCTGCAAATAGGTCATCAGGATAAATCCTGGACCCTATTCATATGTTGTGCCTCATGTTAAGTGGGTGGCTGAAAATGGGATCTCGTCACAAGCGTTTTGGTGTCCCCATAGTTTGGAGAGAGCCATAGAAGAGAGTACTACTTCTGCAATCATACAGAATTCTGGAGTAAAAGTGAACACTGTCCAGTATCCTGATTTGCTTGAGCTAGCGGGCCTGTACCTCACAGTTCCAGACTGCCCATTCCTCAAAGATCAGAAACATGGAATACAGATATTGATGAGACCAAGGATGTGAATTTTTAGAGCCTGAGATACATTGAATGAGAAAGGCAGGATCAATTATTTGTTGACACAAACTTTTCAACTAAACTTCATATGATTACTTAGTCTCAGTTCATGATGCTGACGTATCGGAAGCAAGCTGAGATTGTGGCTTCAGGGTTGAAAGGATGGAATGTTCTGGATAAAAATGCAACACTATGTATTTTTCATATCAGACAACATAAGTTTGAACATTTTTCTCCCAGCAAGATAATTCGGTGTACCGTAATGATGTGTACAGTTTGTTTGAACTCATAGGAAAGAAGCACAACCCCAAGGAATGGCGACTTTCCATTAATTCTTCTAAGATTAGTCATTCTGCACAATGGTAACCAATATCATTCGAACCCTCTTGAATATGCTGCATATATAAGGCATCATATGACAACATGAAGCTTGTGCTCGACAGTATAAAATATGGGCTATGGATGACATATATGTGGTGATTTGAAGGTGGTAGTCCTGCCTCTTGGGATACAACTAGGATATACAGTTCTATTGCTTTCTTTGTGAGTGGGACAGCAGTGACAGTAAAAACCTGCAAAAATAATGGCCACAGAGAGACACTCACACTGTTGGGACCAAAAATGTAATTAATCAAAGTCAGAAAATATTTATATTTCACCACAACAATCAAGTTGAGGTTCATCATGAACTGGCAACAGTTTTGAGTTGCTCAAAACGAAATACCTAGGATCTGTGTCGCCACGATCAAAGAGGGCATATATGTTTTAGGTCTTCAAATAAGGGAACTAATGAATAATCCAACAGTCGAAGAAAGTTTGAATGAAGCTGAGGCAACTGCATGGATATTTTTCCAAAGCGTTGTAAAAAACTTCTTGGGAAACCATACGGCTGATACCTAAGAATAGCTTGTACGTCAGTTTATTGAGAATTATGGGACTCTAGAACTCCATTTCTTGCGCTCACATTAGATTTCTTCCCTTCCAGCCTTATCAAGTAGTGAACGTTTCCATCAGGAAATGTCTACGATAGAACCCCGTTACAAATGTAAATGGAGACCAAGAATGTTGACGGATTACTGTTGCACTCAAAAGAAATGGTCCTCAGAACCGCAGAAAATCTCAGAAAGGTATATTCTAGCCCTATTAAGAAACATCTGATGTGTTACACTCACATGACTTTCTCTAGCCGTTCTACAAACTTCTTACATAAGATTATTCTTCTTTTTGCACCTTGTTAATCGAGGTATTCAGCACAATGTTCTTATTACTTAGTTCCTTATAAGGAGGAAGAAAATAAGGGAATACACTAGGCCAAATCGATAGACAAATGTTTTAAAAGCTGTCGTTATGCGATTGTCATTACAAATGGCTTCTTTTTTTGTCCAGGAGTAGAACAAAAGAAAAACGGACACTCCCGTCTGAGAAAAGTATAAATACTTCACAGCTGAAACTAATAACAATGAATACCTCGAAAACGATAAGCCCCACGAAAAAAATGTAAATGACGTAAATTGTGTATTTTAACAAGGCATACATGTTTTGTATAGTAAGTTTTTGTCTATCTCTTACGGTTTATTAGTTATGCCAAATTAAGGAAAATTCAGCCAGAATAAACAGGACTTTAGAAGCTATTCATAGAAAACTCAAGATATACATTTTATTTGTCAGGTAAATATCTTTATTTTAATCAAAATCGTTGCAGCCATTTTTAAGAAAATCAAAATTTTCGAAAAAAGTTCCATGTAAAGGGTAGTTTGGGGTGGGGGGATTTTTCTCAAAATCTTCGTGTCGCATTCCCGGAAGATACTGAACTTAAATACCAAGTTTGGTATTTTAGCTACTTTTCGTTTTTGAGTTATCGTGTTCACAGACACACGGACACACACACACACACGGACCTTTTTCTGGAAATGCTTTTTTTTGGATTCAGGGGGACCTAAAACATATATTTCCGGTGAAATCTCGACATCGAATTTTTGGGTGGAATGCAATACTTCTCTATCCCTATGTACATTGCACATACGGGGCAAGAGAAAGTAAAAATGTAACGCTTTTAGGCTCTAAATAAACATATAATTTCATTGAATTGAAATGTATGTGTTAAAAAAATCTAAGCGCAATAGAAAAAATACTGATAAACGACTTGAAATCAGCATACAAAACTGCAGCTGACTCCACGATATAGCAACCGAATTAGAAGTCATTTGTAATAATCAATGCCGAGAAAGTTTCAAATCTTTAATCCATATAAATAACCTTTTATTTAACACACAACAGGTTTAATTCGGTTATCTAGTGTAATTAGAAGCTCTAATTCCATACAGTTTTAACAGTAGACCAGAATGTCAGTGTCGAAATCTTGTGAAGTCGAGAAAAAAAAGCGAGAGCGTATTGTTTTGCTTCAAAGCCTTTATTGATTCATTCAGTAATCTTAATAGCTTATGAACCGTTGTCCTTCGTTCTTTATGAAATTATTGTACAATGATCTGAAGGATTTAATATGAATTTACCACTGTACCCCTTATAGCAACTTGTTTTAGTACAACATCGGATAAAAATCTGCTGATATTCACGTAAAAAAGACAGAACATCTGATTTCCCCTTCTGCCCAAGAGCTTTCCAAGTTATGAACATGTTGCGTGGCGTATAAATAATCTTTGGTAGTGGAAAAATAATCGGGCTGCTTTTAGTCATTTACTAAAAATTAAAAAAAAAAAAAAAAAAAAAAAAAAAATCTGACGAAAAACTGTAGCCTTTGTGTCGTCTGTTTAGTCTCAGTTCTATAAAAGTTGCAAAAGCAGAAAACCTTCACATATTTCTAAATAGAGGTTAAATTCATTAATGTGAAGATTCCACACAACAACTTAACCTATTTTGAATAGACATACTACTGTGTCAAGAAAGTTCCGGGAATTTGCCAATAAAACACAAAAAATGAATTATTTATTTAACTTTATTTTATCGCCTTCAAAGGAGGCCCCTTCTGAAATTATACATTTAGGTCAGCGAATAATCCAATCATCAAAACATTTTTTGTAGGCACTTTTAGGAATCGTTGTCAATTGTCGCCGCGAATTTTCCTTTAAGTCTTATATCGACTGAAAACGGGTGCCTCGAAGTGGTAACTTGAGTTTTGAAAAGAGAAAGAAGTCAGCAGGAGCCAGATCAGGTGAATACCATGGATGTTCGATGAAATTTGTTAAGTTTTTGGCCAGAAATTCGTTCACAATAATAGCCTTGTGAGCTGGTGCGTTATCGTGGTGCAGAATCCAAGAGTTGTCGTTCCACAAATATGGCCTTTTTCGCCGTATTTGTTCTCTCAAACGTCACATAACGCTCAGATAATAGTCTTTATTTACCATCTGATCTTCTGGCAAGAACTCTGAGTGCACGACACCGCGATAATCGAAAAAAACTGTCAACATGACCTTCAGTTTTGATCGAGTTTGACGTGCCCTTTTAGCTTTCGGTACAGTTGGAAGGTGCCATTCGGAAGCTTGTTGACTGCTTTGAGTGTCAAACTCGTAAACCCATGTCTGATCACCAGTTACACTGTGTTTTATGTATGTGGGGTCAGAACTGGCTCGTTCTAGCATGTCTTCAGCAATCCTTACGCGATGGAATTTTTGTAGAAAATTCAAGTCCTTTCGGAACTAACCGAGCTCCAACGCATGTTATGCCCAAACAATCGTTTAAAATGGTACGAATCGATTCGTGAGACACAGATAGGTCTCTCTCAGAACTAAATGACGATTTTCAAACACCATTTTCTTCACTTTATCGATGTTCGGTTCAGCTGAAACCGTTGATGGCCGACCAGAGCGAGGCAAATCTTCCACCACATCTCGACCACTTTTGAATGCAGTGTACCACACATATGCACATATTTTTGATAAAGTCGATTTACCGTAAACTCTCTGTAACATTTTCAGCGATTCGGCACATGAAATTCCATTTGCAATGCAACATTTGAGACAGATTCTTTGTTTAATATTTGTATCCATCGTAAAATCGCAAATCTCCTTTGAGATGAACTAACAAAATGGCGTACTGTAAACAAACTAGATGACAGATGACGATCAAACTCCGCGTGTGTATAGAGGAAAGATGGACCAACTTAGCGACAACAATAATTTTGAATCCCCTTTTAAACAGGATTTTTAAATGATCAATTTCCGGTACTTTCCTGACAGATGTATGTTCTGACGATGCCATCAATAAAAAAGTAATAATTGTCAAACTAAAGTACATCTTCATTGATGGCTAATGTTAGCAATTCTCTTTCTTCATACAGTTGTTTAACATGCCCTGCTGACGAACTAGATTTCAACATAAGTACAAAGGAAATAATGAAAATTATCTTATGTGAAAGATATTAGAAATTTACAAATACAAAATTTCAGTGTACATATACAGAATCAGAAAAGTGTTTATTCAGTGGTTGAAATTCGTATTTTCTGCTCCGTAACATTCTCAGCGAAGGTTTCTAAATCCGTTTTAGTATTTTAGTAATTGTTGAATTTGGAAGTAGGTGTAGTCAATGCTAGCCAGAAATAAAGGAGTTTTTCAAGTAACTATCAAAATTGATTGAATGATCTTGTGCCTGCCTGCCTGCCTACGTATGGATGGATGTACATACATACCTATTTTCTCTACTTATAAAATAGGTCCCTAAGTTTGATAGGTTCCTAAGAACACTGGTTAGATATCTGTTTGCCGTTGAAGAAATGATTTGCTGAACTTTATTATTTTGACTGGAAATGTTTTTAAAAAAAGTAATCCACAACAAGTAGTCTTCTTTTTAATACAGTGCTTCTGAAGCTTAGTGCAGTAAATAACGTCTCATTTAGAGAAAATAAAACGTCATTGCAGTAGGAAAAAAAAAGAAAAAAAAAACCACCAACATTGATTGAATGTTCAGTTTTAGGTATCGAAAAATTCCGTTATGTTAAGAAAGGGTGCAAAAAAAAAAAAAAAAAAAAAATTGACATGTTTATTTAAAAACTATTTCAAATGAATGTCAACATATTATAACTTTAATAAATGAACAAAATACAATGTTCAAACACAACGATCAGTATTAAAGTTGCTTAGTCTCTACAAGAGGGAGGGAAGTATTACATATCATATTCTTTGCAAACCACCTTTTTGTTGTAGGTATTTACAGGTCGCAGCGTTGAAGGGGAGCCTTCCCAAGAGCATCCGAAGTGTGTCCCACCTAAGCAGTTCGAAAGAAACTGTAAAAGACGCATTTTCACCGCCAAGCCGCAACACACAATATACTTAGATGTATAACTCTAAAACAGAAGACGATGAAAACATTTTGGGTACACAAAAAGAGACACAAAGAACATCGTGGTAAAATTGGAAGCGACCACAAGAAGCTAATGGTTAGAGTGGGTCACAGGGAATCGAAACTAAGACCTCTAGAATTCGAGCTCTGTGTTTTGATATCTGGAGTCTCTATGTCTTTTACATCACTTTATTTTACACGAACTCTTTGATTCCAATTGGAAAATTTGTTTATATGTTCTTACCTTTAAGGCGACTTTAAGGCGGTTTTAACCATATAACAAAAAAGAGATGAGCTTACCTAGACTTCATACATAAATTATATTTCTTTTGCATGCAAAGAATATTTTTGTCTTCTTTGATCTATATAGTCCTATATCTAAGGCAAGGGAAAGAAAAAGGTTATAGCTTAAAAATTATTGCAATATCTGTGAAACGAAAGTTAGAATTAATTACTTTCTCTAGCCCAGTATGTACAATGTACATAGGGATTGAGAAGTATTGTATTCCACCCAAGAATTCGATGTCGAGATTTCACAGAAAATATATGTTTTAGGACCCTCTGAATCCAAAAAAACAAGAAGTATTTTCAGAAACAGGTCCGTGTGTGTTTGTCTGTGGACATTATAGCTCAAAACCGAAAAAGACAGTTAAATACTAAACTTGGTATTTTAGTTTGGTATCTTCCAAGGATGCGACACGAAGATTTTAAAGGAATTCCCCCCACTTCTAACTACCCTTTACATGGAAAAATTTTCGAAAAATTTGCTTTTCTTAAAAATGGCTCTAAGGAAGTTGATTAAATACCACATATTAATGCAATTTCTACTACAAATAAAATTTATATCTGAGTTTTCTGGGAATAGCTTCTAAATACCTGTTTATTTTCTGGACGAATTTTGTTTAATTTGGCATAACTAATTAACCGCAAGAGATACACAATAGTTAACTCTACAAAAAATTTAGATCTTGTGACAATACACTAGATAAGTCATATACTTTTTTTTTCGTAGAGCTTACCATTTTCGAGGTATTCCTTGTTATTAATTTCAATTGTGAAGTACTTATACTTTTCTCAGACGGAAGCTGTAGGAGTATTTTAGCACCACATTACAGAAGGGTTATAATGTTGGCCCCGTGCTCAGATGTTCGATGACGTTGCTTAAAGATTCACTCCACTACCAGATGAGTAGATTACGTACCTTTGTTGTGCTACTGATGAGGTGGTGCCTCAGCTAGACTCAGCCTGCATGCTGGTTTGACTCACTCGGGGTGGAAACAATGAGGGCAGATTAGGTAGTGATTTTATGAAATTGCTTAGACACACGTTACTTTCCTTCAATTTGTCACTAGAAGACACAAAACAAACACTTTGCTGTACAACCTGTTAAGTCAATTATTTACTAGGAGCTTTCTTTATCGACAATTCACACCTATTTTAGTTACAACTCTTATCTCTTTGCGCTAAGTCTAGATACGCGTCACTGGCTTTATCTATCCACTGCTGAGGGCGCCGATAACTAAGTATCTATGAGAGTTGCGTTGTTTAACTTCAACGCTGATGTAACCATGTGACAGCCCTGACGTAACCTCAATGCTTCGATGCAACTAACAGACACCACAGGTGTAACTATGAGGCAGCCCCGATGTGCGGCAATCTTCTCCTAATATAGCAACATTGCTGTCATGGTGGCTTCTTTCTGATTGGGCAGAAAGGCGGCGAAACGGGAGTCCATATTACCCCAAATACATCATTTTCTTCCCAGGATGCAACATAACACCCACGTGACAAGTGTTATACAATGGAAAAATACTCTTTTCCAAACTAAAAGGGACTTTACCGTCACGTATAGCTCGTACGTGCCCGGATAAAGGAGCGTTTGATAACAATGAAAACCTCTCACTCCACTTTCCAAGTTTGGCGCAAACAACTCCCAACTGCTCTTATTAAAAGCTGCTTTTTACACTCTTAATACATGAAATAATCGAGTGTTGACACTCTTTAAATGTAAACTGATAAAAAAGTAATGAAAATTACAATGGCTATTACAGAGAAGCCAACTAACGGTCTCAAAGTGTCCGTTTTTCTTTTGTTTTACTCCTGGCCAAGCAAAGAAGCGATTTGCAATGATAATCGTATAACGACAGCTTTTAAAACATTTGTCTATCACTTTAGCCTTAGTTCCAGTCTACTTAAAAGGAACTAAGTGAAAACATTCTGCTAATGTTTATCTCGATTAACATGGTGTTGGAAGAAGTGTAAGAAGTTTGTAGAGTAGTTAGAGAAAGTCATGTGAGTGTAACACATCGGATTTTCTTTGGGTGCAGTGCTCCATTGTTCCATAACAAGCTTAATTCTCAATCCATCGGCCTGTTTATTAGCATCCGTCTTGCACCAATTTCTTCGTCCGCTCTTTGTCCAAACCTTTCTTGTTTCTATTGGTTTATTTCGAGAAACAGGTACAGCAGACGATGCTGCGGGCTGTGTAAATAAACAGGGAGCCCCCCCCCCCCATTCAGTCAAATACACATGACCCTTTACTTCCGGTTCGGTACATTTGATGCTTCCCCTTCATTCACACATACTCAAGTACTCCATTGAGTTGGTTCGCGAAGTATTGGGCGGTGCACTATTCCTTTGTTCCGCAGTGCGCAATCACAGAGCAACATCAGACAAATATGATCTATACAAAAAAAAGAAAAAATAAAATCTGATGTGTTCCATTCACATTACTTTACATTTCTGCAACAAACCATTGGTAAAAATTATGCTTCTATTTACTTCATACTAATCGAGAAAAAATTAGCACAAATAGTCTTATTACTTGTTTCTAAGTGCGAAATAAGGGACTACCATAGGTTAAAGTGATAATCAAAAGTTGGTTGCTATGTGACTGAAGTTTCTTTATTTGTATGGACAGGAGTTGACAAGCTCCTGCATAGGAATATCTCAAAAACGATATCAACTCCACGGAAAAAAAAAAAAAAAATGTATTTGACATAAATTGTGTTTTAACGTGCTCTACATTTTTTGTGTGGTAAGTTTTTGTCCCTCCTTTACGGTTTAGCAGTTATGCAAAATTTTGTAAAATTCATCCAAAATAAAGTAGCCTTCAGAGGCTATTCCCAGAAAATTCAAGATATACATTTTATTTGTCAGGTAGGTATATATCTTTAATATACGAAATTTTAATCAAAATTGTTAGATCCATTTTTGAGAACATCTAAATTTTCGAATAAAGTTCCATATAAAGGGTAGTTGTGTGTAGGGGGATTTTCTTGAAAACCTTCGTGGTGCATCCTTGGAAGATACTACACTTAAATACCAAGTTTGGTGTTTAACGGATTTTTCGTTTTTGAGCTATGCTACCCACAGACATACACACGGACGTTAATCTAAAAATGACTTTTTTGAATTCAGGAGGACCCAAAACATGTATTTCTAGTGAAATCTCGGTATGGAATTTTTGGGTGCATTACAATACCTTCTCTTCTATACACCATGCACTGAGTACGCATAGAGAAAGTAAAATACATGAGCATACTCGCTCTACTGAGTAAATATACTCGAATTTGTTCTGCATCAAAGACAAAAACCACAGGACATACGTACAATGTCTGCCATATGAAATAAATGCACTCATGACGGAAGAAGAAACAAAACACCATCGCGATGACGCTGCGGGTATATGTGATGATGGAGTTAAAGCTTCCTGCTTTTCACTATAACAACATCTAGGAAAAATAATTTCTGACTCTTGATTTAACCAGAATATAATATTATAGATGTTGAACATTCATAATAGAATGAAAGAAGTTCCTCTAAGCCGGTTGGTCTAGATACCTCAAGATTCACTCTCAGAAAGAAAACAGCTTTCCATAGGCCAAAACAGCGGTGCAAGCAAGAACTGATATCTTCTGCTGAATTCTTCTATAAGGGTGTTAATGAATTACACCGAAATAATTTGCGAGATTGTGCACGTGATATAAGTAATTTGAGATCGGCGATGCATGGTCCCCAGATAAACATAACGCAGCTACATAGAGGTAAACGTGTGGGTATCAGGTGCTGATAAGTCGGTGTTAAAGCAAATCAGGTTGAAAAAATGACTTAGAATGTCTTTAAAACTGCTGCCCGAGTATAGAAACATAGATTTTTAGCAGCTCATTACTAGCGTTCTCAAGATTTAATGTCGCAAAAATCTGTAAAATCTCCAACTAATCACTTGACAGTACGACACTGAGCATTCATTAACTACGTTCTTGAGGTAGCCTACTCTGGAGGCGTTTTTTAAACTGCTGTGGTGGCTTAATGTGCAACGGGGGAAGATGCCATCCCGAAGGTCGTGAGTTCGATTGCTGTCATAGAGTAAATGTTTTTTATTATTATTTTTTTCATTCCAGACGAAGTGCCGCGATACGTGAACGAGACCCGAACTCAGA
The DNA here is from genome assembly GCA_030762935.1 of Hymenopus coronatus. Taxonomy (NCBI): domain Eukaryota; kingdom Metazoa; phylum Arthropoda; class Insecta; order Mantodea; family Hymenopodidae; genus Hymenopus; species Hymenopus coronatus. The sequence continues at coordinate 11,039,589 of CM060884.1, forward strand.
AACTATCTTTCACTTGAAAGCCAGTATCGTAACCACTAAGCTAGAGAGGTACACTGTAATATGTCCCTTCGTTTTTCGTGTTATGCTCTCGAATGGTTGATATATTAGCCAGTGGCGTACTGGCACTTCAGAAACTTATAGCCGTTACTTCAACATTTCAATAAATAGGCCATAAGTCTCCTATCTCAAATTACTTATTTAAGTAATCTACTTTTCTGTGAAAATATTTCGGTATAGTGCATTAACATCCTGTATATATGTATATGTTCTGTTAGATATTTATTGGACAGGATGTGGCTATTGGCTTTTCAATACATGAACTCTTAATATATTTTTTTAGAAAGCTCGAACTAAAAGTAAAATTTTTAACATAAGCAACACGAGTTAAAATCGTATTTTATCGCATTAGTGTTTATGCCACTCCATTGTCACTAACTATGGTTTTCTGACTAGTAACTTTTTATATTTTCAGTTGTTTATTAAGTAGATTGGCTTTGATTTGAATTTACGATCATAATTCATTTCTTGGCGGTCAGAATATCTGTTAATAATATAGTAGATACATCTCATATTTTAATTCGTTTCAGTGATATCGGCACCTCATCGCATAGTGTTGACCTATTCCTTGAGTTGGCAACCTTGTACTTGATGCCAGTAATCGATTAATTGAATAGCGGCAAGTATGAATATGGATGATATTGAGTTCCAACAAATGAATATCGCAGTCACGCTGCACATCACAAATACGAAGTAGGTAAAAATAATCTAATAATTAATGCTTTGTATATAAAATTGAGACTGTATAAAAATGATGTGTGACACTACTCGGTCTACGTTTCACAAGCTTCTACTCACAATATAAAACACATTTATATCATAAATAACTAGTACATATCTTGACCCAAACTAAAAAATCTGATGTGTACCATTCACATGTCTACAACTATGCAACAAATTATTCTTAAAAAGCTTATACTTCTATTTACTTCATAGTAATCAGAAAAAATAGTCTTATTACTTGCTTCCTTGTAAGTAGAAGTGAAATAAGGTTTAAGTGATAGCCAAAAGCTGGTTGCTATGTGACGTAAGTTCCTTTGTTTGTATTGACAGGAGTTGACAAATTCCTGTATGAGAAAAGTTTGTTTTTTAAAGCTGAAACTAAAAACAAGGAATATCTAAAAAACGATCAACTCTGTGATAAAATGTATATAACATTAATTGTGTGTTTTAACGTGCTCTACATTTTTTGTTCAGTAAGTTTTTGTCCATCTCTTACAGTTTAGCAGTTTTGCAAAATTCCGTAAATTTCATCCAGATTAAAGTAAGCTTCAGAGGCTATTCCCAGATATTTGAAGGCATACATTTTATATTCAAGTAAATGTCTTTAATATATATTTTAATCAAAATCGTTAAAGGCATTTTTAAGAAAATCAAAATTTTCGAAAAACGTTCCTTGTAAAGAGTATTTGAGGTGGGGAATTTTTCTCAAAATTTTCGTGTCGCATCCCTGGAAGATACTAAACTTAAATACCAATTTTCGTTTTTTAGTTATCGTGTTCACAAACACATGGACACACACACACACGGACCTTTTTGATAAAATGCTTTTTTTTTGGGGGGTACAGGGGACCCCTAAATCATATACATAAAGTATTTCCGGTGAAATCTCAGTATCGAAATTTTGGGTGGAGTGCATTACCTTCTCTATACGCTTTGTACATAGTACGTATAGAGAAAGTAAAAATAGGTTGGTAGTATGGTTTGTACGTTCGTAAACATTACAAAAGGGAGAGTGTTGTTTACATTATGCGACGAGTTTAATATACGAGAAGAAACTGGCTCAATTAGGGAGGGAGGGTGGTTCTCTACAACTCAAAGTGATCGCATCTATTACAAGACACACGTTCCATGTGTGTCACTATCTTCAACGTTTCCAATCTGAACCTTTACCATTATGCTTATTAAATTATTAGATACAACGTATTCTGGCGATAAACTGCTGGTTTACACCAAGGACATTTCCAATAGCTGCTTCAAGGCGAGATGTTTAGCGGCGACACCTCCCAGAACTGCCTTATCATAATGACTCTTGTCGAGGTCTTTATACCGGAAATGTAGAAGGATAAACATTAAAGACCTGATTAATACATTAATATCTGCGAAATATAGCAATTTTTGTCGCATTTAGAGCTATTATGGAATTTATAATATATTTTGTTTAGGATCACAACTAAGGAACGTAAGGAAACAATGCCGATGCTAAAAATCCCGTTTGCAGGAAAGAATTTCAGCAGAACTTTGGGCTCTATTGAAATCTTCAAAATATAATATAGTTTGATTTGAAATGTTATTTAAAAACGCTTAAATGTGCTGAGGGAAAACTTTAAACAGATTAAACTATTTACAGCTAAAGTTCAAACCCTTGCAATTACGAATCTATGGAATATACAACAATTTTACGTGTTACATTCACATGACTTTCTCTACATTTCTACAGTAAATTATTGTCAAAAAGCTTAGTCCTCTATATACTTCAGTTAATGGAGAAAAAATTAGTAGAAACGGTCTTATTACTTATTTCCTTGTAAGAGAAGGGAAATAAGGAAGTACCATAGGTTAAAGTCCTTTAAAAGCTGGTCGCTCTGTGGTTGAAGTACCTTTGTTTGTACACTAGTTAATTACAAAATCTTTCTGAAAGTAATTAGTCATGGCACAACTTGCAGAAAAACAACGAATTGAAATGTTAATGATGATCGGATATATTGATAGGAGAAGAAGAGGTTTGTGTCGTGTTTAATGAAAGACATCCAGAAGGAAGGAGTACTCATTCTACGGTAAGCAACATTTTGAAAAAATTCAATGAAACTGGGAAGGCAAAGTCTGGAAGACCAAAACGAGTTACAAAAGGTGGTAAAGCCGAGATCTTCTGACCTGAACCCCTTAGACCTTTTCTTGTGGGGATATTTGAACGAGGGTTCACAAATAGATGTTGAAGAGTTAAAGCAAAAAACTGGGCAAGAAATGCAGCTGAGCAGGCGAACACATTAACTAATTTCAAAAACTGACTTTAGCATCGTTTGGCAGTAAATGGGGGCCATTTTGAGCACCTTTTGAAGTGAATTCATCATGTGTTACACTAATTTTGTTATGAATGTATTTTCCGAGGCCTGAGGACCAACAATATAAAGAAAACAAAATTATCACTAAAAAAAGAGTCACGTCCTATTCACAATCATAGTAATATGAAAACTTGTTGGTATCTTACAGCTTTTCTAAAAAATATCACTTTACAAAACTATAACAACAAAGTTACAAGCATTGTCCCATACTTTTTACTCACCCCGTATGGACAATATACATGTTTTAATGAAAATATAGTCTAACGATACTTAAAATTGCTTTAAACCGATTCAAAATATAAATTCTAGAACATCTCACAATGTCAATTTAGAATGTTATATTGTACATGCTGCTTATTGTAGCAGTTATAAATTACACCCTAAAGTTCATATACATTTATATCCGCTGCTTCGAAAACGCGCTCTGGAGGTTACGCCAGGAAGGACAATAGCACGTAGTGACAGTGAGCACATTCCTCTGTGGATATAAGCTATGTTAAGTCTTCCGGAGTCAGAAATTAGGTCACGCTGTTTGGCCCAGTTCACCATGAGAATTGTCATACTCCACCTACTACTGTAATATATGAACGTTCCAATGATACGCCATCATACAGCTGCCAACATAAATAACCCTGCTAACAACCTCTGCAGTAACATCTCAACTTCTATTTAGTTATTTATTTCAGATCGCTTTAACGCCAAGGTCATATCGCGACCATACTATGTTTATAACAATTGAATTCATAATATTACAATGAAATGATTTACACACATTAAACAAAGGTCTGCGAATTATTAATTACAGTAGGAAAGCAAGTTTTACACAGATGAAAAAAATACATTACACTTTGAGATCCAGTTTAATGCTTCTGAGAAAGAGTAGAACTTCTTGCATTTTTGTGGATATATCTTCATTGACGCCATAGAACTGAGTGTATCTTGTGCATCCTGTGTATCACCCTCCGTGGTGTAATGGTTACCATGCTAACTTCATGTGCCCAAGGTCGCGGGTTCCGTTGGTCCCGTGTCGTAGGTTTACGGCACGTAAAAGAACCTCAAACCTGATAGAGAGGCCTCTGAGCGGTCTTTCATACCCAATATAGAATGGGACGCTGAGAACCACAGCAGCTAAAGAGCGCCCATAAATAACACGCCATTTTTTTTTTTTTGCGTCCTGTGAAAATGTGTTTAATAGTGAATTGTTCACATTGAGGTGGGTTGTCTTTGGTGGAGATGTATGAGTGAGCTAGTTTAGTCTTGTGATAGTCACTTGTTCTCTAGTGCAGTCAAAGTTTACATAGCAGAACGTTTTAACATTTTGAAAATATCTTTCCGCACGTAATGCAGATTAATAATAAAGTCATGCATATAAATACGAAATTGTGATGCTTAATAGCTTCCGTATGCTTAGTAATATATATAAACGAGCTAATGGTTTCCGTAGTTCTTAAGAAAGGAAAAAAATACAACAAATATAAAGTCCTTCGGTCCATATCATTTTCTCAATCTGTTCAGCAAACAAACAGTTCTTACAAAAGATTGTTCGTTTATCTACACCAATCTGATCAAGATAAACATTACCAGAAACCATTTCTACTTAGTTCCTTGTAAGTAGGAGGGAAATAAGGGAATACTCTAGCCTAAGGCGATCTTTAAATCTTTCAAAAGTTGTCGCTATGCGGTACACGGGGAAAAATGTTTTGCGTTATTTTATTTCTTCAAAAACGCCTCTAGTAATTTTAATTAGAACGCCTTTTTTAGCAAATAGTTTATTTTGATAGCTACCTAATAAGTTTATTTCTCATCACTTCAACACAAGCCTCTTTTTCTTCTTTCGTTCCTTTTGTCAGTATTGTACCTTTTCAGTTGCTAAGTGCAAAGCTATGTGATGCAAAGCGGCTGCCTATGCCCGTTTTCAACTCTCTACAATGGTGACAACAATGCATACGAACAACTATAACAGTTCAGGGGGCGCGATATAGGCGCAACCTACATCTGCATTTGAGAACGAAGTGACAACTTACACTATGCGAAAACCTCGGCTGTTTCACTACTAGTCATATCGGGTCTTCAGAGAGCTGCAGGCCTAAAGCCATATAGGGTTACGGTTGTTCATCAGCTACAGGAACCAGATAAGGATAAAAGATTAAATTATTGTCGTTGGTTTCAGTCGTTCACTGTGCAAAATCCTGCCATACTGTCAATCACATGGTTCACAGATGAAGCATGGTTCCATTTATCCGGTTATGTGAACTCACAGAACTCACGCCATTTGGCCATCGAAAATCCACATGTCATCCATGAAGGGTTAAAATCGGAGTTTGGTACCCAATATCTGCACAGAGAATAGTGGGGTCAACTTTTTTTAACCAGACTGTGAACACTGCAGAGTACCGACTGATTTTAATGAAGTTTGTTGAGCAACTGGACTTTGTAGATCTTAGTCAAGGATATTTTCAGCAAGATGGCGCTATATGTCATACATCAAATGGATCCTAATTGCAAGTTTCTTTGACGACCGGATAATTTCCAGGAACCTGTGACCACCGAGATCTCCGGATTTGACTTCGCCGGGTTACTTAAAAGACAGCGTTTACACCACACGTCCCCAGACATTGGACGATCTGCAGCACAACATCACAAACGAGATTCAAGTTATTGACAACAGAGTCCTCCAACGAGTGGCCAGCAACATAGAACGACGTGTTGAGTTGTGCCTTATGCAGGATGGAGGACATTTTCAACATTTGCTATAAAGGTAAATAATCTCTCAAAATTCCTCTACAGTTTAGGTATAATAAGTTGTCGCTAGCACAATTCACTTTGAAACAATTAAAGAAAGAAATGTGACAGTTCTATATAAATCACTCCGTATAATTACATATAATTAAATATAATCCCCGTTAATGGTTTATATAACACAGAGAACTGGGTGTTTTCAAAAATATTTCATAGATATGAGGGAAGATAAGGTAGTGTGAATCTAACACATGCATAATAATGAAACTCTTATTGATCACAAATAATCTATCCTTTATTATTTCACTGCATAGGCTGAATCACTTACAAAATATCAATTTCCTATATAAAGTGGCGGAATGCAGGTATTTAGATATTAATTATTGTTCGTAAAGACTTCCTTTTACAATGTTATTATACCTTATTCAGCCACGAAAAAGGTTAGTGCTATTGTGTGGAATAACAAGAAAAAACAAAACCGCAATAGGAATTCTGCTTAGACGTCTACACACACTGGACTTAAAATTAACACTTCAATACTGTAATCTTTATTCAAAGCACATCGTCCTTGTTCTTCAAGAAGTGGACATACAAGTATGCGAGGATGTGTTTTGCTGTGATATAAACCTCCAAACAGACTTAATATTCATTTAACGCCTAAAGCAAAGTGAAACTGGTTTTAAATTTATACTGTAGTACACGTTAAAGGACGATAGCCTAATGTCCTAATTTGCCACGTAATAGTCTACGGAGGTGTTGGAATCGATTTACAGGCAAATTTAATATATCGGTAGTTAGCAAGGCCAATAGCAACGTCAAGCATGAACTATTAGCATTACTGACATTTTGTCCTATGACACAATATATTTGACTGCTATGAGTCAACAAATGTTTTAATGTAACCTGGATTGTAAAATTTCTTCGCACTATTCTTTATTTATTTTATTTGTTCTATTCCATTTATATCCTGCCTTGAACACCTTAGGTCATTTTTTTCTTTCTATGTTTATTTCTTTCTTTCTTCATAAACAATTGCTCAGCAATAGTGTTTACACATTTACAGTGGCTTCAATCTGTTTGGGTGGTTTGTACATTATATACACGCTCTCTCCCTTGTTCATATTCTAGAGTGTAAGGAAGATAGGGAATAAAGTTAACTTCTGCCCCGCCAGTCAAAGGCACTTTCTTCACATTTTGTTTTCTATTTAAGAAGAGGACTTCTGCCATTTAAGCAAAAATAAAAGGAATGATTCAGCTATTTAGAATAAAAATCGGATACTAGATGAGGTTAACAAGAAGAAGATGAAGAGAAAACTATAGATAATTAAAAAGTTTCAGAAGAAAGTTTCATGGAAAGCTGAGTTTCACAAGGTGAGTTTCGCCTGGGGGTGAAAAGAAAAAAAAAAAAGCTTATTTTCACGGAGGTTGTTGATTGTTAACAGTTTTACTATTTGCTCTTTATTCTTGTTGTACGCATTTATTGATGTAAACTTGACCTTGTACTCGATAACTATGAAACTTCATGAAAAATAATCAAGAGAATAGCGCAAGAATTTCTAATCTAGATATCTAGATATATACACTTAAATATATATATATATATATATATATATATATATATATTTGTAATACACATTACTTTCATTCAATAAATGTTTCGGTGTATAAAATCGTTGTATAGTTAGTCGTAATATCGCCCTCCATGGTGTAATAGTTAGCATGCTAGCTTCATATACCCAAGGTCGCGGGTTCAAATCCGGCGGAGGACGATGGAATTTTTCGGGTGTAAAAATTCTTAGCATGTCTTTCTTCGGAAGGAAAGTAAAGCCGTTGATCACGTGGCGTGGATTTATGGCACGTAGAAGAACCTCAAGCATATATAGTGGCAACATTAATCATTGTTTACTCCCTGTATAGAATGGGACGCTGGTAACCATAGCAGTTATAGAGCTCCATAAATAAAACTCCATTTCCATTTATTTTAGTCTTGGATTTTATAACAAATATTACCCATACAGTTTGCACTGAATAAAAACACCAAAATGTCTTAAACTTCCTTAAACTCTTTAAACATTGAGTTTACTGAAAATTATGAGAATTAAAAGCAATTAATAGGTTAATTTATTTCTAAGTATTACTGAGGGTTTAGATTTAACAACGACAAAATAATTCATTTTTATAGTGCGCCTTATAAATGTGTCTTAATTTGTCTAATGCAATTTAAAACCATCTCATTGCGTATGACTTATCATCTATCTACAATACCAAAGTTCAGTCAATATAATTACTTTTCAATTAAAGTTATGAATGTACACATCGGTATCACAAACGCATTTATACTGTGTTTATAATTATTCCAGACATGTTCAATATGCACAGGAATTGAGTCGGAAATTTATTTAACCCAAGAATTTGCATCCATAGACAAAGAATTGTAAAGTGAGTTCTCATGAAATGAAATTTCTTTTGCTTTCTCTACGTACCATGAACATAGGTATAGAGAAGGTATTGTAATGCACACAAAAATCCAATTCCGAAATTTCACCGGAGATATATACCTTTTGTATCCCCCTGAATCCAAAACAAGCATTGTTAGATAAAGGTTCGTGCGTGTGTGTATCTGAAAAGCATAGCTCAAAAACGAAAAGACTAAACAAATAACCAAAGTAATAAACTTGGAATATAAGTTTGATATCTTCCAAGAATGCGACACAAAGATTTTCAAGAAAATCCACCCCCTAACTATCCTTTACATGGAACATTTTTCGAAAATTGTCGCTGTCCTTTCGTCTACCTTGGAGTCGTCTGAATTAGCACCAGTGAAATACTTTATAAACGAGCGAGTACATACCTCTTTGTAGTTCTGTGGTGCGCCGGCTATGCTCATCCATGTAGAACACAAATTTGACTCTCACTGAGGGGAGAAACAATGACTAGGGTATGTGACACGGGGTAGACTTACATACTGAATTACTTCACTTTAGATTCCACTGAATTAATACTTTTATTCTCCTTTGTTACTTGTTGAGGCACTAACCCTACGAGTGATTTCCCATATAGTAATTCTTGAAGACGTAGAAATGTTAATAACTAGTTCTATTTTCTTCTGCTTACTAAGTTCTTGTTTCGGCGGTCATCGGTAATTGCTGCGTACTTCCATATTACGCGACAACTCAACTCGTGCCATAACTACAACGTTTCGCGTAATAATATCACATTCTCAGGCACTAACACCGCCGCATTCACGTCGTACAACGTACAACATATAGCATCACAAGTGTAACAAGCAACCCAACAAGAAGAAAAAGAAGAAGCCTAACTTCTTGTAAGCGCATCGCTTATATGCCTAAAATCTCCAATCTTGAAGCTCATCCCTGATTGTTTGAAAAGAAGATCGAAAATAACGTTGCTACGTAACTAATTTTGTAAGTTCTTTGTGTGAGACTCACATGACCGCTGTTTATAATGGAAAAGTCCCGAGCTGCTAACTTTTAGGGAAGAGACCTTTCTCTAAATATACCCTGTTACTTATGTCTCTAGTGCACTAAAAATCTTGCTCTTAAAAAGGTCTTCATGCTGCTGTATTAACAAAGAAAGTAACCTTGGCGTATACTATGGCAACTTCTCACCCTAAGGTTTTGTGTTCTGCTATCTGCTCAGTCTTGGCTACTGAAGCAGATATATTTCTTAGTTAAACCTCTGTCAATTATTAATCAAACCAACAAAATATAAAGCATACTAATATACTGTTGTAAAATTTTCTCAAAAGTACCTCTAACAATTTTTATTAAAACATGTTATGTTTAAGATTTTTATCACAAACGAAATGTATATCTTGAATTTTCTGAGAATAGCCTCTGAATGTTATTTTGAATGTCCTTTATATAACTGAAAAAATGTAAAAGATATACCAAAACTTCACTGCAGGAAAAATGTAGATTTCATTGAAACACGTAATTTATATCATCTGTATTTTTTGTTTAATTAACCGTTTTCGAGATATTTCAGATCATTGGTTTCAATTTTATACACTTAAACTTTTCTCAAAAAGGAAGACTTTTTTCTTCTCGTTTCTCGTTGTTTATTTCTGGCAAACAAAGAGATTGGAATTTTAATTATTTCACATAGAAACCGGCTTTTATGGGACGAAACTATCGCTTTAGACCGTGCATGGTATTCCCCTTCGACTTAGAAGGAAGTTAGTAATAATACTAATTTTACATGTGATTATCTTGATTAGAATGACGTAGATAACAGATGAAAGGTTTGTTTATGGGACAACTAGAGTACATCATGGGAATATAATACATCGATTTCTTTTCGCTTCCACTTACAAGGAACCAAGTAATAAGGGTAATATCTGCTAATGTTATCTCGATTATCATGAAATAGAAGAATAAGGATTTCTTACAGAGATGCAGAGAAAGTCATGTGAATGGACCACATCAGATTTTTTGTTAGTATAATCATCATATCTGTTCCTTGTTAAGTCATGGAAATGTTTTTTTTAATTCATTTGGTTTATTATATGATTTTTATGATTCCTATTAGCAATCTGCACACATTAACATTTTAAAGAGAGAAAATATTTATGCATTTATGAAGTACGAGTATTTATATATGTATGTATGCATGTATGTATGTATGTATGTATGTATGTATGTATGTATGTATGTATGTATGTATGCATGCATGTATGTATGAATGTATGCGTGTATGTATGAATGTATGCGTGTATGTAAGTATGTATGTATGTCTGTATGTCTGTCTGTCCGTATGTATGCATGTATGCATGTATGTATGAATGTATGTATGTATGAATGTATATATGTAAGTATGTATGTATGTCTGTCTGTCCGTATGTATGCATGTATGCATGTATGTATGAATGTATGTATGTATGAATGTATGTATATATGTAAGTATGTATGTATGTATGTCTGTATGTCTGTATGTCTGTCTGTCTGTCCGTATGTATGTATGTATGGGTGGGTGGGTGGGCAGGCAGGCAGGTAGGTAGGTAGGTTCAACATCCGATAGGCTATAAATAAAAGACAAGTTCGTAGCAAATATTATTTTATTACTAAAAGTTTTGTGCACTTGTGGTTACTTTTCAACATTATCACCGAAAAGAGTGAGACAGTTATCGTACCTGTGCACAACCTTTGCAATACTCGTTTCAAGGAATGTTGCCGCCAATGTTTTCAAATGATCATTGACATTGTTTTGAAGATCTTTGTTGGTTTGAAAGTGTTGTCCTCCTAGGCACATATTCAGTTCAGGGAAAAGATGAAAGTCGTTGGATGCCAGGTCAGCAGGGTACGGCAAATGATCGAATTTGTCCCATTGAAATTGCTCAAGGAGCCGATGGGTTGTGCCAGCAGTGTTTCCACGAGCGTTAGCATGGATCAACACACTTCCTGAAGTCAGTATTCCTCTTCGTTTGTTTTGAACGGCTCTCCGCAAACGTCGTAAAGTACGAAGATCTTCAAAACAACCTCAATGCTCATTTGAAATCACTGGCGGCAACATTTTTTCAAGCGAGTATTGCAAAGCTTATGCACAGATACGATAAATGTCTCTATCTTTTCTGTGATTATGTTGAAAAGTGACCATAAATGTACAAAAATTTTAGTAAAAAAATTAATTGTTTTCTATGAACTTGTCTTTTATTTATAGTCTATCGGAGGTTAAAAAATACGCCCCGTAAGTAGGTAGGTCGGTGGGAGGGTAGGTAGGTAGGTAGGTAGGTAGGTAGGTAGGTAGGTAGGTAGGTACTCACCACATTTCTAAAGCTCCACAATGTCGACGTAGGATTTTTGCAGGAAATTCATCTGCTACTCTTGATTTTGTGTGTAACTAAGAAAACGTTGCGTATCTTGGTCCGGAGAGCCGCGGAACGGCATTGATTTACGGAAAAGGGATTGACATAACTAATGTCGACCTTCACCTTCAGGACCCCTCAACTCCGCTCTGTATACCGAAATACGAATAGTCTTATTCAACCTATATTGCATCTTCTGGATCTCAACGTAATGTGAACGCGAATCCTTCTTCAACACAGTCATCCAAAGTGGGATGCGCAACATCAGTCCTCTGCAGATCACGATGAAGCTTTACCTTTTGGACGCCTGGTAGTTAAAATAAGGTTCTTGTGTGGACGGTTCTCCGATCCTCCGAATAAAAGGGTCAACCGATATGCCTAGCAGTGAAATAGCCGAGGTTTCCGCATAGTGATCAGTTGTTACTTCGTTCTCAAATGAAGGTGCAGATTTACCCTCTATCGTGCCCCCGAGTTGTTTTAGTTGTTCGTGGGCATTGTGTCATCGTTGTAGAGGGATAAAAACGTGCATGGCAGCCGCTTTACATCACATAGTTTTGTACTGAACACGTACAATGATTATAGCAAAGAAAGTAGAAAAAGAGGCTTGTGTGCCCCTTCTGCTCTTCTGCTTAGTTGGGACTATATAAAGGTTGCAACCAGAGCCGGAGTAAGTCAGTCTATTTGCTTTGAGCCTCGATCCTCTTCGGCGACAGCTGCGGTCATTCCTGGGCAGTCTGGAACACCAAGGTAACCGATTCCTTAGGACATATGCTGATGTGACGTTATTTGAGGCAAGCAATGCTGTTATGGGAAACTTAAGTCGATGTCTTTTGGAAAATAGTGCCCTTTCTAGGGCCAGATTCAATTTAAACAAGTCAGAGACTTTACACTTTGCCCATTGGCAATAGCCGCTTTAAATTCCTTGGTGATGATGATGATGATGATGATGATGATGATGAGTTTAATTCGCACGAAGATATTTTGTGTTGCGTTTACACACAGCTTACAGGAGTCTATGTCACTTAATTGGAATGAAAATTTTGCTAACTTGCGATCCTCTTAGCAGAACAGTGAACTCAGACATGAACCTTTTTCAAAGACTATGCTATGTGCACATCTATTATGTACAGAGCAGGATTTGGTACATTGTTGAAGTGTATACCAATTTCTAAGCGTTTTCTTAGAGCATTGAATATAATATTTGCTATTTCCTGTGATATGGGGATGCATATCGAACTACCAGGGAGCAACTGCGTCATTTAACTAATAAGGTGGTTATGGACTGACAGCATTGGATGCGAAATGTTTGGCGCCCCTTGGAAAATCGTTACTGCGTATTCTGGATGGTGAGGGCCTCCCCATTTAGCAAGCTCTTTGGACTGAACATCATCATCATCATCATCATCATCATCAAATATGTCTCCATGGTAGACATATTTGACCTTGGAATTCCAATAGGAAAACAGGAATATGTCGGATATACTTACATGGATCGTACCTACTATTGGATACTGCCAGTTGGAAACGCGGCACATCTACCGGACGTCCAGATTTTTATCCGAAAAGAACGCTGGGAATTGGAAAGGCGGACCCCCCCCCTTCTTTGTATCTTCCGCATTAGAGACTGAATCTCCAGACAAGGCCTGCAAGTTCCCCACTTAAAAATAAATAAACTAAAAGTAAAATACGCTGTGACGTTATCTGTTTTGGATATTCCAATTTCCTGCTTCCTTTCGTTAAAAAAAACAACAACAAACAAACAAAAAAAAAAAAAACTGCCTACATCATCGGGTTGGCACCAGCCAGTTTGACTTTGGCACGGAGATGCTACTACCATGTAACCTAATGGAAGTTCTCCTGGGACACTACTTCCTCCAGTCGACTACGTGGAGAATCTCGTAGACCGACTTCATGACGTGCACATCCAGGTAGCGAGCGACCCGTCACAACCAGTCCTGCCAAACGCTGAGGTTTCCAGCACAGCATATGCTGAGGATATATCCGTTTATCCGGATCAAGGGGCGATGTCCAAACTTCAACATCAAATCGTGTTTTGAAGAAAATGAACGATGTCATCCACCGCATCCGCGGCTGTCCTGAGGAAAGAGGCTGGTCATGTATTTGTATTATCTAGCCCGCTATGATGGTGCTGATCGGGACTTCCAACCCTGAGGAGGTGGCAGTGTGATAGCGTTCCAAATTCACGCCCCATAACTGAGCCTAAATAGCTGCTTATGCTTTCCATTATTCAAAGTTAATTGTTGCCGATCACCAGGTAAACTACGTGGAGAATGTACTTAGGCGCCGAGATCAAAATTTCTATGCTAGAAATGCCAACATGAAAACGCACTTGCCAGAGCACTGATCGTCGATACAGACTGTACCGGGTTCCCCGCATAGCTTGCGGGCGCCCCCGGTAACAACGGTTTCAACCCAGCCTACAGCAAAAAGGCTTAACGAAATACCCCCCTCCCAACCTTGGGAGTGGTGATCTAAAAATCAACACTAACTAAAATAAACAAACAAGATATCATCGGAGCAGAGGAAGGGATGCTGCTCCTGAAAATAGCAAACGTTGAGGAGTCTATCAGTAGTGCTCCCTCCTTAACATCAACATTGTAATCTCCACCAACACACTAAACCTTAACCCATCCCAACATTTCTGGGTAGGTACACTGCAATTCCACCTAGACTCATCACGATTCTCGCACGCAACCAAAAACACAGAACTCAGTTTCGACAGTGAGTTCGGAGAACCAAATCACTCGTGCAAGAATGTTAGTGGCGAGATAAATATTGTGCTGCAGCACTGGAACAAGACAACTATTACAAACAAAACCTTAAGCAATAAAGACACTACAACTGAGAAGATTATATTTCTCTATGTTCACAGACTGCCATTCCCAAATAGTAGTTATACGCCCTGGAGGTTTGGAATACACATATTCGCCATATTCACCTTTATTTCACTGCATACAGGATAAGCCATTTAAGCTGATACTTCTTTTTTGTAGTGTTTAACGCCCGCTTTAACTACTTATGGCACCACAGGCGGTTAAGTTGATACTGTACAATATCTCCAAAACTAGACATTGTAAAAATGCACATATTGAATAAATATTGCTTGATATTATGGGAGAAAGTAGCTACAAACTAATTGTGTTTTATTTGGGGGACGTTATAACGGTGTTTTCAGGGTGAATTTATTACTTTATCTACCTGTACTATGTACACAGGGTATAGAGGAAGTATTGTATGCCACCCAAAAATTCGATACTGAGATTTTACCAGAATTTTCAGAAAAAGGCCCGTGTGTGTCAGTCTGTCTGTGTCTCTGTCTGTCTGTCTGTCCGTCTGTCTGTGGACAGCATAGCTCAAAAACGAAAATACCTTGGTATTTAAGTTTGCTATCTTCCAAAGATGCGACACATGATCTTCAAGAAAATTCCCCATCCCAAACTGTCATTTACAAGAAAAAATTTAGAAAGTTTTGATTTTCTCAAAAATGGGTCTAACGATTTCGATTAAAATATCGTATTTTAAAGATATTTACCTGACAAATAAAATGTATATTTTGAACTTTCTGGGAATAGCCTCTGGAGGCTACTTTATTCCGGATGGATTTTATGGAATTTTGCATAAACTGCTAAACCATAAGAGATGGACAAAAAACTTACTACACCAAAAATGTAGATCACGATGAAACACACAATTTATGTCATATAGATTTTTTCGTGCAGTTAATCGTTTTCTAGATATTGCTTGTTATTGGTTTCAGCTTTAAAAATCTTGTACTTTTCTCATACAGGAATCTGTCAACTCCTGTCCATACAAACAAAGGAACTTCAGTCACATAGCAACCAGCTTTTGATTATCACTTTAACCTATGGTACTCCCTTGTTTCGCTTCTACTTACAAGGAAGCAAGTAATAAGACTATTTCTGCTATTTTTTCTCCATTAACATGAAGTAAATAGAAGTATAAGTTTTTAACAATAATTTGTTGCAGAGATGTAGAGGAAGTCATGTGAATGGAACACATCAGATTTTTTTTCAAATGCAAAACTAGTTTGTTTATATTCTTACTTTTCTCATAATACTAAATAACATATGCATAAACAACTTTTCATTTCCACTCACATCGACGCAATAACAACGAACGTTTGAACCTATTCTAAATTTTGTTGCAGTTATCAATATCACTTGAGACTAATATTCAGTATCGGAAACGTACCTTTCTCACGTCATGTGATGACAGTAATGAACATTATAATAGCTCCTGTAGCTCAAGCCTATCAAAAAGATCCGTCAATGTGCTACTGCACTTTATCCTTCAACAACAGTAGCAACATCATTAATATTACTAATAGTAGTAATAATAATTACAATAATAATATAATAACAATAATCATAAGAAGAAGAAAAAGAAGAAGAAAAAGAAGAAGAAGAAAGAACATATTTTCTACCTTAGAGTGATTCTAATGCAAAATAAAAAAAAATCTTATATGTTCCATTCACATGACTTTCTCTACAACTGTGCAACAAATTATTGCTAAAAATTTATGCTTCTATTTACATCATGCTAATCGAGAAAAAATTAGCAGAAATAGTCTTATTACTTGCTTCTATGCAAGTAGAAGGAAAACATGGAAGTAACATAGGCTAAAGTATTCATTAAAAGCTGGTTGCTATGTGACTGAACTTCCTTTGTTTGTATGGACAGAAGTTGACGAATTCCCGTATGAGAAAAGCATGTTTCTTAAAGCTGAAACCAATACCAAGGAATATCTAAAAAACAATCCACTCTACGAAAAAAGTGTATATAACATAAATTGTATGTTTTAACGTGACCTACCTATTCTTTTAAGTAATTTGTGTATATCTCTTATGGTTTGCCAGTTATGCAAAATTCCGTAAAATTCATCCAAAATAAAATAGTATTCAAAGGCTATTCCCAGAAAATTCAAGCTATACATTTTATTTGTCAGGTAAATATCTTTAATATACGATGTTTTAATCAAAATCGTTAGACCCATTTTTGAGAAAATCAAAATCTTTTCGTTTTTGAGCTGTGCTGTCCACAGACACAAAGTCAGCCAGGCAGACAGACAAACGGACAGACACATACACAAAGACGGCCTGTTTCCAAAAATGCTTTTTCTTTTTGGATTCAGGGGGACCCAAGATATGTATTTCCAGAGAAATCTCGGTATAGAATTTTTGGGTGGATTACAATACCCTCTCTATACACTATGCACATAGTACGTGTAGAGAAAGTAAAAAAAACTTTTCTGACAACCATTTTCTCTAGAAGTTGTTCATTTAGCATTTTACCGTTCCGCCATGCACTTCAGTATTTTGTTTAGTGTTCTATTCTAGGTCGTATTTATAGTACTTCTAACGTCCAATAAACAATTGTAAATTTAATAATAATACAAGAATTAAGAAGAATAAAGATTAATGTATAAAGTATAATAACATGTATACAAACATTTTATGGGTTCGAATATCGCTACTTGGTCGCATTTGCTTCTAATACCATTAACGTCTCCAGACCCACTATATCAGCAAGAACACTTTTGTTAAGAATATTTTATTTGCTATTGTTTGGTAATACTTGAATGTAGGCGAATGATGGACACACATAAAGTGAACGCAAAAGGGATAATATCAGAGGGTAGCCGTTTCAAATTACAAACCAACATTGAGTCGTCGCAATACGCCGGTGATAATTTTATGATAATTATTGTGTAGGTGTTTGAAGTCTTGATTCGTAATCGTTCCTCTCGACTTTGAGGTTGCGATATTTCTTCTTGTGTGTTCTATATGTTTGCAGCATTTTTATAAATCCAGTATAAAGAACATTTACGTTGGGAATAATGCTTTACACAAATCGAACTTTATCGAATACAAAAATAAATTATTGATAGGTAGAATCAGACTGAAAAATTCAATGCCATAGCTGTGATTTGAACCACGGATCTCCCAGCTGTTCTACCACTGAGCTAGCATGGCAACATACCGGCATAGCATTGAATTTCTCAACTGACTCGCGTGTTTCCCGGTAAACCACAGGGTGATCTCAAATTATTTTGAGGTAAGTACTTAAGTCCCAGGATACATAGTATAGTCAACTATTTTGGTCAATTGGGGTTGATTTATTGTTAATTCAATGTCATAGCGGGGATTTGAATTCAAAGCAATGCCGCTATGTTGCTATGGTAGCTCAGTGATAGAGCAACCGGCAGATCCGTGGTTCAAATCCCGGCTATGGCATTGAATTTATCAATCTGATTCTACCTATCCAACTCCTGTCCTACACACGGATTGTGTGAAAAAAAAGAACAATTACATCTTTATAAATTATTGATTTTTATTATAATAAATTGAATATGCCACTTTTATTTTTAATTATTCTTTTGATTTGTCTTAATAGTGAGATCTTGAATTTATCAGACATTTGAGGACCTAATATACTGTAAGTGGTTATACCAAAAACTATTTGGGGAGAGATTAGCCTCATTTCTAAATGAAATGGCGTTTTTATTTATGGACGCTCTTTAACTGCTGTGGTTCTCAGCGTCCCATTCTATACTGGACGTGAAAGACCGCTAAATTTTGCTCAGAGACCTCTCTATCAGACTTGAGATTCTCTTACGTGCTGTAAATCTACGACACGGGACCCACGGCTTTACTTCCCTTCCCAGACCAGATCAGTTGGCAGGCTGAGGGCAGCCCGAGGTATGATAGACGTGTCCCTGTTCTCGGAGAGAACTTAACCACGTGTTGACGGGCTTGTGGGTTTTTGCAGGATGGCGGGTGTGTTGGGGTTGTGGAAACTACTTCCCTTCCGAAGGAAGCTAAGGATTTTTACGCCCGAAAACATCCATCGTCCTCCGCCGGGTTTGAACCCGCGACCTTGGGTATATGAAGTCAGCATGGTAACCTTTATACCACGGAGGGCGACAACCTCATTTATATCTAGATATGATACTCTTGTTGGAATTTATCTAGTATGTAGAAGCAGGTGGAGGGAAAGTAGCTATAAAAGCAAACTGATAAAAAGGCTGCTATAATAAATTCCAATAACATTTTTATATACCTAAACATAGCTTTCGAGGTCTAAAAACCAGGCATTGGAAATGCTTAGCACATCAAATTGTTCCATAGCTTTTATAGAGAATACCTGTTTATTTTTCCAGAGTTGATACATGTATAATAATAATTTGTTTGCCACTTATATGATGGAAAATTGGTATAATCTTCGCCAAAAAAAAAAAAAAAAAAAAATCTGTTGTGTTCCATTCACATGACTTTCTCTATATCTCTGTAACAAATTATTGTTAATAAGCTTATTCTTTTATTTATTTCATGCTAATCGAGAAAAATTAGCAGAAATAGTCTTATTTCTTGCTTTACTGTAAGTAGAAGCGATATAAGGGAGTACCATAGGTTAAACTGAAAGCCAAAAGCTGGTTGCTATATGACTGAAGTTCGTTTGTTTGTATGGACACGAGTTGGCAAATTCCTATATGAGAAAAGTAAAGTTTTTCAAAGCTGAAGCCAAAAACAAGGAATACCTAAAAAACGATCAGCTCCACGAAAAAAAATCTATATGGCATAAATAGTGTATTTTAACGCGCTGTACATTATTTGCGGTTAAGTTTTTGTCCATCTATTACTGTTTAGCAATTATGTAAAATTCCGTAAAATTCATCCAGAATAAAGTAGCCTTAAGGGACTGTTCCCAGAATATTCAAGATATACATTTTATTTGTCTGGTAAATATCTTTAATATATGCAATTTTAATCAGAATCGTTAGAGCAATTTTTTTAGAAAATCAAGATTTTCGAAAAACATTTCCATGTAAAGAGTAGTTCGGGGTGGAGGAATTTTCTTGAAAACCTTCCTGTCGCATTCTTGGAAGATATCAAACCTAAATACCAAATTTGGTTTTTAACGGACTTCTCGTTTTCGAGCTATGCTGCCCACAGACACACACACACACACACACACACACACACACACACACACACACACATACAGACAGACATACATACGGACATTTTTCTAAAAATGTTTCTTTTGGATTCAGGGGGTCTCAAAACATATATTTCCGATGAAATCTCGGTATCGAATTTTTGGGTGCAATACAATACCTTCTGTATACACTATGTACATAGTACGTATAGAGAAAGTAAAAAGAAAAACGAAAATTATTTCACTAGAAATATTTGGTGAACTCAGGATGATTACATTACCGTAAACACTTTATTTAGAAATGCGATCTAAATCAATGTTATGTGAGAATAGGAATTCAAATTAACGAACACATATGTATTTAATACATTATATACCATAGGAAAGTATTTAATAGTATTTATTTTTAAAATCTAATGCTCTTGATCAAAGCCAGGCTTCCCAATACAGTTGTCCAATTGACTCGTCCCAAACTTGCATATTCTAGTTTTGAATGACATTTTCTTGACCCAGCATGCAGTTCGATGAGTTAAGAATTTTCATCCGGTATAGATGGTGTACAAGACAAACGTGTTGGAGCCGCGTCGTGGCCGAGTGGTTGGACCACTCGCCTAGGCGACACGAGTTCGATCCCAAGCAACCACATGTGGGATTTGTGGTGGACAAAGCAGTGCATGGGCGGGATTTCTCCGGGTGCTCCGGTTTCCCCCGCCATCACATTCCACCGGTGCTCCATCTTCATCAGTGTCATCGCCATTGTAGTAAAAACGGGCGTTAAACGCTCTAAACAAACAACAATCATGTTGTGTTATTTTTAGCATTGTTGCCACAGTTTCACTTCAAGGTAATTATGGTATAGAGTTTTTATTACTGAGGATGCTGGCCCATTTCTTTTCACTGCTTAGTTCTGGTGATGAATTCAATTCTTTCAATTCTCAAGGAGTATTTAATGTTTAGTTGTTTTTCTCTTATTTAACATTGTGGTTCCTTTTTATTTTTTGCCAAATTATGCTTCTATATTGCCTTTTAATCCAGTGTGAGATGGGATCAATTGCAATTTAATTTCCTTTCCCTCTCTTTCCAGCTTTTTAAGCAGATGTTTAATCTCTGTTATTCTTGATGGTATAGGTATTTATAGTTTGCTAATCTTCGACTGCTGAGCTTGAATCACGGAATATAACAGTTTTTGGAATGAGCTTATTGTGATAGACAGTTGGGAGAGAGCAATTATATATTGCTTCTACCTCACTATCAAAGTTGGTTTTGAGTTTACACCACGAAGCATAGAATGTAAAAAGTTTACAGTTAGTACCAGAATCAATATATTCATTATACACAGAACCATGGGTATAAGAGATGTGATAAAAAAAAATAACCGTAATTTTATAATTTCGCCGGCTTTATACAATCGATTTTTAAAACCTGTTTATGATGTGTTTGCACTTTCATCTGTTTCTAAATATTTAGTTTATTATTGACGGTTAAAAGGGTAATACTTGTTTTCGAAGGCTCAGAGAATTTGCATTAAATTTTACTTGCAAAATGGAGTAAAGTGTTCGAAATGTTGGCTGTGGCTTTTGGCAAATTTATAAGTAGGACAAGGGGTTTCGAGTGGTATCAGAGGGCTGAAGACGAGGGTCCCCTGCACGTCCTAGCACATCAATTACTGACGACACTGTGGAACATGCAAAGAAATGGTTCAGCCATTTGGGTAAGCAGTCAAAAACGAATATTACCTAGAAGTAATGCATCCTTGGCATGAAGTAACGAAGACCATAATCTTCGCAAAAACACCCATGGATATATAACGGTAATTTAGTTTCTTTTGCATTTGGCCTCACTATTCGTGTAAATTCTTAGAACAAATGTTATTTTTAAGCACATGTTTTTATGTTTCTAGGGTCAAGTAGATTTGAAAAAAAGATTTAATCTCAGTATTCCAGAAGATATGAAGATTATTCTTGAAGTTAGATTTACAGTGATGGGGAAGAAGACGTAGAGACAAGAAGGTTAGGGAACCCATGAGCTGGCAGAAGATTATATGCAGGTTCGGTATCACAGTCAAATTCTCCCTTAGAACCTGAAGATGGATACCACAATTATCTTTCCAGACACTGAGAAAACACCAGAATCTGCAAATGATGGTCCCTGTACAAAAAGGCAAAGGTGTAATGATTCGGTCGCTCCTAGAACTGATACACGCGCTACAAGTGCCGACATTGTAATAAATATTTTTGTTTTTATTTTTGTTTCCACAACCCCAAAACACACCCGCCATCCTGCAAAACCCACAATCCCGTCAGAACGTGGTTAAGTTCTCTCCGAGAACGGGGACACGTCTAGCACACCTCGGGCTGCCCTCAGCCTGCCAATTACACTGGACTGGATATTTTTGTTTGGAGCTCGCGAAACAAATGTGAGGTGAATGGCAATGAATAAAATTATATTCAACTTACATCATGTATATTAAGTAATACGCTGAAAATTCATTTTACTTTCAAGTGACTAGGCAACTTTATGGAACAATTGCATTTGTTGCTAATACTTTGATTAGGCAACAATGGGTGCTTGGCTATAGTGTCCTTTGTTTTATGATATTGTTTAGAAGCACAAAACTTTACTATCTCACCATTGCTTTTATATTTTTACTAAGGTTTCTGTAGATGGCCGCTCATTTCTTTGTGTATTGTCCTTTCATTTATTACAATTGTGCAAACACACAATTATTATTGTAATTTGTATTTTATGGGATATCCTTTATGTATGTACTTTGAACGCTTATCGCTAACATTGTACAACTGTAAATTTAATTATTTGATTTGTTGTAACAGAACAGTTACGTTAGAAATCCTTATTTTTTTTTTTTTTAATTTAATGAATATTTTGAGTTAATAATTGTTATTTTGTGTTAGACATTTTCCTGAATCACTTTTGAGTATATGTTAACTGTGTACGCATTAATAAATTAAATTGAAAGATAATTGTCAACGAGACGCCACGCGAGCAGAGCAGGGTTAAAACTGCTTTATTCTCTTGTGCTTGCCGTGTTTGGGTTCGCCGGCGCCTATGTTACTGATTTTTGTGTTTTGGTGGCTCCTGATGCGCGTCCACTTGGAGGTTTCTCTTTTTTTGAATAGGCTTCGTAATGGGGGCCATGGACTTGAAGGTTCGGGGCTATTAGGGGGCAACGGAGGATTTTACGGAGGTTGAGATTCGTAGAGTTTGTAGTTTTTGTAGGGTGGGTTTTGCTGCATTTGCTCAGGCCACGCACGTGTAGAGCGCAGGATAAGTTTTGAGCGGGTCGGAAGTTCGGGTGCGCATATCTTTAGACGCTGTCGCGCTCTGTTGGCGGTGGGCGTTCCAGTTGAATCGTCGATCCAACGCGATTCCCAGGTACTTCCTGAGGGCAGTGCAATCTTTGACCGTCCATTGCTGGAAGTTGCAGCTTCTTTGAGAAATAAATGAGCTGGCATTTATTTGCATTGATTTCAATTTGGCCTAGTTGCCCCCGTTTTATTTGATCATGTAACAGGAAGCTTCCAGAAGTAGTCTATTGTTGCATCTGAACCACCGCAAGGGTCACAAACTCACACCCAAGTGTGATAATCGCAGCTTCGTTGCAAAGAGCTCGCCGAACGCACACGTATTCACTCAGATGTCCCAATGCAGTAGCTAATGAAAAGAAGCCAAAGTTCATGTATCGGCTTTGCGACGCAAAGTTATTGTACGACAGTGCAGCTGTAGTTTGTGGTATTAGTGGTTAAAAAGGAAGCTTTATGTATAAACAAATGCATATGAATGTTTATACTCTTATTTCTTTAAGGAAAGAACAAATGAATTAGGAATACATTGTCTCCTGTTTTTGTTCATAAAAGTTTGCTTGGAGACGGAGAAGAAAGAAAAATAAATGTACATAAGTGAAAATATATCGTTGAATACCACGATGGTGTATCGTGTAAATTAAGAGCATAGCTAATCTCTTAAAGGCATACCTTCACTTAAGATATATGTTAAATTAATAGGCGTGTTAAATTAATTAAATTTGTGTTTCTGAAAGTTCGAGAGTGTAATTAAACATTATTATTTAATTTTAAAAGTTATTTTGTTTATTCAGTAGCAAGTCACTCCCTGAACAAATCGCCTTGAGAAAAGAGTCCGGGCAAATTCAATTATATCTTAAAATTAGCTAGTTGGCCACGCATATACGAAGTATAAAATTATTAACTAAAATAGAAAGCTATTAAAAAAAGGCAGCAGCAAAGTGTTATCCCATTACTTACATTTTTGGGATATGTTATGTTTCACCCCAGCTACTTATTCCTCTGAATAAATTAATTCGGATGTACTTCATTGTGTTTCACTTCATTCTGAGTTCTTAGTTTCTGCAGTTTTTCTTTTTAGCTAAATTTTAACTTCTCTAAACTTCCCATCTCCATTTCCTTCTCAATTTCCACCAAAATTCTCCTAAATCTCTTACCTTGGACTGACCTAACAGCATTCCATTCACTTTTAAAAATTATAATATTTTTAAGTCATTTCACTCTTATAAAGTATTTCCTCCACTGATTTGTTCCCATTTATATTTCACCTTCGACTTTATAATATTTCCTAATTAACTCTGAGACTATACGTTTACATAATCGTAACCCACACTACGTTATTTCTTCCGTTACAAATGTTTATATAGTTTTCTTTTCCTAATTCCAGCTTTATCATTTCATAACATATCAATGACCTTATTTTCCTGCACTTTTTCCTCAACATACCTAATATATGTCCTGGCATCTTTCTCTGGGAGTTTTCGAGAATCCCTGCATTATTCCATACTTCTGCTCCCATATCATATCACCAAGTTTGATCCCGACTAGAAGTTCTTTAATGTTACTCGGGCAAGTTGGTTCAAATGCTAATTTAAACAACTTTTCACACTATTGTCTTCTGATAACTAATTTATCTTAACTATTATTTCCATATTTCTTCCAGCACAATTCCTCTCAGAAAAACTTTCCCCATTTTCAGTCAGTTTACAAAAATCAATACTAAGTAAAGGGTTTTTTCTACAAACTGCAGAGACTATCTATAGTTCAGCAGCTAACTTATTTCCAAAGAACTAAGCACTAGTGAAAATGTCGATCTGCATAATATAAATTCTGGAGTTATATATAAGTCAAATGGTAAGCTAAGGTAACCCTTCATTGACAGAGACGGCACACACAGGTATGATGGTTAAATTCGGGAGCTGTAGAGGTAACCTCCAAGTGACAGGAAAAGAAATAAAATGCCTGACTAATACACAAACTATCTGGCCTAGGGTCATAAACACCCTTCCCAAATGGCATGACATTAAAAGCATACTAAAGAGTAGAATCAGCTTAAAAATCCAGAAAAATATATGAGAAAAAGAAATTGACATTAACTATTGTTGGAAATACATTATTCTTCTATCTGCTTCATACTGATCGAGATAAACATCAACAGATTTGAGTTTATTACATATTTCCTTTTAGGCACTAGGGGAATAAGGGAATGCACTAGATTAGACCGATAGTCAATTCTTTTAAAAGATGGCTACTATTTGATGCAGGGCCATTAGAACAAAAAATCTAATATGTTCCATTCACATGACTTTCTCTACATCTTTTCAACAAATTATTGTAAATAAGCTTATTCTTTTATTTACTTCATGCTATTCGAGAAAAACTTAGTAGAAATAGTCTTATTACTTGCTTCCTTGTATGTAGAAGTAAAATAAGGCAGTACCATAGGTTGAAGTGATAATCAATGCTATGTGACTGAAGTTCCTTTACTTGTATGGATAGGAGTTCGACAAATTCCTGTATGAGAAAAGTATATGCTTTTAAAGCTGAAACAAGGAACAAGGAATATCTCAGAAACGATCAGCTTCACAAGAAAATGTTTTATAAACTGAATGTTTTAATGTGCTCTAAATGTTTTGTGTGGTAAACTTTTGTCTATCTCTTACGGTTTAAGCAGTTATGCAACATTCCTTAAAATTCATTCAGAATAAAGTAGCCTTCAGAGGCAATTCCAAGAAAAGTCATGGATACATTTTATTTGTCAAGTAAATATCTTAAATGTACGAAATCTTAGTCAAAATCGTTAGAGCCATTTTTAAGAAAATCAGAATTTTCGAAATTTTTTCCATGTAAAGGGTAGTTTGGGGTGGGAGAATTTTCTTGAAAATCTTCGTATCGCATCCTTGGAAGATACCAAACTTAAATACGAAGTTTGGTTCCTAACGGTCTTTTTATTTTTGAGCTATGCTGCCCACAGATACACACGCACACACAGACACACACACATACACACGGACCTTTTTCTGAAAATGCTTTTTTTGGATTCAGGGAGTCCTAAAACATGTATTTACAGTGAAATCTCCGGATCAAATTTTTGGGTGGAATACAATACTTCCTCTATACAGTATGCACATAGTACGTACAGAGAAAGTAACAATGTAAGTATTGGGAATGTCGATTAAAACTTCAACCATGGTGTGTAAGGTTGACTTCAAATTTAAGGCACAAAAAGCGTTTGCATTAAACCTCCGCCCAGTGTTCAGCATCTAAATTTATTTAGCATAAGTTGAGGTAAGTATTTATTTACGCAAAGCTTTTGTAAGTAGATACTACTGGAATGCGCTTAAACATTAATTTATATAATATCCTTAAATATGTTTATAATAGGCGTGGAGGTTTAAACAGTGTTGAAGTAGAAAAACAAATATTTCCTGTTTATTATGCTCTGGTTATTAATCACTACGAGTTTTACGTTTTTAAAAGAATCCAGATCAATAATGTATTTCTTTCGCCGCTGATAAACATAGTGCGGTAAGTATTTGGAGGTCCTTAAGCTATCTATTTACATGATCATTAAGGAAATTCTATATAATTTAACGATATTGATGGTAAACATGTTCATTAAATGCTAAGCGGTGCTACTCCCACATGGTAGGTATGTCGGCGCCCAGCAGAGACCTTGGGCACGGACCTGTCAGGAGGCGAGGCGAAGACCGTCAGTAAGGCGCCTACATCCCTCGCTCGCTACCAGCACACCCACGCCGCGGGCAGCGCGCGACAGGTGTTTACAGTGCCACTCTCCTAATGCACACTACGTGTTCCTTACTTCAACTGTCTTCATATATATTAGCATATGGTCCAGAGTTTCGGTCAAGACGCCATGTCGTAAATTTGCTGATTTAACTAAGGCTATCGCATAACTTTTGTTTCAAAATATGCTCGAAATTTATGCATGCTGGAATATTTTCCAGACTTTCGAAGGCTAAGGTTTCATACTCCTACGCCACGTCGCCTTTTTAGACACGTAACCTTTTAAGAAGAATAAAATATCGTCAAGTGTTTTGTCTCCTCTTGTGGAACAATATTGTAGAATCAAACCAATGATAAGCATAATAAAAGAAAAGCTACAACAATTTAAAAAAGAAGATAGGAACACATAGAGGGAAAATATAGAGCCTTTGAGATAATATCAGTCTTTCAGTAGTAAGATCAAATATTACATAAATAAAAATCTGATGTTTTCCATTCACATGGCTTTCTCTATATCACTGCAACAAATTATTCTATTTACTACATCTAATGGAGCAAAACTTGGTAGAAATAATCTTCTTGCTTGCTTCCTTGTTAGTAGAAGCGAAATAAGGGGGTACTATAGGTTAAAGTGACAATCAAAAGCTGGTTGCTCTGCGGCTGAGGTTCCTTTGTTTGTATGGACACGAGTTCACAAAGTGCTGTATAAGAAAAGTATAAGTTTTTATAGCTAAAACCAAAAACAAGGAATATCTCAAAAAGAACCAACTCCACGAAAAAAAATGTATATAACATAAATTGTATGTTTTAAGGTGATCTACATTTGTAGTGTGGTAAGTTTTTGTCCATCTCTTACGGTTTAGCAGTTATGCAAAATTCCGTAAAACTGACCAAGAATAAAGTAGTCTTCAGAGGCTATTCCCAAACAATTCAAAATATACATTTTATTTGCCAGGTAAATATTTTTAATACAAGATATATTAATCAAAATCATTATAGCCATTTTTTAGAAAATAAAATTTTTCGAAAAAAGTTCCATGTAATGAGTAGTTGGGGGTGGAGGGATTTTTCTCAAAATCTTCGTGTCGCATCCCTGGAAGATACTAAACTTAAATACCCAGTTTGGTATTTTACCGACTTTTCGTTTTTGAGTTATTGTGTTAACAGACTAACGGACACACGGACACACACACACACAGACCTTTTTCTGAAAATACTTTTTTTTTGGATACAGGGGACCCTAAAACATATATTTCCGGTGAAACCTCGGTATCGAATTTTTTGGTGGAGTGCAATACCTTCTCTATACACTATGTGCATAGCACGTATAGAGGAAGCAAAAATGCGTTAGTGTTGGGTAAACAATGGAGTTTACAAAACATTAGGAAGAAGTCTACAGTTCTCTTGCTCAACGTTCTGAGACAGCATGCACAGCATTTTGACAAAAATGCCTTTATGAAGATAAAAGAATAAACATTTTTAAGAATATTTTAATAAAAAATCTAATGTGTTCCATTCACATGATTCTCTCTACATCTCTGCAAAAAATTATTGTTAGAAAGCTTATGCTTTTATTTACTTCGTGCTAATCGAGAAAAAATAGCACAAATAGCTTTAATACTTGCTTCCTTGTAAGTTGAAGAAAATACCATAGGTTAAAGTAATAGTCAAAAGCTGGTTGCTATGCCATTGAAGTTCTTTTGTTTGTATGGGCAGGAGTTGAAAAATTCTTGTATGAAAAATCTTATGTGTACCAGTCACATGACTTTCTCTACATTTCTGCGATAAATTACTCTTAAAAAGCTTATACTTCTATTTACTTCATGTTAATCAGACTAAAATAGCAGAAATAGTCTTATTACTTGGTTTCTTGTTGCTATATTTGCTTTGTTCCTTGCTAGTTGCTATGTCACCGAAGTTCCTTTGTTTGTGTGGAAGCAGTTGACAAATTCCTATATGAGAAAAGTATACATTTTCATTGCAGAAACCAAAAACAAGGAATGACTAAAAAAACGACGACTCCACGAAAAAAAATGTATATAACATACATTGTGTGTTTTAACGTGCTCTACATTTTTCGTGTAGTAAGTTTCTGTCCATCTCTTACGGTTCAGCATTTATTCAAAATTCCGTAAAATTCATCCAGAATAAAGTAATCTTCAGGGACTATTCCCAGAAAATTCAAGATATACATTTTATTTGTCAGGCAAATATCTCTAATATACGACATTTTAATCAAAATCTTTAGAGCCATTTTTAAGAAAATCGACATTTTCGAAAAAAGTTCCATGCAAAGGGTAGTTTGGGGTGGGGGGATTTTTTTCAAAATCTTCGTGTCGCATCCCTGGAAGATACTAAACTTACATACCAAGTTTGGTATTTTACCGACTACCCGGGTGAGAAGTCAGTTCACTGACCACTCGACCACGGAGGCAGTCTACCGTCCTCTTGTTCAGCGTATAGCATTCTGCTTCGATAGCATGCACAGCATTTTGACGAAAATGTCTTGTATGAAGACAGAAGAATAAGCATTTTTAAGAATTGTTTAATAAAGAATGGGTAGAGAACATCACGCAAATGTAACATGCATTACTAAAACCCACAGCTAGAAGTATCACAAGCTCATGGTACTAATCGTTTAGTGTACTTTATAGCGTTCTACATTTTACCAAAGCTCTTTCACGTTTTACTATTCTGAAAATATTTTGTTATTATGCTTTTTTAAAATTTTGTTAATATTTATATCTTTATTAAGATTTATATTTAATATTTGCAGTGTTATAAATTATTTAATGTATTTTATAATGAAAGAGCTATCAATGAGTCAGTCATTAATCACTCCATAATCATAAAAACTCATTTTAAACACTGATCCAACTAATCTACTGCTTTACAAAATAGAAAGCAATCGCCATGGATTAGGCAGTCGTACATAACCAAATGACACGTGCCTGGCCCACTCCAAGAGAGATGCCGGTTGGTAGCGAAGGTCCCAGTCGCGTGATGTAGGCGTGGTTTGATAGACACGTCGGCGCGGCACAGGTTACCTCAGTAATGTAAAACGTAGCATGTGGGTTTTGTTATGTGTTTCGTTGTTTACGTGGCGTATGACAACCGTTGTTCCTTCGCTGCCTAATCCCAAATGTGTGTGATTTTTAAACACATATAAAAGTTTAAATAGAGAGTTTGAAAGTTGCGACATCAAGTTTCGGACAAGTCAAAGTGTAAGCTAATCGACTGTTATCTTCGTTTGATATATATATTTCAAAAGACACCAGACACCTGAAGGTACATGAGTTTGAAATTACTCCTAACATTTTAAAACATTATGTTAGATAATAGGAGTAGAAAACTGTCGAAATGCTATTTTCCCTGTAAGAACCTTTTTGCATAAATAAGATTATTTGTTGTCATTTAGCAACATGCATTATTAAGTGTCAGAAAAATCAGCTGAACATTTATTGTTTGAATAGGGCCTATTTCTATCGTCCTATGCAGGCTCTGAAAAGAAATATAAAATGAGTGCCGAAAAAGTTTATTTTAAAGACAATGACGGGCAGTTAAAGGAGCTGACACAAAATTGGTTATCAATACCAGTTCTAAGCGACACTGACGATGAAAGTGGGGGATGAAGGTGAAGTTGGTAAAACTAGCAACAAATTCATAAAAAACACAGTATGAAAGGGAACATCTTGGTGTTTCTGAAGCAAATACTACCCGACCTGAAGTAATTCCTCTGAATTACTGGTATCAGAGTACACGGCCCTGCTGAAATCCTGAATTATCAGCGAGAAGCTGAGAGTGTGATGATGTATCAAGCAAGCCATATGCAGGAAATGAAATGTACTTATTAAATACAAGAGAAACCTCACATAGACAATTTGTCTCAAAGTGAGATTCGAAATCAAGTCCCACGAAAGAAGCAAATGCAGTAAATGAGAGCAAAAGGAAGGAATTGTATATACCAAAAATGAATACTACCTCCCGAAATGTTAGAAAAGTAGGATCTTGATTTAACAGCAATATATCTGTGTATATATATATATATATATATATATATATATATATATATATATATATATATATACAGGCTGTTAATGAACTACACCAAAACAATTTGCGAGATTGGTGCACGTGACTGATAAAATAATTTGAGATCGGCGATGCATGGTCCCCGGATAAACATAACGCAGCTACATGGCGTTAAACGTGTGGGTATCACGTGCTGAAAAGTCGGTGTTAAAGCAAAGCAGGTTGAAAAAATGGCTTAGAATGTCTCTAAAACTGCTGCCCAAATATAGAAATATCCATTTTTAGCAGCTCGTTACTAGCGTTCTCAAGATTTAATGTCGCAAAAATCTGTAAAATCTCTCCCAAAGCTGGTATCGTAAGTTCGATTCCTGTCACAGAGTAAATGTTTTTTTATTATTATTTTTTTCATTCCAGACGAAGTGCCGCGATACGTGAACGAGACACGAACTCGGAAACTATCTTTCACTTGAAAGCCAGTATCATAACCTCTACGCTAGAGAAGTTCGCTGTAAGGTGTCCCTTATTTTTCATGTCATGCTCTCGAATGGTTGATAAATTAGCCAGTGGCGTACTGGCACTTCAGAAACTTATAGCCGTTACTTCGAAATTTCAATAAACAGACCATAAGTTTCCTATCTCAAATTACTTATTTAAGTAATCTACATATTCTATGAAAATATTTCGATATAGTTCATTAACATTGTATATATATAGGTTTGTGTAACAGAAAATGTTTAAAAATGGTAAAGTAAAGCTTTTAAAACCTCATAATATGAATCGCCTACTGAGGGTCTGTTTACTGCGCAACGTCGCAAATTCATACCAACTTTAGAAATTCAAAAAGCTCTGCTGAAATCAGCAGGCAGTGCCAAGGGAATGCGATCAATTAATAGCCACCAGATGGCAATGGTAGCATGGTTATTTGTTGCTAAATGGCAGAACGCACCAGTATATCGAGACAATGAAGCAACGCAACAACGAAACTGAAATATCAATTACCGTTTCTTCCGCATCAGCAAAACTTACTGTGTTTCGTGTGTTTAGTGGTTTATCGTCGGGTTACTTATTGTTATTGATAAGAAACTGCCACCAGTGAAACGTCAAGATATCGGTCGGCGAACACGTAACGCAAGCCGAGTTCATAATCTTCGAGGCAAACAGAAAGTGAATTTCTAAAGCAAGATCTACTACTGCTCCGGAACAACCCATACCGTGGAGTTCAGGCGAGAGACGACAAAACAGACGGCCAAACTTAACCTACGAGCCTTTGGCGCTTAGATATGATCCATCAGTCGGTAACGCCGGAGATAAATCGGTCGATTTTGGAACAATGAGCACTATTTATCAATATTGCAATGCTTTGAGGTTTCGATTAGAGCCACTAGGATTATGTTGTGCGAACGGAAAGGTCAAATTCCCACTTATTTGTGGGACAAATACAAAGACAAAATGGCTGAATACATTTTGCATCGAATACGCTCATCAATGGCCACTCCAGAATTTGAAATTAGTGCAGAGTTGCACAATGAGCTATTGATAACTTTAAAGGATTTTTGCGTTGGCAGTTTTTTTGCGAAACAGTTTAATCTGTTTCTGTTGCAACCACGAAACTGTTTCGAAATAACAGTTTCCTGCAACAGAAACTCCCTAAACTGTTGCAGACCTGTTGTCTACCATCATTGAGATAAATACAGTCCATCGATAAAGTCACAATGTGCCAAATGCAACCACTCACAACACTGAAGAGGTAAAAGGTACAAAGGCGCACCTTGCGGAAAGCAATAACGAAATATTTACGCTGATGAAACACAACAAATAGTAACTGTTGCAATAAGTGAAACAACTACTCAGGCGTTGCATGGATCTGTTGCGGGGAAGCGATACATGAAATAACAATACAATACACTCAGTTTCCAGCAGTGTTTTATGAAACAGTTTTAGTTGTATTATTTTGTTCGCATCGTTATTATTGCGTGATGATGTCCGGCAGATGTTGCACGAATTAGGAATGTCTGCACCTAATCGACCCTTGCACGATGCATTCAATCGTTAATTTGAACGAGAACGGCAATACGATAGAAATGATGTGAGTCAATATGTTTCAAATCAGCAGCAAAAAACAGCTTATGATAAGATAATGAAAGCAGTTAATAACTGCAATGGAGAAATCTTATTCCTCGATGCACCCAGCGGAATAGGTAAAACATTCTTAATTTCATTAATTCAAGATACGATTCGGACACAAAGTCAAATAGCACTTGCAGAGGCATCATCTGGGATCTCTGCTGCATTGTTAGAAGGCGGACGAATCGCTAATTCTGCGCTCAAACTGCCATTGAACTTGCAAACAATAGACGAACTGACATGTAATAAAAGCAAAACATCAGCAATAGTGAAAGTGCTACAAACTTGTAAACTAATAATTTGGGATGAGTGTACGATGACGCACAAACGAGCATTGGACGCACTCGATCGAACATTAAGAGGTTT
Source organism: Hymenopus coronatus (assembly GCA_030762935.1). NCBI lineage: Eukaryota > Metazoa > Arthropoda > Insecta > Mantodea > Hymenopodidae > Hymenopus > Hymenopus coronatus. The sequence continues at coordinate 11,072,840 of CM060884.1, forward strand.
GCCTAGCAATCAAAACTTCCTCGGAGGCGCGATAATTCTACTGGATGGAGATCTTCGTCAATCCGTCATTCCCAGATCAACAGCTCTTGATGAAATAAATGCTTGCTTGAAGACATCAAATTTATGGAGATACAGAAAAATCTAAAATTAACAACGAATATGCGAGTGAGGTTACAAAATGACATATCGGCGGAAGAGTTTTCAAAGGCATTATTAGACATATGGGAAAATTCTCGTTGACACTTCTACGTCATTCATTCTACGTTCATTTAGTTTCCACCAAATTTTTGTCGCTTCACAACGTCAAAGGAAGAATTAATAACGAAAGTGTTCCAAATATTGATGCGAATTTCAAAAAGGAGCGAGCGGGCAACTTTAGCAGCAACTTATGAGGGTGTAGATGATTTTAATATAAAAATGTAGAGTAAAATTGATGGACAGCTGTATTCACTTAAGCCGATCGATTCTAATAGGGATCCAAATGAAATCGTCAATTCTCCAACTAATTCCTAAATGCATTGCTATACAATTTACAGCGCAAGGTGATAAATGTGCCTTGAAACCTGAATCAGCCGTAAGTGTGCAACGGAACAAGACTCGCTGTTAAAAAATTATAAAAAAATGGATTGAATCTACTATAATCATAGGAAAGTTCAAAGGCGAGGATATGCTTATTCCAAGAATACCACTAATTCCAACCGACTTTGCTTTTGAATTTAAGCGTTTTCAGTTTTCGGTGCCCCTTGCATTTGCAATGACAATTAATAAATCCTAAGTTCAGAGTGTGGAATAAACCTGGAATTGCCGTGTTTTTTGCATGGGCAGCTGTACGTTGCGTGCTCGAGAGTTGGCAAACCTTCGGCGCTATTTGTTTTCTCTCCAAAATGAAAAACGAAAAATATTGTACATTACACGACATTACAATAAAGTATAGTTAAATTATTAGGTTATAATTCTATTTCATTACATGTTCGTACTGTACACGGAAGATTTTGTCTCAGTTTTTTCATTAGGAGGACAGCTAGCTAATATATAAAGAGGATCAAGCAAATCTAAGAAAAACTTTTTCTGGACAGCGAACATTTTACAGGGAAAGAATACAACGATTAAGAATTTAAGAGGCGCGAAATTTAAGTGAGTGGTTTCATATCCTTAAAAGAAATGTTTACAGTTATTATTAACTTCACAAACGCAGAAACCCATGGCACCCTTAACTTCCGATAAATGTTTCAAGGATATCTAGTATTCTTAAAGCGTTCCAACGGCGTTATTCTTATTTCACATAATTACCTCACATAAACAGAATTAAACGTTTTATAATTTCTGCACAGCTTTTATCGATTCTTCAATGTCCGCGTCCTTACATCACGTTCTTTAAAGACCATTCATGCATAACCAACACTTCCTACGAAGTCAGTTACGGGCTCTGAGAGGTAGCTTCATTATCTGCCTACGACTCTGCGACCTAGGGGCAACCTACGGAGCTGACTCAGCCTTTGATGAGACACAGCTTCCTTAATCTTTATTGATGTACCCTTGAGATTTCACTCTTCCACTTGTTTTGGCGGATGTGTTCATTAATCCCAAGCTATACAATAAAAATTAACATATCTTTACAAGTTTTGTTTAAGCAATGCAATCTGTATGTTTTTGAAGTTTCATCACCTCCCTGAGTGAATTGCTTTCTGGACAGCAAGAAATGTGTGCAAGGAGAGAACATGCACAATAGTTCATTGATGAAAAACACAAGACTTTATAATACCAGTAATTTTGAGTCTTTTACATCTGTATTATTGATACCTAATCTGGAGATCAATATCAAGAACTAAATAACTGACTGGTAACAACTTTGCACTTTTGGAATAATAACCATAATTTCACTCTTAAAACACTGACTTTTCACATACGGTATCACCATATCATCACCTTATAACAGATTAGATAAGTTAAACAGTCTCAACTCAAATAATTTGAACTTATTTCAACTTCTTCTCGGTACCAAAATCCCTCTTTCCTTCCGGTCGTGAGCCGCGCCATTACCACCACTCGTCTCTCACCTCTCCCAAGAGACCGAATGTGGGATTTGTGGTGGACAAAGCGGCGATCTGGCGGGTTTTATTCAGGTTCTCCGGTTTTTCCCTCCATCACATTCCACCGGTGCTCCCTTTTCATTCCATGTATCATCAGTGATATGGCCTGCCGTGCCATAAGCAGTTAAAGTGGACGTTAAACACTATCAAAAACAAACTTTTGGTCGTTATTTATTATCTATAGTCCCTTATCATATTTATTTTATTTATTGCAATAACTTTGTTTTGGTTGACTGTAGACTGTTACCATGCTTATTCAGCTTAAGGGGACATTTTTTGTTTTAGACATTAAGTTTTCTAATTTAAGAAAATGTATATTTTTGCGGGGTTAAGAGGATCTTAATCAATTTAAATGTAATTTAAATACTAGTGTGTATTTCTTTAAATCTGTTATGCAATGCCCCTTTTTAGAACATTTGTATTTCTAAATTCAGCTTTCTAAAATCAGCATTTTATGTACGAAGCATTTATACTTATGTACAGAACATATATACAACATACAATATATAGTTGAACGTTCTGAACCACAATCATGATGTTATAGTATATATTGATCATATTAAGAAAGCAACAACATTACACAATTTTCTGCATTTTTACTTTTTTGAATTTGCAAATATATTTCGTTTTTAATTTCTACTGAAATTGTATTATACCTAATAATTGAAGTTCAAAAGGTAGTTGGTTATACTAAGAACAAGCATGCAAAAGTGTGATTATGTATTGAAGGAGTAACAGAGAAAAAGGTACATGAATTCATATGTCTCAAGGCTAAGCTTTATTACTTTTTTACTGAATGAAATACATGTTATAAATTCAATCACATAAGCTATTAATGCAAACAACCTCTTGAAATACTTGTCATGATTTATAGAATAATTTATACAAATTTTTGGAAAAACAATTGAATACTTTAAAATTTTCAACTTACTTAAATTGCATTCCGTATGTTCAGACTACTTTGCCCCCTTATCGGAATTCTTTCATTTCATATTTTCTCTGTGAGTTTCATCTCAGTAACATGAATTAGAAACATCGGTTTGCAGCCGACCTCTAATCCTCGATGACAGCCGCTTCTCGTCAGCGGAACTTTGTGGCTCAGCATGATTTAAGAATTCTCAGGGTACATATATGGGGATGTCTCGTGCACGTTTGAGGGCTATGCACCGATTTCTTTGACGTAATTATTTTATTGCACTGTAATAATATAAATTGAGATAAACTATTGAGATTATGTTCAGTTTAATATCGAAGATACACTTTACACTATGTTAAAGTTTTATCGCGCTGTTTAAATTAAGCTCATGGGGGCTCTCCTGCCTCTCATGTGGCTCCACTCCATACGCTCCGTGCACGCTACTCTGGCGGTAAGTTTGGTTACTAACAAGAGGATAACAGAGACAGTGGAGTAATATTAGCGTATGTTAAGATATCAGGTATCGAACCTCCTGAAAATGTAAATAGTACAAGAAGGCGTAAAGGGAACAATAACTGCTATGTTGTAGGATGTAATAATACCTACAAGAATATTTCGCCAGCTATTGTCTTTTATTCTTTTCCCACGCGGAAAGCTGAAGCGGAAAGAAGAAATCCATGGATTCAAGCTGTACATCGAAAGAAGTAAGTACACTAATTTTATATTGTACCTCAAAGCAGTAACATATGCATAAAAATTAACTGAATACTAACGTTTTTTAAGTTAATAAATAGAAGCTCTAAATACTGTGAGTATTAGATTAAACGGCACATTATGGGAATAGTCTGTCAATTATTTGTTGTTATTATTATTACTTTTATTTTTATTATTAATGTGTATGAACGTATTGTTATATACGTATTACTATTTATACTTTATATGTTATTTTCAGTCCTGAGGGGTCATCGTGAGAACCAAAGTCACAGAAATTTGCAGCATTCACTTCATCGGAAATAAAAGGTTCAGAATATCCCTACAGTTCAGTAAATGTTCCCAGTATATTTCCAGATGTGTGCAAAAAGATTTCGACCTTTTGATACAGAACTTTCAGTCAAATGTATGCACTTTATAGGTAAAAAACCGCAAATAATATCTGCATCGCACATGGCTTCCGCTTCTATCCTCCTAATAAGTATAAAGCATGACACGAAGCGGCGCCACCAGTACGATTTTCTGGTCCGTGCACGGGTAGTTTCACGTAAGGTTGGCTATGCTGCCTTTGCGGCGTTGCCAGAGTAACTAGTAAACAGCAATAATGTCTCAATCGTGTATAAAGATTAAAATAAACATTCAAAATCTTCTCGGGCTTCTAGCCAGGTAAAAACTTGGCTTGACACCAACGTTTCGAAGAAGTGCATCTTCCTCGTCTATGCACTTCTTCGAAACGTTGGTGTCAAGCCAAGTTTTTACCTGGCTAGAAGCCCGAGAAGATTTTGAATTAACACGTCGCCAGGAAAGCTTCAGTTCTTATTTTAAAATAAACATGTACATAATAAATGAATGCCGATGAATAATGAAACTAATTCCTTATTATTGATGTTAATTGAAAATAACAATTATACTATAACGTATGTAGCATACATTACGTATTTACGACAATATAGAACACATTAATGCAAAATAGCTTGTTACAATGAGAGAAAGGTGTGATTTCCACCGGTTTAAAATTTAGTGGCTCAGTTCCATCCAAGTCTCTGCATCATCATTCTGGGAAGCATCATTGTCATTGTCATCAACAGCATCGTCGTCACCAAGACGTATCATTAGTGGTTTGCATTCACTGATGATTCCGTCTAATTCCTGTGCTTTTCGTATTATGTTGTGCACATGATTCACTTTCTTCTTTCATGAAGCCACGACCAGCCTCGCAACACATTGCCGCAGAAGTCTAACCAACTCTATAATTGTGAAAGTCCCGTTGTGTTCCCTTACGTACAAATAAACACTAACAATACTATCAATAACAACAACAATTATAAATAACAACAGATAATACGTAGCTTGCACAGAACAGCTCAACGCTCAACGTACGTGTTAGGAGTTCACAACGTGGTTGGAAATAGCAAGATATTGCAACGGTGCGCCATCAAGATCCGTTTCCGTTGTCTGACCGACCGACCGGAATGCTACTTTGTGATTGGTTTAGAAAGTCAAACGGGTAAAGCTTTCCATCTTTTATTTGCGTGTGTACCAACTTAACTACTAACTGTCAAGTGCAGGGATTCAGCGGCGGGGGTACCCTTTCTCAGGTAAAATGCTCTGAAAACAACTGAGGTTCTTTACTCCTATCTTTTCGGTTTTTCTTGGCCTTCACTATTCTGTCCAAATGTACTTATTCCTTAGAAATGCCCTAGCTCTGATTCTGTCCTTACCATATGTGAACAAAAGCGAGCCCTTGCTAGCAACTTCTTCCTTGTTCTCGGCGTTTTGGAGCCTATAACCAGAGACCGGATTTTAAAGGGAAAATTTTCAACCTAAAAAGGACCAAAAATGGTAAACAATTTGATGTGTTACATTCATATGAATTTCTCTACAACTCTGCAACAAATTGTTGTTAAAAAGCTTATGCTTCTATTTACTTCGTGCTAATCGAGAAAAAATTAGCAGAAATAGTCTTATTACTTGCTTCCTTGTAAGTAGAAGCAAAATAAGGGAATACCATAGATTAAAGTGGTAGTCAAAACTGGTGTTATGTGACTGAAGTTCCTTTGTTTGTATGGACAGCAGTTGACAAATTCCGGTATGAGAAATGTGTCTTTTAAAGCTGAAACCCAAAAACAAGGAATATCTCAAAAACAAACTCCACGCAGAAAATGTATCTAACATAAATTGTGTATTTTAACAAGCTCTACATTTTTTTTTTTTTTTTTTTGTGTGGTAAGTTTTTGTCCATCTCTTGCGGTTTAGCAGTTATGCAAAATTTCGTAAAATTCATCCAGAATAACGTAGTTTTTATAGGCTATTCCCAGAAAATTAAACATATACATTTTTTTTGTCAGGTAAGTATATTTAAATTATCCTTTCAGTTCGATACACATTTCCCAGCGATGTTCAACAGCCTGTTTGTAGTAAGAACTATGGAGGTCTGCAAAACAGGCATCAACTGCAGACAGCACCTCTTCATTGTTGGCAAACCTTCTACCACCAAGCCAATTCTTTAAGTTTGGAAATGGAAAATAATCAGGGGGGGCTAAATCTGGCGCATAGGGCGCTTGAGGAAGCAATTCGAGCTTTAACTCATTGATTTTAGCCAGGACGATAATGGACGTGTGAACCGATGCATTGTCTTAATGAAACAAAACTTTCTTTTTTGCTAAATGCAGCCGTTTTTGCTCGATTTCATCACTCAAACACTGTAACAATTTCGCATAATAATCGCCATTGATTTCTTTTCCTTTTTTGAGATAATCAATGAAAATGATCCCCCGTACGTCCCAGAAAACTGACGCCATGACCTTGCCTGCAGATATAACAACTATCTTTGCCTTCTTTGGAGCCGATTCTTCCCTTCCAATCCACTGTTTTGATTGTTCCTTCGTCTCAGGTGTGAAGTGATGGACCCAGATTTTATCCATTGTTATGACTCGACGCAAAAACTCAGCTTTATTACAACGAAACATTGTCAAACACTCGGCTGAAACATCCTTACGACGCTGTGAGCAAACGCGACATCCACCTTGCACACAACATTCTCATATCCAAATTTTCAGTCAGTATACGATATACAATATTTTTGAAATGCCTGCTATGTGTGCTAGCTCGCGCACCTTCAGTTGACAGTCATACAATACCATATGGTGGATTTTCTTTATAATTTCTGAACTGGTAACCTCATTTGGTCAACCACTGCGATGTTCGTCTTGGCAGCTCGTACGGCCGCGCTTAAACTCTGCCACTTGATATTTCACTGTTGTAAACGAAGGAGCAGACTCCCTCAAAGTGGAATAATATTTAATATTAGTTGGACTAAGAGCTTTCAAATGAAGTATTGTATCATATAACGATGACCAGTTTTATACATGTTTAGAAATTCACTAATGATGGCTGGCAAACAAATTTTTTTATCACATTGGAGCCCAAGCCCAAGTACTTATAGCTCAGGCCATTGAAATGTTCATGAGACCCATGCCAAGCATAGCTCGGGTAGGTATTGCTAGCGCTTTTAATGCAATTCCACGACCGTAACTCGGTCTTGGTCTATGCGGTAAAGAAGATATATCAGTTATCGTTTAGTGTCTGGTTTGTGCTGCCATCTGTCACTGCTTTTGTCAACTAATAGGAAATTTAGTAACAATGGCTGCTCTTGGGTAGTCGCGCCATTTTCTGTGAAGGTGGTGATCTGTTTATTACGTTTGTGCTCTTAAATGATAAAATGCTGCATTTTACTGAATTTCTATGAACTGAAGCTTAAATTCAGGATACAAATGTGGCTGTGGAAAATTCTGATTCCGAGGGAGAGTTTCGAACGTTAAATAAATGGAGCGTAAGCAGCTTTACGCAGTTCTTTTTCAAACTCATATTTGATACTAGCTGTGAATTTAAAATAAAATATTAATACAGAAGTTATGACTATTTTCTTACTTGTTGAGAAATCCTTGAATGCCATACGTTTAGATTGTCCGAATAATTTTCGGTAGATTTAACTGATGCACTGTAAATAATAACTCAAAATAGGCGTAAAAACCCTGGGTTTCTTGGCCCTTCAACTACCGAAACGCCCGAGATTCATTGTGTTTTAAACAATGCAAGAGCGTCAAACTTCAAACTTAAGCTTTCTAAGGTTGGTACTTTTTATCATTGTTGTTTGGAACAACAGCCGTTATCTATACGTCAGATCGGGTACTTCTGTGCCAGCCACTGTATTTCTTATTTATTTCTGACAGTTAATTTAGATTACAATACATAGTTTTACAGTTGAAAACTAAGTTGTATAAAACATTAGAAAAGGTATTGCTTATATTATGCAAAGTATCAGTACTGCAAAAATGCGTGTATTGTTTATGGTTTCAGTAAATAGTGAAGCATTTGTCTAGTCGCCATATACGGTGTTTAGCAGTAAAAGTTGTTGTAGGGTTTTAAAAACATAACTGCCCCATACTATTTTATAACAACATGGAAAATAGGTTTAATGGCACAAGGATACTAGGTGTTCTTTGAAACGTCGCCCTTGGTGTAATAAAATTAACTCTGTCGTTTCCATGTCCTCCTCCCCATAACTGTGTTGCTGAAAGCACAATTTTCCTTGTCAACTTATGAAATATTCCAGCGTCCTTGTTGGTTGATTATAATAACCACATAGCACTTGTGGCTTTAATTAAAGCCTTTCAAAATGAAGCATGTCCACAGTTAGTGCATCGTCTTGCACCGCTTGTCCATTTTCTAGCGCCAGATTGCCGCGAAAATGGAAGTTCCCTTTGAAGAGCGCCTTCTTATACCGATCACACACGCTTAACTAAGTTTGGATATATTATGATCCTAAAATTAAATAACTAACATGAATTTCAGCACTAAAGAATCCATAAAGGGTATAACGATGGTAAGCCTGTACAACAGTCTAAAGAAGTGCGTACTTCTGTGGCATAAAGGAGAAAATGTCTGCTTAGTAATCCAGAGAGCGGTTTCCCTGGGTTGTCTCGATTAGCAAACTCTCAATTAGGACCTCGAAAAGGTTCGGCAATGTAATTTTTCCCTTCGGGCTTGTTTATCCCCTTCATACATAAAAAAGTAAAGCAAAAATACATTGAAGTTTATTTCAATAGTATAATGTATAATGAATATCGTATGTAAATTTTATAGAGAAAGTAAGGTGAAGACGTAACAACAGATTTTTACTTTCTCTATACGTGCTATATATATATATATATATATATATATATATATATATATATATATATTGCACTCCACCAAAAAATTCGATACCGAGATTTCACCGGAAATATATGTTTTAGGGTCCCCTGTATCCAAAAAGTATGTTCAGAAAAAGGTCCGTGTGTGTGTGTGTGTGTGTGTCCGTGTGTCCGTGTGTCCGTGTGTTCGTGTGTCTGTGAACACGACAACCCAAAAACGAAAAGTCGGTAAAATACCAAACTTGGTATTTAAGTTTGGTATCTTCCAGGGATGCGACACGAAGATTTTGAGAAAAATCCCCCCACCCCAAACTACCCTTTACATGGAAATTTTTCGAAAATTTTGATTTTCTAAAAAATGGCTCTAACGACTTTGATTAAAATATCGTATATTAAATATATTTACTTGACAAATAAAATGTATATTTTGAATTTTCTGGGAATAGCCTCTGAAGACTACTTTATTCTTGGTCAATTTTACGGAATTTTGCATAAATGCTAAACCGTAAGAGATGGACAAAACTTACCCCACAACAAATGTAGAGCACCTTAAAACACACAATTTATGTTATATACATTTTTTTCGTGGAGTTGATTGTTTTTGAGATATTCCTTGTTTTTTTTTTCAGCTATAAAGACATACTTTTCTCGTACATGACTTTGTGAACTCGTGTTCATACAAACAAAGGAACTTCAGTCGCAGAGCAAGCAGCTTTTGACTATCACTTTAACCTATAGTACCCCTTATTTCGCTTCTACTAACAAGGAAGCAAGTAATAATAGTATTTCTGCTAATTTCTGCGCCATTAGATGAAGCAAATTGAATAATTTGTTGCAGTGATATAGAGAAAGTCATGTGAATGGAACACATAAGATTTTTTAGATGTGTATCGCCTATTAAAATATTATATTTTAATTATTTTTACCACTATCTAGGGTGAGTGTTAGAAAAATGGCGGATTTTGCTGTTAACATTGTGCTCTCTATGTGTGTCTTTCTTTAATAATTCCTAATATATAAATGAATAGCCGAAAGTATGTGCACGCATCACTTCCGAACGACTGCACCAAATTGAAGTATTTTTTGTTTGTTTGTTCGTTGTAGTCACGACAAGGTTTGCGGAAAAGAAAATGTTTAAAAATAATACGGAAACGTTTTTAAAATATCACAATATGAATAAAAACAGTACCAAGGGATGGCCCATGCGAAAAACACGGCAATTCAAGGTATATTTCATACATTTCTAACTACTGACCTTGAGATTTATTGTCAACGCATTTCGGTTAATAACCGAAATCAGTTATCTAACTGAATTCCGAAATTGCTAAATTCATTGGATTTGCCGGGATTCCGCCACACACTTTATAGCTCAAGGTTGACTCAGTAATAACTATACTACGCAATATCAATCAGCCGAAAATGTGCAATGGAACAAGACTCGCTGTTAAAAACGTATGGAAATGTTGATGACTCTTATAATCATAGAGCAGTTCAAAGGCGAGGATGTGTTTATTCCAAGAATGCCAACCGAATTTCCTTTTGAATTTAAGCGTGATCAGTTTCGCAATGACAATTTTCGCAAGAAATCGAACTATAGATATTTGCTGACTTCCATGCAATGAATAACTTGGCATAGTGAATATTCGCCTGATATGCTTAAACCCAGCAGTTCAAGTGTTAATATGACTTTGGTTTTTGAGCTATGCTGCTAACAAATAGACACACAGATACACGCACGCACACACAAACATTTTCCTTAAAATTCTGTGACACTCAAAACAGGTATTCGCAGTAAATGATACCTGTGGTAAGAGGTTAATAAAATAGATAATAAAGAAAGAAAGAAAAACACACGACAGAAAAAAATAACTCCACCAATAAGTTTTCTCCGTTAAAACGCATGGATAAATTTAAATATACCATTTTCGGCGATGTCTAAACAAATTCTTTCCAGCACTTCTTCGGCTGTCAGAAGGCTTTAAAAAAAGAAGAAAAAAAAAGTCAAGGTTAAGATACCTATTTAATTTTTGTTTTTCAAGAGTTCCAGGTCTTAAATAAGTGGTACGTACGATTTTCGGCAATTTCCAAACAACTTTTGTTCAGCGTTTCTTCGCAGTCAGAAAGCTAAAACATCAAAAATTCAAGGTTCAAATATCTAAAACTCTCTGTGACTTTCAAGAGTTCGAAGTCCTAATTATCACGTATGTATCATTTTCAGCTATTTTTAAACTATTTTTGTTCAGCGCTTCTTCGGATGTCAAAAAGCCTAAAACCAAAACACCAAGGTTCAAGGTTCTAAAAAGTTCTGTGATTTTCGGGAACTCCAGGCACTAAATATCACTATTTTAACCAACAAAACATGTCCTTTCAGAAACCCTCGCTGTGTGTAATTCGGGGAATAATAACGGTATGTAAATTAAAGCAAAGCAATATATAGCACTTATTGATTGTTGTTGTTGTTGTTGTTATTATTATTATTATTATTATTATTATTCAGAAAATCGTTTTATTACTATCATATCGAAGAACTAAAGCTTTTAATAACATAAGAACTTTTTACATCAGGTAACTATTTTCTCAGGTGTTACAAAATTGTTAGGTTTAGATATCTGAGACTACTACAAACTGCGTTTTTATTATTTATGTTAAAATGTAAATGAATATCTCTTATGTTACATTCTAGGATTAGTAAAAGAAACTAATTCTCCAAGGTTTCTAATTATTGTGCATTCACATATTTTTTCTACTCATTCTTGTATAAAGTATTATTATATGTTCTATCTACTTCTTGTTAATCCAAATACACCTCCAACCCACATTTACATATCTCGTTGTAAGTATAACGTCAATAGTCACCTAAAACAGTATCATATCTCATTAAAGACAGTCGCTGGAATAGATTGTATATACAACGGCTGGATAAAATGTAATGAGAACTATTTTTACTCTTCTCCCAAATGACTTAATTGACATGGGTACTTATAGTCACACATCTTCAATATATCCGCCCCCGTTATTTCTGAACTTGAGACCGTTAGTTCACCTCGTCATTATTATTATTATTACTATAATTATTATTAATTATTGGTTAGTATTTAATGTACGAATAAAAGATTTTTCAATATGTGTAGAAAACTAGCTTGAAGCAAGCGCAGATTAGGGTGTATACGAAACTAGGTCACTGCATAAAGGGGAGAATCTTTTGGCGGTCATATGCGACATGAACAGAAATAGTCGCGCAGTTGTTATACGATACCTTCTGAACTTTTGGCAAAAGCTCATAAATAACGGGGGCGATTATTTTGAAGGTGTGTAATTGTAAGTACCTTATCAATAAGGTAATTTCAGAGATAAAATAGTTCTCACTATTTTTTATCCATCCCTTGTACGAGGGCCATTCAGAAAGTAGCCTCCGATCGGTCACAGTGCGGGTAGTGGGGGGAGTAGAGACGCCATCTGTGCATTCACGCACTCAGCAGGTCAGTCGGCATCAAGCCGTGGTCGAGTGAAAGTCGTACCTGCGCTAGTTTAGTGTTTGTGGCCGTTTGAAATGTGTACTGCAATAGAAAACCCCGCCAAATGTGAAGTGCGTGCTGTTATAAGGTTTTTTTACAGCCAAAGGATATTCTGCAGCAGCTATTCCTCGTGAGCTTTGTGCCGTGTACGCACCAAGAGTTATGAGTAAAGGAGTGGTCCGTGAATGGGTACGTTTATTTAAAAGTGGACGAGAAAACGTTCATGATGAAGAGAGGAGTGGTAGACCATCATTGGTCACGGACGAACTCGTTCATACAGTTGATGCAAAAGTTCGTGAAAACCGACGTTTCACAATGTCGGAGTTGTCTACTGAATTTCCACAGATTTCTAAGACTCTCTTGTACGAGATAGTGACAGCAAGATTGGGTTACCGTAAGTTCTGTGCACGATGGGTGCCCAAAATTCTTACCGACCACCACAAAACTCAAAGAATGGCCTCTGCATTAGACTTTCTGTCACGTTATGAGGCCGAAGGTGAACCATTGTTAAACAGAATCGTGACCGGGGACGAAATCTGGATTAAGTACGTAAACCCTGAGGCAAAAGAACAATCAAAGATGTGGGCACATTCAAATTCGCCTACCAAACCAATAAAAGCCCGGCAAGATTTTTCTGCCCGAAAATTGATGGCAACGGTGTTTTGGGATGCAAAAGGGGTGTTGTTGGTTGAATTCATGGAACGTGGGACGACCATTAATCAAGACGTGTACTGTGAAACACTAAAACAATTACGACGGGCTATACAGAACAAACGCCGTGGTATGCTGACTTCCGGTATCGTTTTTTTTTTTTGCACGATAACGCCCGTCCTCACTCTGCTCGCAGAACAACAGCCCTTCTTCAGTCCTTCAAGTGGGACGTTGTCAACCATCCACCTTACAGCCCAGATCTGGCGCCAAGCGATTATCACCTCTTCATGCATATGAAGAAAATGGCTCGGGTCCCAGCGGTTTGATGACGACGAAGAGCTCAAAGATGCGGTCACAGGCTGGCTCCAGGCACAAGCGGGTGATTTTTATGCAGAAGGAATTTCAAAGCTTGTGAACAGATACGATAAGTGCCTCAATCGTTATGGAAACTATGTAGAAAAATAGTGCAAAGATGTAGTTGTAAGATGTATATATTAAAATATTTTTATTTAACTTGGTGAATTTCTTGCAATCAACCGGAGGCTACTTTCTGAACGGCCCTCGTACATACATATAATTCCCTTTAGCTATGAGCATTAAAGGTATCAACAATTTTGATGGAGTAAGATTTTCTATACTACGAAATTCATTGCAAATGAAGAGTAAACTTATATTTGAAGTTTGGTATTCAAACGACTTTGCGTTTTTGAGTTACGCTGTTCACAGGCAGATACACCCGCGTGTGCGTGCGGTCCTTGTTCTTTTGGATTTAAACATTCTCAGTGCCTGTATTTCTGACGAAATCTCGGTATCGAGGTTTTGGCTGCTGTGCCATGTTTTGTCTATTTACTGTGATAAACAAAAGAGACAGTAACATATTGGAAATGTAATTTAGCTTGTCTCTATCAAGAAGAAATGTTTTCCAATGTTGAAAGCTGTAATAAAACTGAGTGGTTTACCTGATAAACCTAAACACAGTATTATAACAATAATGTAAATGTACAACCTTTTCTGGACTCACCTCTGTCAGAATAAAATATTTTATATGTGTTTAATATTGTAAAGTGTAGTTAAACATTAAAATTTATTGTAAAAATGCTGATCTAAATTCTGTAGCTGTAAACATGCCATCGCTGACTCCCATTTTGTAACAATAAGGTTTGTTCTCGAACATTCTGGAACTCGAATCAAGTATAAATTATATGTCTTACACTTCATAAAAATAGACTTTTCGCAGGGAATACTGAATATATTATTATAATAACGTTGAATGCTTTTTGAAACCTGGTAATGTGAAGAATAAACTTGAGTCGTCATGGGAGCTAGTTGACTAACGCTTCATTTCTTGCTTATTAATGCATTCAGTAACACGGCATATTGGAAGCCCTTAGGGAAATGGACGAAAACAGAATCTTCAGTAGGCAGACATTTAAATTCAGGAATATAGCATAGTAATAATAACAGATCTCACTGCTCGAGACTTTCAGTCACAGTAATTATTCCACATTCAGAGGTTGGCGACATGTCACCTTGGGGCAGTGCAATGATTTCAGAATCAGAAATCTACTATGTTTCACTTACACCATCTGTGCTGCCGCTTGCATTTTGAAATTAGCTCAATGCCACAACTGCTACGGAAACGGTACGAGGAATACGCCTAGGTTTTATATCGAGTTTTACTTCTGAGTCACTTTTATATAGGGTTTTATCTGTGTTTGGAGCCCCGATTTATTTTATATGGTCGCTAATGACATAGCTGTAGTCCCTTAACTCCACGCATCATCATCATCAACAACAGTGGAACACACACGCTACAACAGTACAATAACCAACAAACGAAAGAACATTCTGATATCACATATACACACACTCGCACTGACAACTACAACCACGTATGTAGATAATTCACATACCAAGTATGTCTATCAATATATACACACTTATCTTACCTCTTAGTGCACGTACTTCCATTAAATATATACAAAAGCTTGACCAGTTTTGGCTGTATGCTGCCCTCGTCTATTCCGGCAATAATGCATTCGTAACATACTCCATTAGCACACAATCTGCCAAAATATAGTCCAGTTTTCCTGATCCCCGCATAATGGCCAAATCCTCCTACCAACACCATCCACAACCTTACGAGCTTTTCACTCCCTTGCATTACGATTACGGATTAAGGGAGGAGAGGAAGCAGAAGCGGTAGCCGAATATTTAAAGCGGTTCGCTGTATACGTCTTGAAATCCCACACGCTTTCAATAACAACGCGAGAAACAACTAAATGGCGACATCACCTTAAATTTTAGTAAATAATAATAATAATAATAATAATAATAATAATAAACGTTTCGGGAATGGAAAATGGGATACGTTTACTATGGGTCTATATCTACCTCTTATATTTTACCGCTTATAGAAAATTACATAATTGTTCCACTGGCAAAGTACATGTCTTCTGAAACCGGACCGGTCGTAGCTCAAGAAAGCCACGCTCGCTAAGGCGTCTCGCTTTGGTGCTTCGTGGACAGGGGATCACGGGTTCGAGTCCCGCTTGGGCATGGGTGTTATATGTTTGTGCAATGTGTATATGCTTGTGTAAAGGAACAGTAAAACCAGTAATCATACAGTGAATTTAGAGGGGGTGTAAACGGGGATACAGCGCCGGAGTCCTGCTCAGACTCCGGTATTTAAAATAAAAAAGTGTGCAAGCTTTGCTCCTTATCTCTTCAGGGTATGGAAGTATAATTGATATTGTGGATGTGTGTCTGATTAATGTGCCAAACCTAAACAAAAACTGACAACCAATGACATCTGTAAATGAGTTTACGCCATTGCTGATAGACAATATGTAACAAAGGTATAAAGGTCGTCGATATAACCGCATAGTAAAAGGTGAGGTATAAATGGAACAGTAATAAGAAAAAAATCACATAACTTTCCCCATATCTCAGCAACAAATTATTGTTATAAAGCTTATGCTTCTATTTACTTCATGCTAATTGAGAAAACATAAGCAGAAATAGTCCTATTAATTGCTTCCTTGAAAGTGGAAGCGAAGTAATCCAGTACCATAGGTTAAAGTGATAGTCAAAAGCTGGTTGCTATGTGACTGAAGTTCCTTTGTTTGTGTGCACAGGAGTTGACAAATTCATGTATGGGAAAAGTATAAGATTTTAAAGGTGAAACCAAAAACAAGGAATATCTCAAAAAAGGTCAACTCCAGGAAAAAAATGCATATAACATAAACTGTGTGATTTAACTTGCTCTATATTTTTAGTGTGGTAAGATTTTGTCCATCTTTTACGGTTTAACCGTTATGCAAAATTCCGTAAAATTCATCCAGAATAAAGTAGTCTTCAGAGGCTATTCCCAGAAAATTTAATCAAAATCATTAAAGCCAAAATTTTCGAAAAAAGCTCCATGTAAAGGGTAGTTTGGGATAGGACGATTCTTCTGAAAATCTTCGTCTCGCATATCTTTTTTTTTTTTTTTTTTTTTTTTTTGTAGTGTTTAACGCCCGCTTTAACTACCTATGGCACCGTAGGCGGTGACACTGATGGATGATACATGAATGATGATGGAGCACCGGTGGAATACGATGGCGGGGGAAACCGGAGTACCCGGAGAATACCCGCCGCAGCGCCGCTTTGTCGACCACAAGTCTCTTGCGGTCGCTTGGAATCGAACCCCGGCCGTCTAGGTGAGAGGCAAGTGGTATAACCACTCGGCCACGGCGCGGCCGTCGCATTTCTGGAAAATATTAAACTTTACGTATCAAGTTTGGTATTTTACCGAAATATGGAGTTATCGTGTTCACAGACACACGTACACACGGACACACTGACACACGGACATATTGACACACGGACACACACAGGGACCTTTTTTTGAAAATGCTTCTTTTGGATACAGATGACTCTAAAGTATATGTTTCTGGTGAAATCTCGGTATCAAATTTTTGCCATATACTCTACATAATACGTGTAGAGAAAGTAAAAAGAAGACGAAATGTTGTTAGAACTTCAACAAATAAAATTATTAAAGTACGGACAATTTTACTTTCGAACCAATAACAATGGACAACTGGAAATTGTTTATGACAATAACAAAAAGCTGTTGAAATTTAATAATTCCTTTTAAAAAGATGTACATTTCTGTATAGAATGCTTTTGTTTATGTGTCATGGTTTAATATTTGCCTATACAAAATTACACAGAATTCCTTGTGAATAAAGTGAAGTTATAGGCTATTTTCAGAATATCCAAAAATATACATTATATGCCATAACCATTAAAGTCATTTTTAGGAAATAAAACACACACACACACACAACATAGACGTTTTTCTAAAAATGCTTTTATATTCAGTGGATTAAAATTAGTATTTAAAATGAAATATACATAGAATTGTTGTCAGATATATAATCTATACTTACCAGCCATAGGGTAGAATAAATTAAGAATCTTAGTTATTATATTTCATCACTTCCTTAATCATATGGTTCCTTTTTTTTTATAGCTTCTGCCTTTTTTAACCAGTCTTTTAGCTTATGTTAATCAAAATAGACATTTGCAGGAATAGTTTAATTATAAGGTAAAGAGTGGCAATTTGGAAAGGGGAGTATTACGAATTATGATAAGCAGTTTACAATATTGATAAGAAACGCACAACGTCATGTTGAATATTGAGAACTGATGTATATACTCTACCTTCATGGTGATACATATATATATATATAAACACACACACACATACACACACACACACACACACACACACACAGGGTGTTAATGAACTACACCCAAGTAATTTTCGAGATTGTGCACGTGACTGATATAAGTAATTTGAGATCGGCGATGCATGGTCCCCGGATAAACATAACGCAGATACATAGCGTTAAACGTGTGGTTATCAGGTGCTGATAAGTCGGTGTTAAAGCAAAGTAGGTTGAAATAATCTTTTGTGTTCCATTCACATGAGTTTCTCTACTTCTGAGTAACAAATTATTGTTAATAAGCTTATTCTTCTATTTACTTCATGCCAATCGAGAAAAAATTAGCAGAAATAGTCTTATTACTTACTTTCATGTAAGTAGAAGCGAAATATGGAAGTATCATGGGAGTATCATAGGTTAAAGTGAAGTCAAAAGCTGGCTGCTATGGGCTGGAGTTCTTTTGTTTGTATGGAAACGAGTTGACAAATTCCTGTATGAGAAAAGTACGTTTTTCAAAGCTGAACCCAAAAACAAGGAATTTCTCAAAAACGACCAACTTCTCGAAAAAAAAGTGTATAAAATAAATTGTGTGTTTTAATGTGCTCTACATTTTTCACCCAGAATAAAGTAGTCCTCAGAGGCCATTCCCAGAAAATTCAAGATATACATATTATTTGTCAGGTAAATATCTTTAATATACGATATTTTAATCAAAACCGTTAAGTCATTTTTGAGAAAATCAAAATGTTCGAAAAAAGTTCCATGTAAAGGGTAGTTGGGGGTGGGGAGATTTTCTTGAAAATCTTCGTGTCGCATCCTTGGAAGATACCAAACTTAAATCCAAGTTTGGTACTTAATGGTCTTTTAGCTTTTGAGCTATGCTGTGCAAAGACACAGACAGACACACACACACACGCACACACGGACCTTTTTCCAAAAATGTTTTTTTTTGGATTCAGGGGAACCTAAAACATGTATTTCCGGTAAAATCTCGGTATCGAATTTTTGGGTGCATACAATACCTTCTCTATACACTATGTGCATAGTACGTATAGAGAAAGTAAAATTGGCTTAGGATGTCTTTAAAACACTGCCCGAGTATAGAAATATCAATTTTTAGCAGTTCGTTACTAGCGTTCTCTAAATTTAAGGTCGCAAAGATCTGTAAAATCTCGAACTTGACAGTGCGACACTGAGCATTCAGTAACTACGTTCTTGAATTGTGTAGTCTACACTGGAGGAGTTTTTTCAACTGCTCTGGTGCCTTAATGCGTAACGCGGTAGCTGCTATCCCAAAGGTTATGTGTTCGATTCCTGTCATAGTGTAAATGCTTTTTATTTTGTTATTGTTTTCATTCCAGGCAAAGTGCTGCGATACGTGGCGTACTGGCACTCCAGAAACTTATGTCCCTTATTTCGAAATTTCAATTTGCAGGCCTTAAGTCTCCTATCTCCAATCGGTCGCGCCGTGGCCCAGTGGTCAGAGCATTCGCCTCTCACCTCGATCCCAAGCGACCGCATGTGAGATTTGCGGTGGACAAAGCGGCGCAGGGGTTGGTTTTCTCCTTGTTCTCCGGTTTACCCCGCCATCGCATTCCACCGGGGCTCCATCTTCATTTATCGTCAGAGCAGTAAAAGCGGGCTTTAAACACTACAATATCTCCAATTACTTATTTACGTAATCTACATATCCTGTAAAAATATTTCGGTATAGTTCATTAACACTCCGTATATATGAGAAGTCAGTGATGTGTGTGAACTCTGTTCCGATTCTTGAAGCTCAGTCCTCGGGAGTATTTTATAGTGGTAGCTCTGTAGCCAACTCCGTAAAATTCGAAATTTTTTTCCAAGTATAGGGTAAGTTGGGGGTAGGAATTTTCTTGAAAATCTTCGTGTCGTATCCTGGAAGATATTGAACTTACAATTCAAGTTTAGTATTTAACGGATTTTTCGCTTTTGAGCTATGCACAGACACACATACGGACATTTTTACTTTCTCTACACGTACTATGTACATAGTGTATAAAGAATGTATTGTACTACACCCAAAAATTGGATACTGAGATTTCACTAGAAATATATGTTTTAGGGTCCCCTGTATAAAGAAAAAAATTTTCAGAAAAAGGTCCGCGTGTGTGTGTCCGTGTGTCTGTGAACACGATAACTCAAAAACGAACAGTCGGTAAAATACCAAACTTGGTATTTAAGTTTAGTATCTTCCAGGGATGCGACACGAAGATTTTGAGAAAAATCCCCCACCCCAAACTACCTTTTACATGGAACTTTTTTGAAAATTTTGATTTTCTAAAAAAGGGCTCTAACGATTTTGATTAATATATCGTATATTAAAGAAATTTACCTGACAAATAAAATGCTTATTTTGAATTTTATGGGAATAGCCTCTGAAGACTACTTTATTCTGGGTCAATTTTACGGAATTTTGCATAACTGCTAAACCATAAGAGGTGGACAAAAACTTACCATACAGCAAACGTAGAGCACTTTAAAACACACAATTTATGTTACATACATTTTTTTCGTGGAGTTGATAGTTTTTGAGATATTCCTTGTTTTTGGTTTCAGCTATAAAAAATCATGCTTTTCTCATACAGGACTTTGTGAACTCGTGTCCATACACACAAAGAAACTTCAGTCACATAGCAACCAGCTTTTGACCATCACTTTAACCTATGGTGCTCCCTTATTTCGCTCCTACTTACAAGGAAGCAAGTAATAAGACTATTTCTGCTAATTTTTTCTTGATTAGCAGGAAGTAAATAGAAGCATAAGCTTTTTAATAATACTTTATTGCAGAGTAGTAGAGAAAGTCATGTGAATGGAACACATAAGATATTTTTCAGTTCAGTATCTCAGTCCTAAATAGAGCACTCGTGTGCTGATTTTGACTGTATTTACCAAATTAATTTAATATTAAAGTGAGACACATAAATCAACTTTGTACAGCAAATGGATGATGATGAGGCATCCTTAATTTTTTGAGCATACATTATGGTGAGTGAGTCCATGTTAATGTTTATTAACGTACTTGACATTGGATTAATTGTTTTTCATATAAGTCGTGTGTAGGACAGGAGTTGGATAGGTAGAGTCAGTCCGAACTCCTGTCCTACTTGTGTGAGAAAACAATTAATCCAATGTCAGTTGACTATAATAGTTGGCTATATTATGAATCCTGGGTCTAAAGTACTTACAACATTGTTAAGTCGCCATGAGATCACCTTGTGGTTTATCGGGAAACATGCGAGTAGTTGAGAAATGCAATGCAATGCCGGCATGTTGCCATGGTAGCTCAGTGGCAGAGCAACCGGCTAGAGATCGGCAGATCCGTGGTTCAGATCCCGGCTATGGCATTGAAATTTTCAGTTTGACTCTACCTATTCATACTTGACGTTGATCATATATCTGTTTACTTTCTCTAGTCATATGTACTTAAAGTGTACATAGTAGAAAGAGAAGGTGCCTATTGTATTCCACCCAAAAATTCGATGTTGTGATTTCATCGGAAATGTAGGATTTGAGGTGTCCGGAAAAGCATTTTAAGAAAAACGTACATATGTGTGTGTGTGTGTGTGTGTGTGAGTGTGTGTGTGTGTGTGTGTGTGAGGACACCATAGCTCAAGAACCAAAACACCGTTACCAAACTTAGTATTTGCGTTTAGTAGCTTCCAAGGGTGGGACAAAAACATTTTCAAGAAAATACTCCCACCACAAACTACTCTTTACATGGAAACATTTTTGAACATGTCATTTTTCTCAAACATGGCCCTAACGATTTTGATTAAAATAACGTATATTAAATATATTTATATTACACATAGAAAGCATATTTGAATTTTAAGGGAATATCTTCCAAAACCTTTTTATTCTGGATGACTTTTATTGAATGTTGCATAAATGGTAAACCGTAAGAGATAGACAAAAACTTACTTCACAAAAAATATAGATCACGTTAAAACAAACAAGTTATATCATATACATTTCTTTCGTGGAGTTGATAGTTTTTGATATATACCTTTTTATTGGTCTCACCTTTAAAAAAAACATGAATTTCTTATACAGGAATTTGTCAACTCCATCCATACAAACAAAGGAACTTCAACCGCATAGCAACCAGCTTTTGACTATCACTTTAACCTATTTTACTCCCTTGTTTCGCTTCCACTTACAAGGAAGCACGTAATAAGAATATTTGTGCAATTTTTTCTCGATTAGCATGGAGTAAATAGAAGCATAAGCTTTTTAACAATAATTTGTTGCAGAGATGTAGAGAAAATCATGTGAATGGAACATATAAGATTTTTTGCTGTACTGTTTCATAAATCGTAGCTGTCCTTCAACGTTATACGCTTTGCCGTAGTTCAAAATGCGTGGAACATATAAAGACTATCGATAATTTAATGCATGTGTTTCCAATTCTTGACATGACAAAAAGTAATGCTACGCAAAAACTGAACACACTCTCTTGGCTACCTAATATGTTATTAAACCTGACCTATAGCATTCGCATGCTGCTGCTCAAACTCTCATTTTAATAGCTGACAAGCACGCAATTAAATATGTTACTATGCCAACGGTAAAAGAATGCCGTATCATGCACATAACTCAGAATAAATATGTGTAACTTCGTTGGTTGTAATTATTGTCATTAATTATTAATCTAGTTCGTGCAGCTTTAACATTAACCTGTTGTCAATGTCATTTCATATTTCCTCCCTTTGATATGACTTCCTTATTGCCTGGCTAACTTCGGATAAATAATGTATAGATAATAGATCGTAGTACTATAGTAGTGTAGACATTGCATTTAGCTACTTATGAGTACTGGAACCACTGTAACTTACATGACTAGGGGTGCTAATTTTTAGCATTTTGAAATCAGAAATTTAGCATTTTGTAGCATTAATACGAGAGCAGTTTTTTTTTTTCAACCTCCGACAGTCTATAAATAAAAGACAAGTTCATAGAAGACAATTATTTTATAACTAAAAGTTTTGTATACTTTGGTTACTTTTCAACATAATCACCGAAAATTGAGACGTATATCGTACCTGTGCACAAACTTTGCAATACCCGCTTCAAAAAAAATTGCCGCCAATGATTTCTAATGAACTTTGACGTTGTTTTGAAGATCTTCGCGGTGAGCCACTCAATACAAACGAAGAGGAATGCTGGCTTCAGGAAGTGTGTTGATCCATGACAACGCTCGTCCACACACTGCTGGCACAACCTATCGCCTCCTTGAACAATTTCAATGGGACATTTTCGATCATCCGCCATACAGCCCTGACCTGGCACACAGCAACTTTCACCTTTTCCCTGAACTGAAGACGTGGCTAGGAGGGCAGCACTTTCAAACCAAAGTCAACGTCAATGCTCATTTGAAATCATTGATGGCAACATTTTTGAAGCGGGTATTGAAAAGCATGTGCACAGGTAAAATAAATGTGATTTCTCTTTTCGGTGATTACTTTGAAAAGTAACCATAAATGCACAACACTTTTAGTAATAAAATAATTGTTTTTTTTTTTATTTATGGCGTATTGGAGTGGAGGATGAAAAAAAAAACAAAAAAAAAAAAAAAAAACACCGCCCTCCTATATTTTTAATTTAGCATTTTATGCAATTTTTAGAAAAACATACATCTTGAATTGATTCTGATAACAGATATTATGTCATAAAAAAGGTTTAATGTGTCATTAATATCATAACATTAATAAAGGCGAACTTAGCTCTCAACAATAATAATAATCACACTGATACAGCAATGAAAAAATAATAAAATATTGTTAACATAAACAGTAAGCAAATGAGATAAAAATCATGTGTCAATAATGTATTCATAAGGCCAGAGTCCTCATTTGAGAACATGAACTTTTATTCTCATTTTTGATTACAAATGTATGTATAAATTCTTGTAAATGAATTAATCGTTAATATCTGTTAACAAGAATATATAAATTTTATTTAAATTTGATAACTGTGAAATTGATTTATTTCTCTATGCCAAGTTCAGATGTGTAATATGTGCGAGTATTTTACAGACAGATGAGGGGTTTAATTCCGCATTCCAGATCAGTGCGGTGGACAAGTGTGTCAGAATCATAAACATTCCAAGGGTGCCCAAACTCATCAGATGCAATTTCTAGAAGAAAATAAAGAAAGCAAGAAAGTAAGTTTTAAAAAATCTGCAATTTTGCATTTATATCGCATTTTAGTATAATTTTGGCATCTTGAGTCATTTTCGCATTGTTTCACACTTTCAAAACGTATTAAAATATGGTTTAGAGGTTGTGAAAAATGAAAATTCACGAGTACAATACTTTATGAACATTTCGCGCTATATCACATTTGCGAAAAATCACCACCTCTAATAATGACATATTCTAGGGAAATTTCCCTGCCTAGTATTGGCAAGCATTAGTTGTTATAAAGGTGATCATAGATGACAGGAAAATCATGTATTCTCAAGAAACATTCTTGACTTTCTCTATCTGCAAGTCTTCTTCCTCTTCTTTCTTTGGACGGATTACGTCTAACAGTTAAACTAAACCTGCCACCTCCAGTATTGTGTGTCCAAAATGTTTACAAGTTATCGCTTGCCGTGGTAATTTCGGAGGATCTATCCTTTCCACCTGCTCTTTCCACTACGGCAATATCTTCCTCCCTTAATCTTCTCATGTATCTGTATTCCGAAGTCGATCCTTTGTAGTAATACCCAATAATAACCTAAAAAGCTCAGATGCCGCCAAACTGGATTTTTCTTTGTGCTTTATGACCCACTTTCACATGCATATTTTAAGGTGTGCTTAGATACCTTTATATATAGTCTGAATTTAATCTCCTTTCTCATATTTTTACGAAATGTCTTTTAATATAGCCATTAGTTCTATTAAAATATTTCATATAATATAAGAAGATAGATTCTGGATCAGAGAGAGAGTGGCCAGTATGGATGATCAGCAATACTGGTATGAGTTTGAGGAAGCAAATTATATAAAATGATGCTGAAATGCATAAAGAGAAAGGTGGAGTTTGAATAGGTGGTGGAATGAATAACGGGGAAAGCTAGAGAATCCCGAGAAAATTCCGCAGACGAGGCTCTGTAGTTCCCTGACAGCGAACTCAGATCACCTTAGTGAGAGGCAAGCGATCCAACCACTCAGAGATGGCGCCGCCATATGCAAGTATTTTGTGTGAAAATGTGATTTAACAAATTTTCAGACGTAAATCATATTGGTTCGTGCTTGGTGAAGCCACCGGGTCAAATAAGTTTGGGAATCCTTGTATTAGAGTGTGGTAGTGGTAGTGGTGGTGGTAGTGATAGTGGTGAAGGTGGTGGTGATAGTGGTGATGGTGGTGGTAGTGGTAGTGGTGGTGGTGGTAGTGGTAGTGGTGATGGTGGTGGTAGTGGTGAAGTGGTGGTGGTAGAGGTGGTGGTAGTGGTAGTGGTGATGGTGGTAGTGGTGGTGATAGTGATGGTGGTGATAGTGGTGGTGATGGTGCTAGTGGTAATAGTGATGGTGGCGGTAGTGGTGATCGTGGTGATAGTGGTGGTGGTTGTGGTAGTGATAGTGGTGATGGTGGTGGTGGTGATAGTGGTAATGGTGGTGGTAGTGATAGTGGTGGTGGCAGTGGTAGTGGTGATGGTGGTGGTGGTGGTGGTAGTGGTGATTGTGGTGGTGGTATGGTGGTGATGGTGGTGGTGGTGGTAGTGGTGATGGTGGTGGTGGTAGTGGTGGTGATGGTAGTGATAGTGGTAGTGGTGGTGGTAGTGGAAATGGTAGTGGTGGTGGTGGTGGTGGTAGTGGTAGTGGAAATGGTAGTGGTGGTGCTGGTGGTGGTAGTGGTGGTTTGGTGGTGGTAGTGGTGGTGGTAGTGGTGGTTTGGTGGTAGTATTGGTGGTGGAGATGGTAGTGTTTTTTTTTTTTGTAAAGAGGAGGAAAGACCCTCATGGGCATCAGGGGAGATAGCCCTGATGTGCCGGACTCATACCGACTAAAAAACCCCCTCTATTATTCTCTTGCTCCCATTGCAGAAACTGCTTCTCAGCATTACTTCACAATGAAGCAATCATGTTTATCTCTGCTTTTCATCCAGTTCTTTAGCTTTTATTATTTTGATTATCATGTCTTGAATAATTTTCCATGTTATTTTGGTTTCCAGCATTAATGTTATAATATTTTTAGCAGTCATTTCTTGTCCAATTTGTTTGATAATTGGTTGTCTTATATTATTCAATTTTTTACATTTTAATAGAGTATGTTCAGGAATATCCTTTTTCCTGACAATACAGGCAGTTTTCACTATTAGTGATAGGCATTTTAAACAAATAATTTTTGAAGCGTCCGTGCCCCGATAAAAATTGGGTTAAATAGTACTCCACTTGTCCGTGTTTCCGGTTTATCCAAGGCTCTATATCTGGTATCAGTTTCTTCGCTATCTTGCGCTGTACACTTTCCATAATTCTCCGAAAGGTCTCTATTTCCACCCATGTTTTCCAGGCAGGTACACAGTACAGCATTATTGAGTTTATTACACTACTCAGTATCTCCTTTTTTCTGGTTTGGGTCCTCTCATATTTGGCATTAATCTTCCTAGAGCAGCAATATTTCTTTCTGCTTTAGCAGCTACACACTTAATGTGTGGCCACATACTCAAATTATGTCCCATTTGAACACCCAAATATTTTATGTTCTTACTGGATTTTATTTCTTGTTTACCGAAATTAACCTTTATTTCCTTTAAAGATCTTCGTCCTTCCAGTATTATCATTTCCGTTTTTTCTGGTGCCAGACATAATCCTTTTTCGATCATCCATATTTCTATTTTATTCATGGACCACACGACTTTTTCTTCCACTTCATCTTTTGTTTTGCCGCATACTATTAACGCTAGATCATAGCATATCCTATGGTTTTTACTCCAGTTGGTGATTCCTCCTTTAATACTGGATCATAGTATATGTTCCATAGGGTGGGACCTAAGATGGAGCCTTGAGGAACACCGCAACTCATATTCATTTTTATGTTATCACCAATCAGTGTATATCTATCTTCCAAGTAACTACAAACAATCTTAATTAAGTATGGAGCTACTTCTCTTCTTACAAGTTCATTAATTATACCTCTCCAAGGTGTTGAATT
Source organism: Hymenopus coronatus (assembly GCA_030762935.1). Taxonomy (NCBI): domain Eukaryota; kingdom Metazoa; phylum Arthropoda; class Insecta; order Mantodea; family Hymenopodidae; genus Hymenopus; species Hymenopus coronatus. The sequence goes on from CM060884.1 coordinate 11,099,797, forward strand.
AAAGGCATTTTTGACGTCCAGGATAACCATAATAGCATACATGTGTTTTTCCTTTGCGTCCTTCTGTGCAATTTGTTTAACTCTCTCTATTGCATCCAGGGTTGGTTTGCCTTTTCTAAAACCGAATTGCATTTGTACAAGTCCTCATTTTCTTTCAATCTCTTTAATCAGTATTTTATTTATAATTTGTTCATAAAGTTTTCCTATTACATTTAATAGGCATAGAGGTCGGTATGATACACTGCCACAAGCTCTTTTGGGCTTTTCAATTAATAGTAGCTTTGCTACCTTCCATTTTTTAGGAAAAACCCCTTTAACTAACAGTGTATATATAACTTTTTCAAGAACTTCCGGGTTTTGCGATGCAATAGCCTTTATAGCTTCTGGAGGGATACCACCGGGTCCCGCAGCTTTTCCTGATTTAATTCGTTTACCTGCTTCTTGCTGACATAAAGGTATTTCTTCTTTATTATTGCTAATTTCTGGCCATACATTTGTTTTATGAGCCGGGAACAGTGTTTTAGCAATATTTAATTGCTCTTCATCTGTAAGTTTTATTGACGTATTAGATCCTATCTTACCCATTACTATTTTGTATCCTTTACCCCATGGATCGGTATCCACCTCATTGCATAGCTTTTCCCATGAATCTTTTTTTTTTTTGCTGTTCTTATAGCTCTTTTAAGAGCATTTCGGCTTTCTCGATATTGATTTTGTATCTCCATCTTTTCACATTCTGCGATGTTCTTCGGTTTATCCTTGTAACCTTTCTGCGTGGCGCTGTACACTGCTTCCTTAATTGGGCAATTGTTTCATTCCACCAATATGCCGGAAACCATATACTTTTCTTTTAAACGCATAATTACATGCTCTTTCTAATATTTGGTCTAATTGAACTGCTTGATTTTTATATTATTTTCTTGGTAGCGGTGGTAGTAGTGGTGGTGGTAGTGGTAATCATGATGGTGATGTTATTGGTAGTGGTGATAGTAATGGTGGTAGTGGTGGTGGTAGTGGTAGTGGTGGTGGTGGTGGTATTGGTAGTGGTGATGGTGGTGGTGCTGGTAGTGATAGTGGTGGTGGTAGTGGTAGTAGTGATGGTGGTGGTGGTGATAGTGGTGGTAGTGGTGTTGCTGGTGGTGGTGCTGCTGGTGGTAGTGGTGGTGCTGGTGGTAGTGGTAGTGATGCTGGTGGTGGTGGTAGTGGTAGTGGTGGTGGTGGTAGTGGTGGTAATGGTGGTGGTAGTGGTAGTGGTGGTAGTGGTAGTGGTGGTGGTAGTGGTGGTGGTGGTAGTGGTAGTGGTGGTAGTGGTAGTGGTGGTGGAAGTAATAATGATAGTGGTGGTGGTGGTAGTGTTAGTGGTAGCGGTAGTGGTGGAAGTGGTAATCGTAGTGGTACTGGTGATGGAAGCGGTAGTGGTGGTGATGGTGGTGGTGCTGGGGCTGAAGGATGTGTGGTGGTGGTGGTGCTGACCCAAAATGTGGTACCGAGTTTTCATTGAAAATACATGTTTTGAGGTTCACGAATGAAATATTTAGAAAAAGGTTCCTGTGTGTTCATTCGTGTGCGTGTGTCTGCGGACAGTACAGGTCAAAAACAAAAGGTTGGTTAAAATCAAACTTGATATTTAAGTTTAGAATTTTCCAAGAATGCGACAGGAAGATTATTAAGAAAATCCTCCCCATCCCAAACTAATCTTTACATTGAACTTTTTTGAGCGTTCCTAACTTCTCTAAAATGAGCCTAACGAGTTTTATTAACATATCATGTGGTTAAGATATGAAATGTGCATTTTCAATTTTATGGCTATAGCAGCTTAAGTTCATTCTGGGTAGATATAGCATAACTGGTACACACATAAGCTAGGGAAAAGCTTACTGCATAAAAATACAGATCCTGTTATAACACACATTGGTCAAATACATCGTTTTGTGGATTTAACCGTTTTTTAAATATTCCCAGTTATTGGATTCAAAATTTAAAATACACATTTCTCAATGAAAATCGTTATTCAATTTTTCTCTTGCTCAAGCAAAGGGAATGTAAATGTATCATAGCGCAAACCAAATCAGGAAACATCTGAGTATCGCTGTACCTTAATCTATTCCTTTATTCCCACTATCTACAATGAATATGTAATAAACGAATTTCTGCAAAAGTTTGTATCGATATACCTGAAATAGAGAGAAAATGTTTACTTTCTATACACGTATTATGTACATAGCGTATAGAGAAGGTGTTTTATTGCACCAAAAAATACGCTACCGAGATTTCACCTCAAATATAGGTTTTGGGTCTCTTTGAATTAAATTTTTTTTTTTTTTTTGAAAAAGGTCCTTGTGTGTGTGCGTGTGTGTCTGTGGACAGCATAGCTCAAAAACGAAAAGACCGTTGAATACCAAATTTGGTACTTGAATTTGGTATCTTCCAAGAATGCAACACGAAAATTTAAGATATTTACATGCCAAATAAAGTGTGTATCTTGAATTTTCTGGGAATATCCTCTAAAGACCTCATTATTCTGGATAATTTTTATTGAATTTTGCATAACTGGTAAACCGTAAGTGATAGACAAAAAGTTACTACACAACAAATATGGATCACGATAAAGCCGAAATTAATATCATATATATTTTTAGTTTCTCTACACTTACTATGTACATGGCGTATAGAGAAAATGTTTATACCGAGATTTCATCGGAAGTACATGCTCTGGGTCCAACTGAATAAAAAAAAAAATTGGAAAAAGCTCCGTGTGTGTGTGTATGTGTGTGTGTGTGTCTGTGGACAGCATAGCTCAAAAACGAAAATCCGTTAAATATCAAACTTGGTATTTAAGTTCAGTATCTTCCAAGGATGCGACACGGAGATTATCAAGAAAATCACCCTCCCCCAACCACCCTTTACATGGAAAAATTTTTAAATTTTGATTTTTTCAAAAATTACTCTAAATATTTTACTTAAAATATCAAATATTAAATATACTTACTTGACAAATAAAATGTATATCTTGAATTTTCTGGGAATAGCCTTTGAAGAGAAGTTTATTTTGGATGAATTTTACGGAATTTTGCATAACTACTACACCGTAAGGGAGGACTAAAGCCTACCACACAAACAATTTAGATCACGATAAAACACACAATTTATGTTATATACATTTTTGTCGTGGAGTTGATCGTTTTTGAGAAATTCCCTGTTTTTAGTCTCAGCTTTCAAAAATTATCATTTTCTCATACAGGAATTTGTCAACTCCTCTTCATACAAACAAAGGAACTTCAGGCACATAGCAACCAGCTCCCTTATTTCCCTTCTACCTGCACAGAAGCAGGTATAAAGACTATCTCTGCTAATTTTTTCTCGTGCATGAAGTAAAAAGAAGCTTTTTAACAATAATTTTCTGCAGAGATGTAGAGAAAGTCATGTGAATAGAAGACATCAGATTTTTTTAGTGGAGTTGATCGTTTTTGAGTTATTCCTTGTTTTTGGTTTCAGCTTTAAGAAACTTTTCTTATATAGGAATTTGTCAACTCCTGTCCATAGAAACAAAAAAACTTCAATCACATAGCCACCAGCTTTTGACTATCACTTTAACCTATATAAGAATATTTCTGCTAATGTTTTTCTGATTAGCATGAAGTAAATAGAAACATAAGCTTTTTAAGAATAATTTGTTGCAGAGATGTACAGAAAGTCGTGTGAATGTAACAGGATCACTAATTAGTGCCTATTTTCAATATAGTTTACATTTCGTTTTCGTACATGGTGAGGAAAGAACTGGGTGTGGGGTCTAAAGCAGTTCGGGTGTCAAAACAGGGCACTGTGTTGAGAAGTTCAAGAGGCAATTCCTTATATCGGGATCTGTATCAATGGCTCGCCTATCGGATGAAAGCAGGAGCTGAGCCCAGTCAGAACGTAATTAGAAAATAATTAATTGCAGTAGACTAATTCAATAAATAATACACAAACTAGTAGCCTTTAATATCTCGAACACTTATCTCCTGCCATCAGCCAATTTGTTCGACATTACAAAGCGGTCAGAGCAATTAAAAGCAGAAGGTTTTGTAATCTGAAGATATATAAATAACATGGAGTCAGTTATCACTTCCAACTTGCCGACTCGCTGTTCCTTGTTTATGCAAATAAAAAGATATATATGTAGTTACCTCTCAAGAAGTGGAGATGAGGTTAACGACCTTAGAGCGGTAATTCGGCACGTTGTGTTGCAGGCTGTGGATTTCAACATTAGCAGCAAAAAGCTCATTTTTACAACTTCATATTCAATAATAATTATTTACCTGAAGCTGCACAGGCCTAGTTAAGCACATAAGGGGATTTGAAGAAGCAACAATGTCACAAACTTACCAAGTGCTCTTAAAATTAAAAATATGATGCGTTACACTTACATGACTTTCTCTAGCTGATCTACAAATTTCTTACAAAACATTATTCTTCTTTCTACACCATGCTAATCGAAATGCAGAATGTTCTTATTACTTAGTTCTTATAAGCAGAAAGGAACTAAGGGAATGCACTAGGCTAAAGTGATAGTCAAATGTTTTAAAAGCTATCATTATGCGATTGTCATTACAAATAGCTTAATGGCCAGGAGTAGAACAAAAGAAAAATAACCGCTTCATATCTGAGGAAAGTATGAGTACTTCACAATTGGAACCAATAAAAAGGAATATCTTGGAAACCTCTACTTACACAACAAAATCGTAAAGGACATGAATTGTGTGTTTTGACGAGATATACATGTTTTGTGTAGTAAGTTTTTGTCTATCTCTAACGGTTTACCAGTTATGCAAAATTCAATCAAAATATTCCAAAATAAAGAGGTCTTGAGAGGCTATTCCCAGAAAATTCAAGATGTATTAAATTTGACATGTAAATATCTTAAACATAAAATATTTTAAACAAAATCGTTAAAGCCACTTTTGCAAAATTCAAAATTTTAGAATTGTTTTCATGTAAGGGCAGTTTGGGGTGGAGGATTTTCTTCAAAATCTTCGTGTCGCATCCTTAGAATGTACGAAACTTAAATACCAATTTTGGTATTTAACGGTATTTTCGTTTTTGAGTTATGCTGTCCACAGCCACACTCACGGACCTTTTTCTAATGTTTACTTTCTCTAAACGTATAGAGGAATTATTGTATTCCACCCAAAAATTCGATACCGAGATTTCACCGGAAATACATGTTTTAGGGCCCCCTGAATACAAAAATACGCATTTTCAGAAAATGGTCAGTGTGTATGTGTGTGTTTGTGTGTCTGTCTGTCTGTGTGTGTCTGTAGACAGCATAGCTCAAAAATGAAAAGACCGTTAAATACTAAACTTGGTATTTAGGTTTGGTAATTTCCAAGGATGCGACACGATGCTTTTCAAGAAAATCCCCTCACCCCCAACTACCTTTTACACGGAAAAATTTTCGAAAATTTTGATTTTCTAAAAAATGGCTGTAATGATTTTGATTAAAATCCCGTATATTAAAAATATTTATATACCAAATAAAATGTTTATCTTGAATTTTCTGGTAATAGCCTCTGAAGAGCTTTTTAGTCTGGATGAATTTTGCTAAATTTTGTTTAACTGCTAAATGGTAAGAGACAAAAACTTGCTGCACAGAAAATGTTGAGCTGATCAAAACACACAATATATGTTCTTTACGTTTTTGTTGTAGCGGGAACCGCTTCCGAGATATTCTTTGTTTTTGGTTTCAGTTGTGAGTACTTGTACTTTTCTCAGACAGGAAGTGTCCGTTTTTCTTTTGTTCTATTCCTGGCCAAGCAAAGAAGAGATCTGCCTTGATAATCGAATAACGACAACTTTTAAAACATTTGACTATCGGTTTAGCTTAGTGCATTCCCTCATTTTCTTCCTACTTATAAGGAACTAAGTAGTAAGAACATTCTGCTAATGATTTTCTCGATTAGCAAGGTGCAGAAAGAAGAATAATCTTATGTAAGAAGTTTGTAGAAGAGCTAGAGAAAGTCATGTGAGTGTAACTCATTAGATTTTTTTCTTATGGATTCAGGGGGACCCAAATCATGTATTTCCGGTGAAATATCGGTATCGAATTTTGGGTGGAATATAATACCTTCTCTATACACTATGTACATAGTACACGTAGAGAAACTATAGTTTTATAAGAAAATGTAAACTTGTTGATTTATTGGAAGTATGAATATAACCATTTTGAATTTCACCATTACGTAAATAACTGCGATTTTATGTGCAGTTTGATAGGTCTCGATATGACCAAGCTGTTAAAGCGACCCAAAATAAATAGTATTAAAAAAAATCTGATGTGTTCCATTCACATGCCTTTCTCTACCGCTGTACAATAAATTATTGTAGAAGAGCTTATTCTTCGTTTTACTTAATGGTAATCCAGAAAAAATTCAGGGGAAAGCGTCTTATTTTTTGCTACCTTGTATGTAAAAGCGAGATAAGGGGTACCATAGTTGACAGTCAAATCTTTCAAAGGCTGGTTGCTATGTGATTGTTTGTATGGACCGGAATTGAAAAGTGTGTAAAAAGTATAAGTATTTTAAAGCTGAAACTAATAACAAGGAAAATCTCAAAAATGTAAACAACACAAATTGTGTCTTTCAACATCTATATTTGTTGTTAAGTAACTTTTTGCCTATCTCTTACGGTTTATCAGTTATGCAAAATTACGCAAAATTCATCCGGAATAAACATGTCTCCAGAAAATTGAAGATAAACATTTTATTTGTTATGTAAATATCTTAAATATAAGAGACTTTAATCAAAATCGTTATGTCCATTTTTTGAGAAAATCAAAATTTTCATTTTTTTTCCAACTTTGATATTTAACGGACTTTCCGTTTATGAGCTATGCTGCCCACAGAAACACACACACACGGACATTTTTCAAAATCCTTCAGGGTTCAGAGGATCTCAAAACGTGTATTTCCGGTGAAATCTCAGTATCTAGTTTTTGGGTGCAGTATAATACCTTCACTATACATATGTTCTTTGTTCGTGTAGGGAAAGTAAAACAGAAAAAATCTGATGTGTTCCATTCACATGACTTTCTCTACATCTCTGCTAGTTCTATTTACTTAATGCTAAAGAAAAAAAAAAAATAGCGGAAATAGTCTTATTACTTGCTTCCTTTTAAGTAGAAAGGAATTAAGGGAGTACCATAGGTTAAAGTGATTGTGAAAAGGTTGTTGCTATGTGACTGAAGTCCCTTTGTTTGTATGGACAGGAATTGAAAATGTCCTGTGTGAGAAAAGTATAATTTTTTAAAGTTGAAATCAAAAACAAGGAATATCACAAAAACGACCAACTCCATGAAAAAAATGCATATAACATAAATTGTGTGTTTTAAAGTGCTCTACACTTTTTGTGTGGTAAGATTTTTTTCCATCTCCTACGGTTTAGCATTTATGTAAAATTCCGTAAAATTCGTCCAGAATAAAGTAGTCTTCAGAAGCTATTCCCAGAAAATTCAAGAGACACATTTTATTTGTTAAGTAAATATCTTTAATATATGATATTTTAATAAAAATCGTTAGAGCCATTTTTGAGAAAATCAAAATTTTCGAAAAAAAGTTCCATATATAGGGTAGTTTGTGGGAGTTTTTTTTTTCTCAAAATCTTCGTGTCGCATCCCTGGAAAATACTAATTGGTATTTTATCGACTTTTCGTTTTTGAGTTATCGTGCTCACAGACACACGGACACACTGACAACGGATACACACACACACACACGGACCTTTTTGTGAAAATGCTTTTTTGGGATACTTGGGCCCCTAAAAATATATTTCCGTTGAAAACTCGGTATCAAATTTTTGGGTGGAGTGTAATACCATCTTTATACATTATGTATATAGTACGTGTAGAGAAAGTAAAAAGACAGGTTAGGATTATTAGAGCGTTTTCATATTCACTTGTCATCATTTGTAACCATTCTTAAAGGCCTATTTCATATTAGAAAACAATAAATTTGTTCCAATCAAACTACAGGTTTATTAGAACATATTGTATTAATTGTTAAAATACATACTATTATTCTTCAGAAGAAAATTGTTGTTATCTAAGCCTACGTCAATATAACATTACATTCCAGCTACAAATAGTTGAAAACCAGATGCGACATGTTAAAAAAAATGGCGTTTTATTTATGGACGATGTGGTTCTCAGCGTCCCATTCTATACTGGGTGTGAAAGACCGCTTAATTTTGCTCACAGACCTCTCTATCAGGCTTGAGGTTCTTTTACGTGCCGTAAATCTACGACACGGGACCAACGGCTTTACTTCCCTTCCGAAGGAAGCCATGCTAAGGATTTTACGCCCGAAAACATCCATCGTCCTCCGCCGGATTTGAACCCGCGACCTTTGGTATATGAAGTCAGTATGGTAACCATTACACCACGGAGGGTGGGACATGATGAACATATTAGCCAAGTAAAACAACCACGTTCCGTAAGGCTACGTTCATCCGTGACTGATTGCAGTAGAATCCATTCTTAGACTAGATTATTGTCGAAATTAATGCCTGTCATTTGAACAGGACAGTCAAAAAAAGTTCTGTATTTCACAAATTGCACGTTCTTACCCTTTCTTTGATACATGGAAATATAATCCTTGTTTTATTCTATATAGTTTTCATCTGCACTAGTTTATTTTCTCTTCATGTTTTTACTGTCTCTACACGTACTATGTACATAGTGTATAGAGAAGGTGTTGCATTCCAACCACAATTCGATACCGAGATTTCACTAGAAATACATGCTTTGGGTATTTTTTGAAAAAGGTCCGTGTGTGTGTGTGTGACTGTGTGTCTGTGAACCGCATAGCTCAAAATCGAAAAGCCCGCTAAATACCATACTTGGTATTTTATTTGGTTTCTTCCAAGGATGTGACACCAAGATTTTCAAGAAAATTGCCCCACCCCCAACTAACCTTTACATGGAAAAAATTTCTATAATTTTGAAAAATGGCTCAAACGACTTTGAATAAAATCTCTTATATTTAAGATATTTACATGCTAAATAAAAAGTATACCTTGAATGTTCTAAGAATAGCCTCTAAAGACCTCTTTATTCTGGATGGTTTATATTGCATTTTTCTTAACTGGTAAACAATAAGAGATCGAAAAAAACTTACTACACCAAGATGTAGATCATGGTAAAACACACAATATATGTCATATACAGTTTTTTTGGTGGAGTTGATCGTTTTTGGGATATTCCTTGTTATTGGTTTCAGCTTTAAAAAACGTATACTTTTTTACTCTCTCTACAGGTATTATGTGCATAGTGTATAGAGAAGGTATTGCACTCCACCAAAATATTTTTAGAAAACGGTCCGTGTGTGTCAGTGTGTCTGTGTGTCTGTGAACACGATAACTCAAAAACGAAAAATCGGTAAAATACCAAACTTGGTATTTAAGTTTAGTATCTTCCAGGGATGCGAAACGAAGATTTTGAGGAAAATCCCCCCACCCCAAACTACCGTTTCATGGAACTTTTTTCGAAAATTTTTATTTTCTAAAATATGGCTGTAACGATTTTGATTAAAATATCGTATTTTAAAGATATTTAGCTGACGAATAAAATGTATATTTTGAATTTTCTGGGAGTAGCCTCTGAAGACTACTTTATTGTGGGTCAATTTTACTGACTTTTGCTAAACTGCTAAACCGTAAGAGATGACCAAAAACTTAAAACATAACACATTTAGAGCACTTTAAACACAATCTATGTTATATACATTGTTTTCGCGGAGTTGATTGTTTTTTAGATATACCTTGTTTTTGGTTTCAGCTATAAAAACATACTTTTCTCATACACGAATTTGTCAACTCCTGTCCAAACAAACAAAGGAACATCAGTCACATAACAACCAGCTTTTGACTATCACTTTAACCTATGTTACTCCCTTATTTCGCTTCTACTTTCAAGGAAGCAAGTAATAAGACTACATCTGCTAGGTTTTTTTTTTTTTTTTTCTCTCTCGATTAGCATGAAGTACATAGAAGCATACGATTTTAACAATAATTTGTTGTTGAGATGTAGAGAAAGTCATGTAAATGTAACACATCAGATTTTTCATTCAGGAATTTGTCATCTCCTGTCCATACAAACAAAGGAACTTCAGTCATATAGCAACCAGCTTTTGAGTATCACTTTAACCTATGGTACTCCCTTATTTTGCTTCCAGTTACAAGGAAGCAAGTAATAAGACTATTCCTGCTAATTGTTCTCGATTAGCATGAAGTAAATAGAAGCATAGGCTTTTAACAATAATTTGTTGTTGAGATGTAGAGAAAGTCATTTTACACATCAGATTTTTTATAGTCATCAATTTAACTTTCACTTTCAATTAATGCTAGTGTTTTACACCAATTATTTAATTTGGTGATATCGGGTGATTTTCACAAAGAAGTCAAACACACACTCATATATATATATATATATATATAGAATAATAATGGGCGATTAATTAAATTAGAGGAATCTGAAATGCATATATTTGACTTCTTTCTATTTCATGGTCTTTTCGCGGATAAATCATTATGGACGGTGAATGAATAAAACACATGAAGTGCTTGCACAGAGTTTCGACATTCATAATCGTCCTCTCAGCACAATAACAGCAGGTCACAAAATGAGATTCGAATCTCTAGAAAGTTATATAAAAGATAAGGTAAATATTACGCAGGAGCCTTCGATACAGGGGCAAAACGTGTCTATGTGACTTCTAATGTGTTCCCTGGGAAGGAGGGATGAAGTGAAAGACTGAAGAGCGACCAGATCCGGGAAACGACGTGAGCAAGAATGGATGACATCCTTAATGTTTCCATCTGACGTTAATCACTTGGAATCCCTGAAGGGAGCTTGATCTGAGGCTACCCGGAGGCGTGACCGATACCGCGCACCTCCCCCACCCCAAACTCCTTGACTATGGCCTGATCCTTCAATACTGATGATGGACCTGAGGAACTGAAGAGCCACCCCGGGAAGCTTATGATTGCCGAGAATGAGCCCGGGACCTCCCAATTGTGAACCTCGCACGTTACTGCGAAACCACTGCCTTGGTACCGCTGAGGCACGCGGGTGAAGATAGCTTGTTGTTCTGCTGCGTCCTGGTTTATTATTGCTGCTGCAGTAGTTGCTGAGTAACAAATATGTCTTAATTTAGCAGAAGGGTCCACACCTTTAAAGCTTTGTTTGAAAAATCTGATGTGTTCCATTCACATGACTTTCTCTACATCTCTGCAACAATTTATTGTTTAAAAGCTTATGCTTCTATTTACTTCACGCTAATCGAGAAAAAATTAGCAGAAACAGTCTTATTACTTGCTTCCTTGTAAGTAGGAGCGAAATAAGGGAGTACCGTAGGTTAAAGTCATAGTCAAAAGCTGGTTGCTACGTGACTGAAGTTCCTTTGTTTCTAAGAACAGGAGTTGACAAATTCCTGTATGAGAAATGTAGAAGTTTTTTTAAAGCTGAAAGCAATAAAAAGGAATTTCTCAAAAACCATCAAATCCACGAATAAAATGTATATAACATAAATTCTGTGTTTTAACGTGCTCTACATTTTTGTGTGGTAGGTTTTTGTCCATTTACGGTTTAGTAGTTATGCAAAATTTCTTAAAATTCTTGCAGAATAGAGGTCTTCAAAGACTATTGCCAAAAATTCCAAGATATACATTTTATTGTGAGGTAAATATCTTTAATATACAATATTTTATCAAAATCGTTAGAGTCATTTTTGAGACAATGTTCGAAAAAAGTTCCATATAAAGGGTAGTTTGGTATTTTACCAATCTTTCGTTTTTGAGGAATCGTGTTCACAGACACAAGGACACACGGATCTTTTTCTGAAAATACTTTTTTTTGGATACAGGGGACCCTTAAACATATGTTCCAGTGAAATCTCGGTATCGAATTTTTGGGTGGAGTGCAATACCTCTGTATACACTATGTATATAATACGTGTAGATAAAGTAAAAACCAATATACAAGTGTATCAGCCTTTTGAATGTCTCAATAAGGTAATAGGCATTTAAAATGTATTAATTTAGGCCAAACTATTTTATGTTTTTGATTCTTGTATTTCATAAGTGTTGTTTTTCTAACTGAAGGATTTCATTTTCATTCATCTGTGAGTCTAGCATTCAATATTCTCTTGCAAAACTCAGTCCAGACAGACAGACAGTTGTAGAATGTTGTTCAACATCGTACATTTTCTGCGGTACAAAATCGTGAATGTCACAGAACAAATATGAAGCTTTCTCTCTAAGTAAGACAGTAATTTTCTACAGCTTTTCGGAGCGGCGAGGAAATTCCCAGGAACATTCTACGCTCTCTATGAATGTCATTACTTCCATTTCTGGTTCAGAAGCTCTTGAAGTGAAGCCATGTAAGGATTATATCTCATCTACAATCCTGTAAGGTACTCAGAAAATCAGATATTTTAGAACAGAAATATACGTTTCTGGTATAAATTTAATGTTCAAAATTACTACTGATTCCTTTGCAGACTTACAGCGTTCCCTAAAAGTTCATACCTTTTATATCACATTTTGTTCATTTGATTGCTAGAGCGTACAGTTACAGTATCGTGTACTTTCAGGAATAGTTAGTAACACATTATATATTTTAGTAATCATTTTACAACTTTTTCAAGAAGAGAAAAAAAAAACGGTTCTTATCTTTTGCCAGAAACTTTTACATCAAAGAGAACAAATTTTCATGATACTGTAGATAACTCACAAAAGCAAACACAAGAAATGAAACGTGGTTAGTATTGTTAGTCTTATCAGAGAAACACCAATAAAACTTGATGTGTTCCATTCGCATGATTTTCTCTATATGTCTGTAAATTATTATTGTTAATAAGCTTATCTTTTATTTATTTCATGCTAATCGAGAAAAATTAGCAGAAATATTCTCATTTCTTGCTTTATTGTAAGTAGAAGCGAAATAAGGGAGTACCATAGGTTAAAGTGAAAGCCAAAAGCTGGTTGCTATGTGTCTGATGTTCTTTTGTTTGTATGGACAGGAGTTGACAAATTCCTGTATGAGAAAAGGTTTCAAAGCTGAAACCAAGAAAAGGAATATCTAAAAAACGATCAACTCCACGAAAAAAATGTATATAACATAAATTGTGTGTTTTAACGTGCTCTACATTTTTTGTGGGTTAAGTTTTTGTCCATCTCTTACGGTTTAGTAGTTATGAAAAATTCATCCAGAATAAAGTAGTCTTCAGAGGCTATTCCCAGAAAATTCGAAATATACATTTTATTTGTCAGGTAAATAACTTTAATATACGATATTTTAATTAAAATCGTTAGAGCCATTTTTGAAAAAATCAAAAGATGTTCCATGTAAAGGGTATTTGGTGGTGGGGGGATTTTTCGCAAAATCTTCATGTCGCATCCCTGGAAGATACTAAACTTAAATACCAAGTTTGGTATTTTACCGACTTTTCGTTTTTGAGTTATCGTGTTCACAGACACACGGACACACACGGACCTTTTTCTAAAAATACTTTTTCTTGGATACAGGGGCCCTAAAACATATATTTCCGGTGATATCCCGGTATCGAATTTTTTGGTGGAGTACAATACATTCTCTATACACTATATACATAGTACGTATAGAGAAAGTAATAGAACTTAAGGGAACTGAACACGAAACATGAATGGCATTCCCCAAACATGCTCACGCTCATGCTACTTTTAAATCATAAGGGCAGGTAACACATAGCTCAGGCAACTTTTGAATCATAAACAGAAAACTATACCAGATATTGAAGTAATACTTGCAATAAAATACTCTACCAATATTTGATGTTACTTTATCGTATGCCACTTACTGCCTGGTCATTTTGCTGTTTTGTGGGTTTTATCGCTAGGTAATTTATTGGTATTCTGTGTTGTCAGGTTACATTTCTGTACAATTTAACATTTCTGCGACATAATATTAAACTCATTACGAAATAGTCCAGAAAAATTTGATGTGTTCCATTCACATGACTTTCTCTACATCTCTGCAAAAAATATTATTAAAAACTTATGCTTATATTTACTTCATGCTAATCGAGAAAGAATTAGCAGGAATGGTCTTATTACTTGCTTCCTTCTAAGTAGGAGCGAAATAAGGGAGTTCCATAGGATAAAGTGATAGTCAAAAGCTGGTTGCTATGTGACTGAAGTTCCTTTGTTAGTGTGGACAGGAGTTGACAAATTCCTGTTATGAGAGAAGTATGTTTTTCAAAGCAGAAACCAATAACAAGAAAATATCTAAAAAATGACCACCTCCACAAAAAAAAAAATGTATATTACATAAATTGTGTGTTTTAACGTGCTCTACATTTTCTGTGAGATAAGTTTTTGTGCAGCTCTTACTGTTTAGCAGTTATGCAAAATTCTGTAAAATTGGTCCAGAATAAATTAGTTTTCAGAGGCAATTAACAGAACATTCAACATATAAATTTTATTTGCCAGGTAAATATCTTTAATATACGATATTTTAAACAAAATCGTTAGAGGTATTTTTCAGAAAATCAAAATTTTCGAAAAAAGTTCCATGTAAAAGGTAGTTGGGAGTGGGGGGATGTTGTAGAAAATCTTCGTGTCGCATCCTTGGAAGATACCAAACCTAAATACCAATTTTGGTTTTTAACGGGCTTTTCATTTTTGTGCTATGCTGCCCAAAGACACACACACACACGGACATTTTTCTAAAACTGTTTTCTTTCAATTCAGGGAGTCTCAAAACATATATTTCCGTTGAAATCTCGGTATTGAATTTTTGGGTGCATTACAATACCTTCTCTATACAGTATGTACATAGTACGTGTAGAGAAAGTAAATATTATTCGACAGTCTGACCTTACAGGATCACGCTGTGCTCAAGAACTTATTGGTTAGGCCGGACGTCTTATCATATTACGTGTGATACTTTCTAATACAATGAAATATTTTGAAAAAAAAATCGATTTTTGAGGTATTTGCCACATAAAATTATTTTTCATTTTCTTTTAATTAGACGAATTAAGTTTTAAGCATACTGTGTTCTATTTAAAGCGCATTGCATCCGCGCGTTGATATAAAATATAAGCTACTTAAAACCGAACAAAAACAAATCTGCTTGGAGAACTCAATGACCTCAACATCAAGGAACTAAACTACACTCAGTTAGAGGAGCCTCCACGGATGTTTGTTGTTTTAAAAACTTAAATAGGAAACATCAAACCATTATCACTCGTCTGAGAATTGGCCACACAGCAAAGACTCATGCCTACTTGATTACCAGAGATGCCCAACCTCTGTGTATAACTTGCAGTATCCCACTGACAGTGTCTCACATACTTTCTGAATGCCGCCGTTATGATCCCCAGAGGAAAAAGATCAAAATAACTGGTGATATAAAAGTACTAAATAATGAAACAATGTTAAAAATGTTGTTATGTTCTTAAAAGCTAACAATATCTACAGTTTAATCTAAAATTGTAATATACATTAACACAGCTTTTATTTGTTTTCATTCAAAACAATATAAGAAATACATTATAGATCATTAAAATTAAATATATGTGTACAATTTAATGTTACTCTATATTAACTTCATAAGATGTCATTTTGTATTCATTGTTACGTGTTTGCCAACATAATGTTAATTAACATAATGTTTATTATATTCCAGTGTATCTTTATAACCATCCTGTAATAATTATTGTTATCACAATGTATCAGTGTTTCAGTCCCGATAGCACTCTTACGAGTCAAATCGATAACAAACAAATATTAATAAAAAAATCTGATGTGTTCCATTCACACGGCTCTCTCTACATCTCTGCAACACATTATTGTTAAAAAACTTATGCTTCTCTTTACTTCATGCTAATCCAATTAACAGAAATAGTCTTATTAGTTGCTGCCTTGTAAGCAGAAATGAAATAAGGGAGTACCATATGCTAAAGTGATAGTCAAAAGCTGGTTGCTGTGTAACTGAAATTCCTTTGCTTGCATGGACAGCAGTTGACAAATTCCTGTATGAGCAAAGTATGTTTTTCAAATCTGAAAACAAAAGCAAGGAATATCTCAAAGACAATCAACTTCACGAAAAAATTGTGTATAACATAAATTGTGTGCTTTAAAGTGCTCTACATTTTTTGTGTGGTAAGTTTTTTTTTTCTATCTCTTACGGTTTAACAGTTGTGCAACATTCCGTAAAATTCGTCCAGAATAAAGTAATCTTCAGAGGCTATTCCCAGAAAATACAGGATATACATTTTTTGTCAGGTAAATATCTTTAATATATGATATTTTAATCAAAATCGTTAGAGGTATTTTTGATAAAATCAAAATTTTCGAAAAAAGTTCAAGTAAGGAGTATTTTTGTGTAGGGGGGGATTTTTCTCAAAATCTTCCTGTCGCATCCTTGGAAAATACTAAACTTAAATACCAAGTTTGGTATTTTACCGACTTTTTGTTTTTGAGTTTTCGTGTTCACGGACGCACGGACACACACACACACACGCACGCGGACCTTTTTGTGAAAATGCTTTTTTTAGATACAGGAGGCCCTAAAACATATATTTCCGATGAAATCTCGGTATCGAATTTTTGGGCGGAGTACAATACCTGTTCTATACACCGTGTACTTGGTACATGCAGAGAAAGTAAAAAGAATCAGTTAAGAAAATCTCTGTTGACAGGAGCAAGGACGGGCTGTTGTATAGTAACTTGGTAACACTTCACACCAATTATACAAAACTGAACATGAGCGCACGGGCTGGACACAGAGAGACCAGTTTAACTTCCTTGTTTACTATCAAGCATTCTTGTTGTTCTGGTAGCGAGTTAATTAGTCTGTTACGTCTTCCGACTGCTGCATCCATTTCTTATAACACCTCACTATACTTTGACATTTGTATAGATTTGTATCATAACGCTTCTTGCTTTATTTTGAGAAGTTGCAGCCCAATGGCTACTTATGTTGGCAATTTACAAATTAAGTTATAACTGATAAAGCAATTAATATATCATTATTACTTTCTCTACACGTATTTTCAGAAAAAGGTACGTGCGTGTGTGTGCCCGTGTGTCCGTGAACACGATAACTCAAAAATGAAAAGGCGGTAAAATACCAAACTTGGGATGCAACACTGTTCCACCACCCATATACTGACATGCGCGCGGCACGCACACACGCGCTAACTTGTTCAGATGTGAAAGCTGCCAGATTGCCAAAATTTTGACTTCTTCTTGGGAACATTGGGGTTTTAGCTTCACAGATTCATCGTCTACACCTTGTCGCCTTCGGCCGCAACTGCTACACTCCTCAACTTATAAAAAATATCCCTCGGCTACGCATTGCGGCTTAGGGCCCTCCACGTTGGGTTGCGCTTAGCAGTTTAGGGCCCTAAATGTTTATAACAGACCAGTAACTACAATGCGGCTCTAATGACGAAATAACAAAAGTGCCCACGTATTGAAATAATACCAAGTGGTGGAACCATTGTATACTAATAATCTAAGATTTTGAGAAAAATCCCAGCACCCCAAACTACCCTTTACATGGAACTTTTTTCGAACATTTTGATTTTCTAAAAAAATGCCTCTAACGATTTTGAATAAATATCCTATATTTAAGATATTTACCTGACAAATAAAATGTATATTTTGAATTTTCTGGGAATGGCCTCTGAAGACTACTTTACTCTGAGTGAATTTTAGGGAATTTTGCACAACTGCTAAACCGTAAGAGATAGAAAAAAACTTCCTGCACAAACAATGTAGAGCACGTTAAAACACACTATTTATGTTATATACATTTTTTCCTGGAGTTGATTGTTTTTAGATATTCCTTGTTTTTGGTTTCAGCTTTAAAAACTTTTACTTTTCTCATTCAGGAGTGTCCATACAAATAAAGGAACTTCAGTGACATAGCATCCAACTTTTGACAATAGCTTTAACCTATGCAACTCCCTTATTTCGCTTCTACTTACAAGGAAGCAAGTTTGAAGTTTATTTCTGCTAATTTTTACTGGATTAGAATGAAGTAAAAAGACGCAAAAGCATTTTAACAATAATTTGTTCTAAGAAGTAGCGAAAGTCATGTGAATGGAACACATAAGATTTTTATTATTATTGTTATTATTATACTTATTATTGTTATTATTATGCTTATTATTATTATTATTATTATTATTATTATTATTATTATTATTATTATTATTATTCCTCACCATCTATGACTTGTTGCGTGCTCCAGATGTTTAACTCATTGATTTATCCATCGTTTTCTGAGTCTGCCAACATTTCGTTTTCCTTTCGGCGTGTACTATAGATTTTTTTTGAGGTAACGTACCTCATTTATTCTCTCTACATGTTCTAGCAGCACGTTTTTATTTTAAGGATATAGTTTTAGAGGCAGTTTCTCTAATACATTCTAATACATTTATTCAAAATTCCCTTAATAACTTTTACTTTCTCTACATGTACTATGTACATAGTGTATAGAGAAGATATTGCACTCCACCCAAAAATTCGATACCAAGATTTCACCAGAAATATATGTTTTAGGGTCCCCTTATCCAAAAAGAGCATTTTCAGATAAAGGCCTGTGTGTGTGCGTGCGTGTGTGTATGTGTGTGTGTGTCCGTGTGTGAACACGATAACTCAAAAACGAAAAGTCGATAAAATACCAAACTTGGTATTTAAGTTTAGTATCTTCCAGGGATGGGACACAAAGATTTTGAGAAAAATCCCCCCACCTCCAACTACCCTTTACATGGAAAATCTTTCGAATATTTTGACTTTCTCAAAAATGGCTCTCACGATTACGATTAAAATATCGTATATTAAAGATATTTACCTGAGAAATAAAATGTATATCTTGAATTTTCTGGAAATAGCCTCCGAAGACTACTATATTCTGGAAGAACTTTACGGTATTTTGAAACTGCTAAAACCTAAGAGATGGACAAAATCTTACCACACACAAGATGTAGAGCACCTTTAAACACACAATTTATGTAATATACATTTTTGTCGTGGAGTTGATCGTTTTAGAGATATTCCTTGTTTTTGGTTTCAGCTTTGAAAAATTTATACTTTTTTCATACAGGAATGTTTCAACTCCTGTCCATACAAACAAAGGAGCTTCAGTCACATAGCAAGCAGCTTTTGACTATCACTTTAACGTATGGTACTCTCTTATTTCGCTTTTACTTACAAGGAAGCAAGTAATAAGACTATTTCTGCTAACTTTTTTCTCGATTAGCATGAAATAAATAGAAACAAAAGCTTTTTAACAATCATTTTTTGCAGAGATGTAGAGAAAGTCATGTGAATAGAATTCATCAGATTTTTTCACATACTTAACCAAACCTTTAAAAGAAACATTTTAAACCTAAATACAATAGTAAAAACTTTTGACTATTATGATCTATTTCTTAAATTAGTTTAAAGGTCCCCTAATTGTTTTCGTATGTCATACTTCTTTATTCTATTTCCTAAAACTGTTCTTAAAAACCTGATTTCCGCTGATTACAATCTACTTTTATCACTATTGTTATTACTTTCTCTACGCGTACTATGTACACAGTGTATAGAGAAGGTATTGTAATGCACCCAAAAGTTCCATACCGAGATTTCACCGGAAATAGATGTTTGAAGCCTCCTGAATCCATAAAAAGCATTTTTAGAAAAATGTCCGTGTGTCTGTCTATATGTGTCTGTGTGTATGTATGTGTGTGTGTCTGTGGGCTGCATAGCTCAAAAACGAAAAGTCCGTTAAAAACAAATATTTTGGTTTGGTATCTTCCAAGGGTGCGACACGAAGATTTTTAAGAAAATACCCCCACACCCAACTACCCTTTACATGGAACTTTTTTCGAAAATTTTGATTTTCTAAAAAATGGCTCTAACGATTTTGATTAAAATATCGTATATTAAAGATATTTACCTGATAAATAAAATGTATATCTTGAATTTTCTGGGAATAGCCTCTGAAGACTACTTTATTCTGGATGAATTTTGCATAACTACTAAACCGTAAGAGATGGAGAAACAATTGACTCATAAAAAGTGCAGAGCCCGTTAAAACACACAATTTATGCTATATACATTTTTTTCGTGGAGTTGATCGTTTTTGAGATATTCCTTGTTTTTAGTTTCAGCTTTGAAAGACTTATACCTTCCTCATATAGGAATTTGCCAACTCCTGTCTATACAAACAAACGAACTTCAGTCACATAGCAACCAGCTTTTGGCTTTCACTTTAACCTATGGTATTCCTTTATTTCGTTTCTACTTACAATAAAGCAAGAAATAATACTATTTGTGCTAAATTTTCTTGATTAGCATGAAATAAATAAAAGAATAAGCTTATTAACAATAATTTGTTACAGAGATATAGAGAAAGTCATGTGAATGGAACACATCAGACTTTTTCATTTAGTTAACTGAACCTTTAAAAGAAGAATTTTAAACCTAAATAAAAGAGTAAAAACTTTTGAATATTATGATCTAATTCTTAATTTAGGTTAAAGATCCCTAATTGCTTTAGTATGTCATCATTTTTATTCTGTCTGTTTAAGCAACTCCTAAAACTGTTCTTATAAATCTGATTTCAGCTGACTAAATCTGCTATTATCATTATTTTTCACGTTTCGTTACTGTATCGAGCTACTGAACCTACCCTAGTTTTATAGAACTTCATAATCGTATCCTTTCTCACCTTATATTCAAAATTCTTTTTAATTCTTTATGTTTATAAAGGTATACTAAGATATTGGTTAAATTGGTTTAGCACACGAGCCGCGTGTAGGGCAGGAGTAGGATAGGTAGAGACTGACTGAAAAATTCAATGCCATTGGTGGGCATAGCATTGAATTTCTCAACTGAGTCGCATGTTTCCCGGTAAACCACAAGGTGATCTCAGTTGAAAGATTCAATGCATGTTGCCATGGTAGCTCAGTGGAAGAGCAACCGGCTAGAGCCTGGGAGACTCGTGATTCAAATCCCGGTTATAGCATTGAATTTTTCAGTCTGGGTATACAAAGGTGTTAAACATTAAATATGTCTTACAGACAGTTTTTGAGAAATGCACATTGAGGTGATAGAATGAAAGTCAACAAAATAAAACTGTAAGATTTGCAGGATTGACCATTAGAATACTTGGTCCAAATCAATCCACTTTTATATCGGATTGGTTAATTATTACCTACATTATTTAGTGAGTTAGTCGAAATTTACAATGGAAAATGTAGGACATTTACATTTGCTGTTACATTTTTTTTGCTGTGATGGAACCGTTTATTAGGATAAGTGAGGCAGTGTGAAGTGTCACTAGGGAAATTTGTGCTGAATGTTTATCAAATAAATAAATATTGTGTTACAACATTCCCATGGGTGTAGTGATGTTCAACATTTTTCGGCTCACAGTTATTGACCATAAAATATAATATTTTTGAAATCACACAGTGGGTTCGATTCCAACTGACCACTTGTGAAATTTGTGGTGGTCAAACCGGTGCAGGGGCGGGTTTTCTCCAGGTTCTCCGGTTTTCCCCGCCATGGCATTCCAACGGTGGTCCATCTTCATTCCATTCCATTTATCACCAGTATCATCGACTGCGGTGCCACAAGTAGTAAAAACCTGATGTACCATTCACCTGACTTTTTCTACAGCTCTGCAATTCTTAAAAAGCTTATACTTATATTTACTTCAAGCTAATCAGAAAAAAATAGCAGAAATAGTCTTACTTGCTTCCTTGTAAGTAGAATCGAAATAAGGGAGTAGCATAAGTTAAAGTAATAGTCAAAAGCTGGTTGCTATGTGACTGAAGTTCCTTTGTTTGTATGGACAGGAGTTCACAAATTCCTGTACGTCAAAGTTTTTCAGAGCTGACACCAAAAACAAGGAATGTCTTATAAATGATCAGCTCCACAAAAAAATGGGTAGAACAAAAATTGTGTGCTTTAATGTGCTTTACATTTTCTGTGTAGTAAGTTTTTATCCATATCTCACGGTTTAGCAGTTATACAAAATTGCGTAAAATTGATCCAGAATAAAGTTGTCTTAAGAAGCTATTCCCAGAAAATTCAAGATATACATTTTATTTGTCAGGTAAATAGCTTTAATATACGATATTTTAATCAAAATCGTTACAGCCATTTTGGAGAAAATCAACATTTTCGAAAAAAGTTCCATGTAAAGGGTATTTGGGTTGGGGAAATTTTTCTCTAAATCTTCGAGTCGCATCCCTGGAAAATATTCAACTTAAGTACCATTTTTTGGTATTTTACCGACGTTTCGTTGTTGAGTTATCGTGTTCACAGACACACGGACACACACACGGACCTTTTTCCGAAAATCCTTTTTTTAGATAAAGGGGACCCTAAAACATATATTACCGGTGAAATCGGTATCGAATTTTCGGGTGGAGTGTAATACCTTCTCTATACACTATATACATAGTACGTGTAGAGAAAGTAAAAACGGACGTTAAACACTACCAAAACAAAAAGAAAGAAAAACAAAGAATCACACGGTGTAGCAGGGAACATCAGTTTCTACTTATATTGCTGTATTACTACTACCTCTACTATTACGGCAGCCAAGATCATGAAACGCGCATTCCCTATTGAAGAGTGGCATTGTATAAACAGGCATTACAGTAAATATTACAACCAAAGCGAGAGAACATAAAAAAACTGTCAAGATTATAAATTTTCAGTTACAAAAACATGCCGTTCATCATTTTTATGGGTGAGGGCTGTTTGAAGTATGTATAGGTAATTATTCTTCTCTCCTTGAAACTTCTTGAGTTAAGTTTTAAGTTTTTCCATGTCCCGTGTCTTTTTTATACATAAATGGTCAATTAACAAGTGTCGCACTGTCGCCAACAGCTGAGTTCCTGATTCTCAGGCCAAGGCCGCCATTGCCGTCGGGTCACAATCTTGTGTTTTTGTGCCATTTTCCCTGGACTCGAAGGTCAATGGCGCATAATTTACAGGTCCCACGAACATAATAATTTTGTTTTTATCAACAATCTGTCGCCACTGCCGTCACGGCCAATTAGAAAAGGCGTCCAACAAATGCCACAGATACCAGTTTCAGCACATCGGTATGCACACATTTACGCAAGCAACGCGACCAGTAATCCGAACTCTCACAAATTGCCCTCCAATGTATTGACGAGTAAATATTAATCTAGATAACCTAAGATTTAAAACATTAAGGTAAACACAGATGTTATTTTTAAATTGTTACTTTCTCTACACGTACTATGTACATAGTGAATAGAAAAAGTATTGCATTCCACCCAAAAATTTGTGCGCGTGTCCGTCTGACTGTGAACACGATAACTCAAAAACCAAAAGTTGGTAAAATTTCAAACTTGACATTTAAGTTTACTATCTTCCAAGCATGCGACACGAAGATTTTGAGAAAAACCTCTGCACCTCAAACTACCCTTTACATGGAAACATTTTCAAATTTTGATTTTCTGAAAAATGGCTTTAACGATTTTGATTAACATCCCGTATAGTAAAGATATTTACATCCCTAATAAAATGTATGTCCTGAATTTTCTGGGAATAGCCTCTAGAAACTCTTTATTCTGGGTGAATTTTGCCGAATCTTGATTAACTGCTAAAACGTAACTTATTACACAATTATAGATTTCGCCAAAACACACAATTTATGTTCTTTACGTTTTTGTTGTGGCAGTAACCGTTTCCAAGATATTCCTTCTTATTGGTTTCAATTGTGAAGTATTTATACCTTTGTCAGACAGGAAGTGTCTGTTTTTCTTTTATTCTACTCCGGAACGAGCGAAGAAGCGGCTTGCAATGACAATCGCATAACACAGCTTTTAAAAAACGTGACTATCACTTTAGCATAGCGCATTCCTTTAGTTCCCTTCTAAGTACTCAGTAATAAAATATTCCGCTAATGTTTATATCGATTAGTGTGGTGTGGAAAGAATAATAATGTTATGTAAGCAGTTTGTTTCTGGAACAGCTAGAGAAAGTCATGTTAGTGTAACACATCAGATTTTTCTGCTAACCTTTTAAATGTAAGCTTACATAAAATGTGATTTGATTCAGGTACATCATTATGTTCGCTGTCGTACCAATAACTTAAATATACCTTTAAAAACCAAAACTGAAGACGACGCTGCATCAAGGAAAGTAAAACAAGGATATTGTGACGTTTATTGATGATTAAAAATAAATCACTTGACTTTTTCTACCCGTTCTTCAACAAAATATTCTCGCTAAGGCTTTTCTTCTATCTCATTCATGTTAATCGGGATATATGGAAATTAATGCTTTCAATGTACTTACATTTTATCACAGATACAAAGCGGCAATAATGGAATTGGCGATAGTCAAATCTTTAAAAGGAGGATGGTTATGTATTCACTAAAATGCCGTTGTATTTATTTTCTCTACACGTACTGTATCATAGTGTATAGAGAGGGTATTACACTCTACCCAAAAATTCCATACCAGTTATCACCGGAAATACACGTTTAAGGGTCCCACTGAATAAAAAAAGCATTTTTAGAAAACGGTCCGGGTGTGTGCCTTTGGACAGCACAGCTTAAATATCAAGTTTGGTATCTTCCAAGGATACGGCACGAGGATTATCAAGAAAATCCCTCCTCCCCCAACTAACCTTTGCATGGAAAATTTTTCAAAAATTTAGATTTTCTCGAAAATGGCTCAAACGAATTTGATTAAAATACGGTATATTAAAGATATTTACCTGACAAATAAAATGTATATCTTGAATTTTATGGGAATAGCCTCTGAAGGCTACTTTATTCTGGATGAATTTTACGGAATTTTGCATAACTGCTAAATCGTAAGAGATGGACAAAACGTTACTAAAGAAAAAATGTAGAGCAGTTAAAACACGCACTTTATGTTATATACTTTTTTTCGTGGAGCTGATCGTTTTTTTAGATATTTCTTCTTATTGGTTTTAGGTTTAAAAAGCTTATATTTTTCTCATTAAGGAATTTGTCAACTCCTGTCTATACAAACAAAGGAACTTCAGTCACCTAGCAACCAGATTTTGACTATCACTTTAACCAATGGTACTTCGTTACTTCGCTTGTAAATAATAAGATTATTTCTGGTACTTTTTCTCGATTAGCACGAAGTAGATAAAAGAATATGGTTT